>JARHKZ010000027.1:0-1200000 GCA_029204075.1 Mycena capillaripes
AGGCTGATGAAATGAATATGTTTTTATGTATATAAATTGTTTGGGCCAAAAAGAAAAATCAGGAGCAGGGCAAATACTAGTCTTGTACAGTCCTGTATACACCACAAGTTACCTTTCAATGAGTGGTATTTTCAACACCGTTTTTCTTGTAGTTTGCTCAAACTGTCCTCAATGTTTTCAAATTCAAGCAGAATTCCAATATTGTGGATTACCTGAGAAGTGTGTCCCACAGTAGACCGACCATATGTTCAAGGTATTTTATTTCTCAAGGGTATGAGAGAACAGCGAGCAAACGCGTTGGCGTATGTTCAGCCCCAATTACCACACTCGGATCTTCCGGAGTGACAGGGTCAAGCCGGATCACTCGGGTGCAGTCCCAAGTGGCTTGGGATCCACAGCCATGGTACATGAGCCGGGAAAACAGCCTTGAGCTCCGAGTCTGGCCATCCCACGTACTCCAGAGTCCACCGGAGAGTCAGCGTAGAAATCCTCGAAGGCTGCAGTGCGGTAGTCTCTCTTGACAGACTTCCTACTCGCAACCTCGTTCTGAAGCAGTGCGGCGGTACCGCATCAGGAAATTGTTGACCAACAGATCTGGCCGGATCTGGCCGTATGATCGTGATCCGCCTCATGAGATAAGATGCTGCTGACCGGTCCGCTGACGCGCCCGGGCAACCGGCAGATCGCCGCTTGTTTTTTTCGCCCGCGCGGATGAGTTGCCGTCCGCGCGGATGAGCTGGCCGTCGAGCGGGGCATTTTGGCCCTATATTACCCTGCTCCGCCTCCCTTCCGCTCCTCCCCGGGTTTTTAAATCATACCATAGAGAAAAGGTAACAATATATTCATTCATCCATCTACTACACACCTTGCGCCACTTCATCTCTTCATCTCGGTAGCTCGAGGCCTCCTGCAGCAGACTATGTGCCCAGGATGACACAGGGCAGTCGATTGCTTGTGAGGGCTTGCGAAGAGAACTTGAGGCGGACTTGAACTTAAAATCTCGAGTCTTGAAGGCGCGAGAAACCAGCGGCAAGATAGTTCTTGATCAAAGATGACGAGAATTGATGTGGCTTGAGGACGAGAGCTTGAAGGGGCCAATGTCTTGAGGAATACGTCTTGAGGAGTTGTCATATCTTGCATTTGAGTTTCAAATCCTTCCGAGAGATTTGAGGTGAGACTTGAGCCGCAAACTTGCTGAAACAGTGATTCGGTCAAAACCAAGGACTTGAGGCTGCGTCGAGATTGAAGGCCGATTGAAGGGGTCAAGCAATGAGGATTTGGAGGGATCTGGGCGGCGCGATAGGCGGAGGGGGAATGAGGGAGGAAGGGATGCAGTGGGGTTTGAGAGAGAGAAGCGATCAACAACCATCAAATGATCAACCAACATGTAGATGCGCACGGACCGCCCACGTGCAACACACCCATCAACCGACGTGTCTGCGCGCAGTGAGGATCCGTTACCAGTGAACACACTGTAGAACACATTGTAGGGTCTTTCAGGCATCAGAATGCGTACCATAATCGGGAGGCAGAGAAGTTTTGATTTGAGCTCGGCCGCAATCTTCATGGTAACATCGCGAACATTGCTAGTGGTGCATTCGTGAGGCTTGAGCTACGTACGCTCAGACAAAGAAATCATGTCAATTGAATAACTATATAACTGTAGGATGCGGTAGTACGCCGGGTACTCCACCCATCTGCCCGTACACTCACATCCCAGACTGTTCTCTGCCGTACATTTTTCATACGAGACTCCTCGACCACCTGTACACCTGCACGATTCTGGCAGCCAACTCATGACAGCGGATGAGCGCTCATCTGACCGCGCCAGATCAATATCAGCGGGACATCAAATCATGATGCCCACCCGCCGACATCCGGCGACTGACAATTTCCTGATGCGAGCGGCACCGGTGTGCCAAATAAAGTATTTCCTAAATGGGTAAATGAAAGCTTACTCAAGTCTCAGAGCCGTAGTAACCTTTCGTTTCAAGGTGGAAGACCTCGTTATACTCCTCGTTCTACTCCTCCATATACTCCTCCAGCTCTCCCTTAGCCCCGAATCCTCGTCCAGTAACTGCCTCATGATGTTCTACTTTTCCTTCCGGGTGCCACGGACTTGGGATGTTTACCAAAATCATTGACGCGGGATTCCGAGTCCAGAAGCCAACCTTTTTTACTCAATCGACGCTCAATTCCCACTGGGCCCAAACTGGTTCCGACTCAACTGGTCCCGACTCAACTGGTCCCGACTCGGAGTTTCTTCGCAATGGAATTGCCACTAGCATCACCGCACCTTGACTGCTGCCAGGCTGGTCTCGATGTCTCTAAACGTCTCAAATATCGAACGCCTCATAACCCACGCAAAAACTGCAGCTTCCACACTGAGGGAGATCTCAGACGACCAGCAAATTGTTCCGTATCTCAAAGTCGTCGGGGGCGTGTCGCTTTTGATTCTCGATACTGTTCAGGTAAATGACCCATCTTTTCAGCCCTATTATTCGTTCGAACTTGCCAGGAAGAATGTCAGGAGCAATAAACAGCAGTGCTTCAGGATGATCGAACGAATCAACGATATCGTTCTGGCAATTATCAATGCTAGCGGGGGCTGGGGGACAGAGCTATCCCCTGCCATGTTTCGTAATATTTCAAGTTTCGCAGAGTACGTTAACACCCCATTTACTGATGCGCGATTGATGTTCACTTGATAGAACTCTGCAAAAAGTGCACACTTTCATTCGCAACCAGGTGCAAATGAATATGGTTCAGCGCATCGCGCGTCATCTTGAAAATGAAACGCAATTGAATGAATGTAATTCAGCGCTGCAGCACGCCCTGGACGTTTTTACAGTGAGTAAATTCGCAAAGAGAAGCGGTATCTGGTTATGAAATTCTCAAAGATTCAATCCCGGATATCAAATGCGAAGACTATGAAGGAAATGAAGATCTCTGTGGACCAGAAACATACTGAGCTCTTGACACATCTAGTTTCGCATAGTCAAACCAGCTTTTCAAGCAGGTGCGCAAGAAATCTCACCTTACCACCGGCTAACTCTGCTACGTTAGTTCGAGTTCGCTGTCAATCCTCCTTCCCGGTTCCCCTAAAATTTTTCGGGGAAGGGAGGTGGAATTGAAACATCTGTTATCTCATCTTCTTTCTCTGGAGGCATCTTGTTCCGCTATCTTAGGACCCGGAGGAATCGGGAAAAGTAGTCTTGCCTTGGCCGCTCTTTATCATCCTGATGTTCTCGATGTCTTCGGCGAAAGAAGATTCTTCATCCCGCTCGACTCCGCTAGGTCTCCGACAGATCTATTATCCCTGGTAGCTGCATATTTTGGGTTGGATCAGCAGGGGAAAGTTACAAAAAGCATCATCAAATACCTTTCCGCTTTCGATGGCCCATCCGTTCTCGTATTGGACAATTTCGAATCTCCATGGGAGGTACAAGATACACGGGCTGATATAGAAGATTTACTGTCGCAACTAGCAGACGTTCCCCGGTTGCATCTCGTTGTAAATGACACTTGCATTACCCTCTTCGTACATGATTTCACCTATTTTTAGGTGACCATGCGCGGAGCTGAGCGGCCCACAAGGATCAGATGGTCGCGTCACTTTCTTCCTCCACTCGAGACCCTCAGCCGTAGTGCCGCGAAAGAAACTTTCCTCGACATCGTAGACGAGATGGAGGATAACTTTCAGCTCGACGCGCTCTTAGATTTAACTGATAATCTCCCACTAGCGGTGAGCACACCCTTGCTTGATAATGATAACCATTAGTTTCTGAGCCTTTCGATCTAGGTTACTCTCTTGGCGAATATCACTTCTTACGAAGGAGCTGAATCTGTTCTTAGCCGCTGGAGCCATGAAACCACATCGTTATTGTCGGAAGGCGCGGACAAGGGAACCAATCTTGACAAATCAATCAAGATATCCCTCTCTAGTCCTCGGCTGACCGCTCTGCCCAACACCCAACAACTCCTCAGTCTTCTCTCATCATTACCGGATGGCATTCCGGATGCGACACTGGCGGAGATACATCTGCCGTTTAACGATGTTGCGAAATGCAGGGCGGCTCTCGTCCGCACTTCTCTGATTTACATGGGGCCTGAGGATCGCAGGATTAAGGTCCTCGCACCGATTCGAGAATACATGCGTGTGACACACCCACCCAGCCCTCAGAGATTCCGGCCTCTGAAGACGTACATCTATTCTCTCATCCAGCTTTCTCGCAACTTCGAGCTACTCCCATCTACCGGTCTCGTTCAAATGGTGTCCAACAACCTTGGCAATATCCAGATGATTTTGCTGCGTGCTATGGATGCGCACGACTCCCCGTCTGAATTCAAGGAAACAGTTACTTGTGTCATCGAGCTGGCAAATTTTTCCCTTGTCACCAATCTCGCGCCCTGGAGCTACCAAATGCTTGCGGGGTTAGTGGACGCTGCCAAAAGCTTCGACGACAAGCAGCTACTCGGCCGTTATCTATTCACCATGGGGCTGATACATTCAGATGAATCCTTCTTGAAGGATGCACTTCAGTGTTTCAAAGACGTCGGCGATGTGCTGTCTCAAGGTACGCCTACCCTCTTCGATATACTGTAGTGAACCGCTTTCTTACCACCCCACTATACAGCCCAGGTCCACGAGTTCTTGGCTTGGGATTGTGTTCGCAATGGGCAGATGCATAGGGCCTTGGAAATTTGTGATAGCGCAGTTCACCTCGCAAAGGAATCCGGCGATCTGGCTCAGTTGGCCCAGACCTTCATCCTTTTGTCCCAACTACACCGCAAGTTTGGACATTCCAGAGAAGCTTTGAAATATTCACGGCAAGGTTGGCAAAAAGCCAGAACAGCAGGGAGCATGCTAGTTGAAGCGCGGGCAATCCGGGCATACAGCTGCTGCTGCGTTTCTGTTGGGGACTACGCGCAAAGCAAGAAACTTTGTGCGGAGGCGCTGGTCCTCCTTGAGGCCTTCGGCATGCACGATCTGCGCAACAACATTTACCGAAACGTCTTGAACCTGCAAGCGGAGGTATACTACCTGCAGACGGACTTCCTTCTTTCCCGAGAACTGAATGTTCTACTCCTTGGCGCTCCGGGGGAACAGCGCCCGGAGGAGAATATCTCCAAGGCATACGCGCTCTTCAATATTGCGTGTTCAGATATCAGAATGGGGCGTTGCAGCGACCCCTCCGTCCTAGAAAATATTAATACGGCCAGGAGTTTGATGGCCACCAACAAGCTGGGCATTCCTGCTTGCGATATAGCCCTCGCGGATTTATACTTTCACGAAGGAAAATACCGCCAATCCGCCTCGCTTTGTACAGGCTGTCTCTCCGTGCTCCAGGGGCAGGTCACGGAAATGGAGTTGGTTTGCTGGGAAAGGTTGGCTGATGTTGCGTTCGCGGAGAAAGACACGGGACACGCAACACATTTTTCTTTCGTCCTGCTCGCTTATGCAAGGCGCGTGAAGGATTTAGCGGCCACACACCAGGCTCTGCGGAGGATCGGAGACATTTTCCTCGCCGCAGACGATGGAGACACGGCACAAAGTCTCTTCGAACTCGCGCTGAGCGGGTTCACTCTGATGGATATACACCAATCCCGAGGCGACTGTCTCATTCGGCTCGGAGATATCGACCTGGAACGCGGGCAATATGAAGCGGCCAAAACCCGATGGACGGAGGCTCGATCCGTATTCGAGAGGTCTTCGCAGTCGGGCGAGGTTCAAGGATGTAATGAGCGACTTGGAAAGCTAAAACAATAGACTCCCAGCATAATTTGCAATGCGAAAGCCCCATTCTTTGTTTATAAGCCTCTGCGAAACCTAGTGCCTCATGCGGATTCTTTTAGCTCTGAGCACGCCCCGGCCCAAATACACGACATGGTACGATATGATAATCGCTATACTGTATCTTTCTTGTACATATACTATATAATTTTATACGCCTAGCAGAGGATTACCCTCAAACGATAACAGCATACCTGTCTCAAATGTACATCGCCGACCACATACTGCGTTTCGGGAAGAGTACATCCACCAAGGGTACGACCGCGGGCTCCACCGCGACGTCGGGAAAGACAGCCTTGAGCTCCCGCCATCCGACATAGCCCATCATGAGCTGCACCAACGCGCCGCGCGGGAGGGACAGGTTCGGTTCTGTAGAAATGCTAGGTGAGTAAGGGCCTTGAAGGTACCACGGACACAACGGCACCCACTGGAATCCTCTTTCGCGTTGGTGGCAGGGGTGACAGAGACAGCGCCGTCCGCGACGCGGAGGACGACGCCCCCGCCCATCGCGCGCGATGTGGCGATGTGCAGCGTCGCGGAGTAGTTGGTCCCGAAGATGTGCGTCGCTGCCGCGAAGCGCGCATTGAGCGCCGGAGCCAACGTCGCGAGGAAGCGCGGGAGGGAGTGGATGGCGACCCACCTGGGGATAGTCCTTCAGCTGCAGTCGAAGGGGAAACATAGGAGGAGACACGCACCACGCGCTCATGTGTTCGTACCGCGCGGATTCGGACGGCGGGGTGGCGAACTCGTGGGCGAGGAGCCAGCGGTGCAGCGGGTGCGCGTCGGTTAGGATCCAGCGTAGGCTTGCGAGTCTGGTACGGGAAGGATTAGTTTGTAGAGAGGCATGATGGGGAGGGATGGCGCATACTTAGTCGGCGAGCCGTCTGCGGTGGGCAGCGCCCCCACCGCGCTCACAAGCGCGGGTACGATCGCCTGCACGACAGTAGACGCGTCCTCCACGCCGTCCCAAAGAAGAGGGTGCACCACCGCGGTCGGTGCGCCGGGGCTGTACATGTAGAGACCCGCGGCCGCGACGGCGCGCGGCGGGGTGTCTGGGGCGTCGCGTTTCTCCAGGATGAAGAATGGGGCAACGGGGAAGGCGGGGGTGATGTAGGCGGGCGGGCGGTCGCCAAGGGCATAGCGCAGGTGCGCAGTGAGGGTAGCGGCGTCTTGAAAGCCGGTAAATAGCTCGGCACGCGCGCGCGGGGCGAGGACGAAGCGCTCGAGTGTAGAAAGGTCGTCGAGCGTTGCCGGGCGTAGGGAGAGTAGGGATGGAGCGTCCGCGGGTGGTGCTGGGCGCAGGGCTGAGATGTGTGTGACGAGACCGCGGCCCATGTTAATCGCGTACTCATACCCTTGGGTGCGGTCTAAGCGCTCCATTAGCTACGGCGCAACGAAAAGCAGGCAAGACGCACAGTATCCCGGGATACCGGACGTGATCATGAACGCGCAGCCGATGGTGTGCGCCCGAGCGTTGACCATCTCGAAAAGGGCATTCATGATATTTTCTCCCCCGCTGCTCTGGCGATACGCCGATTTGCAGGCGACGATGCGCGCTTTGCCGACAGGGACGCGCACAATATTGCTGTCGAATGCAAACTCGTCCTGAAGGAAGTAAATGAGTCCCACCACACGCTCCGGAGCAGCCTGAGCTGCCAAGCGCATTTTTTCGACGGCCGAATCTGACTCGCTGCTCAGAGTTTCCACCTTTTCGATGAGCGAGGTATCGACGCAGACAGCCCAGTTGGTCCTTCAAAGTTGGTTCAGCAGTGGTACCGATGCGTGGCAAGAGAACGTACGAGCTGCCCAAGGGAAAAGCATCGTCCGTGTAAGGCTCAAAATAGTGTACCGCCCTGTCCGACTCCTGCCCTTCTTGCTCCATCACCGCCAGGCACGATAGCAAAATGCATCCTGCTCTATCTGCAGCAGTCGACCAGCGTAGGACGAGGTCCCCACCACCAAGAGTACGGCGATATGTGGGATCTCCTGGATTCTGGGAAGGCGACATTCGGTTTCAGAGCTGGGTGCACGCAGTATAGACCGCTGAAATGAGCCTCCCGAGTTTTATGAGCCGATATCTCCGGAGAGTGCCTGCATGCGGGTCAGTCCGTGGATGATCGCAGCAAATTGGGCGCAGTCCGGAGCCTGGTTCATGTTTTTGACCTGGGTCGCAGTCGACGAGCTGACGGGTGATTTGCGCAAGGGTAGCCCAACAGGTTACCGGTGTATATCAAAAAGCCTCCCTCAGCTCGAGCACGCACGTCACGGCCATCAAATTGCGCGCCATCGTTGGGATAGCGTTTTCTTGGATCTGATTCCACCCTCTAGTACGTACTCCTGTCTGTTCGAATTTTTTATTCTTCGCTATGCGAGAGACAAGAAGGGCCATCAGAAGAGGGAGAAGGGCGAGAAGGAGGGTTTGAGGACATCAGGAAGTGTTGTTTGCCACGCCCGCTGCGGCCAAACATCCAAACATCCAAATTGGAAATTCTCGCTCGTTATTGACCACCATATATCGTGTTCCGGATGTTGCAAAACTCAAAACAGTTTTTTTTTTCTTTTGGTAACTTTTTTTTTTTTTGCCCAGGTCCCAAAATCCATCCATACTGCATCATTATATACTATATGAGTGTAATAACAGTTCTACAAGGTCTAAGGGCCTATCATTGCGTCGTGGGATGGATTTGTGGCCAAATTTGAGTGGCATCAGCCAACTTTGATGGCTCGGAATATTCCGGTGTCTTTGTCCGAGGTTTTTTACGTTGTAAACAAGCTCAATGGCATATATAGAATGAACACAGATGTCGTCCTTGGTCAAACAGTACATGATGATCATAGAGTTCAAAAAAAGTTTAAGCAACTCAAAAAATTCTGAATCTCCATGAAAGTCCAAACTTCACCAATTTCTGAAGTTGTGAGCTTTAGGCTTGAAAAAATCTGACCATCCATTTAACAGGAGGCTCACAGTGCAATGTTGTCAGAAACCAAGGTTGTAACCATGTTTGACTCTGACGGCATATCCCGAGCCATCAAACTCTGCTGATGGCACTCAAATTTGGCTACAAATTCATCCTACAACGCGATGATAGGCCCTTAGACCTTGTAGAACTGTGATTATACATATATGGTAGGTACTGATGCAGTATGGATGAATTTTGGGACCCGAGCAAAAAAAAAGTTTCCGAAAGAAAAGAAAAAAACTTGTTTTCAGTTTTGCAACATCCGGAACACGATACGATATGGTTATCGTGTTCCGGATGTTGCAAAACCCAATAGGAGAAAAAACTTTGGTTTGGGTAAACTTTTTTTTGCTCAAATCTCAGAATCCTTCTATATTATCTCCCTGCATTGTATGTGAGTCTAAGATACCTATTCTCCAAGGAAATGGGCCCCACTGCCCTGTTCGACGATGAATTGGGGCAAAATGTCGCGCAATCAGATGGATTTGATGGCTCGGGATATCCCGGCACAGGCAACATTTGGCTTTATACCGTGACTCAGCCCTTGTTTTATGTCTCACATCTACAGGTAGGTAGGTGGGTAGGTAGTATTACACGGCACGGTCCCGAATCTGAAATCGTCCCAATCGGCGACAAAATTACCATCCAAAACTTTGACCGAAACAGTGATCACCAAGTATGGATTTGTTCAAGCACAAAAATAAAGGGTCATAGACTACATAATATGGGACCTCCCCATAAGAGTTCACAATGTACTTATGCCATCAACTTTTATTTTATTTTGAGCTTGTGAGATAGCATATATTGATCCAATATCTCCCTGAAGTCACACTCAACACCGAGGTTTTCAATCAATTATCTAGGAGTGAATCGTCAATCCGCGTTGAAAAACAACGTGATTGTTCGGCCGGAATATCCCGAGCCATCAAATCCATCTGATTGCGTGACATTTTGCCCCAATTCATTGTCGAACAGGGCAGTGGGGCCCATTTCCTTGGAGAATAGGTATCTTAGACTCAAATACAATGCAGGGATATAATATAGAAGGATTCTGAGATTTGAGCAAAAAAAAGTTTACCCAAACCAAAGTTTTTTCTCCAATTGGGTTTTGCAACATCCGGAACACGATACCACCACCACTTGAACACGTTGTTTGGTCCTAAATTCCAGCTTGTTTAATCCCTGTTTTTCAACTCTGATACTTGCTGAACGCGCGACACGAGACCGAAATCCTGGATTTAGAAGTCGGCCAGCACTGGGAATCGGCGCCAACGGTCTCTTGTAAGCACACACAGAGGAACGCGTACCTTGTATGTTGTACCCTAACAAGTTCATTGGCGCATTTCTCGTTTTATTTGTACAGTCTCACTATAACTGTTTGCAGCAAATACCTCCTATAAGTAATCTAGGCCCCCGTTGTGAACGCGGTCAGTCGTGTTTGTTCTACTGACTCGCCGCGCTAAAAACAAGTAGATCCCTCTAAAATTCTCGTCCTTCATGCCGCCCCACATTGCCACGCATTACCGGTCTAAAAGCAAGCTGGCTCCACTTTTACGGACCTGCGACTCGAATACTAGGTGGACCTTTCGCGGACGTAAACCCAAGGGTTTTATGCTCACATTCTTCGTGGGGCAGCACTAAGCAAAGCGCACAGCAATGCCCCTTTAGGTATCGAGCTCCACTTCCTATCAACTTTTCCGGAAGAATTACCCCAGGTATATGAGGTCTCGCCTGTCTTGCGCGTTATGCCGGAAAGAACACTCTACATTATCATTCCCTTAATAGTAACCGCAAACAGGTCTCTAAATATTATGCAGATACGAGCACGGCTCTGTACCGCATCTTCCCTTCGCGCAGTTTAGTCATGCCCTCCTCGACACCGTTCTTCGTCAGCGGGAACCGCTCGATCACCGGTTCGACGTGGTTCCGTGCAGCGAAATCGAGCATCCTCTTGTGCACCGAGCGCGCTGCGACGGCTGTGCCCTGGATATTTATGCCCGCAACCACGATCGGCAAGATGGGGATGACGAGGTTGTCGAAGCTGATGGTGAGGGACGCTAAGGAATCTGCGGCAGGATCATCAGTAGGGCGACAAAAATGACACAAACAGCAAACGTACGGTTTCCAGTCAGGGATGAAGCTCGCTGTGACAATCAGATGGTCGAGCTTGGCCATGTCGAAGCTCTCCACGCCCTTTGTCGCGTAGAATTCCGTCGCACCAAGACGCACTGCCTCCTCACGCTTCGAGTCCGTGCTGAAAAAGACCACGACGCTTGCTCCCATCTTGGCGAGGAACTGGATTGCGAGGTGCTGCAGGCCGCCGATACCGACGACACCGACGCGGTCTGTGGGGCGAATGTTGTAGGTCTCGATGACTTCAAAGATGGTTGCGCGGCGTGCTCGGGTGCAAGGCTGTCAGGAATCTTGAACAGGTCCCAGATGGCGTGCAAGCCAAAGGAACCCTGGTGGAAATTCGCTGCGCCGTAGCTTGAAGAACCAGAATCAGAATTGGATGCGTCACAAGGTAAGAAACGAGCGTACTACTCGCGGTTCGGGCAATACTGATCTTGGCCCTGTTCGCATTGCTCGCATTTTCCACAGGTCTTGTGTGTGTATCCCCAGCCGACAACATCGCCGACCTTAAGGTCGGAGATGCTCTCCCCGATTTTCTCGACCGTCCCGACGCCTTCGTGACCCAGCACCATGTCGGCGTGTTTGTAGTGCTCGTCTGTGCCACAAATGCCCGAGTGCGTGATTTTGACGAGCACCTGGTTTCCCGTTGGCCTGTTGTGGCGGGTCTTGCTCTCGACGATGCCTTTGTCGGCGGAACCTTTGAATACGGTGAATTCGATGCTCATCTTTGTTGGTGAGGAGAAGATTGGAAGAAGTTGAATGAAGATTTATTGCGACCTCTGGGACGTCTTTTGTAGGCGACACTGACGCAAGCCTCGGCCGTCAGGTACCGATACCCATTGCTGAGACATGAAAAAAGCTAAATAAAATCAAAGAGCTGAATAATGAATATTAATGAGAGAGCTGAGTAATTGAGAGCTAAGCTACTATAGGTATGATGGCAGACAGTCCGGCGGACTTGGTCTGGCAGACAACACGTAAGCACATGTGATTATTTGACTCCAGGCATTTGCCGCAGCCAATGGGTCAATGAACTAGGTTCGGAAATTCCCTCCAGACAAACCTCCAAAAACCTCCAGCAATCTGGTGTTGGAAATGAGGATCTCAGCAATTTTCTGAAGCATTTTTGTTTGGTCTTTCCCTTCATACAGTTTCTTCGGAGAAGGCATTGAGACTTGAGCTACACGAATTCCGCTCAGGGGATGAATGCAACAATTTTATCGAGTATATTCCCTCACGGTATTCCCTGATCATATTCCTGTGGTTGATTTCCCAAAGTGTTGTTGTTTTGAACTCTTCTAGGCTTTGTCTCCACAACTTCTTCGTGCTTTTATTGTCCAGATTTTATCCCTACCATATCTGCCAAACATATTTGTTCGTGCCCATGCTTTGTGAAATCATCGTCCAGGGAATTCTCACCATGGTTAAGATATGCAGCCTCAGTGAGGTCCCCAAAAGCGGTCCAAGTAAGCTGGACAACGGCAGGTTCCAATTGCAACGCGAAAGACAGGAAATTGGAAATCACTTGGCAAGTCAAGAGGTCGCGCTTTATTCGGTGGCACTATTTCACGCCAAAGCCTAGATGTCAAGGCGAAGAACCGCTGAATGTGATGAAATTGGAGGTTGTATTTGAGCGACGAATGTTGAAGAAGATGCTTAAGAATCTGAACTGCCGGAATGCCTGTTGACATGGGAGAAGCTAGGTCACAGCAAAATAAAAACAGCCAAACAGAAGTCGCCGCTCCTTCCAGTGAATTGGAGGACATAAATTGTACATGGACTTTGTGGAGGATTAACGTACAGGTATATCGAAAGGAAAATTGATGTGCTACGAAGGCAAATGATAGGCAACTAACCTAGTACGGGACTTGCCTCAAGACTTTTGGTGAAAGTAATCGCCGGATCGTTTTGGTCAAGGGACCCGCCGATTCGTTTTGGTCAAGGACCACGTTGGATGAATATCATCGAAGGAAATGCTGCAAAAAGTTCTGGAGCATATATCTGAACCAAAATCGTGGCATTAAATAAATTCTGGGACGGATTCGTAGCAGGAAGGGGCTTCAACAACATGCTCCAGCGGCAGGCTGGAGAGAATGCCTGCAGCAATTTGTCTGCCAGAGTCTGGCGGACAATGATGTCCGCCATCAAACCCATAGTAGCTCAGTTTTGGAGTAATTTATGTAATAAGATACTCGGATAACCGGTAATGGTATGATAGGAACTGGTCGGGTCCATTCTTTGTGATCTGCGACGCGTCACCTCTCTCGGCGACATTTGCAATTGCCGTATAACCATAATGTGCAGCTGTACCTCGAGATTCCCGACGTGCAATCGTCCGAGCCGCTGTGAAATTTGCGATTGATGCTCACCGTGGTCGAAGTCGGTTCAAAAAACTATTCAACAACCCGGTATTACCCGATGATCCGAAGCGAAGCCTCCCGGAATCGAGCAGGCTTATTCGTGAATCAATTGACCTCAGTCTCAGCGCACACAATGCATGCATTTCAAAGTGCATCTCCACATCTTCAAAATATTCCAAGGCACAAGCAGGTGCCTGCAGAGCCCTAGCGTTCAAAATATAAAAATATCTGGCATGAGGTCTTCATTTGAATTGGGCAAGTTCTCCTCCGAAATCCTGAAGACGTATGCTGACCAGTCAACTAGACTGCGTACGGTATTGATTATGCAGAGGCTCGGAAGACTGCCCTGAGTATGACTACAGCAATCCAATGAAATGAAGAAAAGAATGGCTCTGCTCGCTGGTGTGAAAGCCCGTCGGCATGGTACTCAGGTTGGCCCATCTGTTTGAGAAGCCGCGCTTAATCAAGAAGTGGAACGAAGATTTCCCCGCTATACATAGGGAAGGTGGGCATCCGGCAGACAAAAATGCGGGAGTTGTGGCGTTCTTCCGAGATCGGATGATGGCCGTTCACACCGAGGACAACCCGAGAAGTACCGCCCACAAAAGCCAGGATGCGATGGGCTTTACCACCCGACAGATATTCCGAGTCGATGTCGAGTTCTCGGCCTTGGAATTGAACCCAGTGCCAACAAATATGGACTCAGAGGGAGAGGGGGAGAAGAATAGATCTTAGACCGTGCAATTACTTTTACTTGAAATCTACTTCGCTGGCCGCGCCATGCATTGCTGTCTTCTTGAATTTTTGGAATCTTGGGCTGTTTTCTAAATTGCATTTGTGCACTGCAGCGTCGTCGTTACCAGTATTAACAATGTGTTTCTGAGATTCAAACTACACCGTTCGAAGATTCTAGTGTTTTATTATTTGTCAGAAAATTGTGGTCGTAACCCAGATGTAGAGAGGAAGTAGTGAAGCTTAGTATATGAGTTGAGTGAGGCATGAATTCGAGAATGGTAAGTGTATACCCTCGTTATTGTCCCGTAATTTTGTTAGGATGAATCTCCCGCTCAACATCACAATGTGTCGATTATCCACTATGCTGCTCACCAACATTGGGAGGTCGGAGACGGCAATTATCTTAAGTTCAACAATGACGCAAAAGTGAACTGACGCAGACTGACGTTGCATGCGTCAAACATTAGTGCTGCGTCAAAATCTCCTTGCCCGGACTTACTGGCGCGGATGAGCGAGGAGAACCTTCAACGCATTTGGAGAATCACAAAACATACGCGAGGGAGTGCGTGCTTATTGTGCAGGAATACAGGAGTTAAAGTTGTCTTTCGAATAACGACTTCCCATGCGTTGTGTTCAATCCCCCAAAAAAGGAGCACAAAGAAAGACGCAGACGGACAATATTATCATGCAGGTTGCACTGCGGCTCGTCTCATGTCTCTAAATTGGAACATCCTCGACAAACCACAGAGGCGTTCAATATTTAATTCACTGTGAAAGGGTCTGTTCGAAATGAGTTCCGGCTCTGCCATAAGGACCTGCAGATACAGTTAGTTCCAATTACAGTCTCATATGCAACTTAAGAGCACCTACCCCTATATCTTGCAATTCTCGGGGCTGCACCGTTACAGACCGAAACCATGAATCCGGGCGCATCGCTGTACATCTAGTATCTGTTTCTCCCAGAAGGCAATGACTTTCTGGGGACGTCCGGGAAATTGCTATTGGAGAGCCGATCAGCATTGGAGGTCAGCGGTGTCAGCAAATGCTTCGCACCTGAAGCCAGTGCATGATGTCGCGGAGATACGGGAGATCCAGTATCCATTCATGAAGGTATGCATGAGCATCCGCGTCGGCAGTATATTCATTACACAGCTGGGCATGGTTAAGGGCTGCCAATTCTCGGAACAGTCTGGAGCTTGGGCGACATTTGCGTAGGGTGTCCATTAGTAGATGTCTATATATGATGACCAAATAGTGAATAAGGAAGTTTCGTGAGATAAACTCTCACACACTTATCAAGCCAAAAGTCCGACCTCCCACACAGAATATCTTTGGCACGAGAAATCCAACAGAGTGCTATTTCTTCTGCAGTATCTTGGGGATTGCAATACAGAGACCCGGCTCGAAGAGGGTCTGCTAGGAAATCTAGCGGTGAATCCCCTTCAGTGAAAGGCAGGTAAATTCTGATGTCCGCGTACGCAGAAGCATCAGTGGAGAGCTCCGAATGACGACACATTGCGGACGACTCATCGGTTTCGAGGATTTCTCGGAGGTGCGGTTCCGGGCGGCTAGCGATGAGGAGGCGAGCTGGAAAGTAACCAGCGCGGATTGCTTTCATGAAGAGGTGAACGATCTGTTGTTGAATTTTGTGGTCTTGACATTCATCCAGCCCATCAATAACAATGATCGGCAGAACTTTAGGTCTAGGTGCGTTCCTAAACGGCTCTACCAGAAGCCGCTGGAATTGCACCGGCATTGCACGTCCTGCGATTAGTCTGTCGTTTTCCACAGCCTGTTGGATTGGGAGGAGCAGTTCAGGTACCAAAGTGGCTAGCTGGTATGCAACCGCCGTGAACAAACAGTTCCAGGTCCCCCGCGTCGGATGCCCGCGCCTGAAAAAGAATGATCCTCCCAGCTGTTCTCGAGTTTGGCAGTCACCTGCAAACATTTGCGGGATGGCGGATTTGCCCGCACCTGCTGTCCCGTTGAGCCATAAAAGTGTACTGTCCGGGCTTTTGTCAAGGGACCAGGTCCTCAGCTGATCCAATACGGCAGTACGCGTGCCTAGTGCTGGCCATAATACGATATGAATACGAATTTTGCGTATTGTATTCATATCCATATCATATTCACCGTATTCATATTCTGGTAGGTGAATATGAATATGTTATGAATATATCTGAATATATTCAAGACCTCACTTTCGGAGCAAAACTGGGTCAAAACCTTGAGGAATCTATTAGAGAATTAGGTGGACACTCTGGTGGAACTATTAAAGACTCTGGCTCTTTGGTTATCGGCCAGGGATGAGCCAAAAAGTTGAACTCAGTTTCGGATCACAAGACTTGATCTCGGCAAATCCAAGGGTGAGCAGACCCGATACGGTGCCATGCCGACCTGACCACTCCCAGAGGTCGGATTATTGATTTTGAGGCCCGTTGATGACTTTTGAGCTCTGAGGGCCACCTCAGCGGCGAATCTGGGTGGAAAAACAGCAACCGCACTGTATTCAAATATATTTGAATACGCCTAGGCCGTATCGTATCATATTCATATTTTATTTGCACCTTCCACAGTGTATCGTATTCATATGTATTTGAATATATTCAAAATATACTTTTCCGTATTGTATTTATGGCCAGCACTACGCGTGCCGGGGTGACATGCGGGCTCCGGAAATCGCTCTCCGGAGTCATGCAGTGCTTCAATTGAAATGCAGCGGTAAAGGATGTCGATTCCTGTGAATTATTGTTACACATATGTTGGGAAATGGTAAATATAATGCACCTGATTCACCGTACGACGTTACATTGACCTGTGTCATGTCACCCCCAACACTATTAAATGTATGGTTCAGGATGTTTTGCGAGGCCACCGCGCCTCTGGGTATGGGGTATAGAGCCTTGTGGGACATAATGTGATGAAGCTCTTCTCGTTGCACACTGGCCGCAGAGGAGGCTCCTGACGAGCTTGCGTTGTCATCGATTCCAGATGATATCACATTCTGGATGCCATGTGGGAGGCGATGGTTGGAGATATCTGCCTATCTATGAGTTCATTCTCCGCAGCGACAAGGGATCACGGGCACCATAAGGCGTGTGTAGATGTCTTGCCTGCCTGGCGCCTCTGTGAGGTCGGATGACCCTGCCAGTCGCACCCAGAGCTTCAAGATTATTCAGATTTCGGATGTGGTTCATTGAAAGGCTCGGACGCACTTGGTGGTTCCCCCGGATCTCTTGAGCCCTGCCCGCCGGTGTAGGTAAATGTACAGAGTGGGAGTTAATGACCTGGGACATATTCCCAAACATTTTGAAAGTCCCCCCACTGATTTGAGTTCCATTGAGGCTGAAGGGCATGATGGGCGAAGACAAGAAACAAGCTGTGCTCAAGCGTTCCTTAGCGCTTACTTATTCGCGGGGCTGTGTCACACATGGCGGAAGCGCCTGGACAACTTTCAAAAAATTCACTGCCTTACCTTGCCAGCTTACAAGCTCTTAGATCGAATTAGGTTTATACCCAGGAACCTTTATCTACTTCTCTGGCCGCGCCAATCTTACTTCTCAATTTTTTTTTGTATCTAAGCTGTTTTTTGGGCGAACGATGTTCCTTACTATTTAGTCACAGCGACCCGCCCAAGATCCTTCCCTATGAATCGAGAATGTGGAAAGGATGAATGGAAAGAGTGCCGCATCTGAATCAGTCCCCAACTCCGCTGAGTGCCGAACCGGCTCTGGTCATGAAGTTGTTATAAGTATAATTTAATGAACCAGGTACGGAAATCGTGCGACTCGGCTAGAAGAAAAATACCTGAGATACGTAGATCTCGCAATGCAGCGTAGTATTAACGCTGTATTTCTGAGGTTCAAAGTTCAAACTACGATTCCCGTTCGAAGGCTCTCACTACATTTTGACGGCCCCTCGGCCGACTTGATCGAGGTCGGCCGAGGGCGGCCGAGGGGCCGTCAAAATGTAGTGCTAGTGTTTTATTATGTGTCAGAAAATTGTGGTCGTTACCCATGCAGAGAGTAAGTTGTGAAGCTTAGTATATGAGTCGAGCGAGGCATGAATAACTGTGTACTCTCGTAACTGACATGAGTCTCGTTGAGATGAATATCCTGCTCGTCATCATGATCCCATCATTTCAGCTTTCTTCCTCCCTTGATGTTCTGCGCGTCCTGCCGCAATCCTCTAATCTCTCCCGATGCTCTACCTACTCCGACACAAATGGAAGAGCTTCTCGATTCGCTCAGGACCTCGTCTGTTCCACCCGACCTTTCATGTCACGAATCAACGATTCGCACGTCGATGGCAGCTCTTGCACACTATGATTCCCAGATAGCCAGATTACGAGAAACCCTTGAAGGGATGTTCGCGGATCGCACGAGGCTCCAAAAGTACATCGACGCCTGCCGCAGCGCCATCTCCCCCATCCGGCGCTTACCCTCAGAGCTCTTGTGCGAGATCTTTGCGCTGTGCTCCCCGGATTACGACTCCAATTCGGGTTCGGATTACGCCTCCAGTTCGGGTTACTACGACTCCGATTCGGATTATGACTTCAATCATTTCGATCCGGAGGAAGAAATATTGGCCGTTGTAGCCAAATACAAACTGTTGCGGATTTCTCGTGTGTCCGCCCATTGGCACAGTCTGATCATGGGTACCCCGAGGTTCTGGTGTGGCATCACTGTGGATGCGAAGCAGTGGCCGCTAACGACGGACTCTGGCAAATTCAGAGGTTTCCTGCAAATTCTGACAACGACAATGGAGCGAGGACAATCCCATCCTCTGGCGTTGTCGGTGAATCTGCTTTCTGCTGACTCTCTTGTCTCGAAATCTGTGCTCGAACTCCTCACCAGCCACTGCGAACGTTGGGAGAATGTCTCTCTTGCCGTAGAACTGGGCCAGCTCAGCATGCTTCGGCATGTGAAAGGGCGGCTCGATGCCCTGGAAAGACTTTCCCTAGATATCGAAGGCGCGGTGGGCCAGGGCATCGATCTTGTCGATATTTTCGCGGATGCCCCAAATTTGAGGCATGTCCACCTCTGCACTCCACATGCACTTTTTTGTCCCAGACTACTTACCATGGAGGCATCTGCGCTCATTCAGCTATCAAGCTGATCAGGATGCGCAGGAAGTATCTGCTTTCATAGCAGCTATCCCATCCCGACGCAGCATTCGAATTTCGGGCTGTGAACGCATGGGACTTAACCCTCAACTTCGATCGTCTATCTATCACATCCACCGTCGCTTCTTTCCTAGTTGATCTGCATGCGGCAGACGACCGTGAACGCACAGTTCAGGTTCTGGGCGAGCTTATGGGCTGCCTGACCTTACCGTGTCTCCGCGAATTGCATATTATCTGCGCCCGGCGGAACGTGATTCCTTGGCCGGTTGATCAGTTCGAGGCTCTTTCAACGCGCTCGTCATTCCAGGAGACGCTCTGCGTCTTGGAACTCCCCAACGTCACCATTACCGAAGACGAGCTCGTCCGGTCGCTAGTGCCCCTCAGTTCGCTGAAGCGCCTCGTTATTTCAGACCAACGATTGAGATGGACGGTCGGCGACCACGTCCTGATCACCGATTCCCTCCTTGCACGCCTTACCTGTACCCCGGAGTCGCCATCCGCTCTGCATCTCGTCCCGCGGTTAAACTATTTTGCCTGTGCGACATTCTTCACTTTCCGCGCAAAGATGTACCTGGACTTCATTGCCTCGCGTGTCCAGGTCAATCCCGACCGTGTGCCGTTCCAGAGCATCCTCCGCAGCATTGGGGACGCTAAGCTTGAATTTGAGGCTGAAGATCGGCAAAGGCTGCTAGTGATGGTTTCGAAGGGGGAATTGCAATTTTATGTGGTGGATGGGCAGATTGACTGAATCAGACGCAATAAGTGTGAAAAGATATGCACCGGCGCACACATTTCAAGTAGCTCATCCGTCTTTGCATCCAGTCTGTAGCAGTTTCGACACGGCGCAAAAAAAAAAAAGAGAGGTATATAGATTAACGTGTTCAAATCCAGATACTTAGAAGAGCTTGAAAGAAGAACTACGAATTATCGTATTGAAGAAGACCAGAAGGTTTGTGCATGTCGATGAAATTACCTCGCTCTCCAATGTGCCGTTGATCTCTGCAATGAGGACATTGAGCGGTGGGAAGTATCGGCTACCTGCCGAGGCGCCGTATGGTGATTTGAGAAGAAGGGGTCCGAGAAGGGTGTCGCACATGCGACGGTGAAGCGAAGCCCAACCCAGCGGCGAGAGCGGGTCGGCCGTTCAGTGTTTTCCCATAGAGCTCTAATCTCCACCTACCCGACCCCGAGTTCTCTGTTGAAGGTGAGTTGCGCCCGAGTGATTTGAGCTGAATTTATGTTGCGTCGCAGTGTATATGCAGGTGGAATTGGGGTGTAAGGCGGTGCGGGCGACCACGGGCCGCGCGATTCAAACCAGAGTCCAGACTCTCCATGGAACGCCAACTCCTTGTTCAACGCGGGAACGGTCGTCGCTAGCCCACGGCTTCGTCGGGGTGAGCCGTGAGCCAGCTCAGCTGGGGGCCGGCGTATAACTTTGCTGCGAGGAACGCGCAGAAGCCCAACAGGCACACCGCATGTGTTTGAAAGGATCTTCGCCGCGCTCATCGTGTTACTGCCGGCAATCATCTGCTCGCCGATAGTTCTAAACGCCGTACGCCCAGGTCAATGGCTGACGGATATAAAGATTGCCTGAGAGATAATCATCATCATTGCGAGTTGGTCGCCGAAGATAACCGATAATTATAAGCCAAGGAAGACGACCGGAGCTTACGAATCCCTTGGATTAATTCTGTGAGGTCGGTTGGCCCTCCGTCTCGGGCGAACCAGGGAAGCTGCTGACTGAAAGTTGACTGGTGGATATACGGAAGGCCAACCGAGGAGCACACTAAGGGCAGGAAATACTGGGTGAGTCAGACTGGAAGAAAGATGACTCGAGGCTGAGTAACCCAGCTGTTCTGTAGTTTGATTGAGTCAGATTTTCGCGTGTCGGGAGGGACGGCGAAATGAACTGGTTTGTATTCTGGCAGTGTCTGGTCGAAATGATAACACTCCGAGCCTCTTGCGCGTCGCGTTCGGCCCGTACACTGTCAGCTGCAGCAGCAATCCGATCCGCATCGGATTCGATATGTTCGCGCCATCGGATAATCGGAAGAATCGGAAACTGACATGTCCCCAACTCAATCGCATCTCCGTCGCTCGGGTCAACAAAGTCTCCCTGTTCTGTCGTTTGGTTGTTTTAATGGGATCTGCGAGGATCCGCGTACCTTAATAATAACCGCAGCGGAGGAATTACCTATTATGACGTGTGCGGGGTAGATGATACAATCTAATCGTACTGCCATCTTGAATCTCCGCTCATCGGGATCAGGCTTTGCAATCTAATCTAGACGTGTGCGAGGTTTATTTCACGTCTAGTGAAGGTGACCGGCTCAATTTTTGTATGATTCCTGGTCTCCTGTACTTAGCAAGACACAATAATTTCCTTCGTTCGTCGGCAAATCTTTCGACCTGATTTTTGGCTGCAGGTCCCAACGGGATGTGGTCCGTTTAGTATAACAGCTTTAATCAACTTAATTTCTCCTATTCATACTATTGCGATATTCAACTTCAGCAATGAACGAACCAGTAAAGAATAATTATTTGTTCCAAGGATAGCTGGGGATAATAGAAAGATTGTGCAAAAGCCGCATGCGGCTTTTTTGTGCACAAAGTCTTGTCAATGGGATGCGGTTTTTGCCCCTTTTGTTCCAGTGGCCCAGGGATTTGCACAACCTCTCTATTATCTCAGTCACCAGCGACTTGCCGCATCTCAATGCTTGGCTGCATTATGACATTTCGGTGATTCAATTTTCAGACCGAAATATCCAAGACCGGATGGAAGGAGTTTCTCAATTGTGAACAGATTCGCATCTGATGAAATCATGAAAGTAAGATGATCGTTGCTCGTCTACAGCGCGGAACATGTCGGTTCTTCCGAAATCCGAAGATGTTAGCGGGAACCACGGAGCGTGCAGGTTATGCGGGCAGGGAAAGCCGTGCTCATCTTTCGAAGCTAGGAGAAAAGCCCCGACAAGCAGGGAGATTCGGATGTAAGCTGGTCATGGGTTGATCACTCCAAAATTGGATTACATGGTTTACTGTAATTGTCCCGCCTGAGGTGATCCTGTCGAAGGTTGCCCAGCTCAATTCAGCCTGTGAAGGGTACTCCTAAGTCTTTTTTATCTGCAGCATTTATTATACGTTGCATAGACTCGGTGGTCGACGGTACGCATGTGCATCCCGCTTTTGGCGCGTTGTGTACGCGCTCTTGATGTATATTTGGCAGCGACACGATCAATAAACACTGGGCGCCTTTCCCTCCCATCTGCCACCACCTACTCAGGGCGAACTTCAACTTGCATCTGCCTAAGGTGCCTTAGCATACGTCTATCTATCAACCTGTGCACAACAAATCAGGATAACACCGTCTACGTCGGACGAACTGGCTCAATGGTCGCCAACATCTTTATCGCGGAACAGAAAATCATCCGACGGCGTCCCAATCGGCGCTTCAATGCTGTACATTGGAAAATCTGCAATGCCTCTCCGAGGGGGCGTATCCACATACTTGTGCGAGTTGGCAGCACGAGGATAAACCTATCCTAGAGGCTCAACAGTCGTTGTTTTTATTCAGTCATTTAATCCTGGAATGTCCTCAAGCGCTCTATTAATCTATCCGTCTATTTCCTCATGAAATGCTCGATTGCATCGATGGATTTTGTATAAGTCGGTGAGCGGCTTGTTTTGACACTACGAAAAACGACCGATTCACATGCCTGCTGTAACATTGAACGCCACATTAGCGTTCCACGATTCGAACGGCTGGTGCGTTGTGAATTGTGAATTGATACTGCCAGAATGAGGTAAAACACTGGTCGTTTCTTTGACTGTTCTTGAATCCGGATACTGGCGATCATCCACCACTTTCTTGGTCGATTCTCATGGCCGTTCGACGTCGTTTATTACTGCAGTACGACATCTTTTAGGTGATTTTCCTTCTACATCCGACCTTCTGAACTTCCAAACCCATCTTCCGCGGAGTTGGTGGCAAAATATTGCAACTGGTACACATGGATTGGCGCCACCATCTAATTGTCTTCATTTCATTATTTCACGAACGCCGACCAACGCAGCCTTGGGACCTTCCTCCTTTGATAAACGACTTTCCTTCTGGCATTTCATTTCAGATGAATCGGTTTGTCTTGCACGAACTGCTATATTCTTTCTGGGCTTTCTACTCTCGGATCTTGGCCAGCTTGCAGCAGGTATAATGACTCGTCTATGCATGCCGCATCTATATCTGAATACCAGCCTGCCTCCTTTGCGATTATAAGTGGAACTGATGAACGCCCAGATTGGCTTGAATGCACTGCAGGATCCGAGAAGGGCCAATCGTCGAGTTTAAGCGTGGCGTTTAGAGTCATAATCCACCCGCCTGGACGAACCGACAGGACGCAGGCGGTCTAGCCATCCTGACCTTCTGTCTGCTCTGATGGTCGCTGCTCAACGACAATCCAGACTCGGCAACCTCGAATGCGAAGGACGTCTTCCTCCTTACCGGCAGGTCTGGCTACTATCCTCTGATTGTGAGCGCTCAACAACACGACCTGGCA
Organism: Mycena capillaripes; assembly: GCA_029204075.1. NCBI lineage: Eukaryota > Fungi > Basidiomycota > Agaricomycetes > Agaricales > Mycenaceae > Mycena > Mycena capillaripes. The sequence continues at coordinate 23,661 of JARHKZ010000027.1, forward strand.
ACACGAAGGATTGAGCTGGCTCAGCTAACGCGGGACGCCGCTTATCTTCCTATCAACGGCCTCATGTTGGGGCTTCCAGCCTCCAAACGTCCTATTCCGGTCACATCCCGCCTCATGTTTCGGGAGAATTTCCCGAATTTCCCGAATAAGGTTGTCGCCGCCTCGGGTCTATATGTCATGGCGCACGTGCCGAGACTCATCCTTCAAGCTTTGCCATTTCTCTTGCCTCGCATTCTACCATGCTGCTGCGTGCTTTTTCTGAGGATGACTAGAGCCTCCGCAGCACCATTGCTGTTAACGCGAATGTACAGGCGAACCGGATCGCCTCGCCAGAGATTTCACACACATTGGATGCTTTTCCCACCAGGTCGCAGTTGCGCAGTGACGTCGGCCACAGATAAACTTACATGACGCGCCGATGATATACTCCTTTGCGCTGCACGACTGCGCGTGCGCAGTGCAGATGATTCTCTTGCGGACGTCTTTACTGCCTCCGATAACGCGAAGATATGGCGACTGCAATTTTTCGGACGGACCCTCTGCGCAGGCGACCTACTAAAAGACGGAGCCCGGGATGCGATTAGGACTGGGCGTTCGGCAATATTCGGTGCGCGCCCAATCGTATTGCCTTTCAAACTGGTTCGGAGGCGATCATCTGCGCGTCTTCACCCTCTATATCACGCCATTTTGAATGATGTTATATGACGCCTTACACTCCCCTCTCAAAATGACCGTCACCAACCAACCCTCTTCTCTACTAAAATGCGCTTCGACTTCTGCTCGGGCTGGCGCGGAGGGCGTGTCTCTTGGGAATATCGTACGATTCTACGCCCACGCGCGCTTACCTATCCTTGGCCACCCAAACCCCAAGCTTGCGTTACGAAAGCGGCTTGTGCAACGTCGCATCAGTGCCCGATAGACGTAGGCTCGCGTTCGGCGCACGCGGGTGCATGCTTCCTCTCCTAAACTATCACCATCAGCGCTGTAATCATCTTGAGCCGGCGTCGATCTATGCTTGGGCTCTGCGGTCGACACGATTTCGCCTGCCGCTGGCGTTCGCTCCCAAAGCTCGCCCATCATCGATCGGCGCGCAAGCTCCTCCTGTCTTTCTACGCTCTCGCGCGACTCGATTCAAAAGTGCTTCTCGTGTTTCACCCGCCTCTAGGATATTAACCCGCACTTCCCTTCTTATCTATGTCTATGTCTACTCAAACTCTTCTCGTGCGTTCCTTCCTACCTAACACACCCAAGACCCACGCGCATGCCCGAGTTGCGCATAATTCTGGTCTCTGCTCGCCTCGTTAACATCGGCCAACTGCTCTGATTATGCAGAAAGAAAGAAAAAACACCGATCAAGCCACCTTCAGGCTCCGCCACCCGCATCTCTCAACGCCGGCTCCATTTCATTCACGCACTAGTTTATCATCCCTCAAACCATGTATGATTTAATTACATTTACCTCTCTTCCTCGCCTCCTCTCATGCACGCCTCCCATTAAACCCCAAGCCCTTCGTAAACGCATCGCGCCGCACACCCACCGTAGCTCGCCGGCTTGTTGCTGGCTCGAAGGCTATCGGGCTGTTGCACACTACTTCATGCATGCCTTCCGTGCGTTCAATCAATCAATTGGTGGCCGCTTCCAACGCTGGCTCGCAAGTCTATCGCTGGCTTACCTGGCTCGCTCAACGCTTCCCCTTCCTGCTTCGCAATTACTCGCGCCTGCTTCCAACTATCTTCCTCTCCATTTAGTAGTTACTTCGCCTGGGAAGCTCTTCGTCCTCCTCAATTGTCCTTCACTATCTGTCTTCGCCACTGCTCTTCGGTTCGGCCCGAGACCCCGAATCGCCCGGGGATTTAATACCAGTGGGTGCACGTACGTACTTTTCTTTACATTCAATTTAATGATGTTTTGTTTCGTCCGCTGCGATGTAGGTGGTGGCGTTACGCGCTGCATCGACGATCCCGTCTCATGCCAGTGTTTACGGGTGTTTTTCTTTGAAAGTTCATATGTTAAGAGGTCTCTTGGTTTTCTACGGTGTTGGTTCGTAGTTTTTATGCGGTGTTAGTTACTATTCTCTGAAAATTCTCCTCCGTCCAATTCGAACGAGATATTTCAGCCGTATCTGACTTTTAAGAAGACAGGAAATTCCTCCGTCCGCTCAGGTTCTCACCAGCGCCGATCTCTTCCGTTTCTTTCCCAAATTCTTTCCTCTGGAACAAAACATTGATCCTCCGCACCTTCCTAGTGCTCGGGGTTCAACTTGAATTCTTCGACGATCCCGGGCGCTCGGTGCCGTTACTGAGATCATTCAAAAAACGAACTCGGATAACATTTCGGTCGCTGGAACTCGGCCATGAACTCGGGCAAAGTTCGGTCGCTGATCCTCCGTCCCCGACGGCCGGTGTTCAAAGTGCCTCCATCGTTGATCCCTGGCGATGCCGTTACTGGACGGCCGGTGTTCGAGCGCGTTCATCGACAATCCCCGCAGCGTTGCCTGTTTCCAACCTAATCGACGCCAGCCCTGAGTCGTATCCTGGAGATTTGCGTCCTTCATTTTACCTCCTACTAATACACATTTCGATGCTCCGCCAACAACGGCTCGCTCGGCCTTCAGCGCGACTCCATCGACGATCCTTGTCAACTTGAAATCCGAGTTGAAGGTTTTCTTTCTATATGGAAAGGATCCGCGACCGTCATCTCGATCACCGGTCGGCACGCGCATCCGTTCAAGCGACGATCCCCCGCATGCGGTGCCGTCATTTAATATATAACACATTTCCCGTCAAGACTAATTATTGGTTTAAGTTGCCGCTGTTCGAGACGTTCTTGGGTAATTACGCACTTCGGTCCCTTGTGCTTCCACAGTTCAAGTGTGCGTGGGGCATTTAATTTAGACCGATGGGCGTTCAAGCCTCCCATACCTCGTCCTGGGTCTTCTGAGCATCGGGTGGTACTGCAGTGGGATCGTCGATGGATTCTTGATCCTGGATCGATTCTTAATTTATTCTTGGTTCAACTCCGTGTTTATTCTTCTTACGACCAAGTCGCGGATGAAGTACGCGTGCGTGTTTCCATACTGATTGAGATATTACATCAAAAACTCCTTGTGCAAGCCGACATCTTTCATTGTCTCTGACTGTCTGTAATCTCCGTGTAAAGCTCTCTACACTGGAAATTTGGTGCATGAGAAATTTCATCCTCGTCAACCTCGTCAATTTGGGCAAAACAACTGTCTTGAACTACAGGGCCACGAATTCTCCAGTCCCAATATTCCATGGTTACAACTAAGCTCACCGTGAAGTCAGAAGAGAAGTATGTTGGCGTCAATCTGAGGACAGATGCCAGAAATTTGTTTGAAGATCATTATAAAGCCAAAGCACGCACGCTCGTTACTGTGGTCCCCGAATTATGACGATCGAAGATATGACTGGAAGATTAACACCCAAAGAACTCATGCAGCTGTATATGGCTTGCGTCAACTGTCATTTGATCCACGGATGCGAAATCTCGCCGGAGAGTGAAGACGTGCACGTCAAACAATTATGTAAAGTTCTGGTTAGCTTCATCCGTCAAATGCTCGATTTCTATCGTCGGTCCGTGATTGCTCCTCTATTCACAGTGATTAACATCATGCCTATTTGGGTCCATCGCCCCTCCCTCGGTCTCAGCCACTTATGGTATTCCTTGGCCTCAACAAAGACTACTATGCTCGCGCCGCTCTAAACAGTTCATTTGAACTTTCTGACATGGGTAAAAAATCTGGGGCCATTGACTTGACCTAGGCTGCATCGAGGGTGCCATTCCACTGCCCGGAATTAATTCTGACACGTCAAACAACTGATAAAGACGTCGAAGACTAAACACTGGTACAGAAGCTCATGTTGGAATGGCTACATGGTGAACTTGAATCATCTGACAAGCTTTATCCATTACACAGACATCATGAACCCAAGAGGACAGGGACTGACCCACATTATTTCCTGCATGTGCCATTACCTGACAATGGTGAAGACACAGAAACATCGAGAGGCGATTACCTCCGTGTTACTGTCGACACCTTTTCTGGCCGCGGAAATCTTGTGATATGTCGATCATGCGCATCCTGGAGTTATTCTGTGCTGTTCTGTGTTCCGTTTAAATGCTTGATTCAGAGGGCTGATCCTGTCGATGTGTTAATTTTCATTTTGCTTCTCTTTGTCCTTTTAGTTCTACGCCGGCGAGTTTGAACGTTTCGACTGACAGCTGCGACCGGGAGCTCGGCTAGCGGGGTTTTGAGAGGCCCAGGGAAGATGATGTAGCTACTTAGTGCGTGTACATCGGAGTAATCTCTGGAACCGGCGTTCCTGAGCGGGACCGTGCCGTGTAATTCTACCTATCTACCTACCTACCTACCTGCATTTCACTGTATCAACTTCTTCTCCTTCAAAGCTTTGAGGATCGTCTCGCCGATCGGACCAGCAGACGCCGGATTTTGCCCTGTGTATAGGTGACCATCGACGACAACCTTGGGCTAGATCCCTGTCAGTCGTCCGCTTGCTGCAAACTTGAACACGGGAGACCTACCGCCCAGAGCTCATCAGCCTTCTCAAACTTTGCGCCGAGGCTGATAAGCTTGTCTTCGAGGAGGAATGGGACGTCCTAAGGATAGACCCTGAGCTTCGATTCGGCACTGGAAACTCAGGCTGAATGTACCTTCACTTTGTCCATTGCGATTTCCTCTGTATTGGTGAAGCCCGTGGCGGCTCTACCAGCAAAAATGGATTTGCCTTGTGCATCGGTGACGCCAACCAGCGCGGCTGGTCCGTGGCAAACCGCAGACGTGATCTTGCCCGCTTGGAAGAACTTTCTTGCTGTCAAATTCGACGGTTCAATGCCAAGAATTCAAAGACTTGCCTCGGAAGCGAGCTTGATGCTGACTGGGTCGACAGACAAGTCAATTACGGGCGCCTGTCCGCCAACATAGAATATCGCGTCGTAATCTTTCGAGCTGACCTCGGTCAGCTTCTTCGCCGAAGCCAATTTGTTCTTGACGATCTCGTCGGCGAGAAACTTCACGCATTCTGGGTCGGACTTGTAGGCCTAGAGGTATTGTTCCTGTTACCTGTAGTTCACCGAGTGTGTATCACATTTTTCACCTTGACACTATCGGGGTCGACGGGGGGATTCGGCCCGGCGGGAGTGGCAAAGTCGATGGTTGCGTGCGGGGCCAGGATCCAGTAAGGGTGGGCCGCCTCGGGTAGATACCTCATCACCAAACAAAATATTCGTTAGATATGGGACTCTCCGTCGACAGAGACTAGATATATACCATCCCTGAATAAAGAAAGTCAGTTTAGATTAATATTGTACCCCGAAGGTGTGGAAGATGCGGAAACCTACGGTTGGAGCGCCGGTTAGCGTGGTTGAGACGGAGGACAGGACGAAGAGAATTTTAGCAGGCATGGTGGGTTGTGCAAGTAACTAGAAGAACTGAAAATCACTTATAGTCTTTCGTTCGGAGACGGACGGAGGTCGTGCGAGAATCTGCCAGGGCCTTGGCAGTATTTGGGTTGCGGGTTTGGCGGACGCGCCGGGACGGCATGAGATTTGTGATACGCCCCAATTTAGGAAATTGAACGTGGCTTCTCAACTCTTGAATCACCCACCGGCTGCCCAAGTTGGAAATCGTCCCCCAAGTCCTCTTTTATTCTGGGCTGTGTGCATGTACCTCAACCAGCTCGCTGCAGCCAAGCTATACGCACACTTATGAGTACGGTTCGGCACTGAGTACGTAAAGTGAGGCCCATTAACTTTCTCTCAGCAAGGACTCATCGGCGGTACAATTCCACCAATTTACTCCTGCTACATGTTTCTTCTCATCTTGACATTTGTGCATTTCTCCTTGGTTTCAACTCACACAACTCATCTCTTTCTGTATATTCCATGTGGTCTCGGATACTTCTCCTGTCTCAAGTTCAATCTTGTAATTTACCCTGTTCGGCAGATTCGATAATGCATGTTACTGGCATGCAACTGATAATTTCTTGACGCCAAGAAGTTGAATTCGTGCCTTCCGAAGTCTGCGAGAGTTCGATTTTCAACCAGTCAACCCTGGTACTACATAAGTCGAACGAAAAGAACGCAGATTGGCGAACTGTCTTGGCTCTCCTTCAAAAATTTCGTGAATGCACAATTCAATCCGGACCAGCAACCGCAACAAAGCCGAAAACGCCGACTCCGAAATGGGAAATGCCGAAAAGGTGACGTCACCTCTTCCTCTCTTTCCTCTTCACTGAATCACTTTTCCCCGACTTGTTCCCGACGGCTGGACAGAAAACGGCCCGGCAAGCTACGCCTCCATTCTTCCACCAGCTGTCTCTAAATTTCATCCCATACACGCGGGTTCTGCGCGTTCATTTTTCGGGAACATTCCGACGACTACAGCTTTTCGAGCTCGAGGCCCGGTTGTCGGGACGAAGATGCAGAGGTGTATGGCACATACATTCGCACGTTCGCATATGCGTAGAACTGGACCCGGATCTTGGGACGGGACGTGTTCCCGAATCGAAATACCACGATGCACAGTCTCTGGTATACAGCTGCATATATATATCCTCCAAGTTTCCGCAGCCGCCTTGAAGACTCGAGGACATCCGCAGCACTCTATAGCGCAGCGAACCAGTACGACTCCACAGCTAGCTGGCTGAAGCTGAAGCTGAAGATCCGGCACTCGGAACACGTATCCGACACGCAGCAGATAACGGGAGAACCGGGACGCACTGGCAGTGGAAGGACGCGTCATACGCGCAGCGAGGCGCGTCGGCTGACATCCCGCGGCCGATATCTCGCGCGTCATGTCGAATATCAATTCAAACTGCTTCAGTCTGCAGGTGAGGTGAGCGTCGACGCGTCTGCCACGCTATTTTATTTGCCTTGCCGCCAGGGTGTTTCGAGTCAGTGGTTCATCTGTCCATCGACAGCAGATTCAACTTGAATAAAATCGAGCTACGTCGGCTGTGGCATCGAGCGCGAAGTTGCGGCCTCCCAGGCGGGCACTGGCAGTCGTGAAGTTTCGGGATGCGGGATTTGCCAAAAGATGCACTGCCACGACGGCGGGGCTCGAGCTCATAGCTCTAGGCCTGTTCGCTATCAATCAATGATCTCCTTCCCACTGACTCTCGTTCGTTCTTATCTATCCATTTTTGTTATTATTCAAATCCAGTTTCACTCGCAGTGCACGCCGGAAAGTTGCGGGATTCCTGTACTCTTCACGAGGAGGGATTTACATGCACCGAAACTCGCGGGCGGTTCGGGCTCAAATCACAGCTGCAGTCCAGATCCAGGCCAGCTCACTATTCTTTTCGATTCCTCCCCTTTGTCTATTTTTTCTGCTTCAGGTCGCACGGCTGGTCTGAAAAAAAAAAAAAAAAAAAAAAACCCCGTTCCCGTCGTGTGCTGCACCCTCGGACGAGTCGGTGTCGGTCGCAACTTGAGGCTTCGCTCGATAATACAGCACCTGAACGATTTGCAGGGAGTGGATGCAGATGACTCGAGATGACGACGCGCCTTTAAGGCTGTAATCGCCGCCAAAAAAATACAAAAAATGGATTTTTCATTTTGCTTAATTTAATTTTAATGATTCTCAGAGCGGTGCACTCCCATGAAGACACGTCGGTCGGTCGCAAAAGTTGTGCGGGACTGGCATGCAGAACGGCGCGCGCGGGAGCGGTTGAGTCGGGATGACGCGGCTTCTCAATCCCTTTATCTCCTTCACTGACTCTCGTTCGTTCTTGTCTACCCATTTATTTATTTTAAAAAAATCCACTTCACTCGCAGTGCACGCCGGAAAATTGCGGGATTCCTGTACTCTTAACGAGGTATTTACATGCACGCTCGGGTTCAACTCACAGCTGCAGTTCAGATCCAGGCCAGCTCACTATCCTTTTCGATTCCTCCCCTTTGTCTATTTTTTCTCTCTCCAGGTCGCACGGCTGGTCTGAGAACGAAAAAAAAAAAAAAAGCCCGTTCCCGTCGTGGGCGGACGAGTTGGTGTCGGTCGCAACTTGAGAGGCAGCGCGGCTTTCGCTGGATAATACAGCGATACAGCATCTGAACGATTCGTAGGGACAGATTACTCGCTATGACTGGGGATGACACGCCTTTCCTGCCAAAAATTGACTTTCATTAACGTCAATTAATTTTAATGATTCTCATAGCGGTGTGTGCTTTCATGAACAACACGCCGCTCGCAAAACTTGTGCGGACTGGCGTGCAAAACGGCGCGCGCGGGAGCGGTTGAGTCGGGATGATGCGGAGACGGAGGTTGTGCGGCCCCGCGCCTTCCCTTCCCACATCTGCCGTCCTACTTACGAAGTGGAAGAAAGAAGTTTTTCTTTTCTTTTATTCTCAAAAAATTTGCACAGGCGCGTCATCCCGAATCATCTTCTATCTTCGCAAAGAAGTACTAAACCTGCGACGTACGAAATAAACGGTCTCGTCAGTACTGTACATAACATAACATACAGCTCCGGAGGTCACATCCTCCGGACGACTCCAACTCTAGTCTTCCATTCTTTCAATCCCCCAGCGGCGCCTTCCCTTGTCCTTGTCATGACAGCCTTGCGAGCTCGCCCGAGCAACGCCCGAGCAAAGAATTCCGCTTCCATCGTGCACAAGAGTCTCGGGCGAGTCGGTCGGTCGCTGAAGAACCTTCGCGGGCGCAGCGAATGCGTCGGGATGACTCGGATTCGGATTTGGATGTAAGTATGTGTGCTGTGAGTATCCCCTGCATGTATGTACTACAGCTGAGATTAATTTTTAAAAACCGATTATTCGCGCTCTCACCCGACCCCACCGTGGACACGTCATCGTCACGATTTATGACGCGAACGCGTCCCTCTCTCGGGAACGTGTATATTTTCTCCAAGTCTTACTCGCTCATTGGCAACTCACGACTTCGGCCGATTTGAGGCGTGGGGGCGCATGAGTGCAATGACGCGTCCCTTGAGCGCGTGGCCCATCTTTGACCCGCCTGACACGCGCGCGTGTTATCCATACCTTTATTCATCGACTCGTCTTATCCATGAATCTCGAATTCTTTCTTGGTTCTTACGATTTCACTCGAGTGTTATGTGCAAATATTCTTTGTTATTTCCTTTCCTTCCTCCCCATCCTACAATATCTACGAGTGCAAATGCATAATGTGTACAGATGAGAGCTACAGTGCATATGAGAGTTCCGGATCCAAAGTGCGAAAGGTATATATGTATGTGCAATGCCGAATGATATAGCGCGAGATGCGAATCCGAAAGTGATGATGATGAAGAGATGAAAGCTGGGTGGGTATCGCAGATAATGTAGGTGCGCCCGCGTGTCGATGCGATAGATGAAAGGATATGGATACAGTGCCGAGTCGATGCGAAGGGAGAGGAGAATCAAAGACTCATCACTCTCTTGCGCATTCGCCGCTTCGCGCGGAAGACACCAAAGCGCACGCGCAGGCTCAGCGCGTCCCACTGCCGGCGGAGACCAAGTCCGTGGCTGGGGCGGGTGCGGGGGCGTTCTCCTTCTCCTGCTCCTGCTCGTGCTCGTCATCCGATGGCGCGTCGTCGTCGTCCTCCGAGTCCTCGTCGCTGAAGGAGGAGAAGTAGGGGGAAGACGCAGGCGAGGAGGTGAAGTAGGAAGTGGAGGAGGGCGCAGGAGCCGAGTCGGAATCGACGCTCCGGCGGGGCTTGCGAATCTTCGCATGCGACTTCTCCTTCTGCGAATGGCACGAGCGCGCGCACGAGGAGAGGACGCTGTTGTTGCTCTCGTACGAGCTGCCGCTGCCGCTGGGTGCGGGGGCGAGGAGGAGGGGCGCGGGGTACGTGTATGGGTTGCTCGTGTAGGAGGCGTACGTGTATGCGTCCGCATAGGGATAGAGCGGGGGACTAGGCGCGCGCCACTGGTTGCGCGTGGGCATGGGCTGTGTGGCAGCGCGGTGTGCGACGCGGGGGTAGCCAAAGGCGTCGTAGTCGATCTCGTCGTCGTCTACCGAGTCGTCCTCGTCGGCCTCCCAGCGGGGACGCGTGGGCGAACGCGTGCGGGGCTGGGTGTGTGCTCTTGTGTGGTGTGTGCGGGTTGGTGTAGGGAGCCTGAGGTGGCTGGGCCCTGCGACGGGAAAGTCGTAACTGAATTCAACGGCGCCGTTGGGCGATGCAGAGCGTGTCATGCTGGTATCGCTGAAAGGATGCGGGGTGTGCGGTGGTCTGTCGGTGAATCAGGCGTCGCCCTTTTATAAACGCACCCACCCAAAACGGGCAAGCCACGCTGCATCCCCGTTGGGCCTATCGCCGAGCTGAACCACCGGTTCGGTTCGCCATTCCCGATGTGGACCACGTTGGTTTACAAACCGATTATCAAGATGCCGGCGAAAGCTTACTACTATTAAGAGATTCTTCTTTCATCTGTGGATGACACCGACTGCGTCGGAAAGGCCGGGAATCAGATCTTGGGGCACAATTGGCGCTGTCTCCGGCCTCATCGTGTTATCGTGCAGCCAACATTCGATAATCAAGCGGAGACTCGGTTTTTAGTGCCCGAGGTTGGTTTTTAGCACTCCGCCGTCCGTCGGCCCCGCCGGAAGGGTGTGGAGATAATGGTATATTTTAAGACGAAGTCGGAGTTGGTCGATCCGCAATCGATTCCACTTTCGATGCTGCAGCGATTCTGGAAACAGAATCGAACAGCCACACTCGGTCAACGAGAAATCTAAATGGAATCGAGAATCGTTCAAGAACTGCACCAAACATCATCAACTCTTGGCGCGATTCTCATGAGGCGTCGGTTCTGATGTGCAGAATCGGCAATAGGATTGAGCCCAGAATTGGGTTGGTCAGAGTGATGTTTTCCAATCTCGGTCGATTCTGGGTCTAGACTCAGGTCAGAATCCCAAGTCCTAATCGACAGTGAAGCGAGCCAGACGCAACAACTCTGAGACTGAGATTGCGATGTCCCGACAAGGACGGAGCCTAGTAGGAATTGTGTATGCTGTCAGTACAGTACAGTATGTAGTACTACTACTAGCAGTCGGACTGTTGCCTGTGCTAGGCTGATCCGATGTAGGATTCGTATACAAAGCTGAACACGGTTGATTTTTATCCCGACGTCGGTTGTGGATGGATAGATCTCGTGATGGAACCATTGACTAGCACAAGGCAAAGCGTCAAAGCGCGTATCAATCAGTTACCTCGTGCCAAAGTGCAGTGCGTACCCGACCATGACCGACCCACCCAGCAAATAACCCAGTCTAAGCCAAAGCATATCAAAGTACGATTCAAAGCGCGATTGATTGATTCGTCGCGTAGAGGGCCCAAGCGCGAGCCGGTTCAACCAAATGATTGCGTTGGAAGTTCAATCAAAGTAAACGAGTCCAGACGTGGCAGTTTTTTAGATTCGACGCAATCTTCCGTTGGATTTCCCCAATGCGACGACGATCTAATGTCCTTCAAGCGAAGCTCATATTATTGTGTTTTACAGTCGCTCTTTATATTTTTCTAGACGCGTTTATCTGGCAAGTTCGTAGTCCGGCTGAATGGGATTAGAGAGCTTGTGCCAAGCGGCATGCCGCTTTTGTGCATTGTGCAAAAGCCGCATGCAGCTTTTTACAAATTCTACCTGGCAGTCAAATTCTGACACTACAATGCTATTAGAGAGTTGTAATGGCCTTTAGAGAAAAAATATAAAAAAGCCGCATGCCGCTTTTTGCGCAATCAAAAAGCGGCATGCCGTTTGGGCACAAGCTCTCTATTTACTTCTTTGGAACACTCACCCTTCTCGATTCTCGACTCGGCATCCGTTCCATAATAATTCCTGTGCGAGCTGTGGAAGGGAAATTAAATAAACCAACCAATCTTGACACGCACCATTGAGTAGGATAAATCATCGCATTCGGCAGAAAATGAGAGGGTTTCTAAATTATTATATTACTTGCAAGTCAACTTGGAAGTGCTTGTAGAAAGACGGGCTCCGTTTCAAAGGGAGGAGTCGAGCGGTGAGCACAAAACGCGACTAGGAGAGAGAATTTAATTAATTCAAAGCAATTCTCATTATTAATTGAAAAACGCCTTGAAGAAAGAAATTAATTGATTCAATCAATGCGGTGGTGGATCGAAGACGAAGTGAGAGTTGAAGAGAACATCGATGCGTTGGTGTGTGTACCTATATAACCTTGCTTGTAGCTTACAAGCAGGGATCGTCAGCCCATTTCGCACGCACTTCCCGACTCGAATTTCTTTTTCTAGAATCTTCGTGAAATACGCTGTCCGACGAGAAGAGTGCTTGGCCAGTGCAAGCGCAAGTGAGGCATTAGTTAGGCTTAGGCGTATATACGCAGGGAGGTAAGGGGTGGCGGTCCAGGTGGAGAGATGCAAACTTGGCACGGGGTTCGAAAATTCTCGACCAACTGCGCGGGTGAACCAGCGAACCAGGGAGAGTGATAGCGAACCACAGAAGGGACGAGGGACAAGACGGAAGGAAGAGGGGTGAGAAGAAGCTCGGAGGGTCATTGGGCGGTGAGAATTCGTGGAGGGCGGGGATAGCGCGGCTCCGTCAACTCAACTCGGAAACAGAAACAAATTCGGGCTTGGCGGGACGTGGTTGCGGGGTGAGTTTGTTGAGCCATGGCCAAGCAGGCTCGGGGAGTTCCGGGAAGTACATGCATTAGAAGCCGGCGGGACCAAAAAGATCAAGAAAAAAAACGGATACTGTATCATGACACTGGGGTTGATTGTGGTTTACGGAACCAGATGTGGGCGCATAATGCGCCATACTAATTTCAGAAAGGAAAAAACGGAAATAAAATAAAAGGCTGGAATACATGAGCCGCCACACTATTTACGGGGTAGCGCCCAACAATAATATTGGCCACGCCGAGCGCGCCACACTACAGCTGAACCACATATTTTGAGAGTATGTAGAATGCTGTTCGTTGGCCACACCCACACGGCAAACTTGCACTGTACACGACTCACTCTGACCAAATACAAATCCGCACCCGACTCGAGTCTGAGTCTGGGTCGGGGTCGGGTTGGCGTGCGCCCCGTTGTTGCCATTGGCTATATATGGATACATGTGCACGCGGAAGAAGACGAGAAGCGGGGAATGAGGAGATTGGCGCCCGCTGCCGGTCCATATTTGGCCTCGCCATCAGAACGAGAAGGGAGGAAGTACGAGCGAGCCTGAAGCGCGAGGCGGACGGTATTAGCATTAGTGCCAGGTTGGGTTGGGGAAGGAGGGAGCGCCACAGGGAGGAGGCGGGGAGGGAATGGGGGAGGAATCAAAAATATCTATCTGTGCTGGTAGGAGAATGGGAAGAGAAGGAATCGTTAGGGCTGTAAGGTATACCGAAGTTGAGAATAGCTATAGCTTCCCGCCACCAGAGGCAGAAGCAGACAATCGCAACGACTGCCAGGCAGGGAGGCGCAGAAGGCTGAAAAGGAAATAAAAAGAAATGAATAGATAATGAGGCCGCCACAAGAAATGGATAACACGCCTGCACTAATCCAAACTCGTATTCAGCAGACAGAGGAGGCGCGCTTTGCGCGGGAGGGGGGTAACCTACATTTGGAAGCATAGGGCAAGCCGACGCGTGCAAACAGCATAGAGGAGGGAAAAGGAAATAATACGACGTCGCCACGCCGCAACAATGTGGGATGAACGCCCGCAGCAACTCCCGCCATCGAAGAGAACAGGCCCGATTAGGCAAAACACGAGGCGCGTCAAAAGCACAAAGCGCCTAATTGGGTGTTGACTGGCGGCCCATATTCGGCACGGCTGCAGGCGCGGCCGGATATGGGAAATACGGAGATGAAGGATGAAAGACGTGGAAACGAACCAGCTTGCCTGCAGGATGATTCACGGAAGACGAAAGACGAACGGGGGTGTTCAGCGTCAGGCTGACTCACCAACACACTAACAGAACCGGTGGTTCTGTGTTGTGAGTATCGCCACGACCCCGCCTCGCGCTGTCGGTTCGTGTGATCTCCACAGATTGGAAGCTGGGTGCATGAAAGGTGAAAGAGGGCGTGGTGATATAGGGTGATGTCCACCCAGAAAATGCCGTTGAAGGATGAAAGGTGAAAGGACGCGTGCCTGATCCATTGATTGGCAGAGATGATTGGCGGAGGAGGGGAGGCTTCTGCGCTTTGTCCTACCGTAATCTAATCCGCATCTCTTTGTCTAAATCACATCGCGATCGTAGACCAATTGAGAGATGAAAGATGAACACCGGTCCCCGGATCGTCGTCGATACGCGAGGTCATTCCAAAAATACTCTTTCCCACAATTAGACGCGTCCTCACACATAGATGGGCGAGATGAAAGGCCGCAGCGCGATGGATGGGATGGATAGCCGATACGATGCGGTCCGAGTCCCCGTTCGAGCCGGCCTGGGTGTGCACGAACCATGAATCATGAAAGACAGCAGGTGCGGTGATGAAGCAGGATTAGTTCGCATCGTGCGTGGGTGGAGCTGGACCATGAAAGATAGGAAGCCTCAAGACCAGGAGACACGAGCGAGAGTATGAGTTCCGCAGTTGGCGCGGGTATCCGATGAAAGAAAGAGGCTCGGAATCGCCGAGGATTTTAAAACCATCGAGTCAGAACGCGCGAATCGCGATTCGTTGAAAGAGAGTGGGGGTTCATCCGATGAAAGAACATATGCCAGGGCAGCACGGCGCCACAGGACCGGGGTAGATAGGGCCAGCTAGCGCGCGGCTATAAGCCTCTGCAGACAACGCTAATAGTAACTGACTCTCACCGGTAAACCTCTGCCGACACCCGAGTCCAGGCAGGTCCCATTTCCCCTCGAACGTGAACCAGCTCAGGAGTTTCACGCCACACCGTGCTACGCTACGCTGGCACTCGTGCACATGTGCTGCGAACTCTGGCGGGGAGAGGCGGATTCTCGGACGTCTGCAGCCCGCAGCGCGTCTCATGGGTACGACACACCGTCTTCCAGCAAAACCGCGGGAGAAGTGCGTTCGAACATCAAAAGGCCCGGGATCAGCTGCCGGGTCACACTGTCGGCCGTTGCGCAGAAAGGCCGTTAAAAGGCGCCAAGCGGGGAGATAGGCGCGGAATTAAGATAATCAGTGTAAAGATAATCTAGCACGCGAAAGCTCGGGATTTGTATAGGAATTACTGCGCGCTGCAATCTCGGTGAATTGGTAGAGAGAGAAACTGGTTGCTGGAATTGGTGAGCGGGAGTTTCACGGAGAATAGCAAAGATGGACTTTTAGTGAAGTTGTCCGTGGTTCGAATATTTCGAATACACAGAGCAGATACGGGGCGGAGGAATGCCTAGATCGCTTTAATGTGAGGTGGGAGACTGTCCGGGATCAGCGAGGGAAGACTTCAAGATGATCCGAGCGGCCAGATAAGTCAGTGTCGCAAAGTGAACTAGCTGGACTGTAGACCAGGACGCATGGCCGACAGTGCGATTATCCACAGAGGGCGTCTGTGTGGCATAAACTACCGTCGTTATTGTGATGCGGTAGAAAAAACCATGTGGTTTGGTAACTGGGACCAACTGATGAGACGGGGAAATGCGGGGAGGTCGGTCAGGCTGTCGGGGTTCGTAGTGTCGGAGAGCAGTGGTAAAGATTAGGAATTGTCTTAGCGGGAAGTAAATTCTATCAGGAGGCAGCAAGAGGCGCACGAACCCTCCGTGACCTGATGCTGCAAAACTCGGGGATTTTAAATTGACCAGAACTGGTGGGTTCATTGGTATCCAGGTTGTGCCGAATGCGGTGCGTAGTGGACTCCTTGGTACCGAGGGAACGTGGTTATCGATTTCTTTGGTCGAAGGCGAGAGCAAAGTCGAAGTGTGACCGCGTGACCAGTGACCACAGTTTCTTCCATCTTGACCACCTTCGACCGAGGGACGACTACTGCTAGCGTTTCTAATTGTGCGTGGTTATCAAGTGAATCATATCTGATACTCAACCTCCCCCACAGCTTCGACTCTTGGTCATGCTGGACTCCCTTGAAGGAGACCGTGCTCAGCTCACAGACTTGGAGGCCCAAATCCTCGATCTTGAGAGCTCCCTTTCGGTATTACGCGCTCAGAAAATTCTAGTGCAAGAGCGCCTCTTCTCCTACAAATACCCAGTCTTGTCACTGCCGAACGAAATCGTCTCCGAGATGATCTTCATACATTCCGTACCAAATTACCCCATCTGCCCACCACTTACCGGAATTCTCTCGCCAAATTCTCTGACCCAAATTTGCCACCAATGAAGAGAAGTAGCTATGGCTACTCCTGACCTATGGAGGGCCTTCGCCTTGGACAACCAGCGCATTCCATTCGAGCAACGAGGTCATATGACCGATATCTGGCTGAGTAGGTCCCGTTGACCTATCTCCATCTATGTCGGTGATCACGCGTCTGAAATGTTATCGGTCGTGGTTCCTCACCGCGAGCGCTGGGAGTACTTGTCGCTCTGCCTTTCAAGGGCGTACCCCGCGATCAAAGGCTCTATGCCTGTGCTCCGCCATCTGGATTTAACCTTTTTCGAAGGAAATGTCGTCCTGACATCCCATAACGTCCCCCTGCTGCGCGCAGTTGTTCTCAATCACGTTGCTGCCTCGAGCACAATTCTACCATGGAGGCAATTGACCTCTATGACTTTGCTCAGGGTAGAGCCAAGGGATTGTGTTCCAATATTGCAACAGACATCGAACCTTGTTCATTGCCGCCTAAAACTCTGGACGAACGGCAGCATCGTCGATCATCCTGGTCCTGATATTGTGCTTGCATTCTTGGAGTCATTATTCTTAACCTGCTCATTCGGCGGGATAGTGAAAGGTTTTCTGAACACCTTCATTCTCCCTGATCTCCGCGCTCTGGAAATCCCGGGACGATTCATTGAGATGAACCCCATTGGTTCGCTGGAATCATTTATATCCAAGTCGGGCTGCAAACTCCAGGAAGTGCGCATCACGGGCCAATCCGACAAGTCCTACCGCGATGCCTTTCCCTCGATTCCAAAGTTTTCATTTGCATGATTCCTCGGATGTGGACGGAAATTCCAGCCGCCTCATACCTGCGTTCTGGGCACCTCTCTTCCCTTCTTCCTATTAGTGCTCACCTCTTTGGCAGAAAACATGTCGCAATTAAATGAACGGTTCTTTTTTTCTCTCTCTTCTACCCTTGGGCTGTTACGATGGTTTCTGTGCATACGCTGCAGTCTATCAGCCTGTTCACCTGTGTTACATGGCGCGCTATTCCAAATAGATCGTTTTTGGCTCCGGAGCCCGCAATCGGCGTCTGTTCATAATTCTCGGGTCCTCCAGTGCTGGCAGAAAACTTCAACCTGGGATTACGGAGCTGAGTCTAAGATGTCCGGTATCAACTTGTTCTCTGTATCATCTTCTGCTCCCAACCTTTTTGTCTTTATTTTTATTTTTCTTCATTTACACGTCCATCATGATCGGCCATCACTGCTCCTTTCCTCTCACCATCATGTTGTGTGCGGCCTGCAAACATCCTTTACTACCTTGCGTCCCTCCTTTGACCCAGATGCAGGAGCTCCTGGAATTGGACAGGTTCTGGACCATCCCATCGGATCTATCCGATTACGAATCAGCGATTTCTACCTCGATCGCAGCTCTGGCGACGTATGATTCCACCATCCAAACCCTGCAGGAAACCCTTCAGAGTATGCTAGCAGATCGCTCGAAGGTTAAGACATATTGGAGCGTCATCGCGCCGGTTCGGCGCTTGCCGTCGGAAATCTTATGTGAAGTTTTCGCGCTATTGTCTTTGCCCTCTGGGAATCCTCGAACTCAACAGCAGGAACTCGATAATCTTTCTAAATCGCAGCTTCTGCGGATTTCTGGAGTCTGCACTGCCTGGCACAACCTGATTATGGGCACGCCGAAGCTTTGGTCCGACATCGCTGTGGATATATTTCGCTGGCTTACAACTGCAGATTCAGTGAAATTCATAAATGGCTTGAAAACATGCCTCCAGCTTGGGGAACAGCATCCATTGACCCTGACGGTCCATCTCAATGGCGATCCTTATTCGCTTTCAGAGACTGTTCTCGAACTCCTCGCAGAACACTCAAACCGGTGGGACCGCGTGTTCTTTGTTATGACAGCGTTCCAGTTAAACATGCTTCGACGCGTCATGGGGAAGCTTGATGCACTGCGGAGCTTTCGCTACATCTTTTGTGGCTGGATGAGCAGGATACAGGCATCATCGGCAACTTCGACACCTTCGAGGACGCCCCGAAGCTGATAGACGTCCAGTTTTCCAGCCAGATTGTGCCATTGTGCCATTTTGCCCCAAATTGCCTTGGAGGCAGCTCCGCACGTTCACGTACAAAACCGATGGAAACGTCCGGGATTTCTCGCCTTTCATCGCCGTGATGGGAAACCTATCTCATCCCGAAGCCGCCTTTCAGCTTCACGCCATGAATGATCGGCTCCCCACGCTCACTCCCGGTCTATCGCCAATTGAGTCTACCATCTCCTTCCTCCTCGTCGATCTATCGGCGATTAGAGATCCCCAGCCCACGTCGCAGGGTCTCGGTGACGCTTTGGGCCGCCTCACATTGCGATACCTACGCGAATTGCGTTTCATATGCACACATTACCCCGGGAGCGTGATGTTCTGGCCAGTCAGTCAATTCGAGACCTTTGCCGCCCGGTCCTCGTTCCAGGACACACTTCGCATCCTCGAGATCCCCAGTGTCGTTATCACGGAAGACGAGCTCGTTCGTTCACTTGCGTGCACGTGCATCGTTAGCGTTAGTTGAATAAATTTTGACCTCCGCTCCAGGGGGCAGCCTTGGTCTCCGCAAGCATGTTTTGTTGCATATCGCTCAACCTACAGTACCACTTTGTTCTCTTATTTCTATCTTGATCTATCATTATTAATGTTCGTTGACTAGGCTTGTCCTGGTCTATGGTTTTAACGGTAACAAGATGGAGAACATCTATTGGTTAAGAGCCTTTTTCTTCTTCACAGAATGCGCTGTACATACATACCAGTACTGGCAGCCAATTACTTCGGGTTAGGACAAATTCATCCTTTAAAACACCTGATTCTAATCTGTTCCACAGCTAGTACGCTTCAAACGGCCTATGCTGGCTCCGAGACCCTATACCTAAGGTGCAGCTCCATTGGCTGATTGGAACGGAGTCTATCCGATGCTCTTGTTGTCAACGATCGAAGTTGCTTCTTTCTTGAGTGTTATTATATTCTTCATGTTGCGACAACATGTGCGTCTTCGAGCTTGTCTTCGGTTATGAATCTTATACCTCCTCTACCAGATAATGATGTTGCGCCTGTGGACCGATGACAGCATCGCCATCTGCGAATCCAGGGCAAGCATCCCATCGTGCAATTCCGTTCGATGATTATACGCATCGGTACTGCCGCAAAACTGAAAGATTCCCAATTATTCATCATTCTCATTGTAATTTCAACCAGCACTGTACCCACTCCTCTCTTGCTTCCTCAGCACAACCGCTTGTTTACTTGATGTGTACAGCGTCATGGACCCACTTCGTATGCCATTTCCCTGCCCTTTTCGTCATGCATCCCTTGATCCGTTATAACAGCCTCTAAATCTACGCAAATTAGGTTCACTTCCTTTTATAAAGTTTTCCCATTGATACTTTCTCATACCACAGATTTACTCGTTTTTTCCCTCCGCCCACTTTTGTATGCCCTGCTTGCGGTTACAGATCCCGTGCGTGTTCTTCTTTGATATTTCTCACCAAATTGAGCATCTCAGTCATTCTTCCGTGCCATCAACTCAATGCGGGAGAAACCATTATCTAGCCAAAACACCCACAGAGCGGAGTAGTGTGGGAAAATTCGCATAGGATAAAATTCAGGGCTGTCGGTACCCAAGAAACATTATCCCCTGGGGCACCCGAGAGCCAGTCAGAAGAGGGATCTCGATCGGAGAACATTGCACACCAAATATAGGAAACCAATGGTCCAGTAGGTTTATGAGGGCAAATTTTGTGGGAGATTGGATGGAAATCAATGATAATTTATTGCTCGGCGACTTACATATTCAGACAAACCGAGATCCGCGGGGGCGGGATTTAAGAGGGATATGTCTGCTTTAATCAAGGATAACAGGGCCAGTAAACCGCTGAACATAACTGAAGAACGAATTACGGCGACGTTCATCGGCAAAGTTACTCGGCTGAAATTTTGATCAGTGTGATCGGAAAAAGGCTACTCCGAATCGAGGCTCATGACCATACTACGCGTGTTTCTCTTCCAATTCTCTGTCATTGCTCTGTCATGGGATGGTCTGTGGAGACTTTCTTCACCTTCTATGGCCACATAAAGTACAGGCCGACAAGCTGGAGTAGGCTAACTGGTGCGTTAGCATGAAGCCTGCACTTTTCTCGTCTCTCGTCCTTTTCATTTCATCCGTCCTATGCGTGGACAACCTCACCGTGAATACGTCGACTGGGAGTTATACTGGGATTATTGACCCCAAATTCCCCAAAACACGTCAGTTCCGCACCGTCGCCTTCGCCGAGCCTCCAGTCACTGCTCGACGCTGGCTCCCACCCACGCGTCTCTCCAACTCGACGGCTCACCACTTCTCGTTCAACTTCCCGCCGTCATGCCCGCAGTTTGTGTCGGCGAAACCGTCGCTCTGGAATCAGTTCCTCGCCAAAGGCAATCTGATCTATAACGGCGACCAGAATCACACCTCTGGACTCGTTGGAGAAGCCACGTCCGAGGATTGCTTGTACCTCGCCGTCTGGACGCCAGCCAATGCGACTGTTCACTCCAAACTGCCCGTCCTCTTCTTCATGACGGGCGGTGGGCTCCAAACCGGGGGTGTTAACATTGAATGGCAGCTCCCGACCAGCTGGGTGGACCGGACGCAGGAGTTCATCGCCGTAACAATCAACTATCGCCTCAATATCTTCGGGTTCCCCAATGCGCGTGGGCTTACTGAGCAGAATATCGGTATTCTGGACCAGCGAATGGCGCTTGAATGGTTGCGCGACAATGTGGCCAGCTTTGGCGGTGACCCGGCCAAGATTGTCCAGTGGGGCCAGAGCGCTGGGTCGATCAGTACCGACTTCCATACCTACGCCTTCTACAACGACCCCATCGCCCGTGGCCACTTCATGCAGTCGGGTACAGCGCTCACGGTCTCCTTCACGGACGTAGCCCAGACCAATTTCACCTTCGTGGCCAAGCACTTTGGCTGCGATTTCCCATCTGACGGCGCCGCGGAGCTCGACTGCATGCGCCCTGTCCCCTTCGCCATGATCGAAAACTTCATTGGACAGTACGGGGATAACGGCACGCAGCCTGCGCTCTCGTTCAACGTGGTGCCCGACGAGAAGGTCATCTTCTCCGACTACCCAGCGCGTTCCGCCGCTGGGAAAGTCTCCAAGTCGCCCGTCATCATCTCCAATTGCGCCAACGAGATGGCCTCGTTGTACATTTACCCTGTGGACAACCTTACGGTGGGGCCGTATGAACCAGCTGTGCTCGCAGCCGACCTCTCCAGGTGGGTCTGTCCAACGGCTAACGCTACCGTGATGCGCAACGCGTTGGGAATCCCTGTTTTCCGCTACCAGCACGCCGGCACGTTCCCCAATCTCAATCCGTTACACTGGCTCGGCGCGTACCACGCGAGCGACCTGCCTACGAACTTTGGCACGTACGGGCTGCTAACGGATCTCGGCCAGACTACGCCGTTCGAGGTGTCGGTCAGCCTTGCAATGCAGGATCATATTCTTGCATTTGTCAAGGATCCGCAGCACGGACCTCAGAGCATCGGGTGGGAGCCCTTGGACGCGAGTACAGCACATGGCGGGACGCTGATTCGATTTGGCGCCGACGGGAAGGTGGTCCAGAATGTGAATGGCGTTGAGGTGGATGGGCCATGCAAAGGCATCGGGTCGTATAATCAATTCCCTTGATCAGATTTCGCCAAAATATCCAGACCGCCTGGATTTCTTCGTCCTAGTGGTGTAACATAACCCCTCTTATGTCCCCGCGCCCAATCTAATTCACATGACCATACCATTCCTCATTCAACTATCGTTCTCTCTCCTCTTTCAATTGATCAAGTATTGCCTGTTGATATATCTCGTGTATTATTTTGTGCTGTGTGCTTCTGTCCTGGCCGAGATTGGGTTGGGGTCCTGTTTTATCTTGACCAAAGGCAAGAGGAACTGAGTAGCGCGATTTTGAGCTCGTCAAAAAGAAAACTTCAACATCTAAACCTTTCGTCGTAGTTTTGCAATAATCCAAATGTTAGATTTTCAAGATCTCTTTCACATTGTGGGGCTGGAGCGCATAAAAGAAGAAGCCACAGGAATCTCAGAATTCAGATACAATCTAGACAGGACAGTATCCCACAAATGTTCAACAGACCCACCAGTAAACTCGTACCGACACACCCGAACTCTTGAAGGCGGAATTCGACCCGCTTTCCTAACATGGGCTGGCTCGGAAGCCTGCCGCCACCCGATACTACGCTGGCATACATGTGTTGTCCGTCCTCGAGGACACAGGAGAATTCTCGGACGCAGTTTGAAGCGCGTCTCATGGGTGCAGTACAACATCTTCCAGCGAGACACAGGGGTAGACGTACTTATCTTCGAACGTCAAAGGGCCCGAGATCAGCTGCCGGGTCACAGTGTTCGTCGATGGGCGCAGAACCACCGTTGATTAGACGAGCGGGAAGATAGGCGCGGTCATCAGGATAATCTCTGCGAAGATAATCAAGCGCGTGAAAGCTCCGGATTTGAGCAGAAATACAGCGAGCTATAATCTCGGGGAATTGACCCCGAGTAGAATAACAGTTGGGGCCGGTCGCAAGATGGAATTCATGGGACCTGGGCGAGAGGGGCGCGGAGAATTCCTTGATTCGAAGCAATGGGGAAAGAAAGGTGATCCGGCCGATTTTTTAGCATTGGGCGGCAGGGGACGAGCTATGAACGCTGACTAAGATCATTATCTGGCTGGAGAAATGAATCGGCTCGTTGCAGACATGCACAGTCATCTGTCGAGCGCGCCTGTGTCACCAAAGAATGATCGCAATACTGTTCTATTGTCCTTGCTATTGTCTCAAAGAGTTGAGAAGTGAGAAAATCATGCGGTTTGACATCGGCACCCACGAGAAGACGGTTTTTGGATGGTCTGATGGTATGTATGCACTGTGCCGGAATTTGAGGCCAAAATGTCAAAAGAGGCTTAAAATCCCAGGAAATCAGAAGTGTGTACTCGGTCTGAGGAATGGCTATGAAACGGTAGGCTGCCAGGAAGGGTTGTCCCTCGATGCGATGCGCACACGACGCTACCAGTAGCGATAGGGACCAAGTCAGGGTTGAAAGCGGCTTTCATAAGTCAAAGGACTGCAATAGTTAGACTGAAAACGAAAAACAGCACTGTGAAACTAATTTAAAGCTGCAGGGTGATGGTGGAGATGAAGGAGTTTCAAACTCCGCTAGACAACATGATTTCCCATCATTGCCTCATTGCCCCGTCTGACAAGCTTATCATGCTACTCTCGCGCTACTCTCAACCCTCGCACAAACTCAGGACGAGAATTCCTCAGATCCTCACTGTGACTTGTGTCTGGAGCTATCTCATTGCGACTGGACGATTTTCGCCACCTCGACTGCCGCTAAAGCCAAATCCAAGCACTACAGGAAATGCATGAAGCTCTGAAGATGTGATAACGGATGTGGAGCCTATTTTCCCTCGTCCGGCGCCTGCCACAAGAGATCTTCTGCGAGATTTTTTTGTCATTGATTTGTTCGCCGATACTATACGTCTTGCCTCAAAACAAAAGACTCGAACACAGCGAATTTGGGCCCCGGTCAACATTACTGCGCAGCGAGAGATAGCTCTACTCTGTTCTGGAGTAACCCTTCAAAGTGCGGATACTCCCCGCGCGGCTTGAAAGTTACGGTCTCGTCTCCGTACATTACAACGTACAGTACAACGTACGCGCCTTGTACACCCAGCGCAACAACCACCGGTCGCCTGGTCAGGATATTATTCTGAATTTTATCTTCCAGCTCAAGCGGAAGGTTCTGCCACGAGTACCCGTAGGCGAGCTGTCAGCTTGATGTCACAATGCCTACCTCTGGCAATATTAAATAGCGATTGGATTCCAAGCACACTCTCTGAGGATTCTAGGAGTGCAAGCGAGAGTAGTTCACACATCTCAGTCCAAGTTCCTAGTCCATGTTTTGGTTGAACTCTATGATTTGGAACGAGGCGGAAGAGGACGTACAGATAAACCGGCGGAAATGAATCCACGTCCTTACTGCCGTGAAGCTGAAGTAAGTAAAGAAGATGGGGCATTTCGAGAAGAAAAAATCGAATCTCACGCTTTCTTGTGAGCTGAGTGCTTACATAATCTCGGGAGTGGAGTTCGAAGAAAACATGATACGTCCCTAATAAATAACCCGACGAGTTGAATTAATGAGTAAGAAAAAATTCACATTGAATGTTGAATCAGTGCATCGGGCAACTGAACGAAATGGTTGAATAATCGGGACTCCGTTGTTTGTGCGCTGCAACACCGCATCACGGTTAGCCAGACACTACTATCCGACAAGGAAGAGGTATGCATCTTATCGACTCCGAGCGGGGTGATCCGTTTACGCGGCGATAAAACTATAGCGGGCTGTACAGTATACACGACCCAAGAATCCGATGCTGTTTTCAAAGCAGAACCGAAACGAGCCAGCGTCGTATTGTGTCGCACAAAACCAAAGGATGTGTAAGATCGAATTTCAAGCTCTTCGCTCGCCAAAATGCTGTTGTTGCTGTTGTCCGCTTTTAGCGCTCCAAGCGCTAAGCGGTGAGAAAATCAGCCATGAGCTATACCTGCCGAGGCATAAGAAGGATCGGCATGCCCACCGAGAACTCGGAGAAGGGGCGACGCACATGCGACAGTGGGCGAGGCCCATGGCCATCGACGCGGGTAGGTAAGGTCGAGCGTCTAGCGCTCGAAGATGCAGCTCTGGTCAGCACCCAAGTCCGAGCCGCCCGTCAAGCGCGAGGTCGTTGAGTTCGAAGTTCGAAATTCGTGGGTATAAGACGGTGACAGTGTTGCATCTGATCTTCAGTGCGGGCCGTCGGGTTCAAACACGCCGCGTAGGAATAGCCACAGAGTCCAGACCCCGACGGACCGTTAAATCCTCGTTTAGCGCAAGAATCGCCGTCTACTGTAGGCGACGCCGCTACTGCGCCCACGGCCTCGTCGGGACGAACCAGCGCAGGCCGGCACCGGCGTCCTACTTGGAACTTCTCCGTGCGGTGGACACACAGAATAGAAGTACAGCACCCAGTCGAATGCCGAGGATCTTGGGGTATCAATACTATCGCCGCCCTTGTCGTGCTAGCTGAGTGGTCGCCGGGGATCATAGCAACCCGATAGTGGGTAACTCCGAGTGCCAAGAAGCAGGATTAGATGAGAGACGGATATAGAGGCCACTCGAGAGATAATGGGAATCATTGCGATTTGGTCGCCGAGAAAATGAAGAAGACCGGATCTTCTCTCTGCCGGGAGAGGCACTCGCCCCGCGTCGGTCGGCCTTGAGGACCGGACGAGCCAGCAAGACTTATTTGACGGCCTGGGAAGAAGGGATTCGACTGGTGGATGGGTGGAAGACCAACCGAGGTGTACACTAAGCGCAGGACGGGGTGAGTCAGATTTCGGAGGATGACCGAGCAACCAATGCCGAGTTTGGTTGAGTCAGATTTCGATGCAAAAATTGCGATTTGGATGCAAGCAATCGACGGTGTAGGTATCTGAAATTTTGATTCCATTAATTTGTATATTACTCGGAATCTCTGACGCGTAGCGTCCGGGCCGTCCACGGTCCTCTGCAATGATATCCATCACCTTCACGGCCACACGATCCGTGTCAACCATATCCCGAGTTTCCAAACTTACACTTCGGATAATCGGAAAAATCGGAAAGCTGACGCGTCCCCACTTCAATCGCATCTCCGTCGGGCACATCAAATGCCGATCCCGACTCCGTCCGCGCCCAGTCGTTGCTTCCCATTGGCGGCTCGTTTCTCATCTTATTCGCTGTGGTTTCACTGGACTACGGCGAGATCCATACCGCGCAGACTGCGACAAAGAAATACATCGTGGGTTATCCGGTATGACGTATGCGGGGTAACAAGGCACCCAATCTAATCCCACCCGCCATCTTCAAAATCCCGTCTTATCAACGAATTGAATAATCTTATCTAGACAGGCAATGACGCCCAGCGGTGGAGTCCCCGGAATTTTGCGTTCCGGGGGGTAATGAGGATTATGCCTCTGATGCCATGGGCATGATATCGACGTCGGTGGCTCAATTTCGAGGTGAGCCAGCCGGGTATGAGTGGTTCATACACCAAGGCTGCGTGCTGACGACGGGAGGAGCTTGTAACTTTGTAACTTTAGGTGGGAACTTAAGGTTAGGATGGCAGAGGTGATATCATCTATTCATTCGGGTTGTGGGAAGAGACCCGGATCCTAGGTAGTTGGGTAATAGAATAACAGACTGCGACTTCTTGTGTTGCCCACAAGTTGCCCAAGCCCGAAAATGTAATACTACGAGGTGAATACAAGATCCAAAGCAGTAGCGTATATTTGCAGCTGCATAAAGTTAACGGTGAGAGAAATAGATAAGTGAGTAAAATCTGAGCGGAACTGAGTGCTGTTGTGCAGAAAAGCAAGAGAAGAACACGAACGTGCAAAAAAGAAAAAGTGAATTTGATGGCTCCCGGAATATTCCGGTACTATCCCCCACCTAGATCTCGGACACTTAAGGAAAATTGCAATATAGTGTTTTATCCAAAGGTCCTTGTACCAGGCTGAGTACGTAAATCGACAGGAATCTGTCTTTTACCCCAGATTAAAATTTTACTTCATGAGAAATAACCAAAAATTGCCCAAACGGGGTCGTTTTTTCCGAGGCTGCCATGTGTCCGAGTACTAGGTAACACGTCAAATTTGGATTACTGGCTTCATATCTGACCCTCTTGCGTTCGAAGTGCCTCAAAATCTTGTAGAGAGGAGCTCCTCCATCGGGCCTATGATATCCTTAAAGTAGAAGATAAGGAATACTCCGGATGGTCAACAGGGAGCATGAACTTTCTTACCATCATTGTTGGCAGTTGGGAAATCAATTTGGCGGGCATGCCTTGATCCTTCGGTCCGTTGTGATGGCTGCAAGACGGCTATGCCTCTGAAAGTTTATATGGGCACTCTTACGATGATTTTGGATGCATTTAGGAGATATTAAGACCCTAGGGAGAGGACCGTAGGTCTTGAAATAGGCTAAATCAGCGAAAATGGCCCAAGTTGTCAACTTTCCGTGGTAATATATATATGAAAGATGCGAGATTATAAGGGTTTTGATTTTATATCTACAGGACACCTCCTACCGCTTACTGTAGAGTTTCGATCAATTCGAATGGGGTGTGACCTGTGACCGCGACTTTCGAACCTGAGTTTTCGAAAATGGGTTGAGAGATGTGTGACACACTAAAAAATTTCGAAAATCCACCTGAAGTCAACAGGTTTGTTTCTCAAACCATGCTATTTGGTCAATGTAAGGCACTCTGCTCAGAGAATCAGCCAAAAGGAGACCCAATGAAATATATAGAAAAATACCCTTTTTTTTTGGTCAATTCCGTCGACCCCAGCACAATTATTAGCCCTCCCAACAGCCTGAAGATCCTAGATGTGCCAGATAATGCCCCAATTACCCCTCCAATGACCGAAACGTGCCATATGCGCGAAATTTCGATTTTGGGGGCCATTTTTGCGAGTTTTGTGACTTTTCCGACACATTCGAAAATACCTTCGGTGACCCGTGACAGGCTCGAATATTTTCTGAAATTTTCGGCCCTGTGACGCGTGACATCCGAATTGAATGAAACTCTACAGTATGTTAAGCCAAAAATCTCGGAAAACCGCTGAGTTTTCCACGAGAAACGTTTGTTTGTCCAAGTACTAGGTTTGTCCGGGACGGTGGGGGGTGATAGTACGGGCAATCCTTCAAGCTTGGTTCTGGCTCTGACTGAGCTATGTATGAACGGGCTATGCTTACTGGGTTAAAAGCGGGCTACTGAGCCCTCAATTTTGGATGTATTTATGTGGAGTTGTATCTTTCTTTTTTTCTCTTCTTGGCTTAGAATTCATTTTCTCTCATCGCCATGGCACGTAACGGGCGGGGCAATCCGAGACTTTACATCACAAATATTGAATCCAGTATAACTTCAACTTTTAATATGGCTTATGACCACGATGGGACCAAAAAAAACAACTCCCTAGTGAATTTCTGCGTCGTGATTACTGGCCAAACAAAGTCCCTAGATTCTGCCCAAATTCGGCACCTTTGTTAAATCTCTCAGTGGTCGCCATTCCCATCTCTAAACTCTCCTTCCAGTGGATGTGCTCCCTCCAGTTCACTCTGTGGTTCTGGGTTGTACCGCCCGCAGACTCTTCCCCGTTATCCTTCTCCGCCGGCTCTGGATTAGCTGCGAAAGCAGGGTTCATCGCGGTGACCTCCTCCCGGGCGGAGATCCCACAGTGTAGAACCATCGCAGAACAGCGCCCAGTACTGCCCGGCCACAGAAGGGTTCAATGCGAGGTACTACAACCAGCGCAACAACCACCGGCCGCCTGGTCAGAATATCATTCCGAATCTCATCTTCCAGCTCAGACGGGAGGTTTTGCCACGAGTACCCCGTAGCGACATCGAGAGGTAGCTGTATTGTGAACCAAAGACAGTACGCACGGCGTACTTCCCCGTTGCCATGGCATTGTTGATAAAGCGCGCCAGCCGGGTACCGGTGTAGTTTGGTCCCAGGTTTGCATCTGCGTCGTCATTGGCAATATAAAATGAATGAACTTGACGTGCGTTGACACATACCTCTAAACCAGCCACCATCCGACTGTGTCCACAACATGGTGTAGAGGCCCTCCTCCATCGGAAACGCTACATCCCACGGCATTTTCAACAGCTGTGTAGCCTTGGAGTCATTCAATAAACGGCGGTCTAGCTCCACCACCAGATCGTTCACTGGGCCTGGCAGCGAGTCTTTACTGCTATATATCGATGTCAAACCTTAGCGGGGTCACATTCGCAAGCCGGTCTAGGTTCTTATCTACTGTACGAAGTAGGTCCCAGCGGATAGGAAATATGACCCATTGGGGCCGAATGTGAATAGGTAGTGCATTTAGACGCGGGGGAGTTCAGGGAACGCTGGCTTAAATCTCCCAGGTTTAAGCGCTCTCAGGATGGACCGAACACCGGTACTCTCCATATTTATGTTTGCACTGGTCAACCGAGCGCCTAGCCTGTGAACTATTAGACAGTATTTGGGAGTCATTGCGCTCAGCGGTGGTATATCTCTCCCATGGTGGCCACACCTCATGTCGACATGGCATGCCGACAGGGCCGTTGAACGCAATAAGTCTCACCAGTATTCTGACAGTGCTTCCACTTATGTATCTGAATCACGACTGTGTTTGTGTTATTCTGCGCTGATTGATATGATTAGCGGGAACAATGAATCGTTTTTCAACGAACTGCTCGTTCGGTTTCCTGTGTAATGTAGGCCCCTCTTTTTGAACGTGGTATTCAAGCTGGAGTTCATTTCTATTTCGCTGCTCTTCGCATCTCTTCGACTCGAGATCACTCGACCGTTGCTACATCAATGTCAGAAAATAAACTCCACAATCATAGGACTTCACATAAGCTCCGAGATAGTCTCTTCAACTCCCTGGCCAGAGTCAGCCGCTTTCAAAACTCCCCATTCTTACTTAACTCGGTTCGAACAGAACGGCCCGTTGTTTCAATAATCTTGTTATAGTGGGTTGGTACTGGTTGGATGCCCCGATTGCGTTTCCTCTGTCTGTGCTATTATTTTCTTATAATATACCTCAATTCGATTTAACCATAGCCGCCCGTGTCATCATCGGTATATGGCGTTGGCCTCCACCATAATCAGCCTTCCGTGCCGAGATGAGGCACATCTATCGATCCATTTGTTTTTCCCGCGGACCGGGGACCCGCGCGTGAAACTTTTTTTTTCAACTTTAAGGTACCACACCTTATATATATACATATTTACTTTCGCGAGTCTTTTCAACCGTAGTAGGTAGCTTTGTTGGGGTCCAAAGACAGTACGCACAGATTTTCTGGCTGCCATGGCACTGTTGATAAAGCGCACCGAGCGCGTGTGGTTTGGGCCCAGGTTTGCATCTGTGTCGATTTTTCGTGGTATGTAGTACTTGGGGGGAGAACGGCGTGACAAGTTTGATCGCTACGGCGCCGACGGGCAGCACCGGCCGGCAGGCGACGGCGGTTAGGGGCCGAGTATCGCGTTGGCTATTCCGAGACCCGTCAATGTCAATCCGTCTAATGTTGACGCTGTCCAAAGTAGTCGAAAGTGACAATCCTGGCAACTGGTATCCGGGGTCTGTGGGACTGGATCGCTGGCCGGGGGATGAGGGCTTGGTGCTCTCTTCCTTAAGCCATCATTCCCACCCCATAGGAAGAATATGGACTTCAACAACGTCGAACGCCGTGGAGCAACCCGCAAAGTCCCGATGGAGGTGCTCGGCCTTGGATTTTCGCGCACCGGCACTACATGTACGTTGGCTACTCTTCTTCTGCTGCACCACGCACCTAATCATCCATCTTGTCGAAGCATTGCGCATTGCGCTGGAGAAGCTTGGTTACAAGGAGACGAATCACGGCTCTGCGGTGTCCCGAAATCTGAGGGAGATAGAGATGTGGACAGAAGCAGTCAACGCCAAGTTCTTCGGGATCGGCAAACCCTATGGGCACGCCGAATGGGACCAGCTGCTCGGGCACTGCATGGTGAGCGGCCGTTCGTACAAAGCACGATGCGGAAGTTGATTGGGGAGCATGTAGGCCGTGACTGACCTCCCGCATCTGCTGTTCGCGGAGGAACTTGTCGCGGCGTACCCCGAGGCAAAGGTCGTGCTAACATTGCGCGACACCGACAGCTGGTACACGTCGTTCGCAAACACAATGCTCTACAGGATGCGGACACCCGGCGGCAGCCTTATGGCATGGCTTCTACCCCAGACGGCAGGCAAACTCTACCAGTAGGGTCACGTCGTCTGGCTCGCCATGTTCAAGACGAAGCCAACCGACCTCACAATGGAGAAAGCGAAAGCGCGCTACGTTGCGTATTACGACGAGGTGCGGCGCATGGTTCCCGAGGAGCGCCTACTCGAATACCGAGTTGGCGAAGGCTGGGAGCCTCTGTGCAAGTTTCTCGGGAAGCCGATTCCCGAAGAGCCGTTCCCTAAAACCAACGACACGCAAGCCTTCAACGACGGTGTCAACAAATTGACAGGCGCTGTTGTGCGCACATTGGCGCTCAAGTATTTGCTACCTGCCATCTTAGTGGTGATGTGCGCCCTGTATGCGCGCATCAATGCCTGACAGTGCAAACGGCGGCTCTGGTCTACCTCATGCATCAGGGAAAAAGTCCACAGGAACTCGTAACCCGGTTAATTATGTGTTCAGGCATAGTCCTTGATAAACTTCAGCTTGTGTATTCAGTCACTATTGTGTTGAGGGTCCAACCGTTTAGTTTCCGTTACCGTTGGGCCTACACTAAATATATGTAAAATAATAAATAATTTAAAATCCATTTAAACAGTTTATAAATGGTATTATTATTTTGCTCATCTTCATTCCACATTACGCAGCGTCAGTGCGAGGCAAGAAGTGGCAGCAGGTAAGCTGTTTTGGTTTTGACTCGCAGGGTGGTTTACATAGGAATTTTGTATTGATTTCACGAAAAATATACCATTGGTTCCTGATGATGTGTATATAATTACTTTATAGAATGAATCCCCTGCATATGGCGGTCCAAATACACTTTTAATAAATCTCTACAAACTTTCGTATTTCCGCATTTTCCTCTACAGATATCGTGAAAACATAATACGTGTCACATATCACCGTTCTCACCGCTGCGATTGTGATGAAGAAATCGATACCACTGGTGATACCCTGCGCACAACACATCCCAGGCGAGGAGTGCTCTTGATTGAACTTATCTGTAAACGTAGGCTCAAATCCAGCCTGTCTATCGAAACTTAACTGTGTAGTGTCTATCGACAGTATTCATAGACAGACGGTCACCGGTCTACTGTAAACGAACCGTGGAGATATTATAAATTTTCCGTGTCTCCGGGCAAAGGTAAAATGATCAAACCTCGGTTACATGGACTCTAACCGCGCTTAATCGAGACGTCCCTAACAGTCCGATGAGTTTAAATGACCAGGCAAGAATTTAAAATGGGAGACTCTATTACATCTATATATCTATATAAGAATCGAACACCTTAAGCGATTTGACTCGGGACATTTTGATTGGCTGTCGCACCTTTTGTCTTTGGTAAACATCGCTCCGAGAGCTCCGAATGATGTCAGCCGCTCCACAGTTCCACCTAAATGCTCAAATTTCCACCGAAATGTTGAGTTTCTATTTATAAATTGGTGAGATGTTGAATACTTGACTGTCGCAACGTAAACCATTGAACTTCTGTGAACAACAGCTAAATGAAGATAAGTATCGGGCCAATGGACATCAAATGTGCAGACCAAATATTCTTGTGCACACTGCGAAGTGTGTTCAGGTATGAGGGCATTGGGCCACAATACTGATGAGATGAAGCCCTTGGTTGAACGCCTTTGCACGCAGAAACCAGATAACCGTGATCTGGGCTAGATATGTGGGCACTGGGAAATATCTTCAGGCAGGACATTGGGTCATACTATTGATGAGATGAAGCCCAATAACCGGTTATCTGGGCCAGATACGAAGGCACCTAGAGTTTTGAAGAAGGAAGGGAACAGGGAAAAAATGGATAACCATGGAACCGATGCATTCACATTCAAGCGGGATGAAGGCAAATTTTACCTCGCTTGGGTGCAGCATGAAGGCTAACCTTAAGTCGGACGGTAGATGAAGAGTTTGCTCACCGTCCGAGTAGTCCAGTTATTATCCATTAGGCCGTGAGGAATCAACCGGAGGTTGATGACGAGCGGCATCTTCAGTATCATATCACTTACTTTCATCCTTTCGCTGTCTGAATGTATCCACCGTAGCGAAGCACGGGTTACTGCTAGTAAAATTGAACGTTGAATCGGTCCTGAATGAAATACTTGAATAAATTGGAACTCCGTTGTTTAGTACGCGCTTTAACACCGCCTCAAGATTCAGTCAGACACTCCGATCCGACAAAGACCAGGTACGCATCTTGCGTCTCACCTAGTCTTAGCAGGGGTGATCCGGTTGCGCGGGGATGAAACTGCAGCGGGCTGTACATGACCGCAAGAATCTGATGCTGTTCAAAGCAGAACCGAAACGAACCAGCGTCGTATTGGGGCGGACAAGGCCAATGTATGTGTCAGATGGAATTTCTTCGCCGGCCAAAACGCTGTTGTTGCTGTTGTCCATTTCTAGCGCTCCAAGCGCTAAGCGATGAGAAGATCAGCATTGCCAAGGCAGGAGAAGGGCCGGCACGCCCACCGAGAACTTGGAGAAGAGGCGACGCACATGCGACGGTGGGCGAGGCCCATCGACGCGGCCCGCATCTGTAGGTCGCCTAGCGTTCAAAGACGAAAGATGCAGCAGCTACCCGAGTCCGAACCGCCCGTCGAACGCGAGGTCGAGTCGTTGAGTTTCGAAATTCGAAGTTCAAATTTTGTGGGCTTAAGGCGGTGCATCTGACCCTCCGCGCGGGCCGTCGGGTTCAAATACGCCGCGTAGGAATGGCCACAGAGTCCAGACCCCGACGGACCGTTAACTCCTCGTTTAGCGCAAGAATCACCGTGATGTAGGCGACGCCGCCACTGCGCCCACGGCCTCGTCGGGACGAACCAGCGCAGGCCGGCACCGGTGTTCTACTTGGAACTTCTCCGTGCGGTGGACACACAGAACAGAAGTACTGCGCCCAGTCGAATGCCGAGGATCTTGGGTATCAATACTATCGCCGCCCTCGTCGTGCGAGCTGAGTGGTCACCGGGGATCATAGCAAGCCGATAGTGGGTATCGAGCGCCAACAACCAGGATTAGATGAGAGACAGATATAGCGGCCACTCGAGAGAGATAATCGTAATCATTGCGATTTGATCGCCGAGAAAATGAAGAAGACCGGATCTTCACTCTGCTTGGAGAGGCACACGCCCCGTGTCGGTCGGCCTTGAGGACCGGACGAGCCAGCAAGACTTACTTGACGGCCTGGGAAGAGAAGCCTCGACTGGTGGATCTGTGGAAGACCAACCGAGGTGCACACTAAGCACAGGACGGGGTGAGTCAGATTCGGAGGATGATTGAGCAACCAACGCCGAGTCAGGTTGAGTCAGATTCTGGTGTCGGGAACAACTGCAAAGTGAACTGGGTTGCGACTCGGATGCAAACAATCGACGGTGTAGGTATCTGAATTTTGATTTAATTTGTATACTACTCGGAATCTCTGACGTGTAGCGTCCGGGCCGTCTACGGTCCTTGCCAATGATATCCATCACGCGCAAACGGCAGTACGATCCGCGTCAACCATATCCCGAGTTCCTAAACTTACCCTTCGGATAATCGGAAAAATCGGAAAGCTGACGCGTCCCCACTTCAATCGCATCTCCGTCGGGCACATCAAATGCCGATCCCGACTCCGTCCGCGCCCAGTCGTTGCTTCCCATTGGCGGCTCGTTTCTCATCTTATTCGCTGCTTGGTCTTACTGGACTACGGCGAGATCGATACCGCGCAGACTGCGACGGAGACATGCATCGTTGGTTATCCGTATGACGTATGCGGGGTAACAAGGCACCCAATCTAATTACACCGCCACCTTTAAAATCCCGTCTTATCAATGCATTTGATGATCTTATCTAGACGGATAATGACGCGAAGTGGTGGGGTCCCTGGAATATTGCATTCCGGGGGTAATGGGGATTATGCCTCTGACGCCATGGACATACCGACGTCAATGGTTCAATTGCGAGGTGAGCCGGGCATGGGTGGTTCGCATGCCAGGCGTAGACTGCGTGCTGACGACGGGAGGAACATGTAACGTTAGGTGGGATTAGGATGGCAGAGGTGATATCATATATTCATTCGGGTCGTGGGCAGGAATCCGGATCCTAGTTTGGTAATGCAGATCTAGGAATATTACAACAGACCCTTTCCGAGTCCCTAAAATGCATTAACTTCACGCCAGAACAATAACATCGCAGCAAACAAGAAAACTGAGCAGCTCACGCGCGTTGAAACCGGCAACATTTCATCTCGGAGCGACAAAATACAGCAAGATAACAAGAGAGCTGGGACAGAATGCATGAACAAGACAGGATTTATATAATGTCTCACCTTGGGTTTCTTAGTCGTCTTGTTCAGCTCGTCTTGTTTCTCAATTGTAACGAATGTTCGTTGATTGGAAATCTGAGTCACTTCAAGCTGTCAGAATGCAGCAACAAAGCGGTGACAAGTCCTCGTCTTACTTTATTATTTGAGCGATGTCTCAGATATCAATCCGTGCATTTTCAAAGTGACCCAAGCGCAACTGAATCGACTTGATGCCAGGTTGATGGATTTGATTGAACGGGAGAGAAAGTGTTTTCGGATCGGAACGGGGTTGACACCTTAGTGTGCCTCAACCATAAAGCGCATACTGGAAGCTAATCCGATCTGATGGAACCTCCGCGCGGGGGTTTGGATTGAATTGAACCGGAATATCTGCATTCCCCCAGAATAGTAATAGAAACTGAACTGACGCACATTTAATCGCCGACATTCAAATAGTATTCTTTCCATTGGTTGGACAATTCGCTCAACCAGTGTCATCTATGACTTACGACCTTGTCTAGAAAGAACCAGCTTCAGAAATGTATTAATCCGGAGCGTCGCATCTCTCCACTGTACACACCCTCCTTACTTACCTCTATCCCCCTAGGCCTCTCCTCGAAATGACCCAAGGGAGAGGAGAAATTAAAAAAAACCGCATGCACATCCTCCCCTGCCCAGTATATATCACGGAAGCAAAAACAGAAAGAAAGGAACGAACAGAAAAATCACCCCTGTGGCTGGGCTGAGAGAGCGCGATCTTAATATTCCGCCCGATCATCAGTTGAACTGAGGAGGATTTGAAACGAACCTGATCGCAAGCGGTTCGATTTTGAGTGATCGACGCGAGTCGGGCGACGGGGCGAATCAAAGCACATCGGCATCGGCATCAAAGCGGGATCAATCAAAGCGCGCGTCGGGGACTTCGGCTACACAGTCTAAGACAAAGCGCATTGGTGACCAAGGACCCCGACCGAAGGAAAGGGAAGGAAAGATGATGACTCGGTGCGTCGGGGTTCAAGCACGAACTAGTTCGAGTATACTTGGAGTACGCAGGGTTCAAAGCCGTTTAAGCCGAGAGTTGGTGAGGGTTCGAAGCCAAAAATTCCCCCTGATTCCTGAGAAAGGCGGTGAAGGAAGTCCGAGCGCAAAGGACGCCAGCGGATTTAAGCATCTTTACAAAAAAAGTGACTAGAAGAGAAAATGTTAATTGGAAGACGCCAGCGGATTTAAGCACCCTTACAAAAAATTGGTGGAAGAGAGAGTATTAATTGGAAGACGTTGCGGGGAAGGGTTCAAGAAGATAGATTTCCGAATCGGAGTCGAATCCGAACCAACAGGGCGAAGTCCTGCGTCCACCCGAGATGAGGTGTCGCCTTGGCCTTGAGCACAAAACGCGACTAGAAGCAAGATTGGGTGAAGCCGTGGCCAAGAGTATCGGGGGTAGGCTGACTGCGCGCGCTAACGCCGAGTCGAACTTCGTCGTCGATCGCAGGCGCTAACCCTTAAAGTATACTCTAGGCTCGCGAAGCTGAGAAATGAGAGAAGTTGAGCTGTCGGTCCTCCAACACCTGCAATAAACTCGGACGCTTACCTTCGAGGGATCGCCTCGTTCGATTCTTGAAATTGGTAAAGGTTGGAGGTTGAAGTCTAACCTAAGATGTAACCTTGACAAAGTTGAATTAATCATGAAGCAAGGCTGCGTCGTATCGACGCAAATTCAAGCTCGGGCAGATCTTTCCTTCGCGACGCTGTGTTCTCTTCTCCCTCATGTACCTATCTATCTCCTTCGTCCGTCCAAGCCACGATTCAGCTTCAGCTAGCGGACATATACACCTCGCTCAAGGCGTTGGGGCGATAGCGCGGTGAGGGTGCGATCTGACTCTTCGACTGGTTCGGATTTCGTAAAGTCGGGGAATGAACCAGCGTGTGTGACACGCACATCCTCCGACTCCAAGTCTTCCATTCCTTCAATCCTCCAAGCCTTCCCTTTTCATGACAGTGCGAGCTCGCCCGAGCATGACTGCCATCGTGCACAAGGTCTCGGATGAGTCGGTCGCAGAACAACTTCGCGATGTCGGACGCGCCCCCGAATCTTTTGCGGGGCCAATTTTTTTTTTTTTTTTTTTTTTTCGCAAAACGCGCGCACAGCGAAAGCGAATCCGTCGGAATGACTCGGATTCGGAGGGACTTCATCGCTTAAAAGCGAAATTGGAATAATTAATTAATTAATTTTACGCACCGCACACGCACACACAGGAAGGTCGAAGATGTCATACGCCGTATGCTTAGGCGGGGATAGGGCGCTTAGCGGTGGGTGAGCCCGGGAACGAACCAAGGGCGAACTGTGATCAAGGAATGGTGAGCCAAGCCAAGGAATAGAGGGCGGTGGTGCGAAAGAGCCAAGGCGGGACGGGGATAGGGCGGCGACCCCGAGTCCGAGTCCGAGGAACTTCAAGTTGAACCGCGAACCGAGGAGATTGATGCCCGTGTTTGCGTTCCAGACATCAGAGGACCAGATAGGCGAAACAGCAGCAGGGAAGAGTGAGTTAAGAACATTGAACCGACAGCTTCGCGCGCTAGCAGACGTCGGGTATGATAAGTATTATGGATCGAAATGAGGAGGTGAGTCAGGGATATACACAGCAGCGCGCTGCGGTCTAGAGTAGGTCGGGGGTAAGTATCCTAGACGGAGTAGGTAAATTTAAATACCTACTACAGCTTCGAGTTTCCGTGATAGTTATCATCTTTGTCTTTGAAGGAACTCATAGACAAGATAAGACAAGAATCAAGCCAGGTTCAGGCGCCGGCTCGGCCTAGGATTTAAGAGGAATTAAGGCGCCCAAGGCTGCGATGTCGGTGTCGAGGTGGGGCAGAGTCAAGAACACTCGAGTGGTGGCTGGTAGAAATAAAAATAAAAATAATTACAGCTTCGGCTTCCCGCGACGGGTTGATATCGCATCCTACGTTGGCGACGGTTGCCATCCATCCATTCGTTTCATGTTCGGGAAACTGGGTGGGTGGGTTAAGAGTCAGAGCAGGAATACTTACATACAGCCTTTAAATGTGCGATTTTATGAAATAAACGGGGGCCAGATCCAAGGCCAGGCCAGGCCAGGCCAGGAAAAGAACAAATAAATACCTATGGCTTCCCGCGGCGCGTGCGATTGATTCGCCGGTTGAGACGACGGTAGGGGATTTGAAGGAATTACAGTTCCCCGCGACGGTTGTCCATATACGAGAGGACTGGGTGGTTTGGTTTGGTTTCGGCGACGCGTAAGTTACAGTAAGTTGGAAGACGACATCCCTGGTATCTGTAAATGCGAACACGTTAATAAACCCGTAGGCCAAAAAAAAAAAACGAGGCGGACTCAGACGGGAAGGCGCACGAAGCCACCCACCCACCCACCTATCTATATAAGTATGTTCGGAAAACGGAAACATCAGGATGTACCAAGTTGAGTGAGGAACTGAGCCCAAAGCCCAATTCGGCTTGAAACCCGAGGCGGCCGCGCATCATTCAACTTGAAGCGCCCAAAAGGCGCACGAACCCACCCACCCACCTACCGACCTGTAGATATATAAGTATGTTCGGAAAAGGGAAACGTGAGGACATGCCAGTTTGAGGGAGGAACTCAGCCCAAAGCCCAATTCGGCTTGAAAAACACGAAACCCCGAGGCGGCCGCGCGTCAGTCACCTTGAAGCGCCCAAGAAAGAAATACACGTATGGGGAGGCGTGAGTGCCCAAATCTAGCTCGGCTTGGCTTGATGGAGGTACGCGTGTCGACACGTATGGGTATGGGTATGCAACGCATAAAGCGTCAGAGAAATGAAAAATAAAAATAATACAGCTTCAGCTCCGCGCGACAACAGACCTAGGTTAGGTTGGGTTGGCGACGGTCGTCCGGTCCATCCATATTTGAGTTTGTTTCGGGAAACTAG
Source organism: Mycena capillaripes (assembly GCA_029204075.1). Classification (NCBI taxonomy): domain Eukaryota; kingdom Fungi; phylum Basidiomycota; class Agaricomycetes; order Agaricales; family Mycenaceae; genus Mycena; species Mycena capillaripes. The sequence goes on from JARHKZ010000027.1 coordinate 62,986, forward strand.
GTGGGTTTGTTAGTCCACGGACGCAGGTAAGTCAGAACGGAACAGAAATATACCTACAGCCTTTAAATGGCGATTTTATGAATAGTCGCGGGCATTTTTGTAAAAACACACGTACGGCTGTAGGCGGAGGCGGAGGCGGAGGCGCAGAGGACTGACTAAATGTGGAAAACATCCCAAAGTGACGAAGCGAGCCTATTTCGGGAAGGCGGCTGGGCCGGGAAAGGAAAATAAAAGCGATGTGAGGATTGACTGCCCGAATTCGGGTTTGTTGCGTGGACGTAGGCTAGGTGCGCACGTCCACAACGCGCCAAAAGAAAGTGACGCAAGCCTATTTTGGGGATGAGGCAAGCAAGCGCGCAAGGAGCCGAGAAAGGAAATAAAAGTGAACGTGTGATGCCCGAATTCGGGTTTGTTGCGTGCGTGCGTCCACAACGCCACAACGCTTAGAGTGTCTGAAGAGAGTAAAGACTATTAATGTATATCATGGCAATTCAGGATTGAACTGCCGCGTGGGACAAGACGAACCACGAACCGTTGCGTGAGTAGGACGAAGATGAAAGACCAAGACAGAGACAAATAACAAGACAAAGACCAAGATCAAGACAAAGACAAAGACGACGCTTTGACTCGATTCGGACCTGCGCTGTGGATCTAATCATAATCAGGCAACGACAAAGAGAGCAGAGCAAAGTATAGCCACGACCCCGCCTCGCGTCTACCTTCCGGCTTTCTGACTCGGTCGGCTAGATGACAAGGGAGGCGTGCCTGATTGGCATGACAATCGAGGAAATGAATGCGGGGAGGGGAGGGGAGGGGGGGACAAAGCGCAGAAGCCTCCCCCATCACAGATACAGATACAGATATAGATATAGATACAGCGAGGCGGGCGTGCCCCGCGCGCCTATCTCAGCTGCGCATGCCAGATCGATATCGCAGCCAAGGGGAGGGGAGGACAAAGCGCAGAAGCGCCTCCTGATCAGATACAGATACAGATCTACGCGACATACGCGAGGCTGACTGCGGGGTATGTCATCCGCATGACATTATTGATATTAACCGTCAAACTCTTTTGTGTCTGAGATGAAAGACCGGATCCTCGCCCGGTGATCTAAAAATACTTTTTACTTTCCCCAGATACAGATACAGACGCAGATTAGCATATAGCGTGCATGACCCCGATGCCGATGGATGGATGAGATTAGACGAGACGAGACGAGACGAGATATTTAGATGTGCGGCTGGTCTAGGATTAGAAGACTCTTTTCATGGATGAACGAATGATGAATGAGGAATGACGATTGTAATTGTAATCCTGGGGGGGATCGGAACGATGAACGCGCGATGAGGATTTTTAGACAAAGGTCGCAGCATCGTGGATCATGAAAGATAGACAGACAGGACAGACGGACGCCGAGCCATGACCATGAAAGAGACGAGTTCGGTCCGGATCCGGGGAAACAAAGAGAGTCGCGGTTCTTCCGACGAGTCGCAAGTCCGGGGCGGAAGGATGAAAGAAAAGAATCCGGGGCAAAGGGATGAAAGAGAAGAATCCGATTCGACTCGGGAGGAAAAGAAAGTCGACACGGGATACGAGATCCGTAGCTGGCCGGTCCGATGAAAGAGCACGAAAGAGAGCATCCGATAAAACTGCAGCACAAAGAGGCGTCGATATCGTATATCGCCGAGGATTCAGCTTGCGTGCGCCACGACAGCCGTATCAGCACGAGCACTAAAGAGAGAAAGAGCAAAAAGAGCAAAAGAGCGCCCCGCAGCCGCGCGCAGTGGACGTGTTCCTCGGCGAACACGCGCGTCGGATGTCCACCCGTCAATACAAATTAACAGAGAGCAAAACGCCGAACACACACCCATGCTTACTCACCGGCACACGGCTGGGCGGCTGTGGCAGTGCTCCCGAGAACTGCGGCCCAGTCGAGGTTCTTTCCGATGGGATTCGGGCGGGTTACGAATCGCTCGGAACAGCATGGATGCTCATAGATGGATTGGTGAGCTCGGGATACATGGATACGTGGAAGATTTCTGACGGAGGAGGCTGAGTGAGACAGCCATATGAGTCAGCGCTACCTGCCCCCCGAGTCAGATTACATTGGGTGTAGGCAGGGCAGGCCAGGGCATGGGATGGAAGCGGGAAGGCTGAGGAAAGTGGGCTGGTAGGGGTGGGCATGGGTGGGCAGACAGGGCCGATGAAGAGAACCACCACACGCGCACCGCGACAATCGCATCTCCCAACGAGGCAGCCGAACCGACCCAGCGGCGGCGGTTCGCCTCGGCTGATTCAGTTCGGTTTCCAAAAGGGGATGCAGTGCTGCTTTGTGGGGCGACCCGATTTGGGGAGTCGTGGTCAGTCTTTATAAAAGCGCTGCGGCTTTTCCGGATGATTCCCCGTCAACGCCCCGCCCCGTCTGTGCACTCTATCCAGCACCACTGCGACCATGACACGCTCTGCATCGCCCAACGGCGCCGTTGAATTCAGCTACGACTTTCCCGTCGCAGGCCCTAGCCACCTGCCCACAACACCGACTCGCACACACCACATAAGAGCACACACCCAGCCCCGCACGCGTTCTCCAACGCGTCCTCGCTGGGAGGCCGACGAGGAGGACTCGGTAGACGACGACGAGATCGACTACGACGCCTTTGGCTACCCCCGCGTCGGCCTCACACACCGCGCTGCCACACACCCCATGCCCACGCGCAACCAGTGGCGCGCGCCCAGTCCCCCGCTTTACCCCTATGCGGACGCATACACGTACGCCACCTACACGAGTAACCCATACACGTACCCCGCGCCTCTCCTCCTCGCCCCCGCACCCAGTGGCACTTCATGTGAAAGCAACAACAGCGTCCTCTCCTCGTGCGCGCGCTCGTGCCGTTCGCTGAAGTCAGCGAAAGAGTCCAAGACTCACCGCGAGCACGCAAAGATCCGCAAACCGCGTCGAAGCCTCGATGTCGATTCCGACTCGGCTCCTGCGCCCTCCTCCTTCTCCACCACCATCACCACCTCCTCGTCGCCCGCATCTTCCCCCTACTTCTCGTCCTTCAGCGACGAGTTCGACTCGGAGGACGACGAGGACGCGTCCCCGTCTGATGACGAGCACGAGCAGGAGAAGGAGAACAGCCCCACTCCCGCCCCTACCCACCACGGACTTGGCCTCCGCCGGCAATGGGACGCGTTGAGCCTGCGCGTGCGCTTTGGTGTCTTCCGCGCGAAGCGCCGAATGCGCAAGAGAGTGATGAGCCTTTGATTCTCCTCTCCCTTCGCATCGACTCGGCACTGTATCCATATCCTTTCATCTATCGCATCGACACGCGGGCGCACCTACATTATCTGCGATTCCCACCCACCCAGCTCCGGCTCTTCGTCTCCTCTTCGCACATTTTCGCATTTGGCGCCACATCATCAGCGCGTCATAACATCACTTTCGCACTGTGTACATCATTCGCATTCGCATTGCGCATACTTTCGGAACTCTCATATGCATTGTAGCAGGCTCATTTGTACACATTATGCACTTTTTCGCGGTAGATAGGAAGGAAGGAAGGAAAGAAAATAACAAAGAAACATTTGAAACATTATCTTCGAGTGTGAAATCGTACGATAAGAAAGAACAAAGATCCGAGTCAAACATTCGGATACGATGCTGTGTTGCTCACCGAGGGCTGAGTAAGCTTAAAACGATGGGGATGAATAAGACGATGTGGATGGATGGATAATACGCGCCGTGCAAGGCGGGTCAAGCATGTAGATGTGAGTCAGATTCAGAGTCCACGCGTGACGAATCAATGATATTTGTCGGGCAAAGAAATTTATGCGCGTCTCAGGCTCGGTCATGGTACGCGCGGATCACGGCGCGTGCGCGCGCGCGGAGGAAGACGAGACGAAGACACGGTCGGGCTGGCCCGGGACCGCGTGTAGCGTGTAGCCGAGCAAGCTTGAAGGGTACGGGCGCGTCAGGGATGGCCCACGTCTCGGAGCCAGTGAGAATACACGACACCCGGCTCCGAGAGTCGTTTGAGTGGACGTCGTTCGTTCTGCGCCGTCGGCGTCATGGCGCGACGAATTTGTGACGCCGAGCGAGTGTAACAAGAAGGGCGCGTCAAGGATGGCCCAAGTCCCCAGGGTAGCCCAGTGCGCGATGGCGAGAGAAATACGCTTGCGGGTTCTGAGGGACGGAACGCGTCGTCCGCGACGAATATCGTGACGCCGAGCGAGTGTAATAAACAAAGCACAAGAAGGGCGCGTCAAGGATGGCCCCAGTCCTCAGTGCCCAGTGAGCGAAGACGCGTCGTCCGCGACGAAATCGTGACGCCTGAGCGAGTGTAATAAAAACAATGCACAAGGGCGGGGCGCGTCAAGGATGGCCCAAGTGCCCAGGGTAGCCAGTGAGCGATGGCGATAAGACTTCTCGGGAAATACGCTTGCGGGTTCTGAGGGAAGGACGACGAATATCGTGACGCCGCTTGACGCCGAGCGAGTGTAATACAAGGGCGGGCGCGTCAAGGATGGCCCAAGTGCCCAGGGTAGCCAGTGAGCGATGGCCAGAGAAAGACGCTTGCGGGTTCTGAGGGAAGGAAGGAAGGACGACGTCGTCCGCGACGAAATCGTGACGCCGAGCAAGGGTAATAAAACAAAACACAAGAAGGGCGCGCCAAGTTGATGCCCCGCCGCCCACCCAAAATCCTCGGCCGGGGGGCCGTGTAGCCTTGCGAGAATATAATACAGTCGACGAGTCGTGAATAAAATAACACGCGTTCTGTTCTGAGAAGTTCTGAGAAGTGAAAGCGTGATGGTATTAAGTGATCGCACAAGGGCGCGTCATGCCCACCCAGGTGACCCAGGACACAAAGTCGAAAAATACATGCGTCTGCGTCATGGCACGGCCAACACGATGACGATGACGCGCCCCCCCACCACTACCCACGGTGGGGTCGGGTTGGATTGACAACGCGAATCATCCAAAGTCGCCTATCGTACTTGAAATTAATTAAATTTCAGCTGCAGTAGTGCGGGGGATTCACATTCACATTATGTTATATATAGGTATACGAGATTTTTTTGCGTCACCGGTCTGCTGCCCCGGCTGAGCTGGGCATGCATCAGAAGGAGCGGCGACCTCGGAGGGAGTCGCGTGCGGAGGAGGTCGGACGAGGGGTCGGATGAACTCGCACTACAGGAATGGAAGACACTGCAGTCGACGGATGGCGCCTCCGACAGATATATATGTGCATGTGCATGTGGGGAGACCTGGATAAAAAATTTAAATTAAGTAGATGGGAGACAAAGACGCGCCGATCGAGTTTTCCGTGCTATGCGGATTGTCCATGAGCCCGACTCGTCCGAGCACCGGGGCTGAACATCTCCGGGCCAGAGAGGGAGCGACCTCGGAGAGAGTCTCGGGCGAGAGGTCGGGCGAACTCGCACTGGCATTGGACATGGACAAGGGATTAACTAGAGGAATGGAGTGGAAGAAAGTCGGCGAATGGGGCCTCCGACAGTTATGCGCGTGCGCATGCGGGGAGACCTGAAATAAAATTAAAATAGATGCTAGACATGAGGCGCGTCATTCCCGACTCATCTGCTCCCGCGCTGTTTGAGTTTTCCGTCGTGTGTTCTGGGTCTAATCTAAGTATTCGGATTGTCCATGCCCGCCCGACTCGTCCGAGCACCGGGGCTGAACACCTCCGTCGTTCAGAGACGCGGACCACGGCCAGCCATAGACGAGCTCGTACTTGCGTGCGAGAGGATGGTACGATCGACGCGGAGGGAAGGGTGGCTGGGACGATATGGGAGCGCAGTTCTTCTCACACCCGCCGTCCTGCGAAATTAATGAAATTCAATTTTTTGGATTTTTGGCGCGGCGATCACATACCATTTGAAGGCGCGTGCGTGCATCCCGACTCGGCTTTCGAGTCCTCCAAGCAAGCGAGAAAGGTTTTTGCGCGTCCGACCTGACCCAACTCTGGGATGGGATGGGATGGGAAGGAAAAAAAATTGGGGAAAAGAAAAGAAGACAGACTAACATCGTTTTGAGGATAAGACAGACAGACGCTGCCGATGATAGTGCTCCGTGTTTCTCCAAGTTGGTCAGTGTCTTCGAGCCCGCCCGACTCGTCCGAGCGCGGCCGCGAGCGCTGAAAATCTCCGTCTACGGACGAGCTCGGGAAGGACTCTCTCTAGTCATTCCTATTCAGAGCCTGGTACGACGGGAGCGGAGGGAGGATAGCTGTAGTTGGAAGAAAAGGTTGGCCATGGAAGGGAAAGGGAAGGGAAGGGACGTGTCATCCCTGTCTTCTCACACCCGCCGTCCTGCGAAACTCAAAAAATTAATGAAAAAAACCAATTTTTGGCGCGGCGATCACATACATACAGTGCAAGGCGAGCGCGTCCACCCCAACTCGCCCGCGGCTTTCGAGTGAAGTCACAACATCGTTCTGAGGATTAGAGCAGAGGATCTCTCCGCGTTGTCCAAGTTGCGGTGTGGTCAGTGTCTTCCCCGACTCGTCCGAGCGCGGGCGCGGGCGCTGAAAATCTCCGTCCACGGACGAGCTCGGGATCGAAGGACTTTGCTCTAGTCATTGCGCGGTGAGGATGGCACGACGGGAGCGGAGGGAGGCAGGATAGTTAGAAGAGGGTTGGCCATGGAAGGGAAAGGGAAAGGGAAGGGACGCGTCATCCGCGCGCGCCTAACCTTCCCACACCGGGCGTCCTGCGAAATTACTACTGTAAAAATTAATTAAAATAGATATTGGTGGGTACTGTAGAGGCGCATCATGTTATCCCGAATCATCATCTGCTCCCGCCTGGATGATAAAACAAAATCGTCCGAGGCCGAGGGCAAGCTGAGGTTTTTCGCGCTTCTCAAAGACGCCATCCTGCGAAAAAGACCAAAAAAAATTAAATAGACAGTAGGTCATCCCGAAATCATCTGCATCCGCTTCTCCCGAGAGCTGGGAGCACGATTTCTCGCCGCTGCGTCTGCCAGGTAACTATCAACGACAGAAAAAAAAAAAAAAAAACTAGATCGTCAGTGCCAGTGCGGAGCAAATCGAGTTGACCTGCAACCTCGGAGTTCAAGCAACTGTAAATCCCGCTGTGGCAGCATCCCGCAATCTCGCATCCCGTAATTTCAGGGCTGGCCTCCGTGGCGTCTGCCTCCTATCAACGAGAAAACTAAAATCGTCAGTGCCAGTGTGGAGCAATCGAGCTGACCTTAGTACACCTCGGAGTGGTGAGCAAATCCCGCATCCCGTAATTCCACGGCTGGTCGCTTGCCACGAAAATGGCACGGTCGTTGCGAGCTGAGTTGGCAGTGGAGCGTGCAGTGCGTCGTTTACATGCAAATCCCGGCAGCCCCAAACTCCACGGCTGAGCTGAGTGCCTCGCGAATCCCGAGGCTGCAGCTCCACGCTCGACATTTCTCTTTAAGAATTCTGAATCTGCTGGCGATGGATTAGTGTGGAGTCGATGACTCGATCTGGCGGCAGGACAATCAACAAACAAACAAAATATCATCGAGGCTGAGAGGAATCACCTGCAGATTTGAACACTGACATTCAACGCACGAGGCAGGATGTCATGACCAGCCGACTTGCCTCAAGCCTGAGAGATGACGCGAGTCGACGCGTCTAGGTTTTACGCATTATTCTGCCGCGTGTCGGACCGCGTTTCCGGATTCTTCAGCTGTAAGTCGTGCTGGTTCGCTGCGGAATCGAGTCGGATGTCCTCGAGTCCGTGAACGCTACCTTGCTGCATTGCTAGTGTGGGGTCGAATGTACGTACGTCTTTGGGCCAGGGTCCAGTTCCATTGTCCAGTTCTACGCATATCCTCGAGTCCGAGTCTGCGAAGGTGCGAGCCTCGGAATCCGGATAGCTCAGGCCGCAGGCTTCAGTACTAGTCTTTCCTTGCCCTAGCTGCGGAGATTTGACAATTTTGAGTTAGGCCGTCCCGAGACCCTTGGAAAGCTGTAGTGGAATGTTCCTGGAAAATGGACTCGGAGAACCTGCACCCGGTAATGTATCGGATGAATTTGCAAAACAGCTAGTGGAAGAATGAAGGCCGCTTTTGTTTAGTCGGGAACAAGTCGGGAAAAGTGGGCATGAGGTGAGGTAAGAGAGGAAGAGGTGACGTCATATTTTCGGGACTTTCCGGTTCGGCGTCGGCTTTGTTGCGTCCTGATATGCATGTTGAACATCCAGGAGTGTAACTGTGCTCTCAGCTGTTTCTTCTTCGAGTGAGAAACTCACTAGAGTTCTCTAAATTCAAACGATATTTACGGCTTTCTGTGTACATTCATCATCGTATATCATATACTGTAGGCAGACTCGGACTCGACAAGAAAAAAAGACACCACCCAGAGACCAGCTGGATGTTTGGAAGAGAATAATCCAGCTTACCGATCTTCCCATTTGCGAGATGCGTACTTTTTCTGAGATCTCTGCGCCCAGTTGGATTGGTTGAAAATCGAGTTCTCGCACTCAAATTTGGTAGCATTACAGTACACAATTCAAGAAATTATCAGGCCGCTGAATGCAGTGAATTATTTCTTCAAATATGTACCTCGCACTCTTCTAATTGCTATTTTTATTTCTCCTAACTTCGTAACCTACAGGACTCGGACCAAGAAATACACCCAGTCTCAGAATTCAAATTTAACAGAGGGCGTGACGGGGGGGGGCTTTATAATCCTAACAATTTGATTCCGAGGCATAAAGGTGTAGCGGCGCGTCTACGTCGGTGTTCGGTGGCTCTGGGGGCAGCGGACTGGGGCACGTCCACGGCATCGAGGCAGCTTGCACATGTATACACGTCTGGATTTCTGTCGAGTACGGCTGCTGGTATGCTATGGCCAGTGCCGAAGACGTGCTTGCAGAGTGAAATCAGGGCCGAGTCACTGGATAAATCGTGAGTACTCATGAACATTTTCAAGAGAAGAAGAGCGGGAAAATTCAGTGAATGCGTATATAACGTCCTCCGTGATGAGCGCAAGCGCTCACCCGTCTGACTGACGTGCAAATGTCTCGATGTCTCATCCTTATTGTACAGAAACGGTACGGTGGTGCGACTCACCAATTGTACGATATATGTCCCCGCATCCGGATATTCCATCCCGATCACTCGGACTAAATGCACACGTCGCGAGCATTGAGGTTTTTTTTGAATTTGAATTTGAAAAAAAAAAATTTTGAAGAAAAAAGGATGCGAGCGAACTGTAAACAAAGAGAAAAATGAGACGAATGGTAAACGCACATTGATATCGAATTCTATCGTCCATGCCCCGAACACGAAGCAAAAGCGCCCAGTCTCCGAATGTAAGTCATGGCTTGAGATACAGGAGCAGAGACTCACTGGAAGCCTATTCTTGCCGAAGACCACATTATCCCTAAAGAAGAGGAGTAGGCCATGGGACGCGACATGGCTTGCTGTAGAGAGTCGTTTCTCTTCTTTCTTTGTTGACGGTTGTTGATGTGCTGTGTAAGCAAGTAGAATGCGGCTCGGCATGCGGCTCGGAGCGGCTCGGCCGAATTCTCTTGGCTGTCGGAGCGCGTTCCTTCTTAGGTTTTTTCACTCTGATTACAGAAACATTTAGCTGGATCGAGCACCGCGGCTCATCAACTCGAGACGGAATACGGCGTGTTTTTGGCGACTAAAAGTTTGAAAATCGGGAACTAGGGCGTATTAACAGTTTAATATCCTTGGAATGGTCAAGGGTACGCAACACTTTATCGAACCCCACCCCTGTCTTTTAGTTCAATTCCGGCGTCGCCTCTGAGGAAGAGTTCTGGCGTTCAGCTCGCGAAAATATGGCAGCGCCTCTTTTAGCGCTCTATCACCACCCGGCTCATCATCTCGTGATGAACAGCCTTTGTTTAGCATCGTACTCCTCGTCCTCTCCTCCCATGATGGCTTCCCTCCAGGCTCCAAACCGTCCTTGACATGCTACTGGGTATCACACCAGTACCCGGCCTCTCCCTAGCCTTCAATACCCTCAAGCTCATTGTCTCCGCTGTCCAACAAGCAAGCACATGCCAGCAGCGACTCGCGGTCTTGACGCAATCTGCCGCCCATCTCCTGCAGACGCTGAGCGCAGAGCACGTCGCGGCTTGTCCAGTCTGCTTGTAGCAAGCCTTTGAATGATCTACACAGGTGTGTCCGATTTCAATTCTGCACATTCTTAAATCGGTCGCTTATTCCTGCCTCACTCAGTTTGCTCATTGACGTTGAAGTATTCGTCTGCAAAGAGAAGGCCCGCCCATTCTTTAAGGCGCTCTTGACACAAGAGGAACGGCTGGATAAAATTGATGGGTTCCATTCGCGGATAGACGCCGTAGCTGCTGCATTCCAGGAAAGTCCCACCCTCGTTCACCGCCAATAATTATTTACGAAGAAGAGTGTTTAGATATCCGCCTTATTGAACATCCAGCAAATGCTGGTGAGCGACCGACAAGATCGTAGCAATATGTCCGGGCACATGATGCTCAATCCTGAACAAATGGGGGACGCAAACTGGGTGGTCTGCCAGGTGCGCCGGCATCTATTTACTACCCCAGCCGAATTCCGCCTCAAATTCAGCGTCAAGCCACCCGCATCTCATCCGCATCTTTGGTGGTCTGGCGGAAGCCAACCGAATGTCACTCAACCGATAATACAGTCTCATATTCATATTCATAATAACTACGGGGTAAGGCGCCGAAACGATCTCCCGCTTTAGCATCCGTTGCAATTTATTTTTAGACTAACGACTCAGCCCTTGTGAGCTCTATGCAAGGTGTGATCACGAAGGGCTCCGATGCCCAGCCTGCGCCGACGCGGCAGCGTCTCCTTCTCTCTCTTCGCCGACAAAGTCCATACCTCGGCTTGTCCACTTGGTCCCCACATCCAGTCACATATAACGGCAAGGAATATCCGACCCCTGAGCACCTCTTCCAGGCTTTCAAGGTGTGGATCCTTTCAGATTCAGAGTTTGCTGTTGAATCGCAATGTAACAGTTCATGGACCATCGTCCAGACATTTCCGAGAGCATCCGAACTGCCTCCAAATCTCCTGAGCTGGCGGTCAAGCAAGGTAAGGCATACAAAGCGCAACAACATCCAGACTGGAACCGAACGCGAGTTTTGAAGGAGTGCTGGGCTGGTCATAATTCCACAGTCCAGGAACGACTGATCATTCCAAACGAAACTCCAGATGGAGATCAGCTTATGGCATAAATTCTCCCCAAACGGGGAACCAAAAAGACTTTTCCTAGGGACAGGCGATACGGAACTGGTCGTCCGTGTTTGTAGTTTTCGTTTGGAGTGTTACTAACGATTAATGCGACTAGAATTTCACTACGGGCGATTTATGGGGCATCGGAAGGGGAGAAACGAGTACGGGAAGACGCTGGAACGGGTGAGGAGCGGCCTTAGGGAATGTGAAGCCATGTTAGATCGTCTACATTCCGTCGCTTTTTGGGTTGATCATCCTTCTTTCATTCCTTCCCAAAGAAGGAATACGTGAAGGCATTATATGTGAACGAGAGCTTTTCCCGTTTTCCATCCAGCGGCCAACAGCAAACCTGCAACGTCAACGACTATTGGAAAGCTGATTGGCCAGGAGGTCGAAACTAAATTGAGTTCTCGTAACCGGGAGCTTATGGAAGCTCGTGTACATACCCACAGTCTTAGAGCAGTGAAAGAACTGAGATACGAGGTTTATATATGCGCGCATGGGGCGGCCGGCGATACAATTATCACGGCGCCGCCGCCGCCGGCAGGGGAAGAAGGTAAAAATGAGGATCCAGAGAAGGGTGCTCAGACTGAGACGAGCGAGTGAGGATGCAGGGCCAGTACTTCATCCGGCATAATGAGACAGGATCTGAAATGATCACAGCGTTGGGGTGCACTCCAGGTGCACTCTGTCTTCTCAGCTCCGCTCGTCAGAGGTCTATTACCTTGCGTAGATAGGTTTTCACAGCGAGGGAGCCGTTGATGTCTGTAGCATACAATTTGGACGCGTTGTATGTCGGTACAGAACCTGCTTGTTCCTTAGTGGGACCTCCGCAGTAATTCAACCTTCCTTCCTTCCTGTATTGATGGGTAACTTTTTAGCCTACAAGGGTTACGATGTCATACGTAGTAAACTGGCTGTTCCAATTGTGGGACCGCGTCAGTATAATATACCTCGCCCTCCTCCTCCTCCAGTCCTACTACGCAACGGCACGGAGATTATCCGCGCTCTGGAGCTTGATGGTCTCCACGTTGGCCCTCAGGCTTGGATTTTGAAGCAATACCCCTGGATGCGCAAAATTGAGCGTGAAAATCGCCAGCACGACCATGCCGCCGTCGAGCACGTTGAAGTAGACCTCCGTGCGGATAATGCGGCCCTCCCAGCCGCCCGTGAGCTCAATCATCCGGTAGACTGAACTGCAAGTATATTTGTAAACATCGAAATCAAATAAAGATAGGGAACAGATGATACCGAATGAAGAGCGTGGTGGTGGAAAATGCCAGGGCGGATAGCATGATTTTGCGGCGGGGAGTTAGCATGCCGCTGGGATTTGAGTCGGTACCCGCGGGCCGGTCACGGAGGTAACGCTGCATGAAGTCTAGGGCCATCGCTGCGAATATAAGTATGGCAGCTGGCAAGACGCTAGATTAGCAAAGAATTCCGCAGATTGAAAGCAGGAAGCGGGCACCGAATTGGAAGCCGATTCCGCCCAGCATGATGCGAGCGCCCTGGAATTCGAGTGAATCATAAGCATACATTGGCCAGATATAGCATGAATTGCGCACCCGGTTCGCGCCTGCGAGGTCAGTTGCTGACGATGCTATCCCTGCGCCCACTCCTTGCACAGCGAGGGCGATGATATCCTGCACAACAAATTGGGTTCGGCAGAGTACAAAGACTAGTTGCAGGAACACACGCAGGGCAGGAAGAGCAACGTGTACCACTTGGGCGGGAGCCATGAGTATCGTGTGCCCAGTTGTTGAACGAGACGCGAAAAAATCACGAAACTCGCGGCCAGTAAGGGGTCGGCGCGAGGATTGTGGTGCAAATCCTATTCCCATCTTGGATATAAGTCTAAAAGCACGAAAGAGGATTTAACTAACTCCATCGCGAATGGAGTAAACAAGATCGGCGAGTCAGAGGACCACAGCCGGGCACTCCATCCAATCAGCTCGCCGTAACCGCAGAGAACTACGGTTGGGAGCAGCCACCACATGCGGAAGTATGTTGCCTGCGCGATGTGAAGTGCTGGAGATTAATGATTAGTGTTGGAAAGAAACATGATTATCTGGAAAGCACAACTGGTGCTGATCCCATAAAGCGAGAGGAAAAGGATCGCTATTGCTTCCTGGGGAACATATCCATATAGATCGTCGTCGCTGACAGTGGTATCGTCGCGGAAATCGAATCGCAACAATGTTAGTGCTGGGCCGGGAACAAACGGTGTGAACATAGTAAAAGCTAAGAGTTAAGGACCAGCTGTCTCGATTTTTATGAGTGTGCAAGATAAAAAGAACCGAGGTGAAAAAATGCAGCCAGAAGGGAATCTCGTGTGAGACACCGTGAACTGCGGCCGAAGCATTGATTCCGCAGTAATGGCAATAGAAAAGTGTCGACTGAGAAGCACTCGCACAATGATCAATCGGCGGCGCGTCCCGCGGTTCACGGCGGCCCAAGCCAATTTCCCAGTGACAAATTGCTATGTGGTCAGCGTTTGCGTGGATGGTCCATTCTTGCCCACAGGAGAAACAAACCTGAACTCAATTTGTGAGGCAGTTTGGGCAGCAATGCTGATAGAATGACCATTTCGCGGCCAGTTGCACGAGTTGAGGAAAGAAATAACAAAGAAATATTTTGAAACATTTACTTACATTCAATGCGTGAAAATCGTAAGATATAGAATAAAGATCCGAGTCAGACCATTCGGATACGATGCTGTGTCGCCCACCGAAAGCCGTAGAGTCATGAGTAAGCTTAGGACGATGTTGATGAATAAGACGATGTGGATGGATGGATAATACGCGTGTCGGGCGGTGCATGTATGTAGGTCTGAGAACAAAACACAAGAAGGGCGCGTCAAGGATGGTCCAAAGTCCTCAGGCCGGGGGCGTGTAGCCCAGCGAGAATACACTCGTGAATAAAATAACACGCGTTCTGTTCTGTTCTGAGAAGTGAAAGTGAAATGATCGCACCACAACGGCGCGTCACGCCAACCCAGGTGACCCCGGGAGGACTCAAACTCGAAAATATACACGCGTCTGCGTCATGGCATGGCCACACGATGACGATGACGACGCCCCCACCCACCACCCACGGTGGGTCGGGTTGGATTGACAACGCGAATCACCTATCGTACTTGAAATTAATTAAATTTCAGCTGTAGTAGTGCGGGGGATTCACAATTCACATTATGTTATATACAGGTATACGAGATTTTTTTGCGTCACCGGTCGCTGGGTGGGCATGCATCAGAGGGAGCGGCGACCTCGGAGGGAGTCGCGTGCGGAAGAGGTCGGACGAGAGGTCGGGCGAGCTCCCACTGGCATTGGAGGAATGGAAGACAGTGCCAGTCGGCGGATGGGGACTCCGACAGATATGCACCTGGATTAAAAAATTAAAATTAAGTAGATGCTAGACAAAGGCGCGCGCCGATTGAGTTTTCCGTGCTATGTCTAATTTTCGAATTTGTCCGTGCTCACCCGACTCGTCCGAGCACCGGGGCTGAACAGCTCCGTCGCTACATCTCAGAGACACCGGCCAGAGAAGGAGCGACCAGGGAGAGAGTCCGTGCGGACTCGGACGAGAGGTCGGGCGAACTCGCATTGGACAATGGAAGAAACTCGGCGAATGGGGCCTCCGCGTGCGCATGCGGGGAGACCTGGATAAAAAGTAAATTAAAATAGATGGTAGACATGAGGCGCGCCATTCCCGACTCATCTGCTCCCGCGCCGATTGAGTTTTCCGTCGCATGTTCTGCGTCTAATCTAAGTCTTTGGATTGTCCATGCCCGCCCGACTCGTCCGAGCACCGGGGCTGAACATCTCCGTCGCTCAGAGCCAGCCATGGACGAGCTTGGGAAGGACTCTCGACTCGCGAGGGAAAGAAAAGACGCGTTATAGTCAGACGCGAGAGGTTGGGTACGATGGACACGGAGGGAAGGGTGGCTGGGACGATATGGGAGCGCGTTCTTCTCACACCCGCCGTCCTGCGAAATTAATGAATGAAATCCAATTTTTGAATTTTTGGCGCGGCGATCACATACCACTTGAAGGCGCGTGTATCCCGACGTCGCCCATTCCTCCAAGCAAGCGAGAAAGGTTTTTGCGCGTCGTCCGACTCGATCCGACTCTGGGATGGGGTGGCAAAGAAAAAGAAGGTGAAAAGAAGGATAGTTGAAAGAAGAGGTTGGCCATGGAAGGGAAAGGGAAGGGACTGGACGCCTCATCCATGTCTTCTCACACCCGCCGTCCTGTGAAATTGAAAAGAAAATTAATGAAAAACCAAATTGACTTTTTGGCGCAACTCACATACATTTGAAGGCAGGTCGCCCATGTTCTCCCGTGCCCTTCGAGTCCGGCGTCGCGTCCTCCGAGGAAGCATGAAAGGTTTGCGCGTCCTACGCGACTCTGGATGGGGGTTAAAAAGGGGAAAGAAGGCAGACTTACAGGTGGGGTGTAGTTGGAATTGAGGATAAGATAGACAGACGCTGCAGAGCAGAGGATAGTGCTCCGTGTTTCTCCAACTTGCTCGAATTGACCATGCCCGCCCGACTCGTCCGAGCACGGGCGCGGGGGCTGAAAATCTCCGTCACTCACGAGCCATGGACGAGCTCGGGAAGGACTCTAGTCATTGGGCGGTGAGAGTGGCACGACGAGAGCGGAGGGAGGATAGCAGTTGGAAGGGAAAGGGACGCGCGTCTTCCCACACCGGGCGTCCTGCGAAATCCAAAAAATTAATGAAAAACCAAAATTTGAATTTTTGGCGCGGCGATCACATACATACAGTGAAGGCGCGCGTGTCCATCCCAACTCGCCCGCGGCTTTCGAGTCCTTCAAGCAAGCGAGCGAAGTTTTGTGCGTCCGACGCGACTCTGGAAAAGAAAAAAAGCCAGCCCTTGGTGGGGTGAAGTTGGGAGGAAATTCCGCCACATCGTCTTGAGGAAGCTGCAGAGGATGTCTCCGCGTTCTCCAAGTTGCTGTGTGGTCAGTGTCTTCGAGCCCGCCAGACTCGTCCGAGCGCGGGCGCGGGGGCTGAAAATCTCCGTCCACGGACGAGCTCGGGATCGAAGGACTTTGCTCTAGTCATTGCGCGGTGAGGATGGCACGACGGGAGCGGAGGGAGGCAGGATAGTTAGAAGAGGGTTGGCCATGGAAGGGAAAGGGAAAGGCGTCATCCGCGCGCGCCTAACCTTCCCACACCGGGCGTCCTGCGAAATTACTACTGTAAAAATTAATTAAAATAGATATTGGTGGGTACTGTAGAGGCGCATCATGTTATCCCGAATCATCATCTGCTCCCGCCTGGATGATAAAACAAAATCGTCCGAGGCCGAGGGCAAGCTGAGGTTTTTCGCGCTTCTCAAAGACGCCATCCTGCGAAAAAGACCAAAAAAATTAAATAGACAGTAGGTCATCCCGAAATCATCTGCATCCGCTTCTCCCGAGAGCTGGGAGCACGATTTCTCGCCGCTGCGTCTGCCAGGTAACTATCAACGACAGAAAAAAAAAAAAAAACTAGATCGTCAGTGCCAGTGCGGAGCAAATCGAGTTGACCTGCAACCTCGGAGTTCAAGCAACTGTAAATCCCGCTGTGGCAGCATCTCGCATCCCGTAATTTCAGGACTGAACGCCGTGGCGTCTGCCTCCTATCAACGAGAAAACTAAAATCGTCAGTGCCAGTGCGGAGCAATCGAGCTGACCTACACCTCGGAGTGGTGAGCAAATCCCGCATCCCGTAGCTCCACGGCTGGTCGCTTGCCACGAAAATGGCACGGCCGTTGCGAGCTGAGTTGGCAGTGGAGCGTGCAGTGCGTCGTTTACATGCAAATCCCGGCAGCCCCAAACTTCACGGCTGAGCTGAGCGCCTGGCGAATCCCGAGGCCGCAACTCCACGCTCGACATTGCTCTTTAAGAATTCTGAATCTGCTGCCGATGGATTAGTGTGGAGTCGATGACTCGACCTGGCGGCAGGACAATCAACAAACAAATATAATATAATCGAGGCTGAGAGGAATCACCTGCAGATTTGAACACTGACATTCAACGCACGAGGCAGGATGTCATGACCAGCCGACTTGCTTCAAGCCTGAGAGATGGCGCGAGTCGACGCGGCTAGGTTTTGCGCGTTATTCTGCCGCGTGTCGGACCGCGTTTCCGGATTCTTCAGCTGTAAGTCGTGCTGGTTCGCTGCGGAATCGAGTCGGATGTCCTCGAGTCCGTGAACGTGCCGACTCTTGCAATTTGTCGTCTACCCTGCTGCATTGCTAGTGTGGGGTCGAATGTACGTACGTCTTTGGGCCAGGGTCCAGTTCTATTGTCCAGTTCTACGCATATCCTCGAGTCCGAGTCTGCGAAGGTGCGAGCCTCGGTATGCGGATGGCTCAGGCCACAGGCTTCGGTGCTAGTCTTTCCTTGCTCTAGCTGCGGAGATTTGACAATTTTGAGTTAGGCCGTGCTCGAACTCAAAAAACTGTAGTGGATTGTTCCTGGAAAATGGACTCGGAGAACCTGCACCCGGTGATGTATCCGATGAATTTGAAAAACAGCTAGCGGAAGAATGAAGCCCAGTGAGAATCCCAGCGAGGTATATCGAGCCAAATCGAGGCAGATCGAGAAACGTACTAGTTTCTCGATCGGCCTCGATAATCTGGACTATTCTCGTTCTACCTCGATGACAATCGAGGCTGATCGAGGTCTATCGACGTCCGTCGAGGTATACATTAGGCTATTATGAGGTACATCGAGCTGCATCGTGGAATACAGTCCCCACGCCTGCCCCGCTGCCCGCTGCCCCGCTCTCCCGTCCGCCCCTACACAGATATCCGTTGATTCCTGTTTGATTTCATGTCTCGAGGGATGATGCGATGATGCTACGAAGCAAACTGGTCAGCGTCGTCACCATATGCAGGGGGAAAAGACGTACTTTGTTGCATTTGATAGTCTAGACGCTGCTCGAAACAATTAATGCAAGCAATAAAAAAAGCAGGCAGCGCTTACAGCAATGGTTTAACGGCGCTTCGCGTATTGATACATCGAGGACGGTCCCACACTAAGCAAGCCGGTCAGCGTCGTCGATACATCCACGGAAGAAGCTCATATCTTTTCCATTGAACAGTTTAGACTGCTCGAAACACTCAATCGATGACAAAGAAAACAAGCGAGGACTCACTTCATGGTTTCACGACATCTTATCTTGCGACGGCCCCGCGTCACCAGTCCCCGCGTCACCGGTTCCCCCTTCGATAATATTCTGGAGGCTTTCAGTTTCTTAACATGAGCGTAGGTAAGCGAGATCATTGACCTTATGCGCCTCCTCGGAAAGATCGCCGTAGTATTTGTCGAAGACGGCCTTCGTGACCTTCCCCACTGTCTTGATATAGTGCTTAAGACAAATGTTGCTGGGCCAAGAACTAATGAGCGCGGCATCACCTGGAAAGAATGGATTTACCGAGTCGTTGTGGAAGTCGTCGCACGAAGCCAGGTCATCTTCGTCGCCGGTTTCGACTCTGTTCCCCCTTCCGAGCTCTTGCTACTTGTGTGCTCTTTTACTATTCAATATGAGTTAGCAACTGCATTCATCACAGAGAACATCTACCTTTCGCATCTTTTTTTGCGTCCTTGTTCGCGGTCTTCTCAACAAATTCTGCACGTGTTGTTGGACCAGCGGGTTCGCTGAGATAAGCACTGTGGCGAGTGAGAAATGTAGACATAGGGAAAATCTGGCTTACAGAGGATTGTTGACGGTCGAACCCGTAGCAGGCAGGACTTGCGTAGCAGCAACCGTTGGTTGCGCGGCAGAGGGGATTGATGAGACCAGATCAGGGATCGCCGGTGTTGAGATCGTAACAGGCGATGGCGTAGCGGCATTGGGTGGAGGAGCAGCAGCAGGGAGCGCAGGCAACCATGGGGTGACAGTAGATGGAACAGCAGTAGCAGGAGGGAGGGCAGCGGAGACAGCGGACGAGGATGCTGATGGAACGGTGTCCGGAGTGGAGGGTTTGGCGGCCACGTCAGACGAGAAAGAGGCGGGGATGGGCGGCAAGTCAGTTCCATGAGATAAAGACTCGGGAGGAGGAGCTAACGCAGAGACTGAGGGGAGTGGGGCGCCAGTGGATGCGCCAGATCGAGACTTGGACTTGACTTTTGGTTTTGACATCTGCTTCAGCTTCTTCGGCGCAGGTTCTTCGTTAGGCGGGTCGGACGCGGGGCGTTTGGAGTCACCGGCAATGACAGCGGCGGCGGCGTTGTCGAGGACCTCCGGCTCGATCTTGCTATTCGAGTTGGTGTAGCTGCTATACCAGCCGGGGTAGATGCTGGTCGCAATGCGATGACTTTTGTAGTCGTGCTCGCAGAGACGCAGCTCCGGAAACAGGAAGCGCATCTCGCTGGCATAGTAGCTGCGAGCGAGCGAACTCGCGTCGTTCCAGCACGGCGGAGCCAAACTGCAGGAATGAAGATAGATGAAAATTTTGCGGGCGTGGGCGCGTGCTTTTTTGAGGACCGAACCTTCGACAATGCTGCCGTCTTGTCGCTGAACGAACCAATACATCACATTCTCGTCGTCTGCGAGACGCTTTCCACCTCGCAGTGTCTGTGTGTCGACCATCGTAGCCGGGCCTTTATCCTTTTTGCGTCGATTCACTTCCTTCAAATACTCCTCCTCGGTCCAGTACTCGACCTCATTGTAGTCGGCATGCTTCAGGAGGCGGAGGTGGTCTTTGGTGTCCATGGTGGCCACAAGGTCGGTTGACGACGCGCTGGATGGAGCAGTAATGGAGGGGCGTTGCAATTTATCGGACACGGCATCCACCAATTTGGAGTAAGCAGTACTGTGGAATATTCAATGCGGAGAAACGACCAGAGCGTATTAAGACACACCTGAGAGTTTCAAAACGTGCACCGAGTTCGTTATAAGCTGCCTGAGTTCGTTCCAATCGTTCTGCGAGTTGCGTACAGGAGTCGTGGATCTTCATGTACTGTAAATTCCTATTCTCCATAAGTTGTTCATGAGTCGCCTCAGCAATTGCGGGATCCCATGGAAATGAAGAACTTCTTCGCGCATGACTCTGCTTCAAGTGGATGAGGCAAGAAAAGTGAAGTACAATGAGACAGCTACCGAAAAATCTCTGCCGCCTGCGCTGAAGGAGTCATAGCTGGAGCGGCGGGAATGTGATTCAGAGAAGCCATTTGAAAGTGGGAGAGTCGTTGTCGAGAGTTCCGGCGAATTAGAAGTCGAATTAGTGCTACTGTGAATGCTGGAAGAACTGCTGGCGAATGTCGAAGATGGGCCTGGTCTGTGGCCATCTTGCCATCTGTGGGCATCCATAGGAGACTGTGTAAAGGGCGCTGGAGGAGTGTGGCTCGTATTTTCGATAGAGGAATCCGAGGAAGTGGGAGGAGGTAAAGCGCTGACACTAGCACAGCCTTTCGAAGCGATCACGTGTATCGTATCTTCGCGTATCTTTCGACGCGTTCTGTGCATTATCTGGTCTATTATAGCTAGTTCTCACGCTCATTATCTGCCTCTACATCCCCAGCCATACTACAGATTTCCAAACCCATCTTGTGCACCGCAAAAACTCGTCCCTCGTCGAATGGCACCATGGCGACCACCAACGATATTGAGGTGACTTCAACCACTTCGTACTGTCCTTCCTCAGGAATGTGATAGACTGCAAGAGTGCTGAAAGAGTCTCTGAAGAGGTCTTCGTCAAGGTAGTTGTACGGGCTCATCAACGCGACGGTTATAATCTCGTGCTCCACTTCAGCCTGAAAAAGGAACTGGATTTCGCCGTAGCGCTCGGTCTCGGCCTCATCAAGGTACTACAATGACAAGGAGATTTAGAAGATAATTTTGCTTGGCATGAAATAGTACCCACCCAAACATTACGAGACATTCGGACCTTGTTCAGTGCCTTCTGCTTCTCTTTCCACGCAGACCGAGCAATTTGCCCATTCGGAAGTCGAAGACGCGCCCAGCGCTGCAAAGATGGCCGAAAATTCTCTGGGCTTTCCACCCCAGTCACTGCCTCCAAGTATTCCTGGATCGCATCTCCTTGAGCCCTGTGAATGACCTGGTTATACTCGTCTTTGGCACGAAGTAAGACATAACCAGATCCCAGATCTTCCGAGCCACGGGGCAACTTGGTAGCGGGCTCCAAATCTGGTATCATGGCCTTCAGGGCATTGACCTGTGCTCGTCGGCATCCACGCTGAGCGATATTTGCATACGGCGTCGAATGCTGCTTCAGCTCCTCTTTCAGATTTCCGATGGTGCGTTCCATAGTCCATTGCGTATAATATGCGCCGGGACCCAAGCGAATAATTTCAGAAGCCAAGTGGAGGAATTGGTGCACACTTTGGCAGCAAAAGTGGACGCGGGTACCGAATCGTTGATAATAGAGCTGCTCAAACTCCTCGACGGCCTCGTAGAAATTTTTGTAGGCCTCGACGACATTCGCGGTCGGGATTTCCCGTTGGGAAATGATTCGGTACGCACGAACAATTTTACAGTAATTCTTCCAGTAGATGTCGGGGAGGATGCCGTGGAGGAGACCGGGACCGAGACCAAAGAAATAAGTGAGACATTCTTGAGCCTTGTATCCGCTGGATATTTTTTCCACGATGTTACGCGGCGGATGATCAAAGCTTCCCGGGAGGTATGGGGTCGCGTTTGCAACCGCTTCCCCATGGCGTTGCCAAACCTCGTCCTTCAGCATGGCCCACGGCCAAGTTTTGACATCATCTGCCGGATCACAATCGATGGTTCCTCTCCAAAGGCTGGTGAAGAGCTCAAAGATATTCAAAATGAGGTGCATGATGTCGGCGCCAAAACACCGCGGCACGGGCAATGTCCTAGGTAGTGCACTGAAGAGGGTGGGCTTTGCGATACCTGTCCCCAGGCGACGCTTGGCGTGCTGATTGTCGTTTTTAGCATCGATGACGGTGAATAGAGCCTTCAGATATTCCTCCGGAGAGCCGGGAGGTAAGTTCCGGGCAGAAACATCTGGATGGTCGCAGCCGGCGACAGCGTAATTGTTTGGCTTAAGCAGAGCTGGGTAGTATGTCGAACCGTGGGGTTTTCGGCGGCTCTTCACGGGACAAAAAAGGCGGCACCCGTATGCGCCAGTATGGCCAACAAGTCCGTCGATCATAGCAAGTCCAGGCCCATCAGCGGTAGCGAGGTGAAGGAATGGTCGCGACACAAATACACGGTCCTGGCTAGCATCCCAAATTTTCAGGCCATCATTCATCAGCGCAGCGAGATGGTAGAGACCGGGGAAAAGGAATGATTCAATGATTTTCGGCTTGTTAGGGCCACCAATGAATTCGCCTGGAATGACCTTGACTTTCTTGTGACGCACATCAGCGCCCATATCGCCGAGAACCCATATATATATCCAACAATCCGACTGCTTCATCGCGTAGAGCTGAGCACCGTCAATTGAGAGGATCAGCAACGAATCATCGTCCCCCAAAAGACCCCGTTCAACTGCATCGAGGTAATCGGAGCCGTGATATAGATCCTCGTACTTGTCAATGCGGATTTTGTCATCCTGCGTGCGTTGCGCGCGAATTTCCGCGGTGCGTTTTTGCCGGTGACGCATGAGCAGAGCACTCTCCTTGCTCCGCCAAAGCGCCTGAAGAACTGGTCCAATCGGAATGGTTTCGAACTTGCGCTGGGGGACTTTGTTCGAACCGCCGCTACTCTGCAACACAATGGGATTATATCGCGGTGCTTCGCATACGCGACACTTTTCATCGTCGCTAAACGGCCCTGTGTAGCCCATACACGAATTGATACACATATCGTGTGAAATGGGACCGACACCCGTCAGTGCCTCGATCTGTTTTTTGACGGTATGGTAGGAGCCCATTTCGATTTCGGGGGAGTGCTGCTGTATGGCATCCTGCGTCGCGGTATAGGTTGCCTCGGAGGCGTTGGTGTCTGCGAGGAAAATCTTGACAGAGAGCACAAAGTCCTTCTCGTCGGAGATATCGACACATTCCTGGATGGGATTGCGCAGGCGGTCAAGAACATCCTCGCTCAACCCACTCTCTTCTAACGCGGCACCCTCGAGCGCTTGGATGAACAGTTGCGCAATTTCTATATCGGCGACCTTTGACAGTTTCTCGTGGATGGAAGCAGGTGGGGGCGGCGGGATAATGTGTAAAGCATCGGGCAAAGGAGGCTGCGGCGGCGACGGCGGGGGTGTTTCCGGGCGTGGTTCATCGACCGGAGATGGAGCGCGACTGTTTAGCGGTGGAGGATCCTCAGGAGCTGGATCGACTATGCTGCCAGGGTCGGGAATGTCATCCTTCTCGGGCTAGGAATATAAATCACATTAAACAAAGTCTTGGCCTTTTATTTCAATCTAAATTGGCGTACAAAGTGTTGATCAAACCCATCCGAATCACCGACATGCAAAGGGGCGTTGTCTGAGAATGCCATTGCAGCGAGGCCGGGGTGACTGGCACTAGCTTGTGAAGACGAGGGAAAATCATCTGAAGGTGGAAGGGGAGACGCAAGTCGCGGCTTTTTTCGAGGAGGTTCAGAAAATTGCAGAGCTGCATCTTCATCGTCACGAGGAGGTGGTTCAATGAAACCCAGATTTTGTGCGTGAGTGACAAGGGTGCGCGAGAGCGGATTGCGGTATTTAGCGTGGGCGAAGTAAGTGGATCTGCTAACAGGCTTTAGCCGTTTGCAGTGGCGAGAACAGTCACATTCATAGCCTGTGGCCTTAGATGTCCCAGACTCCTCCATGCGCTGGTGCAGGGGAGGAAGAAGGGAAGAGCAGAGGAGGCTTCGCACGCAGGTAATTGGTTGTGTAAGTAAATGACCTAACCGGCAAATTTTTACGTGTAACATCTGTGTGCGACAGCGTTGTGCGCATTTTGTGTCACCTTGCGAGACTGCATAAATTGAGACTCGGAGTGCCACGAAATCGGTCTGATCAAAAGCAAGCAAAATTCCGAACAATTTCCTTGTTTTGCCTCGTTTTACCTCGATACCTCGATCTGGCTCGACCCAGCTCGATTGATCTCGCCGGGATTTTCACTGGGAATGAAGGCCGCTTTTGTTTAGTCGGGAACAAGTCGGAAAAGTGGGCATGCTGAGGGAAGAGAGGAAGAGGTGACGTCATATTTTCCGGACTTTCCGGTTTGGCCCGGGCATCGGCTTTGGTGCGTCGAACATCCAGGAGTGTAACTGTGCTCTCAGCTGCTTCTGCTTCGAGTGGGAAACTCACTGTTCATCTAAATACCAACGATATTTATTTCTGTGTATTCATCATCGTATATCATATGCAGACTCACAAGAAAAAGAACCACTACCCAAAGACCAGCTGGGTGTTTGAAAGAGAATAATCCAGCTCACCGATCTGTCCATCCGCGAGATGCGTACTGTCTGAGATCTCTGCACCCAGTTGGACTGGTTGAAAATCGAGTTCTCGCACTCGAATTTGACTTTCAAAGTCAAAAAATTATCACGGTTTAGTGTGCTAACAGGGCCGCTGAATGCAGCGAATTACTTCTTCAAATATGTACCTCGCACTCTTCTAATTGCTGCTTTTATTTCTCCTATCTACCCTACAGAACTGGACCAATATATATATACCCAGTCTCAGAATTCAGATTTAACAGAGGGCGAGTTGTTTAATCCTAACAATTGATTCTGAGGCATAAAAGCGTCGCTGCGTGTCTATGTCGGGCTGACTCTGGCGGGCCGTGGACTGGTGCATGTCCACGCCATCGAGGCAGTTAGCACATGTATGCACATCTCGATTTCTAACGAGTACGGCTGCCTATGGCCAGTGCCGAAGACGTGCTTACACAGTTGAAATCAAGGCTAATCGCTGAAGAAATCGTGAGTACTCGTGGACATTTTCGAGAGAAGAAAAGGGGGAAAATTCAGTGAATGCGTATATAACGTCCTCCATGATTAGCGCAAGCGCTCACCCGTCCGACTGACGTGCAAATGTCTCGATGTCTCATCTTTAAGGTACAGAAACGGTGCGGTGGTGCGACTCACCAATTGTACGATTCACTCTGTCGCTCCCCGCATCCGGACATTCCTTCCCGCTCACTCGGACTGAGCGCAGGCCGCAGCAAGCATTGACCTTCTTTTTGAAAAGAAGGATGGCAAATCGTCAACAAAGGCTAAAAATGAGACTAGTGGTAAACGTACATTGATACCGAATTCTATGGTCCATGCCTCGAACACGAAGCAAAGACGCCCAGTCTCCGAATGTAAATCATGGCTTGAGATGCAGGAGCCAGAGACTCAGTGGCAGCCGGAAAACCACATTATCCCTAAAGAAGAGGAAGTAGGCCATGGGACGCGACATGGCTCGCTGTAGAGAGTCGTTTTTCATTTTTTTTCTGTTGACGGTTGTTGAGTGTTGTGTAAGCAACAATGCGGCTCGGAGTGGCTCGGCCGAATTCGCTTGACTATCGGAGTGATCGGAAGCGTTCCATCTTTGCTCTTGACCATTGTATTGATTTTCAATCTGATTACAGGAACTTTTGGCCTGGTGGATCGAGCACTGCGGCTAATGTCTTTGTGTGGATTCAATCCACCCCGAGACGGGATACGGCTTATTTTTGGCGACTACAAGTGTGAAAATTGAGAACCGGGTTGGCAAGAACTCGGGATACGCAACCGCTCTGTGGCGAGCCCCCGTTTTTCAGTTCTAATTTCCGACATCGCCTCTGGGGAAGGCTTCTGGCTTTCAGAAAAGCACCTCTTTTGGCACTCTATCACCGACCCGGCTCATCATCTCGTGATGAACAGCCCGGCCCTTTGTTAAGCATCGTACTCCTCGTCCTCTCCTCCCATGATGGTTTCCCTCCAAACCGTTGTCGATATGCTACTCGGTATCACACCCGTCCCCGGTCTCTCCCTAGCCTTCAATACCCTCAAGCTCATTGTCTCCGCCGTCCAACAAGCAAGCACATGCAAGCAGCGACTCGCGGTCTTGACGCGATCTGCCGCTCACCTCCTGCAGACGTTGAACACAGAATTTAACACGTCGCGGCTTAGCCAATCTGCCTGTAGCAACACATTGAATGATCTACACAGGTCTGTCTGGCTGATTTAAATTCTGCGCTCGCGGATATTCGTAGCTTACTTATTCCTCACGGCCCGCAGCCTACTAATCGACATCGAAGAATTTGTGTGTAAAGAAAAGGCCCGCCCATTCTTCAAGGCGTTCTTGACGCAAGAGGAACGACTGGATAGAATTGATGGGTTCCATCGGCGGATAGACGCCGTAGCTGCTGCATTCCAGGAAAGCTCCACCCACGTTCGCCGCCAATAATTGGTTACGAAGAAATGTGTTTAGATATCCGCGTTATTGAACATTCAGCGCATGCTGCTGAGCGACCGACAAGACCGTAGCAATATGTCCGGGCACGCGATGCTCAATGCAGGGCAAATGGGGGATGCAAACTGGGTGGTCTGCCAGGTGCGCTAGCATCTAAAAACTGCCCTAGCCGAATTCCATCTCAAATTGAGCATCAAGCCACCCGCATTTCATCCACATCCTTGGTGGCCTGGTGGAAATCAACCGAATGACACTCAACCGACAGTGCAGTCTCATATTCATATTCATAATAACTACGGGGTAAGGTTTCGAACAATTTCTCCCATTAACATCCATTGGAGTTTTTTCAGACTGACGGGTCAGCCCCTGTGACCTCTGCGCAAGGTACCATCAACAAGGGCTCTGATGCTCAGCCTGCACCGACGCGGCAGCGTATCCTTCTCTTTCCTCGCCGAAAAAGTCCATACTTCGGCTTGTCCACTTGGTCTCCACATCCAGTCACATATAACGGCAAGGTATATCCGACCTCTGAGCACCTCTTCCAAGCTTTCAAGGTGTGCATCATATCGGATTTTGATTTTGTTGTTGAATCCCTGAAATATAAAAGTTCATGGACCATCGTCCGGACATTTCCGAGAGCATCCGAACTGCCTCCAAGTCTCCTGAGATGGCGTGGAAGCAAGGTAAGGCATACAAAGCGCAACGACATCCAGACTGGGACAGAACGGAAGTCTTGAAGGTGTGCTGCGTTGATTCACAAATTAATGACTTAACAACCCGAAACAACAGATGGAGATTACCTTATGGCATAAATTCTCCCAAAATGGGGAGCTAAAAAAGCTGTTACTAGGGACAGGCGATGCGGAACTCGTCGTCCGTGTTTGTATTTTTCATTTGGAGTGTCACTAACGAGTAATCGACCAGCATTTCACTACGGGTGATTTATGGGGCGTCGGAAAGGATAACAAGGGGAGAAACGAATACGGGAAGGCGCTGGAACGGGTGAGGAGCGGCCTTCGGGAAGTATGAAGCTATGTTGGATTGTGTACATTCCGCCTTTTGGGTTGATTATCTTTCCTGCATTTATTTCCAAAGAAGGAATACATGAAGGCATTGCATATGAACGAGAGCATTTCACGATCTCCCTCCAGCGGCCAACAGTAATTTGGAAAGCTGAATGGCTGGCAGGAACACGTTCGACCACCTCTCATATTTCGATCCACCATACTTTGATCCACCACTATCTTGTTCTACAACGGACAAATCGTTGCGCAGCTTACGCACATGGATCTATGTGAACACCTCGTAGATCCGATATAGATACAAGAACTCACAAGTGCTGAGCGTCGGGGAAAGTGGGGGGAATGCAGCAGATCTCCCCTTTGGGACCTGGGATGAACACGAAGTTAATCAGGATGCGCGAGTGGTACAAAAAGGGCCGGCATACACTCCTGCAGCGTGAATATCAGTATACGATTGAAGAGACAAACAAAGAATACGAACGGCCGTGGTGGTGCCTGTGCGAACCAGGGGACTTTAATGAGCGATGCAGGGATGATATGCAAGCAACGAACATACATGGTTTGTGGCTACCAGGGCTAGAGACCTGGGGAGCAGATATGGCCCCTTGTGTCAGGAGTAGGGCGGCGAAGGCGGCGGCGGACAGGAGTTTATTAAACATCGTTAGTGGCAATCCAGGACCTTAGGCAGCCACTTTATATGTCTCCACGGGGACAAGCTTAGGTTGCACTTGGCGGAATTGCCCGCAGCCACGATTCCGTCTCTGGCAAGTCGTATGGTTATCAATGCTAGTTCGCCTATGTTCAAAATCAATGGACCCTGTTATGAATCCTACCCAACCGCTTTTGACCCTGATGCCAAGACCCAGATTTTATATGGGCAGGACGGAGCAAGTTGAAAAGAGTGACACGAACGGCTCCACAATGAATGCAGATGATATGCATCACAATTCCTAGCGGTACACATCTTTAGTATCAGCATGTGGCCATACCTAGGCATGATTGATCATGGTGTATCTTCGCAGATGGGAAAGGTTGTCATATAGTGGCTGTAGTGTTGAGATCAGGCACCTTGCCCAACGGTGAATCGTCCCCCTCCAAAGATCGACCCTCCTTCACGCCTAAGTAACGCCGCCACTACACCGCAGCGGACGAAACAAAACATCAGTAAATTGAAGGTAAGGAAAAGTACGTACGTACGCACACTGATATTAAATCCCCGGGTGATTCGGGGCCTTAGGCCGAACTAAGGAGCAGTGGCGAAGATAGATGGTAAAGGACGTTTAGGGAGGACAAGAACTTCCCAGGCGAGGTAACTACTAAATGGAGAGGAAGATAGTTGGAAGCGGGCGCGGGTAGTTGCGAAGCAGGAAGGAGAAACGTTGAACGAGCCAGGCGAGCCAGCAATAGACTTGCGAGCCAGAGCGATAGAAGCAGCTACCAATTGATTGATTAAACGCGAAAGGTATGGAAGGCGCGCAGGAAGCTGTATTGCAGTAGTGTACAGCAGTCTGATAGTCTTCGAGCTAGCAACAAGCCGGCGAGCTACGGTGGGTATGCGGCGCGATTGCGTCGACGAAGGCCCTGGGGTTTAAATGCAGGCGTGGGCGGGGGGAGATCAGGAAGGGAAGGGGAGGTAATTATACATGCTTGAGGGATGATGAACCAGTGTGTGAAATGGAATGGAGCCGGCGTTGAGGAATGCGGGTGGCGGGGCACGAAGGTGGCGCCGGCTTGATGGGTATTTTGCATAATCAGAGTAGTCGGTTGAAAATAACGAGGCAGGCAGAGATCAGAATCATGCACGACTTTGGCATGTACGTGGTTCTGGGGTGGACAAGAAGGAGTAGACACAGACATGGGCGAGAAGGGAGGTGCGGGTTAATATTCTAGAGGCGGCTGAAACACAAGAAGTACAATTCAAGTAGGGTTCCGCCGCTTCTGCGCTCAAGTAAAGAGGCAGGAGCTTGCATGCCGATCGACGATGGGAGAGCTCTGAGAGCGAACGCCAGCAGCAGCCGAAATCGTGTCGACCGCAGAGCCAAAGCACAGATCGACGCCCGGCGCAGGGTGTTGCAGCGCTGATGGTGATGGCTTAGGAGAGGAAGCACGCACCCGCGTGCGCCGAAGGCGAGCCCACGTCTAACGGGCATTGATGCGACGCCGCGCAAGCTGCCTTTCGTAACGCAAGCTTCGGGCCCCAGTGAGCAAAGGGTAGGAAGCAGGCGCGTGGGTGGAGAATCGTACGATTTTTATGAGAGACACGCCCTCCGCGCCAGCCCGAGCAGAATTCGAAGCACATTTTAGCTGAAAAGAGGGTTGGTGTGCAGTTTGAGAGGAAAAAGAGGAAGACGTCATATACCAGATTCAAAATGGTGCGATACGATATGAGGGTTGAGATGGGCCGATGAACGCAGCCGAACCAGTTTGAAAGTCAATACTATTTGACGCGCACCGAATATTGCCGGACGTCCACAGTCCTAATCGCGTCCCGAGCTCCGTCGTAGGTCGCCTGGGCGGGGGTCCGTCCGAGAAATCGCAATATCTTCGCGGTATTGGAGACAGTAGAGAAGCCACAACACGTCCCGACCCCAGGCAGATCACCTGCACTGCACGCGCAAGTACCTGTGTGAACGCGCAGTCGTGCAGCCCAAAGGAGGAAATTATTTACAAAAGTTAACTAACAGTGGACGTATCATCGGCGCGTCATGTAAGCTTAGCTGCGGCCGACGTCACTGTGCAACTGCGACCTGGTGATTGAGAAAAAAAAACACCCGGTGTGAAATTTGGCGAGGTGATTCGGTTCGTCTGTTCGAGTACTGTCAACACCAGGTGCTGCGGAGGCTTTAGCCTTCATCCCCAAAGAAAGCATACAGCAGCATGCCAGAGTGCGCGGCAAGGCATTGAAGAATGAGGCTCGTCACGTGCGTCATGAGATACCAAGCAGTGACAGCCTAATTCGGGAGATTCTCCCGCAACATGAGGCGGGATGTGGCCGGAATAGGACTTTTGAGGGCTGGAAGCCCCGACATGAGGCTGCTGATAGGAAGATAAGCGGCGTCGCGTTAGCTGAGCCAGCTCAATCCTTCGTGTTGCCGCGTCATGCCATCGAGCACTCATCATCAGAGCTCGCTACTTAGTGCGGAACGGACAGGGTTGTATCACAGAAACATGTCCTTCACACTGGAGGTTGCCGAGTCTGGATTGTCGTCGAGCAACGACCATCAGAACAGACAGAAGCTCAGGATCATGGCTAGATCGATATCGCCCGCGTACTGTCGTCCAGGCAGTTGGATTATGACTCGAACGGCCACGCTTGAACTTGACGATTGGTCTTTCTCGGATCCTACAGTGCGTACTCGAGCCAATCTGGGTGTTTACCAGTTCCACGTATACTCGCCAAAGAGGCAGGCTGATATCCAGATATAGATACGTATGTGTGTAGACGAGCTATTATATATACTTGCTGCACGTTGTCCAATGTCCGAGAGTCCAGAAAGTTCGTGGAAGGCAAACCGGTTCACGTTGACTAGTGAAATGAAATGCCAAAAAGTCGTTCATGAGGGCCTGAGGTTGCGTTGGCATCGTGAATATTGAAATGAAGACGCAATGAAGATGGTGGCGCCAATCCATGTGTGCCAGTTGCGTTTTTTTACCACGAGCTCCGCAGACGCTGGGCGTGGAGGTTCAGAAGGTGGAATGTGGAAGAACAATCACTTAGACGATGACATACTGGAGCAATAAATGACCAAGAGAAACGCAACATCGGTGCTGCGTAAGGCAATGAACTGCGAGCTGCGAGCACGGCAAGACTGCGGAGAAATTTGAAGTGATTATTATCACCGGAGTCCTGTTTAAGTTTGTTCAAGAGTTGCCGTCGAACAGTCAAAGAAACGGCTGGCGTGTTTCCTCATTCTGGCAGTAGCAATTCACAATTCACAACGCACCACCCGTTGGAATCGTGCAACTCTAATGTGGCGTTCAATGTTACTGCAGACATGTGAATCAGTCGTTTTATCGTAGTCAAAACAAGTCCTTTACCGGCCTGGACGCAAAATCCATCGATGAAATCGAGCATTTCGGAAGGGAATAGATGGATCAATGGAGTGCTTGAGAAGGTCCTGGATACGCAGGGACGAAACTGAGCCGCCACGATAGGTGTATTCTGATTCCTTGTGCTGCCAAATGGCTACAGTATCTGGATGCCGCCCCTCGGAGAGGCATTGCAGTTTCTCGAATAGTGTACAGCATTGTGATGATTGAAGCGCCGATTGGCCCGGATGGTTTTCTGTTCAGCGATAAACAGTGTTGATCACCATTGAGCCAGTTCGTCCGACATGGACGGTGGTATGATTTTTGCGCACAGGTTGATAGATGGACGCATGCTAAGGCACCTTAGGCAGACACAAGCTGAAGTTTGCCACATGAGAGTTCGGAGGAGAAAGGCGCCCGGTGTTTGTTGATCGGTTCGTAGCCAACTATACACCAATACGCGTACACAACGCGCCAAATTACGACTCACCCTTGACTCGCGCCCTTGGTTCGCAACTGGATCTGAGGATCGTATTGACGGCAAGAGGTGCTTGATCGGCGGATCGTGGCCAACGTTCCCACGACCACCCACCCCCCCAAATAAGGATATTGTTTGGTGCTGGCAAATATCGGCGATCATAGCGGCATCTTCACATCAATGCACACCGTCCCAAGCGCGTTCGCGCCCCGTGCTCACAACCGCGCCCAACCATCGCCTTTCGAGTCGTTCACCCGCTAGACCCTGCAATCAATATCGAGTGTTAATTCGGTGCATACTGTACATCCAAAACCTGCAAATACTCTTGATCCACACGCCTCGCGTAGCACTGTTGCCGACAATCATCTTGAAAGGTGGATGTCCGGACGGGGACACGCGAGGCTCGATGCTCCCAATGCTCGAAGTACATCAAACATGGCTGCGACCCAGGTAATCCGCCTATGGTATCACATCGGTACGAATGCCACCCGACACCCAGTGTGTTTGCAGTATTATTCATCTCCGATGTATTTACAGCATAAATTTGTGTACTAAATGTAATTCATTGTGAGCTATGAACACAAGTATCTATAGGGATTATGCGCGGCGGCACTGAATTTGTGTTCTGAGCGCTGAGCAGCCGAATCGCACCGAGCGGCCGCGAGATGATCGGTGCTTAATCTCTCGCTCGCGTGGCCACATCAAAGGACAGGATCTTCCGATCACTCACCTCTTGATTGACGGAGTTTCATGTTTAACTCAATTTAGCTTTCCGCCAGCCTCATACCCGAGGAGTGATCTTATTAGTAAGTAGTCTGGTTGAAATTTTCAAAGTGCAATCATCTCGATGTTCAGCATCGCAGGAGGCGCCATGCGACCACGACCACGAGAAGGGCTATAGAATGATGATTGCGGTTGAATTATTTGAGGAGGAGGAGGGAACTTCCCGCTTTTCCGTTGTCAGGACATAATATATACTCCACCTCACTAGCCGTCACTGATCCCATCCATAAGCGGATGCCCCATACTCTTCTCTCTAGGAGCATCTTTGAGTTGGAGCGGCAATGCAGCCCCGTATGTGCCCCATTTCTCTCATTTGGTCTCAGCTTCGAATTAAACCGCCACCGAGTCAGTTCGTCCGAACCATGCGATACGGGTACGGGTTCCACAATGAGGTGCATCTCCTCGCCAAAGTGAAGAGTGCAACCTTGAAGTGATGGTAGATGCCAGATGGCTTCAAATCCAATTTTCTTTAATGCACGACATACCTCAAGGCGTGAACGGCACGGAATCATTCTTAGTACGCCGCACCTTTAAGGTCGTTTACGCCGAAAAATTGTTACTAGTTTCTCACATATTATTCATGTCCTGAACCAAGGAAACCTGCGCTCGGATACCGGCTTGATCTCATGTCCAATTTAAAAGTTTACGAGCTCGGTCAATTAATCTGGTTGAATTTAATTTTCGGCTCTAATCGGGAGCGTGCGTAGTTTCGTCGCGCATTGCATGTTTCGATACTGTATCCTGCTTCAACCGCAAGCCAAACTGAACTCAGGAACAACGCGAGTGGAATTCCACATTGCAGTTAAGCACCTACTTTTATCGTTTTAAAAACAGTAGACTGCATCCTTCGATCCCTATTTCAGGCAAAAAACAGAACCTCCCCTCTTTGAACCAACTCCTCCAATTTTTCAAGCAATTGAGAGGTTCGATTCAAGCGAGGTGTCCCCGAGACGGCGGACAACGGTCTCAAATAGGCGTTCGCCTCGCACCGCACGGGAGGCGATAAATTCGATCAATGTCTGTGGGCTGAACCTGCATAACGAGGCACAGCAGAGATATTTCAACTGTGGAATGAGGCACTGATCTGAGGTGTCGGGGTGTACGTAAGGCGCAGAAGGGCGAGTTTATGGTCCAGCGCGGCGCGAACCACGCGTGGCAGAACCGCACGCAGGAGCCGTGTCGCATTGCGGTCGTGATGGATGGGACGGAGGAGATCGTGATTGATGGAAAAGCCCTCGAGGCGACTGTGTTTGGGAAGAAGCCCGAGTAGATGTGAAATTTTGCACCGTAGATGGTACAAAGGACTAGCCCTAGGGCAATTGCAATTTTGGTTTTCGAATCCCTCTTTGTTGTATTCAAACCATTACTTCAAAAAACTCGTCACCTTTACCCGCGCGATTAATGCATCTGCGTCGACATGGTGGTAGTAAGAGTTGCAAAGCTGTGCACCTTGACACAGTTCGGCAATATCTGCCGAGCTGTGCCGGGTTATTGGCAGCCTCGGCGTTCAACGTTCAACAGCCCAGGTTGTACATACTCTGGGCAATAATTCTCCCGTTCTCGCGTTGAAACCTTGTAAAAACTAGTTCGATTAAAGCAGGTACTTATTTTTGGGTGACGGATTCACGGACTTGAAGTTGGATAGCGACCGGGAGCTCGGCGACGGGGTTATGTAGGAGTCCAGGGACTGTAGTTGTGCAATAGTGCCTGTAAACCCTGATACTTCCTGGGCACGGTGTTTCGAAGCGGGACCGTGCCGTGTAATTCTACCTACATGCCTGCCTGCCTACCTACCGTGTATCTGCGGCCGCGTTGCTCGCCATATCGCGCTATTCGGCTCTATCGTTCTCGCTGTCTCGTGCTATTCGGCTCTCTCTTTCTCGCTATCTTCTACTTCCACGACCACGATGCCCTTTGGAACATTGCCCTTGAACGACGGCAAGAAAGTGCGTTGCAACGAGTCGGCATCCAAAACACTTCTCATAGACGTCGCAGATTCCCACCATTGCCTTTGGTATACTGCCGATTTTCGGGCCACATACAGGGTTCTGAAATCTCGCTTGTTAGGCACGGGGAGCATATACAAGTTCACGGACGTGACCCAGTATGTTCGACAAGCCCTCGAAGCAGGCTTTTGGCACATCGACACCGCGCAATGTATGTTTTGCCACTGGATCCTGTGCATGGGTAGCTCACAAACTGGGTCCAGACTACGAAACTGAGCGCACGTACTTCCTGTGCAATACCGTATTTTTTTGTTAATCTTCGCCGACAGGATACGTCGGGTCTGTAATCCGCGAAAGTGGCCTTGGTCGCTCCGAGCTATATATCACCACAAAATACGATTTCGGCGACGTTCAAGAGACAGTCAGAAGCAGTCTGTCCAACGTGCGTACAAGTGTCTTGCATCCGACACCCCGAGGTTGCTGATAGGATAGTCTATCTTATACAGCTCGGCCTCGAGTACGTGGATCTGTACCTCATCCACAATCCTACCCCCGATGTCGACACCGTCTGGAAGGAATTCGAGATCATCAAGAAAGATGGGTTGGCAAAGTTCGTTTTCCTTTGCTTCATTCATTTTGAGTGCTCATTTTCTGGTGCTTTTGTAGGAGCATTGGAGTCAGCAACTTCACCCTGGAGGCGCTCCAGAGCCTTGTGCAGAAGGCACTCGTTTGGCCCGCCGTCAACCAGATCGAATTCCACCCATACAACTACGCCAAGAACAAAGCCCTGCTAGAGTGGTCTTCGAAACACGGCATTGTAACCGAGGCGTACAGCAGTCTCAGGTGCGCGTCCCCAATTCAATTAGCTTCCAAGTCCGCACATTATATTTATGATGATAAATTTAGCTCAATCACCAAATTCCCTGGTGGCCCCGTCGATGCACCCGTCGCTGCTGCCTCTGCCCGCCTCGGTATCTCCCCGACTCAAGTTCTGATGTCTTGGGCACGCGCCAAGGGCGTGGCCATCGTCACGTTTGTTTTGTTCTCCCTCCCCTCGTGAATTCTTTTTTCTCACACGCAGGTACAGAACGACCTCCCACAAAGACCGTCTGGAAGAATACCTCGCCGTTGGAGACCTGCGTGCGTCCTGCTCCCCCCTCTCTTTTCACTCATGCGTTGACTGACTCTGCGTACGGAAGCGCAACTCCCCGACGCTGACATCACCGCGATCGACGAGGCCGGTGCGCAGGGTCCCCCAAGGCTCCTCGACTATGGTGTCCTCAATATTAGTGTGCGGGGAAGGCGCCTGACGGTGAGGACTGCGGTCACGGCATTGGCCTCCTTCATCGCGTTCTACTTCGTATTCCTCCGGCTAGTTTCGTGCGGGATGTGAATTTTAATCTTGAGGCACCTCCCTCACTCTACAGCGTTGTTTTAATAGTTCAATTGATGGAAAGTTCAATGGTATGGCTAAATAATCAAAACGGAAGACTTCGCTGCCCCATCGAGATGGCTACCCGACCGGTCCCGCTGACGTTTAGTGCGTGAACATATTTCAATTATAGAATCATTACTTAGTCATTGTTGCCATTGGCGGGTACCCTCGCAGTCGTCGTCTAACTGAACGGTATAAAAGCAAGACTGTTTTGTAGTCCTAAGCGTCGCTCGATCCCCACAACCCTACTGCATCAGAACCATCCTACCCACGATGAAACCCGCTTTTTCCAAGTTCTCCCCAGAGAGTCGGTTCAACTTCTGACATCAATTGATGGCAAGTTATATTGACGGGTCCGTTCGGTCTGCAGATATTGCGAAGATGGAGGAAATTACGGGCGTGCCCGCGAAGGCCATGTTGGTGCAATCTGGCCTGCTTCCGACCCCGCCCAAGAACGCGGTCGTTCTCGACAACGGATGTGGCGCGGGAGTCGTAGCCTCCCTTCTGTTCAACGCCATCGGCAAGACCAGTGACGTCCACGTCGTTTGCGCCGACCTGGAGAGCTATATGGTGCAAAGTGCCGCGGAGAGGATCAAGACGAACGGGTGGGACGCTGAAGCGACCGTCGCAGATGCTCAGGTACCCACCTACTCTCGAAAATCCCTTTGATGTGCCCTACTCACTTCTGTTCTCAGGCACTCCCGTTCCCAGATAATCACTTCACCCATAATCTAATTAATATTGCAATCCAAATCATCGATGCCGACTTGGCTACGAAAGGTCCGTATCGACTGTCTGTGTTTTTCCCGATCCTATGTTTATTATCCGTATCTTAACAGAATCTTTCCGCGTCCTCAAATCCGGTGGGAAACTGGGCATGACCGCCTGGACCGCTCCTGGTTGGTTGGAATCGTTTAAAATTGGCGTGCAGGGATACTCCCCGCCTCCCTCGTTCACCAATGGGCCGGTGTCAAGCAAGGAATCCATCACTGCCCTTCTGACTGGGGTTGGGTTCACGAGCGTCGATGTGCAGGCCCTCAAATTCGAGCATACAGATAACATGTCCCGATATCTCAGGGACCTCAGACAAGTTTTCAGCACCGTTTTGGCGGGAGAAGTTGGTGAGAAATACGACCGGTACATGAGAGAGCGGTACGGAGATGGGGATTTTACCTTGACCTGGGAGGCTTTTGTAATCACGGCTGAGAAGCTGTAGGGGTATCTCGACGTATGATCTCAGTGCTATGTAAATATTTCCGCGATACACTTCAAGATCGACTGGTGACCTGTGGGCGGGTTTTATATTTCTGGCAGGCAGATGGTCCCTTCGATGGCGAGTCCCCCTTTATGCGGCATCGAGGATATTCATGGATCCAATCCTGCATACGCTCAGAAGCTTCGAATGGAGACGCTTGTAGTGTCCAACGTCTAACATCGTCACTACAGAGGTCCATATTTGATTTATTCAAGTCATTGCGTCTGGATTCAACATCATGGACCACGAACTGGCTTCAACTGGCACTGTAAATTCAAATTAGTGTTCCCGTCCAGTCGCGCAATTACCCACCTTGACAGGGACGACAACCAGCAAAATGTTTATGAAAAAGTTGGAACGAAGGTTTCAAAAAGGCCTAACCTATGGGATTCTCTCAAGATGGAGCCCTCAAAGAGCCGTGAATTGAACATACATAAGGCACTGAAATACGCGAGGGATAGGTGCTGTAACGGGCAGTCCAGTAGTTGTAGTAAGAGTATATATAAGTGGAAAAGTAAGAAATTCAAGGGATGCGTGCGCAATTATGGTTGAACCACTTCTGAAAGTCGAAGTCTAAGTAGACAGGTATCTCTCTGCGATTGCGCCTATCTTGGGATCCAACCCTCCTAGAATAGTGATCGTCTCGTTCTGAAATGCAGTTAGCAGAACATTACAGCGGTGGTTTGAGATGTACACACCCAGATACCCTGTTCCACCTTGCTGCCTTCCATCACAAAATCGCTGGGCTCCTCCACTTGACAGCAGTTAATGTACTGTCCCCGGAGCGTGTCTTCGGCGATGGGCAGACCGACCGAGGCCCATACAAGCCGTCGGCTGCCCTCTTCGGTGGTCAGGGCTAGCATCCACTCCATGACCTTCACCATATACTTGAACCCACCGGCCAAATCACGCCTGAGCTCCGACACACAGAAGCCAGGCGCAACAGAGTTGACGATGACGGGCGCTGACCGTCCGAGGTGGACATTAAGGGCGCGCACAAAAAATACATTGAGAACTGAGCAGACAGCTTCACGTCAGGGGGAGCAAAGTCATAAGCATGAGATAGACGGACGTTTCGTGATAGAGTACTGTTCGCGCATACGCCTTTGGGAGCGAATATTAATATTTTAAGATCTCCTGCCACCACTTTGAAAATGGGCTTACCTAGTAGGCTTCAAGAACTCGGGACTGTTGAGTGTCCGAAGGATACTCCCTTGCTTCGAAAGAGCTTCCTTCTCAATGACGACGTCATAATGAAGCTCACTGGAAACGAAAACGATCCTGGAAACTGTGCCGTTTTCATGTGCAGTTCTGAGTATCGCTGGAAGCAGCAAAAGGGCTGCGAACGACGTTGCGAGGTGGTTAACTTGAAGACTGTAATTTTTTGGCCTTTGGTGAGTACATTATATGGTGGGCCAGAATATGACTGACGTCGACTCCCAGCCATCTTTCGTCGTGATGTATTTGCCAGGCTCAACTGCAGCATTTGCAACGAGAATGTCCAGACGGCCCCCGTCCCTTTCGAACTGGTCCCGAAACTGTCTCACCGACTGGAAGTCAGAGAGGTCGATGATCCACAGCTCTCCCTTGGCATATCCCGTCTCCGACTTGAGCTCTGGACGTTGTCATCAAAAGGCAGTCGACAAATAGAAAGAGTCGGACAACACACTCTTAACCGCCTCCTGTCCTCGTGTTTGGCTCCGGCAGGCAAGGATAATCCTGGCAGGATTCATAGTGGCAAAGTGCTTGACTGCTTGGAAACCGATACCAGTGTTTGCACCTTCAACACTTTAATATGTCTTAAGAATTTCGTTAATGCTGAACTTTGAAGTTCGCACCAAGGACGCAGACAGTTTTCCCCGTCAAATCCGCCTTGACGACAGGAGGTTGCTTTCCCGTCTGCGATTTGATTCTGGCCAATAATTTTGGTTGCATGTTTGAAGATGAAGAGATTGCGGGAAGGAGTTACGATTTCGACAGTCATTGGAAGCATTTTAAACACACCGTGGTCCAACTCGTATGGTCATTGATGTATTCCGAGTGTATTCCGAGTCCAGCCATGCCGAGCCGCGTCAGCTAAGGCAGCCTGCATCGATTTCCATTCCTAGTGGTAGATGGAGTGTTCCGACGGCGGTGCTGTCATCAAAACATTCCGAGTCTATTCCGAAAGTCATCCCGCCGGATCATCTCTCGAACTCGGTACTTTTTGTAGGATTTGAGGATGAAAGCAGCGAGTCAAAGAATTTAGTCTAAGTTATCGAGACTTCCCAGACCGAAGACTACTGTACGCATAAATCATAAATAACAAGGGTTGTACCGGAGGAAAATTGTTCGCATTCAAGGAACGATGTCTAGTTGAAGAATGCTTCTCCTAATCCACGCTAGAGCAGCCTTACACTTGATTGCGTTTTGATGCACTGCCAGAATAGGCATACATAGTATAATATGTGGGAGAATTCCGACCATTCGCGCTTCTAGCCTTCTACTCGGCTTCTACATACAGAGCTCTGAGCAATGAACCACCCATTTGTCCCATTATCCGTGCTGGGACATGGATGGAATGTCTCCCAAAATTAAATGTGCTCAAAATTTGCTGTGTTGCATCCTGGTGAAATTCGCCATCGTGGAGAAAGTCGAAAGAACAGAGAGTAAACTACCGTGGGAATTTGATTTGAATCAAAATTCAACTTTACGTCATGGTTCAAACTTCATGGTTGGAAAAAAAAAAAAGGTGAATGCCGCGGACATAGGATCGTATTTCAGTACTGTGTAATAATCAAGCACGAGAATACAATGTTAATCACAAATTACTGATAGGCTTCATACTCGTCGGCAACACAAGAAGCATCGGACGAAAATTAAATACTTCTGGGATAATCCAGCTACTTGGCCCAAATCAGAGCGAGTCCCGCGGATTTTTTTATCCAACGTCGACACCATAACACGATGAAGCCGGAGGAAGAATCGACGTTAATTTTGTCTCCCGTCTATTGTCTGATCCCCGGCTCGACCCATCTTTCGGTGACTCTCGTTCTGACGAGTTCGTTATACAAGTAGAAAATTTCATGAGGACGTCGAATGACGATCTCTTACTATCATTGTCGTGGCTAATTCCTCTGCTGAAGACTGACCTATGCACGTCCAACTTGGATGATTGGAAGTCTGGTTTGTCTAGCGATATGGACTCGACTATAAAGTACGCCACTCTCCGCTATATCCCGACCACCAATATCATTTTACTATTCCGAGTGCCTATTTCTCTGGCCACCAATCCACCAAGATATTCGCGCGGAATATCTTCTACTCCTAGCTTCGCCCCCATTGTCAGTGTCACAAACTGAACGCAATTGTTTCTCCACTTGGAATCTTTCAATCACATCGCGGCGGCGGGCCAATAATAAAACCCACAGCTGAGCACGCCCGCACCGTGATGCGTTGGCAGGTGATCCACGCGTGATTACCGTGCAGTACTTGCCTCCCCGGGCACCTTTCGCCCGTAGAGTGTCCACTGAAGGCCGGAGAAGATATGTAAGGTTTCAGTAAGCTAGCCGTGGACGGCCCAGTGGACTTATGGGAACCCAACGGAAAGATGCGGAATCTTGGACGCCTCCTGCTACTTGGTGCATGTTATATGCCTTGCACATGGCCGAGTTCAGTGCGTTAGGATATAGGAACGTGCGTGTTCACCTGTGTCTACCGATGCAAGCCAGTTCGGTTGTGCTTGGTGCCGGTGGGTTAAGTGAGCGCCATGGATCATATTTCTTGCCAGAGAGTTTTCGCCTTAAAATCAGTAGCTTCTAATTTTCTTTGTTTTCGAAATTCAACCATGGTCACCGATATGTTGTGGTCTATTTGTGCTTTCTACAACACACGCGTATGTGTCTCCATTTTGTAGGAAACTCCGAGGAGTGGGTCTAACTTAGGATTCAAGCTAATTGGGAGGACCCATTAACCTTACTCTAAAGTTTTTACTTCGGAAGTTTTTGCACAAATCGGGTGTCTGAACCGGATCGCCCGAGAAAATGTGAAATGCATTCTCTTCAGAATGTATTTATCCTAGGTAAAATAAATAAATTGACCACTTGCATCGTAAAAGTCTAGCAGAAATTAGGAGACCTTTAAATTTCTCTGAACGTACCTTGAAGACCAACAATCCAGTGCAGAGCAGCACATAAACTGGCCAGAAAAAGTCCTGGCCTCCAAATAAAGCATATACTTACACATGCATTGCTTCTCGAGGGACCACAGGCGTGGCGATGTTGGATTCCTGCCTAATCGTGTCTGTGTCGTAGGAAGCATCGCAGAGAGACTCCATGAACGACGGGTCGACAAGATTTGGATGCTTACGAGAACATTTTTTTAGCGAAGGAATAGTTGAAGCCGAATATGCGCTCACTGCTGGCCTGTCCTTTCTAGTCTATATGGTTGATTGGTTGGTTCATGGCTCGTTCTCCAACTAGATGTAAGAAATAACCATGGAGGGGAGGATGAACCGTGCAAGATTCCTGAACCGATTTCGACACGCAGGAGCGAAGGGGGCTCCGGTGGTTCTGCCTAGCATCCTCGCAAAAGTTGGACACCATGTCAAAAGGTATGAGTGTTTAGGACTTGAAGGAGATGTATGGTCGCCGCAAAGGGACGTCGCCATATCAAGCACAGACATCTCAGGGTCCTTATCGATCTTGCTGTGGCGTAGTGCATTGCCAATGATCCCCGAATGAATTTCAAAGACCCAAGTGTCGATGAATTTTGGACGTGATCTAACAAAATCTACGGGAACGACCAAACGTGGAAGCGAACAGTTCTGACGTCGACGTCAAATACACCTCGGAAAACTAGCGAATGCGGGATGGTGTTGGAGCTCTGGACATGTTCGCCATTCTAAGGATCTCTTCGCCGATGTAAGCGTTTGTTTGCGAAGAACGAGCCAGGGACTCACCGCGCTTTCATTACATCCATCAATCCAGCGTCCTCGCCATTCCTTTCCAAAAGTCAGACGGATGCTTCGACATGTTCTCTTGGTGGATGTTTTGCAGCCTGCTGTGGCCCAAGGGATCGAGGCTCTGCTCCTCCAGAAGGTCAAAGACCATATCGGCGATGTCGGGCACGTCGTACTCCTCTTCCAGCTGGTTGAATAAAGTATCAACCCGTTGTGCCGTTAGTGCTTGATCCCTAGATTCAGCTTCCTCCTGGTTCTGTATTGCATCGACGAACACTTGTCCCAAAACGGTGATCAATTCGGGATCGCGGGTTGTGAACGCCTGGTCCCGGATACGACGAAAAGAGACGTTCAGCATTCTGTCGCAGATTGTGAACCGGACGACATCCTTCAGAGGCGTTCGGAATCTAGAAAACACCGGGAAACTGGTGACGTACGTCGGTGCAAGGTGCGATAGTATACAAGACATCGGGATCGGAGTCGATGAGTGCAATTTGGCATCGCAGGGCCGCAGGTCGCTCGAAATCGGCCTCGGCAATGAGGAGTGGCTTGTGAGGATACTCCCAGAAATTGAGGGAGCCGCACCACTCTCTGTGCGTTTTCCAGTCTGTCTTTTGGCATGTGCTAAAGACCCCGGTCGCGTTAGAGATCCAGAAATGAATAGGACGAATGTCAGAGTTTACATACCGAGAGCAGAAGTACCTCCGCATCCCAAGCTTTTCTTTGCATCCGCTGCATGTTCGAAACTTCTCGTACTGGTCTTTTTGTTCTCCTCCGCACACACAGCAAACAACATTCCGGTCCTTGCTAAATTTTTCTTTCTTCGATTTACGAGAACGAGTGTACTCCATCGGGATTTTCTGGGTCATCGGGAAGGGAACGGAGGGACAGCGACAGAAGTGGGCCTTCGCTGGCCTTGGTGTGCGATTTTGGCTCGAGACAAAACAAGTCGATCTTCGAAAATCAACAAAACTTTTCAAAATTACACAGACTGGACGTTCTTCGTTGCCGCGACCCGCTGAGCAAAAATGAGTGGCAATGGAAAAGAAGACGATGAGTTGTTTGGCCTTTGTCTCACCTTGTTTGGCATTATTGCTTCGACGCTGGTCTTCTTCGCTCGTCCATGCAACGTCCATGCCAGGTTATGCAAGGCTGCCGTTTCTAGCCAATAAATGGTTTCTTAAAGCTAAGACTCTCACTTCCGTGCAGCCGGCACTAGTGCTAAATTCAACAGATTCATATCAGTCTGATGTCGTGCTGAATCTCGCAAACGGGTCTGGGCATCATCGCCTCGAGGTGCTGGAGGCTTTGTTTCCAAGGACCATACAGTGCTGCACCCACATAGATTTTTATCTCTGATATTCCTAAGAGATCACATCTGTCAGTTCCCAAAATCGATTCGATTGGGTTGACAAGTTCCTTATCACTTTTAGCCAAGCGCGTTTCATACAATCGAGGCGTATAAAATCAAGATCTCCCCTCAATCATCTGCGTTATATTTTTCTTTCCCCTTCTCCACCACTTTTTGCTTCGTAACTGGCTCAGGTTGTACCTGAAAACACCTTCACTTGACAATGTTCGGTTTCACAACAATTCTGTCTGCGTCGCTTTCCCTGCTATTGTTCTTCCAGTCAGGTACGCCGAAGTCATGGTTATCAACGAACTTGCTGACGATGCGTGCCTCCTAGTCACCGCCTTTCCGAGAGTCCTTTCCACAACACGCTCTCTTCAACTCCCCGTCCGAAGCGATTCCGATCCGGACATCGT
Organism: Mycena capillaripes; assembly: GCA_029204075.1. Lineage (NCBI taxonomy): Eukaryota > Fungi > Basidiomycota > Agaricomycetes > Agaricales > Mycenaceae > Mycena > Mycena capillaripes. Next base: position 107,184 of record JARHKZ010000027.1, read on the forward strand.
CCCGCAATGTGAAACCCCGTGCTTCCAACTCGAAGATACGATAGACGTATGGGGCGAAACTACATCTTGTTTTTCCCGGGCTAACGGTTTCAGTAGAACACCACCTCAGTCGCAGGAAAGTGCACGAGCTCCATCATGTCGATGTTCCAAACGTGCTTTGACTGTGAGGCAAAAAATGGAGCAGCATCCGTGGCTACACTTCAGGGGCTGGTCAATTGTACGACCGACACTTTACTTTTTGACTCTCCCGACTGATGCGATTACATCTTTCAGCTTTCGTGGCTTCCTGTGCAGACGCCAATCACCCTGTGAACAACATAACCGTGTCCGCCAAAAGCACTAACGGTGGGGAACGTGTGGCACTAGGGATGATTGCATCTCTCGTGGTTGGTTTAACCGCTCTGTCGCTGGCAGCGCTGTAGCGTTACGTTTCGGGGTATTTTAAAGGTCCGAGTTCGGAAGACATACAGGCATATAATACCCAGACAGTATACATCTTTAACTTATTTTTTCCCACCATTTCCAACGGCGGTTAACTTGGAGGTCATATCAATAAGAAACTTCTAGTTGTTCAAAATCTAGACAAAAGCGCTAATACGTAGCCTCCTTATAATCTACATACCCCAGAGCAGGATCAACACCCTCCGCACCATAAAAATGCATAAAATCCGGTGCATTGTCGAGCTCTTTCCCCTCCTTAATGCGTCTAGCAAGATCCGGGTGGGTGAGCCAGGGAATGCCAAAGAACACACCCGTAGCCTTCCCGCTCGCGACGAGCTCCTCCGCCTCGGCGGGCGTGACGCCCCCGTTGACGAAGATGGGGGTGTTAGTCAGGAACGGAGAGTAAGTCTCGACGACGTCGTGCTGCGTTGCGCGCATTTTGCCTGCGATGCGAAAGCGGGTTCAGCATTGGAGGAACAAAGGAGAAAAAAAGAACACCGACCGTCAAATTCAAGATCGAGGAACGGGAGGTACCGCATCAGCACGACATAGGCCAACCCCAGTTTGTTGATCTCGCGCAGCAGATACCCGAATGTGTCAATGGTGTCTTGCAGAGGCATGCCCATATCGTTGTAGCCACCCGCTGAAAGTCCGCCGTCAGTGGCAGAGCCAATGGTTAATCAAAAGCTGTTGGGACTGACCAGGGCTAACTTTTATGGCGACGTTAGGGCCATAGACATCGATAAACTCCTTGAGGATTTCGAGGGCGAACCTCGCGCGGTTCTCCGGGCTTCCGCCCCACTTGTCGGTGCGCTGGTTCGAAGTGGAGTCGAGGAACTGGTGCACGAGATAACCGTTGGCCCCGTGTACTAAATAAATATTCAGCAACTTGTCAAGGAAATAAATCAGCCTCTCACATTCAACCCCGTCGAACCCAGCCTCTTTGGCGTTAATGGCGGCCTGCTTGTATTGCGCGATCAATACGGTGGGGTCAGGGACCTCCGTCGGCTGATAAATAGGCAAGTTGAAAAACGGGTTCGAGAATGAGGTTCGAGAAGCATACCGTTACATATCCAGCGTCGCCAAGGAAGCGGAACTTCCCTCCACGAGCAGATATCGCAGATGGTGCGTACACCGGCTGGGACCACGAGTCAGTTCCGTCTAAACTATATGAATAGAAATTAAGTGAGCTCACAATACCGGCTTTGATCTGCTCAGGTGCATCGGGGTGAGCGACGCGTCCCACTAATAGCCGTTAGGGAATTCTTAGAGTACTCAGAGTAGTTCCAGACTTACCATGCCAAATCTGATACATCAAGGTCAGTTTTTCAGGAAAACATTCAGTGGTTGAAGACAAACCTGGGCATAGATTTTGCTCCCTTCGGCATGGACGGCGTCGGTTATCTTCTTCCAGCCTTCAACTTGGGCTTTATCCCAAAGTCCGGGAGCTTCGGGCCATTCCGTGCTGGCAGTCGATAGTTTAGTAATTTCTTTTGGAGTGACAAGATTGAATTATTACCCTTGACGCGTAATGAGCACGCCCTCGGTAACAATGAGACCGGCACCACCCCTGGCACGTTGAACATAGTATTTCAACATGATGTCGTTGGGCACGGTTTGCGTCGCGCGGCTTCGAGTAAGAGCACTCATTCCTGCACGCAGACGATTGAGTGTCAAAACGGTTCCACAAAGTGAACAGCTCCTACCGATTCTGTTTGAAATGGTGGTGCTTCCGAGCTTGAGGGGAGTGAATAGAGTAGACATTGTGTGGCTCGTTATCGGATGGTGAAGAGTAAGTTGGATGGATTGGCCTAATTTCATCGCCTCTTCTTATACCTTTTCCATCGCGATCTACGTTCTCGGCAGTCCGCCATCAAGGCGCGACGCGTAAGCGAAACAAAACGATCGACGAGGAACTTAGCAAGCCTCAGGAGGTGCCATGCTTAGAAAGCCCAAACTTGAACTGCGGTATATTTGATGGTATACCCGCTTAGTCGGCTTGCGCGGGAGCGCAATGGCAAAATAGGGTAAAAATACCCGTTTATCCTCGGCAGTAGTTTGCGACCGTTTATCCTAGAAACCATCCGTCAGCAGTATTTGATGATTGCGGATAAACGGGCTGCAGAGTCTTTGGTAAGCACAGGTAAGCACAGCAAGGCGGCTTCATCCGAACCTAGTTTCGGTGCAGCCGACCAAAGGAGTTGAAGTTCTCAAGAACCAAGATAGAACAGATCGTGAACACGGGTTCCAAAATTACGAGGGTTTTTCTAAATGTAGCAGTTATGATCTCGGAATGTTGCAAAAGCTGTTCAGTTCAGACGCAGACGTAGCGTACAAGCCAAATACAGATTCAAAGCAAAAGCAATACAGAAGAAGAAACCAAAAAATTACCACGAGCACGCTAACAGTTGCGATCCTCGAACTCCCACATGCCCCACACCCCATAAAGTCCCTAGTTTGAATTATTCAGTTTACACATTCAACACAGACAGGCGAAGGGAAGGCTTACTCTGTGCTCACACATATCAGGGCCGTCGAAATGCATCTCGCGGAAATCCACAGGGGTTGTGAAACACATATCACGCCAGTCGTCGCCGGATTGGAGGCTCCAGAGACGGGCTTCGGCGCGCTGAGTGAGGGTGTTGATATCAAGAGCGGTTCCACACGAGGTGGGCGATAGAGACTTACTCTTCGACGGGATCCTGTGGAAGTGCAGCCCTGTGGTGTAAGTTGAGCACTCGGGTAGCATAAAGATAAGTGTGATGTAAAAGACTCGCCGTGTCTGCTACGTCGCCGAAATAGGTCATGCAACTTGGCTCTGAAGGGAAGGCCCAGTGTCCGAATACACCGCTGCAGCCCTTGAAAAAAAAAGCAACATGAAGGCCGGATACACTATCAGAGAAAAATCTCACTCTATCCTCGCACTGATTCGGACTGGGTATCTTCGAACCCTGAATTTCGACCGCTGTCTCCGTGCACGCCTGAACGGGATCATACGTCCGAGGGACGTTGGTGATGCGGGCAGAATATTCCCGCGTCCCGTGGCGAAGACAGCGCTGGTCAGACTTGAGGTCTGCCCAGTCGAACCCTGCGCGCACGCGGTCCGCTTCCTCCTCTGCGCGTTTCCGCTCCTCGCGCTTCCCCTCATCGCATGCGCCCACCCACCGCTCCCTGTCGCGCACCAGCTGCTCGCGCATCGCGATGAGCTCCGCGCGCTCCGTTTCCCACCCGGCGCGTATCGCTTCGTGCTGCGCGACTTCCTCGCTCCACGCGCGCCGCATCTGCTCGTGACCCCCGATCTCCCTGTCCCATTGGCGGCGCAGACGCTCGCGCGCCGCAGGGTCTAGCGCCTCCTCGGTAGGAGCGGACACATGCGTTATAATAATAACGAAAACGAAAAAGAAGAACACGATGAGAGCCGCCCACTTGGCCTGCGGCTGCTGCGGCTCCCTATTATCTGAAGATTCTTGCTGGGACAGGAGGGGTGTTCGGTCATTGGGAGGGATATTGGATGGTACTGGAGGGGGCCCAGCTGACGCTGTGTATTGAGGATTAGCGCCTGGAAGATGGGCGTCGTAGGCGGGTGGGGCTCTGTCGGAGAATGTGAGCAGTGGAAGGACTATGATATCGAGGGGCGTACACTGAGAAGACTCTCCTGGTCCGACCGGCATTGACAGCGTACATGGCCGTTTGATGCAAGGCGTGTCGTAAGTAATCGAAGCTATTGGAAGCTATCAATAGATAGACGCTGGCACTGGCGGCGTTTGCTAATTGTTTTGCAGTAAACAGCCTGCATTTGTAGATCTAGCAGACCTCGCCGCGAAGGCGAGAGCGGTTTTCTGCTATTCTTTTCCTATCGATTGGCTCAACCTTGTTGAAAATTGGAGAGCAGTGACGCGGGTGTTGGATTATTAATTGCGTTATTTATATTCGCGGGCGAGTATTAGGGCCAAAACTTTGCGAGCATATGCCGATTTCTGAAGCCGGCTGGCCAGTAGCCCAAATAAATTCCCAAGCTCTTGGAGGAGAGCAAGAGAGTAACGCAATGCATATGACACCGTTACATTCGGTAGCGCGTCGGGGTCACCTGACTCATTACCTCTTTGCTCCCGACCACCACGACCAAACGCGCGATGAAGCTTTAAGCTTCAGCCAGCACATTAATACGTGCTATAGACTCGACTCCAGAAACTTGCATATAGACATCCAGAAACCTAACTTATTGCTTTCTATCTAACAAGATGCCACCGGGAGCACCATACAACTCCTTTGTGGTCCCATACCGCATTCGCGTTGATGAATTCACCAACTCTGTCGGCCAGGAGATGGTCCCCGCGCTCCATCTCCTTAGCCACACCCACTCGGACCACATAACCGGTCTGCAAGCAAAATCTTTCGGTTACACCGTCATTTGCTCGCACGATGCAAAGGAGATGCTTCTGCGCCACGAGGTTTACGCAGAACGCTCGTTGCACGAACACGAATATCGAGCCGAGACCACTCGGACGTATTCTCATCTCAAAGTGGATCCGCTCATTTACCCGGATGGATCCATGTACTATACCGGCTCAAGAGATCTCTTGGTGAGTTCATGGCCTTTTCCAATACAAATGCATTCTCATCTGGCCTTCAGAGGGCACTATCGCTCAATACTCCCACTGAAATTGAGCTTTCGGCTGACGAATCGGTCACCATTACCCTATTCGACGCCAACCACTGTCCAGGCGCCGTCATGTGTGTTTTTCTCCAATGTACTTGCTCACAGCTGAGACATTTTCAAAGGTTCCTGATACAGGGCCAACAGGGCGCTGTGTTGCACACTGGCGACTTCCGTGCCGAACCCTGGTTTCTGGACTCTATAACCCACAATCCGTTTCTCCAGCCATACCTTGCATCTGGCGATTCGCAGCCGGGCGATCCGAACAGCACCCTCGAGGCAATCTACCTCGACACTGCGTCCGTGATGTCTTCAGCGACAGTCCCCACCAAGGTATCTGTGACTCTCCAAAGGCGAAACACTTCTAATCTAGTCAGGCGAGCGCCACCTCCGGGCTCATCGAGCTCATGAAGATGCTCCCTTCTACAACCTACTTCTTCATCAACGCCTGGACCTGGGGCTATGAAGACGTCCTCAAAGCCATCTCGCGCGCCTTCCGCACCCAGATCCACCTCGACCGCTACAAGCACGGCATCTACTCCAACATCTCGGACCCCGTCCTGCGCGGGCTGGGGACGCGCGACGAGGCGGCGTCGCGTTTTCACGCGTGCGAGCGGTTCGACCGATGCGACTATGTCGCGGCGGTGGACTCGCACCGCGCGAGCACGGGGCGCAGCCGCAAGGGCACGCGCGTCGTATACGTCAACCCCGTCACGATGGACGCCGCGCGCTGGGGGACGTACCTCCAAGAGACCAAGCTCGCTATCGGGCGCGGCGAGCGGATTACTTGCCTCGTACGTCGCCTCCCTCCCATTCTGAGCTTAGCAATAACACTATTTCCAGCTGGTCCCGCTCTCGCGCCACTCGCCGCTACCCGAGCTGCAGGCGTTCGTCTCCCTCTTCCGGCCGCGGCGCGTTGTGCCGAACACGCTCATCCCGGGGCTGCATGGACTCGACTGGAAAGCCATCGACTGCATGTTCGCCACGTGCCTCGCCGTGCCGCCGCCAGCAGAGAAACTGCCAGACGACGTCGACCTTGAGCTCTCTACAGACGATGCGTTGGCGGAGATGGATACATCCCTGCTCAACCTCGTCGGCGGCGACGGCGCGGTCGGGCTCGCGGAGAAGTGGGCGGAGAGCGGGAAGCTGCGCAAGAAGATCGATATCGTGCGGCGCTGGCTGGGTGTGCGTGAGCGGCGCGCGGTGGACCGCGTGCTCGAGCCTCCTGGGGCCGCGGCGGCGACGGCGACAGTGAGCCGAGTACAGCGTGTGCTGGATAGTGAGGACGAGGACTCGAACTACGGCGAGGCGGATGACGAGCGCGGGCGGACGGCGCACCTCCTGTTCGCAGGCCTTGCGGGGATCGAGGACAAGCCGTCGGAGTGGACCCTCCCGTCGTCGTCGTCGCCCCCCACGCCTTCTAGCGTCGGTAAAGGCAAAGGCCACGGCGTATTTATGACGTCGCCCGTCTCGTCCCCGTTGCGCTTCCTGCGCGCAGCGTCGGCGGCAGCAGCGCTCCCCCACGACAAGGGGAAGAAACGGCAGATCGACAACCTGAGCCCGGCGGCGTCGCAGACGCCCCCGCGCTCGGCTAAACGCGCGCGCGAAGCACTGGGATCGCCATTCGAGGCGCGTGGGGGACGCTACGACGCCAGCGCATGGCTGACGATCTCGAGCCCTCCGTCGCCCCTGCGCCCCATTGGGAACATGCCCGTGGCGTCGTCGAGCAGACTGCCGCCGGTCTTGTATGGGAGCAGCGGGGATGGGGGTGGGTCGCTGCCATGTCCTCCAGAGCTTCCGAGCGCGGCGGATTCACCGCAGCTGCAGCAGTTTTGCGGCTCGATGTTTCCCTCACGTCGGATTACGTCGCCCTCGGGCGGGGTGTACACGTTCTACGAGGTCCTCCCCGCGTCATCGCCCACACCCGCACCCCAGCAGTCCCAATCCCAATTTCGGTCACATACGCCTGCCTCGCTTTCGCGTTCCTCGCGTCCCACCACGTGCCACGAGGTGCTCCCCGCTTTGTCGCCCGCGGCCCAGCAATCCCAATCTCCATATCAATCACCTACGCCCAACCCTCATTCACGTTCCTCGTCCCACACCACGCCCTCTAAAAGCGGCGTGTACACGTTCTGCGAGGTCCTTCCTGCGTCGTCGCCCGCGCCCCAGCAATCTCTATCACCTACGCCTACCCCGCGTTCCTCGCGCCGCACCAAATCTCCGCCCTCCAAGGGTAATTCCCACCGACCCCACAAGCGCAAGCCACTGACACTCGAGTCCCTCGACGCGGAACGCATCCGCCTCAATCGGCGGCTGCGCATGCACGAGCGGCTTCGGCGGGATAACCCCGCGCGCGCGGTGTGTGCTGCGTTCCCTGCGACGCGTAGAAAGCTTGAGAATCGACGGTTCGTGCTTGAGACGAAGTGCGCGAGTATGAAGATGGTGAGGGCCGGCCTGGAGGCACCGGGTGGCTGAGGCGGGCGCTGTCGTTTGGGACGGTGTAAGACGAGGGGGAGGCAAGAGTGCGGATATGGCGTTGAAGGGGAAGATTATGGAGCTGGGGGTGCGGCCGATGGTATTGCTGCTGGTTTCTGGGATGATTGACGGTTCTAGTTTTGTACTTTGATGTTACTGGTTTCGCTTCGCATTTAGTACTCGGTGCGAATCTGTACTTTGACCTCTCATGACAGAATTAATGTTATTATCAGGACGCTGTTTGCTCAGTAGCCCATGCGTAATCGACTATTGCACCGTTCTCGATGAGTAAACGAGCTATATCCTCGTAACCGTTGGCCATGGCTGCCTGCAGTGCCGTCCTGTGATACCCCCCTCCACGCGCATTAACATCCGCTCCTCCCTCAATGAGCAGCCGTACAATTGAGGTGTGCCCATGGTCTGCGGCTGCCTCCAAGGCAGTACCGTACCGTTCCGAAATTGCATGAACGTCGGCTCCATTTTCGAGAAGCAGTTGAGCGATTTTTCTGTGTCCATCGACCGAGGCTAAATGAAGCGCGGTTCCGTCAGACCCCGCCACTGCATTTACATTTGCGCCATTTTCAATCAGCAGAGAAACCACTCCTTCATGGCCGTTAGATAAAGCTGTGTGAAGCGCATTGCCACAGTATCCGGGCCGTGCATCGACCTGGGCATCGACATTAGCGCCGTGCGCTATCAGTAGACGGACCATTCCCTCGTATCCCCAGAATGATGCTACTTGAAGGGCCGTTCCATTTTCTCCGTGTAGATTGACGTCAGCGCCATGCTCTATCAGCAGCAGGACCATCTTCTCATTGCAGCTTGAAACTGCTGCCCGGAGCACAGCCCAATCAAAGTCGCTGTCGACATTGAAACCGCCGGCGATGAGGAGACGCGCCACGTCCAGGTGGCCACTTGCGGCCGCCCAACAGAGGACCCGGGCGCACTCCCCCGCCGGTGCTGTTTCGAGGGCTGTTTCAAACTCTTCCCTGTACAGATTGATATCTGGACCGCGGTTTATCACTAGCCAGAAAAACGGCTCGGTCAGCGACTCCGCAACCATGGCACTGGCAGTATTGTTCGCTCCATTAGCAAGGAGTAAACTAGCGACTGACCGATGCTCATAGGATTCTGCAGCCCCCAAGGGAGTGACGTACATCCCGCCCGTCGCATTAACGGATGCGCCGTTCACGAGGAGTAGGCGAACGGTCTCTTCGCTCCCTTGAGCCGCAGCGGCCTGCAGCGCATTGCCGTATGGTCCTCCTTGTATATTAACATCGGCACCCTTCTCAACCAGTAGACGAACGACCTCCTCGTGTCCATTAGCCGCGGCTGCCTGGAGTGCAGTCACATAGCATCCTCCTTGCCAATTCACATCTGCACCGTTTCCAATGAGAAGGCGAACTACGTTTGTATACCCTTGTGCTGATGCCGCTTGCAGCGCTGTCGCATAGGAATGGTCTGCGTGTCCAGGAATCCAGCGGTTGACATCCACACCGTGCTCAACGAGTACACGAATCACATCCTCGTATCCACAAGATGCAGCCACATACAGCGCAGTTCTGTGTCGCTCGTCTTTGGTGTTGACATCGGCCCCGCTGTCAAGGAGCAGATCAACCGCTGCCGCTTTGCCATGTTCAATGGCCCCCCAAAGTGCATTACCGTGATGCGCTTGGACATCGGGGAGCTTGGCTTCGACAGCCCTCTGGACCAAAATACGAAGACGGTCGATGTCCCCCTCGACATATGCAATCTCCAGTCCGAGGCCATAGTGTACCTGAATAACTATGTTGGCGCCATTCTGGATGAGAAGTCGAGCCACGTCCTTGTGGTTATTATTTGCGGCTGTTCGAATCGCGGCGCCGCTGGGACCCCCCGGAACATTCACGTCGGCTCCGTTGCAAATAAGGAGACCAACGACTCTTGTATGCCCATGGGCTGAAGCAGCCTCCAGAGCTGTTCCGTAATAGTCCCCTCTTTGAATGTTGACATCGGCGCCTTTTTTGATGAGCAGACGCACTACTCTGCTATGTCCGTGCAAGGAAGCAGCCTGGAGTGCGGTTCCATAGCAGCCTCCTTGGGCATTGACGTCTGCGGCATTTTCCAGAAGTATCCGAATGACTTCAATATGTGCGTTGGCAGCCGCTGCTTGGAGTGCTGTTCCAATAATGTGTCCTTCCGGCGCATTGGTATCAGCGCCTTTGGAGATAAGCATACGGACAACAACTGCATCCCCTACCTCTGATGCCCTACGCAGATCAGCATCGATGTTCTGTGTATGCATTTCAGCCCCATTCTCTACCAGGAAATCAACAATGATCTTGAATCCTCGTGTCCATGCTTCTCGTAACGCAGTCGCATGATAGCGCTCTCCGCGTCCCCGAAGATTGACATCCGCTCCCCTCGTCACCAGAAGTTTAACAACTTCTGCTTGCCCATGAACCGAGGCGGTTTGGAGTGCTGTGCTGTACCTCCCCTCTTGAATATTCACGTTGGCACCGTGATCGAGCAGTAGAGAGGTCATTTCCAACCCTCCAGCCGCCGCGGCAGCATGAAGGGCATAGCCATATCCTATTCGCCTGTATGTGTTGACGTCGACACCACAATCAATGAGGAATTTAGCCATATGTATGTCCCCTCGTCGTGATGCACTCTAGAATGGCAGCAACGTCACCACCACCCTCGCTGCATATGAGGTGTCGAGATATGTGATCCAGATTGGAGGCTATAGCGATTTCTAATGGCCGATAGAGTCCCCCTCGTGGGTTGGGAATGTTTGACGATGTGGCCTGCTGAAGAAACCGCACAATTGCGTCCGTCATGTCGAGCTCAGGTTGACCTCGTGCATGCAAGAGAAGATTTCTTTCCGCGTAGTACAAAAAAGGGACAGTCGGCATTAAACCGGTCCGGAGTGTATGGCGATGGGAAGGCATTGTCATATATGTGATGCATGCCATGGTAATTTGTGTTTGCGCATGGGGAAAGTGAGTGGCCTGTATCTGGTCGAGATAAATCTGGGCGGTGTGGTGGACGAGTCGAACATGGTTGTAACCGTGGTCGAAGGTGCCGTCAACAATTACCAAGCCAGCACAGACGGAAATAATGATGTCTATTTCCACCATGTTGTCCACATCGAACTCCGTGGCTCCTGGGTCTATTGCTAGAGCGACCTTAAGTTCGAAGATTGACAATGGCCGCTTCGCGTTGGAAACCCAGCAAAGGGTGGAAAGGGCCAGCATTCTGTCTTCCTCGTTTTGCCGCTGGATCCGTTCCATGATTTCATCATAAGTGCCCTTCAAATCCCTAGGCATCGCATGTAGAGCATCTCGCACGGCCTTGACAGTGTGCTTGTTGGTAAGAGAGTCGATGTGGAGTTTTGCGAGCAGAAACCTAAGGACGAAGCTTAAAAATCCAAGCACGGCGGAGAATACAAGAGTCGTTACCACTCACATCCCTTCACTCCGACGCAAAATGACCTCCTCGATCTCCACTCCAAGTTTAGGACTAGCCCGGAGGTGCTTTGCCAACCGAGGGGATTCTCGGATTCGTGCCTCCACATATTGGCGCAGGTCAGATTCAGCCGCCTGAACTTGGAGACTCGTCACGGTGGAAAATACGGTGTCGATATTGACGTTAGGTCGGGAGGTGAGCAGTATGTTGACCGTTGTTTCCAGCATACCTAGCTTTGCTAGAAGAACATTCCGTTTCTCCTCTGGATATTCATCGAGTGCGTCGACAACAATGAACACTTTCGAATATTCTGCTACCGTTGAGCAGAGGATTCGATAGAAATCTTCTAGAGACGGTCTGGTGCTCGGTTCCCGATGCTCTGCGTAGAGCCTGTGAACTTCCGGTGATAAGGGCTTTCTAAAGACGAGTTGACGCCAGAGGCTCGCAAGAAGATTCGATGGAGACTGTAGTTCCGACTCTTTATGGTTGAGATATATTGCCGCGACGCCGACATTCCCAGGAATGTTTTGTCGAAGGTAATCCACAACAATTGCTCTGTTTCCACCTTTAATAATCTGGTTCTTTATCAGGCTTAGGTACGCACGCAAGCACTGTCTTTCCAGCTCCAGCTGTAGATAACCGCTCAGTAGAGGAAATGTAAGCAACCCCGGGGCACGCACGCATTCCTGGACACCATAATATTTCCCCGGACTCCTCTGACCAGGTTTTAAACTTCTCGTTGCTGAGAAACCATTCCCCAGTTCCCGTTTGTCGGGCACCGAAAATATCTGCGTGGCGTTGGAAAAAGTTGATCGGTGACCACCACTCGATGATCTCCTCGCGCTGCTTGGCTGCAAAAAGCTTAAACAAATGAAATTCACCGTACTTATTTTAGGTCGACTCACCATCCTGAGAAATCCCTTGGGTCTCCACTGTGGCTTTGACGGCTTCCAGCGTTGCTAACAGGATGTAATGAGTATAATGAAAATGTTGCGGTTAAAGGCTCAACTGTGGCCTTCTCGTTGCAGTTCTACTACATTCTCAACGGAAGAGATTATGACTACCTCAAGAATCAGTGAATGGGATAGCAAGTCTGAGTGGACTGCTCACCACGATGCTTATTGCTCTGGTCCGCGGCGTTATTCTTGATTACCTCGAGCACAGCTGAAATCAGAAAGTTAGTTTTACTCGCCGGATATCGGAAGCCTCCTCACCGTGGTGGCCTTCCCCTTGCTTCTGAGTGGCATCCCTGGCCCAACATCAAAAGCCGTAAATCCACGATGGTCAAATACATACCAAATATCCATCTCCAACCAAGCGATAAACAATGTTTTAAATCGCTCAATGGCGGTCAGGCCCTCATGGATCTCCTTCTTTGCCCATAGTGGCCAAGTCAGACGATCATAAATCTTCGCCCCACGCCCTGAATCCAGTTTCTTCGTCAACTGCTCCGCCATCTCCCTCAGGCGGACCAACGGTCTCTCAAATTGTTGGATTCCGGCGAATTCCAGAGATGTACGACCCTCGAGTCGATTTCGGAATTCCTCGAGCAAGGGCTTGAGATTCTGTAGTTCGGACCACAACTCCTGCTGGTCCTTTGGGCCATCGCGGAAGTCTTTGGCATAGTCGCGAGCTTTAACAACGGTGTCGACAAGCTGGAGGGTTCCCGCGATTATACTGAGAATATCTGGCATGAGAGACGAGGGAAGTGCATACAGCAGTAACTGATGCCACTCTAACATGGGAAGCTCGAGAAGTTGAGCGCTCGTCTTTAACCGCTCGGCACCTTCGGCACTGTGTTTGGCCGTATGTGACTACAGCCTGGGCGCCAAATTTTTCGCAGCTTCCGTTTTCTCTCTTCGCGTTCACCAACCAAAATGCATCGCCTGTCGACGACCTCTTCCCGGTCTGTGCGCCGTGCAGCCGCAAAAGCCCAGCCCGCGCTCACCCGTGGTGCCCACAAGGAGATTAAGTTCTCCAACGATGGACGGGCAAGCATTCTGAAGGGTGTCGATGTCCTCGCCAATGCCGTCCAGGTCACCCTGGGTCCGAAGGGTACGTCCCCCAAGCTGTTTATCCAAAATTCCGCGGTCCGGCTGACCACGTTGGTAGGCCGCAATGTTATTATCGAGCAGTCCTTTGGCGGGCCCAAAATTACAAAAGGTTGGTATGTAAGTAGCCATGTCGCATACCAGTCCAACATTGAATCCTCTTTTTTTTTTTTAGACGGTGTGACGGTCGCGAAAGCCGTGTCGTTGAAGGACAAATTTGAGAACCTCGGTGCTCGGTAAGTTTCGCTCAAAGCTCTGGGATCTATGTTCTGGTGTCGCCTTGGCCGGAGAGCTATTATTTCGGACTGCCGATTTGTTGTCGCGCCTGGAGGAAGCTGTCCCAGAGTTTGGTTGACGAGCCGTCTCTCTTTTTCCGCCATTCGGAAGTTCAGCGTTGCCTTTGGCTCGGGAACTCCAGCCAAGGGAGATGGCTTCCTCGCCTGGGCGAAGCCACACATCCCTGCGCTGTTTACACGCAAAAAAAAGAAAAAAAAGCTCATTGTCACTTTAGCCTTGTCCAGGATGTCGCTCAAAAGACCAACGAGGTCGCTGGAGACGGAACGACCACGGCAACCGTCCTTGCGCGCGCGATCTACTCGGAAGGTGTCAAGAATGTCGCCGCCGGCTGTAACCCAATGGACCTGCGCCGCGGCTCCCAGGCGGCCGTCGACCGCGTCGTCGAGTTCCTCTCCTTGCAGACCAAGACGATCACCACCACGGCCGAGATCGCCCAGGTCGCGACCATCTCCGCAAACGGCGACACGCACATCGGGAACCTCATCGCGCAGGCCATGGAGAAGGTCGGCAAGGAAGGCGTCATCACCGTTAAGGAGGGGCGCACCATCGAGGACGAGATCGAGATCACCGAGGGCATGCGCTTCGACCGGGGCTACATCAGCCCGTACTTTATGACGGACGTCAAGACGCAGAAGGTCGAGTTCGAGAAGCCGTACATTCTCCTCAGCGAGAAGAAGATTTCGCTTCTCCATGACATTCTGCCGGTGCTCGAGATGGCCGTCCAGGCGCGTCGCCCGCTCGTCATCATCGCGGAGGACGTCGACGGCGAGGCGCTCGCAGCGCTCATCGTCAACAAGCTCCGCGGCCAGCTCAAGGTCGTCGCCGTCAAGGCGCCCGGCTTTGGCGACAACCGCAAGTCCATCCTGGGCGACCTCGGCATCCTCACGGGCGGCACGGTCTTCAGCGACGAGCTCGACATCAAGCTCGAGCACGCGACGGTCGAAATGCTCGGCACGACGGGAAGCATCACGATCACCAAGGACGACACGATTGTGCTCAACGGAGAGGGCTCCAAGGACGCTATTACCGCGCGCTGCGAGCAGATCCGCGCGGTCATCGCGGACTCCACCACGAGCGAGTGGGACCGCACGAAGCTGCAGGAGCGCCTCGCGAAGCTCTCGGGCGGCGTTGCGGTCATCAAGGTCGGCGGCGCGAGCGAGGTCGAGGTCGGGGAGAAGAAGGACCGCTACGACGACGCGCTCAACGCCACGCGCGCGGCGGTGGAGGAGGGCATCCTCCCCGGCGGCGGCGTCGCGCTCCTCAAAGCGAGTCTGATGCTCGCAACGTCATCTCCCGGCGCCGCGTTGTCATCCTCCTCTCCTACATCCCCCGACGCGAAGCCGATCGCGACAGCCAACTTTGACCAGGAGCTCGGCGTCGCGATCGTGCGACGTGCGATCACCGCACCCGCGCGCGCGATCTTGGAGAACGCGGGCGAGGAGTCGAGTGTTATTGTGGGGACGTTGCTTGCACAGTACGGCGGCGCGGACAAGTTCGGGTGGGGGTACGACGCGAGCAAGGGGGAGTATGTGGATATGATCAAGGCAGGGATTGTCGACCCGTTCAAGGTTGTGCGCACGGCGCTCGTGGATGCGGCGGGGGTGGCGAGCTTGCTGACGACGAGTGAGGTGTGCATCGTTGATGCGCCGGAGGAGAAGCAGCCCGCTGGGGGCATGGGCGGCGGCATGGGCGGAATGGGCGGCGGCATGGGCGGGATGGGTGGCTTCTAGACGCTGCTAGTGCGATGGGCGGTAGGGCTCGGGGCCATGGTGGCACTGAGTGGTGGGGCGCGGCGAGGATAGAGGAGGTCTCGAGTTTCCGACAAAGAAAAAACATACTCCCCGCTTATATTACACTCATCACGCATATCGACTCTAGCTACGCACTGCATACTTACCACCGCTTTTTTGTATTCATAGCTATTGAAACACACCCCACTCAATTCATAAAGATTCCAAATGTATTAAACTAATTTCTTGTAGCTCGATACTGGCGTCTTGACCACGATGGCCAAGCGGAGCTGAAAAATGCGGTTTCCGATAGTTGATGGGATCAAATGTTGTCTCGAGTCGACACACCATTTCACCAAGAATTCTGGTGCCGTCCGTAGCTCAGACTCAGGAGCCGATCGACCGGATATCTGGCGAGGGCCTCTTTCCTCCGGCGTGGGTTCACTTAAGCGCTGAGCCGCAGCAGCTTTTGCGACGAGGGCCATGGACGCCGACTTGACATCTCCACAAGGAATCAATTATCAGACGGGCCCGAACTCTATGCACACAGCGGAGTCTTACAAAAGGTCCGATCTTCGCTACTGGTGCTGGATATTCAGCATGGCATCCCGCACGCCCCTCAATCCTCTTTTTGTTGTGGCTGTCGTCTCTGCAAGTAGCATGGTATTACACGAGATGCGCACCGGGCTGCCAGCTGGATTCACAAGTCAAGGAGCTGCGCCGCACGACGAGATGCTGACCCTCTGCACATTGACATCCAAGATTACTTGTACTCTGTTGAAGCTGATGTATACTCTAAGTGAATGGGTGCTAAAAATACAGTGGTGCTACATTTCTTTTGTGTCGAGTTTTCTCCACGAATGATACGAGCATTAAAATTATATTTGGACTGCTGTGACCTGCGCTGCAACGAGCCGTCTGCGCATGAACCATTGGAACAGCGGGAGCGTCAAGCACGAGAGCACGATCCACGCAATGAGCACGCCGAAGTTCATGCCCACTGGACAGCGCAAGAGGAATCAGAGCTCGTCCAGGTGGGAAGATGAGTAGAGACACGTACCATCGTTCTTTGTAGCAAAAATTATCGAGCGCACGGCGCGCGAGATGTTGTAGAACGGGAAGGCGTATCCGTAGCGATAGAGGTGCGGGAGGACCTGCAGCGGGAACACCGAGACGGAGACATTCGAGATGATCCAGATGATGAGGAAGAAAGGGACGAAGCGGACGCTGAGGAGGGTGATCATCGCCTCGAGCGCAAGCCCGCTGGAGGTGGAGGTGGTGGTTAGTTTTATAACAGGCCGAGAAGCAAGTTAAAACGAACCATGCGAGCATACCCATCCAGTTAAGCATCCAGAAGACCACAATACCCGCACTGCCGAATTGCCTGTCGAACGGCAGCTGGAAGGCACGGGAAAGAAGAGTGTAGAACAGCTGCAAAGATAGGTGAGTGTCTGGAGGGAAGATACAGGTGATAGAGCATACGGATATGAAGAAATACGCCACGAAGGACGTCGCAATGCGCACACGGATGAGCGAACCGAGGGTAAGACGTTTCTCGAGGCCCGAGGCGTCGCGTGCACCGGTCGAGACCATCACGATAAAGAACTATCCGCAGAGTCAGCGTGAAATAGTTTAGACAACAAAATAGGACTCACAGATAAGATGAGCAAGTAGATGAGACCGACGAAAGTGACGGCGCTCGCCCTGAGGTCAAGGTCAATTACCGTCGAAAGATATAGCAATATGAAGATGCGTACACTGCGACATCGAATGGACGGATGTTTTCAACCGTGAAGTAAATCGGCCGTGCAATAAGCTGCGGCGCTGTGGAGAGAATGGTAGCGACATTTGAGGAGGAGGAAATGTTTTTGATGAATTGGAGCGTAAACTGGTGCGTTATGGCTTCCAGCTGTGCAGAGACCATACGACTATGAAGACGACTGTGGAAAAATGAATTGATATTCAAGCTTGTTGAAAAATGAATTTCACTTACTAGATATTCTCATTCCTGGCCTCAGACCCCATGAACGTGAGGGCCATCGATGAATTATAAGATCCATCGATGGCAGAAACCGCCGCAGACAAATTATCGCTGGCTCCTGAGTTGACTGCAAGCAGTTTTTAATCGGAGTTCAGAGCAGAACGAAAGAAACTTACTAGTAACGGCATACCACGTCTTTTCTTGAACGATAGCATTCCGCAATTGCGAAATCCCTTCTGGAAACTGGCTCGCGTCTACGACTTGCCATGCAACGCCATTTGTTCCGGGATTTATGGCGCTTAGGGCACTGGAGACCGCGTAGCCTACCGCGCCGCCGTCGAAGTCCTGGGACGAGCTTCGCGTTAGCGCGAAACAAGACGTAGGTAAAATATTAGACTTACCACAATCCATCCAGGAAGGGTATGGTGTGGGGTACTCCACACGGATCCCCAGTAGATCGAAAAGACTGCAAAAATGACTACCGCGAGTGCCGCCACGCCGCCAAAAACTATCTTGAGATATGTTGCGCGAGCAGCGGATGCCTCCAGCGATTTATCCAGGAATTGTGCGGAAAAGGGTGGAGGAGCGATGGTTGCGAGCGATGCGGAGGCTGGGTATACCTCATTGCCATGAGCGGTTTCTTCTGAGGCTGCCCGCGAGGTTGGTCGATTGATCTTCTCCATCGAAGCTATAGTAGTGGTATCAAGAGGTTGAGAATAGGTGGTAGTGTTGATGGCTGAATCACGCATACGCGGGGCCTTATATACTAAGTCGCATCAGCGTACTTGTGCGCGATGTTTGGTTTATCCGGCGAGCCGCCAACTTTCGTCAGCGACGTTCTTGGCGCCATGGCGGCAAAACGGAGGAATTACTCGATCAGACTTACCACAAATATCTTTTTTTGTCACGAGCTCGCGATTGATCGGGCGATGACCGCCTCTCCGAAAACCTTGGTACTTAGTGGATCTTGTTGGAGCAGGAAATAATACCTAGTGCGCCCAGAAGAAGCTCGTTCTATTGAACACTGTAATTTTGCGGCGCAATCATGAGTTGGGTCGAGCCCAAGAGCAAGAACCTAATTGAGATACTTGGTGAGTCGTGGGAATTGATGCGCCACTGACCGAGCCCGAGGCTGCCCGAGGTCAGACACGGAAGATCATCCGATAAATTAATGGCTGATCAATATTTTCAAGTCGTTTTCAGTCCTCATTGATTTGGCTTTGTAAGAATCGAGTATAATCTGATGGACAACTCTCCATACACTGCAGCCCATCGATCCGCGATGAAGTTGGGAGAAACGCGTGGGGGAGATATGGTGTTATGGCCAGATCGACACGAACAAAAATGAGGACGGTCCATGAGAAAGAGTACTGGGTATACCCTACGATTGGAAATTCAATTGGTTTGGTAGATTCAAAAACGGTAGCAGAACTCACATTGCAATTTTGGTCTTCAACGTGAAGAAGTTGATTAACAGAACGGGTCCGAAATAATCGAACGAGGATATGATCTCGCAAAGACGGACACAAACAAGCCATCCTTCTGCATCTTCGCGATATCGACCGACATATCGTCCAAGTATGTCTAATTTGTAATTCGGACCGAGAGCCTCCGCTCTGCCCCGACACACTCTTCCTTCTGTTTCAGCCACTGGCTCCAGAAAGTAGAAATAAATGCAGGGAGGGAGAAGGACTGGGTGAGAAGGGTTTCGTTGAAGTGTCCAATTCGGAGGGACATGAGGCGTGGCATCTTTTGGAGGATCGCGCTCTGGTTGATAGAAGACGAGTGGAAGTGAAAGGATTTGAGAAATGTGGCGCAGTCCGAGCGCGTAACGAGCCCAAGAACTGATTCCTTGTCGGTGGTGTCGTGCGTAGCGAGAGTTTGGAGACAAGGTGTCTCCAAAAAATCGACCAAGGAGCTATGTTTCTGTTGGCTCATTTCTGGGGGATGATCGGTGTCCGGGTCCTATTCGATCTGCAGCGCTAGGAAACGTAGATGTGGGAGGTGGATTTTTAAGCTGAGATCAGAGGGAAGAACCCCTGCCCTGCCAAAAGCGAGCTTGCATTCAATGATATCAGACAAGTCCTGCAGCATGTAAAGTGCTTCGGTGTTTGAGGTGAATGTTGTGGAAAGGCGGGTGAGCTGGTGCCATGGAAGGGAGAACGGGACGGGAAGTAAACGGTCTAGGCCCCAAGAATGAGCGATGAGGGTTGTTAGCTGGGGAGCTATCTCCAAGACCTTCCAGAACGTGACATCCACGTCGAATTCGAACTCGGCGAAGTCCAGGGAGATGAGAAGAGTGCTCAAAGTAGATAAGCGGCTGTGGAGAGTTCCTATTTGCTGGAGGAGTGGAAATCCCATATAGACGTCTGCTATCTTCCATCGGTCAGAGGAAGCCATGACGACGTCGAGAACGAGATTCGAGTCGCCTGGATCTCTCTCCCGGAAGATTTTGACCGTCAACGGCACATTTAACGAGCGCTGAAGACATAGTTCTGTCATCAGAACTGCCCCTCGTTCTCCCACACGATCGAGGTCCAAAAAAACCATAGACCACAACGTGGGGCTCGCCAGCGCCACTGCGGACCAGTGGCGGCAAATGTGAGTGAACAACCATGGAGCGTGGTGGGACACGGGAGGCAAGACATCAGATATGTCGCCGAAATAGAACGCCGCGTGAAGAACGAAGCGGAAAATTTCCCCCAGTATTTCGGGAGGAAGGCGTCGAACCGGAGAGAGAATAGATTTATGAGTTTTGACGCCATCTGCGATTCCAACTCGTCGATATAAGCAGTGGCAAGATTGGATTCTATGGTGGATGGGGGCGCATTTGATTCAGTTAAATAGGCAAGGGAAGCCGGGGGAGTAAGTAGATCGGTCCCTGAGGAAAGAGAGGGTGCCATAGGCAATGACGAGCGTTTTGGGAGCACAACGTGGGCACTGGGTACTACTGCCCAGTCCTAAGGTACTATGCACTGAAATCCGTGAAAGAACTCACAAATGAAAGAATCCGAGGCAAAGTTTCTGTCGTTCTGTTAGAACAGAGAGCTCAGAGACATGGGCGTCAATCCGACTGTCGTCGAAGCGTACGTAATCATCATGATTCCAAGTCTGAATCCCGGAACCGTCTCACTGCCACTGCCACTGTCTCAGCCGATCCCCACGTGGGAGCACATTGTCTGAGATATCATTTACAGCTACTACTAGCGCGAAAGGCAAGGCTTCTACCGCCCAATTTATGCCTTCAACAACTCAAACCCTCTGAACTCGATTCCCGTCAACTTGGCATTTTCCACAACGAGGCGGCCCTGGGCCACCACAGTGGCAAAGTTCAACCAGCCATGCTCCTGGCTAGATGTGGTGCAGCGAATCGTCTCAAAAATGCCCTCTTCACCAAACTCCGTCCCCACCGCGTCCGGCGCGCCCATCAGCACCTTGCCGACGTTCTCCGTCATCTGGATAACACCAGTGTTCTGGAAGCGATACAGGGTCCCCGCTGTGTCGCGCGCGACCAAGTTGATGTCGAGCGTAATGACGCCAGAGGCAAGATGCAGGGTGGTGTAATCGCCGCCTCCGGGGAGGATTGTAGCGTTCAGCGAGCCGGCGTGGGGGGAGCCGGCGTGGGGGGAGCCGGCCGCAGAGGTGATGCGCCCGCCAGTGATCTCGAAAAAGTTCACTGGGCCGCCAAGGGGGGTTATACCTCCGGGAACAGGCGGCGCGAGATCGGCATGAATGTCCACAATGTGAGAAAGGCGGGGCAGAGGAGGGTTGGTGGTAAGAATAAAGGCGGACATATTTTATGATGGAAGGTGTTTGGTTGAGTGCGGTAGAATGATTGAGGTTTTGGATATCTTGGCTCTCTTATATATGCTAACAATATGATCGATTGATCTCCAGCACATTCGATTGTACTCGCAGCTGCCAGTCTAGGACTCCGACCCGTATCCGTCCATGACGGAGTTGACGTACGGACGGTACGGGTACGGACCCGTCCGTGAGAGCCTTGGAGGCTTCGCAGCTACGGGACGGGTTGGCCCCTATACGGAGCACCCGTACATACCCGTCGCTCAACAAATCCAACATGTTGCATAATCCGGCCAATTCGGCGAGCCAACACAGCTGGTGCTAGGGTCCCACGATGCTCGCTAACGGTGAACCTTACAATCAGGTGTCAAAAAGTCCACGGCGGCCCAAGCCTACTCAATCTCAAGGCGGCTACTTAAAAAGGGACGTGCGTCATTATTTCTGGACTCACGATTTACTGTAATTTCAATTTCGACTATGAGCATCCTGGACTATCCTGGAGCTATGCCGTTCCAAATGCACTTTTAATTTTCCCCACCTATTTTGGTGTTCTCCCCAACTAAGTCACCTCCAAATTGTCGCATGCTTTGCGGGCCGCATACTCACCAGAGTCAAATTGTTGCTTGACCTCTAGCTGGTCGATAGCCACCGCGAAAAATCCTTGCCAGTCCCGATTTAACGCAGAGGAAAGAAAGACCTGTGTCGAAGTCGGTTCTTCCAGGCGAGGAAGCCAAACATTGAGAACAGATAGAACAGGATAAAAAACAGTTGCCGGCAGTAGTATGCTGGTTGTGACAGTTTTTATACCATCGTCGGTCCACCGTATCTGTTTATTGGCAAGCGAAACGACGAAGGTGAGGAAACCAACATCGATGATCTCTACAATATAGGAATAACCGCTGCTATCCAGCAGGATCGAAAAAAATGCGCCCCATTGAGCAAGCTTGTATAGGTCTTCATACACATTCATTGTGGCGCCGACGTCCACTGGCAGATCCTGGGTTGCGAACTGCATGACTGATATAAAGGTTCGCAGGTATTTGTTTGATCGGAGAGCAGATGACCATACATCTCCTTGAGGTCGCGCTGCAAAAACCAGAGAACCGCCCAGGTCGAGGGCCGTGCCATGAGCAGTAGCAGTACTGCCCAGCAGATAGTCTGCCAGTTTCACACCAGTATTGCAGCCTGCACCGTCAATGAACTCGTTGAAATCGAATTGATCAACGAATTCCGTCGCGGTGACGAAAAATGTAGCTAGGCGGCGGACGGCGGCTTCCGTGGTAAAATTTGGATTCCGAAAGTCACTGGTCCAGGCCTGCGTCACCAAAACTCCGAGGCCTAGCGTCGAAGTTATCTGGCGGGTAGTGCTGGGAGGGTTCGGTTCAGGAATCGGTTCGAACCTGAACCGAACCCGAAAATCCAGAATTTGAGTGGGATTCCCCGGATTTTGTCCCTTTCTGACGGTTTCTTCAGATAAATTTTAGTTTGCATCGATGTTCTGGACCTTTAAATGCCATCGTGAGCATGTCAAACACCAATATTGCTCTGTAACTTGGGATTGATCAGGTTTACGGCAGGTCAACCAATGCGGGATGAGATGAAATATGTCTCTGTAGGCGCGATGAGCATTTGTAAACAGTAAAATAAGATATCTAAGACACCCTACTAGGTTCAGAACTCACTGTATTATTTTCAGGAAAAGAATTCAGGTCCCCGAGATGGCCGAACTTCGTCGGGTTCGAACGCGTTCGAACGCTGAACCGAACCTGAACGCGCGTTCAGGTTCAAGGTTCAGAAACTCCCCGAACCGAACGCCAGGTTCAGGTTCGGGGTTCAGAGTGAAAGGCCCTGAACCTGAACCGAACCAAACAGGGTATTGACTGAGACCTGAGGAAAACACGCCCGTTCCACAGACGGGAAGGCCGCCTCCAGTCTTTGCAGGCGCAAAGATTCATGCATTTTAGTACGAGTCGTAGGACGTTTTTGTTTCCCGAAGGGCTCCTAAGTAAAAGGACCTGTGGAGAGCACAATTTAGAAGGAATAAATAGAGCAGGATAAGCCTTCCTTTGAAAAGTCAGAGCAAAGTCGGATTAATGTAGAAGAATTGTAGAAGAACGGGAAGGAAGAAACTTCTGGCCTGATGCAATCAAAGATGGCATCGATGGGTGACCAGTGACCAGTTCCCACTGGCACAAATGTTGTTTCTCTTGTTTTCGGTCCACGAGCTCAGAAAATACTACTAGTTGGTCCCATTCAGCATTGTGGGTGAACATATCCAGCGTTCTGTTACCGTGAGTTCTGATTGTCACGTCGACAGATTTCTGGCCAGATGCGCGTCGATTCGAGCGACAATTGGATGGCACTGGACATCGGCGGCACCTTGACGGTAAGAAAAGATCTGCCGAAGGACCAGTTTCAGGCTCTTAACACCAGTTTCAGCGGTCCAGCGAGTGTTTTTTCGACCGAGTTCCCCCCGAAATTATTCTGGTCATATTCCGGCACGCACTCGTTCTCGTGGCTGCTGAGTGACATGAAGCGTTCCCCCCATTTCCTTGGTCACTTTGGTCCGCGACCTGCGCGTGAAACTGGCCATCGTGGGGGTTTGCCAGACTTGGTACCAGATTGGCGTCGAACTTCTGTACGAAAGCGTAACAATACGAAGGCTCCCGCAGCTACACTCCCTTTTGTCGACCCTGAAGTCGCGAGTCAGCCTCAGGCCTCTCGTGCGACGTATCGATATCGACTGTCGCCTCCCTTACGGGTTTTGCGACCTGTACAAATCCAAACTGATACGGATGTTCAAACGTTGTTCCCGCCTATCGCATTTCGGGTTTTCTCCCGCAGAGAATCCACTTTGGCATCACCAACTAATGCAACGAAACCTAGTGTACCTCGGAATCGGGCCCAATGTCGGCCAATCCATCACATCTCTGGACTTCACCAGCGAAGTCAGTTACGTGGTGATCCTTCCAATACTATACCAACTGTACGGAAACCTTCGGTCCCTGGCACTCCCCATCCCCCATGGTACCTACTTCAGTTACTCTCATCCTCCCTGGACATTTGAAAACCTGGAGGACCTGCGACTGGTCATCCACCTTCATAAAACTCCCGATTTCCCCATCATGGATTGGCTTATGCCCCGCTTACAACGTGTCTGGTTAATTCGGAATAAGGATTGGCTAGTTGCTACTCGTCATCACCCGCTGCCGCCTGTTCCCCACCTTGCGCTGTACTGCCGCACGATCAAGTTCCTGTCACTATGCAATTTTATTGCCCAGCCAAACGACGATGTTTTAATTCAGGATCTCTTAGACAGGAGCCCTGCGCTACAGCACATTGCTCTGAGCGCTTCGTTTTGCATTGCCGAACCGCTCAAGCACCAGACAATAGAGTGGGTTGATGTGTTCTGTCCCGATGGCAGCACATCGGTGACGTTCGAGTCATTCAAGGGTCTCCCGGCGCTGCAGACCCTCCGAACGCTTGAGGACACCATGAGCATTCTGCAGGAAATCCCTGCGGTTTTTACAACCCCACGCGAGATCATCAGGGCGGTCCACGACGATGAGATTGAGTCTAGTTGGGTCACCGCCATCATAACTGCCGACATGGATTCGGACGATTCTGGCGATGACGACTATGTGCCCGATGATGGAACGGACGACGACTCAGTGGAGGATTCTGATTCGGACACGGACGGCGGGGCCGAGTCTGCCTCTGAGGACGAGAGGTCTTACCCCAGTGAAGTTCCCAACTTCGAGCACGACACGGATGGCTCCAAATTCAGAAGGTATTATGCTAGCCATGCTTGGATTAACCATTCTATGGTCTATCCCTCGGTAAAATATCCTACTAGTATTCGTATAGATTAGGTTCAGAATACAACTACATGGTGCTCCTCTTACAATGATTTTCGACGGCCCGAGATCACCGAGACCCTCCGCGCCAAACACAATCTCACGCGCCTTAGCTTTCTTTGCTGCCACCACCACCGTTGAGTCTTCCCAATCTTGCGGGCTCCGTATACGTACCTCCGGGATTCCTCGTCGGGTCAGGCTACACCGAGTGACGTCGGCCCCTTCTTAATCTGGCCGTTTTCCCCGCTTCTCGCGGACTCCCATTCCACGCGCGTACGTGATTTACAAACCCACTGGTGTGTACTTATTATTCCAGTGTAAAATCCATTGGTTGGCCATTTAAGAGCGAACGCCATTTAAGAGCGAACATCCATTGTGTGGTCGTCAAACCACCGACCTCGTCATTTTCGTCATTTTCCAAAGAATTCATTTCCGGAGTCCCGAACGCGAATTGTCAGGAAGTGATCATGCGCACAAGAGTTTGAAACTTGGAATCCATTTTTCATCATTGGTGTGCTCGGCAAGAACGGATCGCGGTCAGCTGAGTCTTGCGTCTTCTTCGCGTGCGCAACCACAAGAAGATGCGCGGTTCATGCGCGGTTAACTATTGAAACGGGCTTAGGCGGATCCAGCTGCTCGTCTCATTCACGCGTAGAAGCCCAATGTAGCCCCACGGAATTCGGAGCCTACTACACATAAAAGGAACTTCTCAGATTTCAATACGGTCCTAAACGATGCTCAGTTTTTTTATAGCACTCGCCTGCGCGGCAACAGCTGTTGCATCCGTCGACGATTGCCCTGGGTACCAAGCGACGAATATCATCCAGGGCCCCTCGTTCCTGCAAGCAGACTTGACGCTTGCTGGCACTGCTTGCAACGGGTTCGGTGTCGATCTACCGAACCTCAAGCTATTGGTGGAGTACCAAACAGGCAAGCCACCTTCCGGTTTCTTCACGCGGGTACAAGGTTCTGACCTAAGCGGGTTTAGAATCTCGCCTGCATGTGAGGATCGACGATACGGAACAAAACGTCTACCAAGTCCAGGAGTCGTTTCTTCCGCGACCGGGAACCCAGAACGTGGCAGCGCCCAGCGCTGCACTGGAGTTCTCCTTCACGGAAAGCCCATTCCATTTCACTGTCACCCGCAAAGCCACCGGGGACGTCCTCTTCGACACCTCTGGGGCGCAACTCATCTTCGAATCCCAGTATGTGCGCCTTCGGACGAATCTGCCCGAGAACCCGAATCTCTACGGGCTGGGGGAACACTCTGACGACTTCCGGCTGGGAACAAATGGCTATACGCGCACGATGTGGAACTCGGAGTCTCCCTTCATACCACGACTTGCGAATCTCTACGGCTCACACCCAGGCGCGTAGTATACAAATGGTTGAAAATTTATAAACAAACTCTAACGAATCCAATAGTGTACTTTGACCATCGCGGGGCGTCCGGGACGCATGGAGTGTTCCTCCTGAGTTCGAGCGGCATGGACATCATCATTAACAAGACGGCGTCCGGCCAGCAGTATCTAGAGTACAACACCATTGGTGGGGTGCTAGACTTTTACTTCCTGGCTGGCCCCGACCCCGCGGCCGTGAGCAAGCAATACACTGAAGTTGTGGGCCTCCCTGCGATGGTGCCTTACTGGACGCTCGGCTTCCACCAGTGCAAATACGGGTGGCCAAACGTCGACTGGGTGGCTGAGGTGGCGGCAAATTACTCCGCCGCGAATATTCCGCTGGAGACACTCTGGGGCGACATTGACTACATGGGCGGACGCGCGGACTTTTCGTTGGACCCAACCAACTCCCCCCTGGATAAGATGCGCGATTTTATCGGCACGCTGCATAGTCGGGGCCAGCACTATGTCATGATTCTCGACCCGGGCATTCATTTCACCACTTCCTATGATCCCTTCAACCGGGGCGCTGCTCAGGACGCGTTCCTCAAGGCGGCAGATGGGTCGTGGTATCTCGGCCTGCAGTGGCCCGGGGCTGTGGTGTGGCCAGATTGGTTTGCGTCGAATACACAGGATTGGTGGACGAACGAGATTCTCACTTTTTTCGATCCGGACACGGGCGTCGACATCGACGGGCTGTGGAATGATATGAATGAGGTGTCCAACTCGTGCGGCGACATCACCTGCCGTCCTACCAGGCGGGCCGAGTACGCGTCTGCTCTCATATACCTCTGCACTTACTCACACGACTTTATCGCAGGCTCGATTCCCACAATGAATTTACCGCGCCAGTTGAAGTCCGGGACGATTCAGGCACGATGAAGGGTCTTCCTGACCGCGATCTCTTGACCCCCGAATACAAAATCCACAACCACAAAGGCCCCGATATCTCCGATTTCACCCTCTACACCAACATCACCAACGCAGACGGCACCTCCCAATACGACACTCACAACCTCTACGGCACCATGATGGCCGGCGCCAGCCGCGCCGCTCTCCTAGCCCGCCGCCCGAACATCCGCCCCTTCGTCCTCACGCGGTCCAACTTTGCCGGCCTCGGCGCACACGCGGCGCACTGGTTCGGCGACAACTTCTCCGCCTGGGACGACTATCGCATCTCCATCAAGCAGCTGCTCGCGTACGCCGCCATCCACGCCGTGCCCTTTGTCGGCTCGGACGTCTGCGGCTTCAACGGCGTCGCGCAGGAACAGATGTGCGCCCGGTGGGCGATGCTCGGCGCGTTTCAGCCTTTCTACCGCAATCACGCGGACATCAGCGCGCCGGAGCAGGAGTTTTACCGCTGGTCGAGCGTGGCGGAGGCGGCGCGCAAGGCGATCGATGCGCGGTATCGGTTGCTGGATTATATGTATACGGCGCTCTTCCGCGCGAGCAGTGAAGGCGCGCCTGTTGCGAGCCCGCTGTGGTTCGCGTACCCGGGGGATGGGAATACGTTTGGTGTGCAGACGCAGTGGTTGTTGGGCGAGGCGCTGCTGGTGAGCCCGGTGACGGACGACGATGCGACGGAGGTGACGTTTTACCTCCCGGACGATGTGTTTTATGATTTTTGGACAGGGGAGAGGGTAAGGGCGGAGGGGGCGAACGTCACGCTCACGGACGTCGCGTTTACGGACATCCCGGTGCACTTCCGCGGCGGGTCGGTCGTCGCGCTGCGTGAGGAGTCGGCGAACACGACCGCGGCGCTAAGGACGAGGGATTTTGTGGTCGTCGTGGCACCGGGGATGGATGGGACGGCACAAGGGAGTCTATATTTGGATGACGGGGAGAGTGTGGATGTTGCGGGGCAGTACTCGGATGTACAGTTCAAGTGGGACGGGAGCACGTTTGAGATGACAGGACGGTTTGGGTATGATACGGACCGTAGTGTGCAGAGCGTGGTGGTGTTGGGTGAGCAGGCTGGACAGAATACGACGGTTGTTGGGCCGTGGGGGTTGAGGCAGGGGTTTAGTGTAAAGATTTTGTGAATGTTGCACTCGGATATTCTCATGTAACGCTGTCGTAGTTGAACCAAATACCTTGTTGGATACTCACCACAGTTTTAAAGCTACTTACTTGCATGATCGGCCTAGCATGAACCAAGTCGTCGTATGCGCTGTGATCTGTTGCGTCTGTTGGGAAGGATTGAAGAAGTGTCGAAGCTGTGAAGATAACTGCTTCCGACGCGGAGTCGACAGCCGCTGGTTAGAATCTCGTCCTGTGCGCTGTGTCCGACAGCTTTAGTAATGTATCTCCCTGGATTTTCTGGCAAGGGCTCGTATTTGCAACTGACATGGGGTCCTTGGTCACGGTTGTAAGAAACTTTTGACTAGAATGATTTCAATACCAGTCGTTGAATTCCTTCAATCAGCACCTCTGCTTATTTTTGGTTAAAGGCAGACTGCGGAATGACTTGGAAACCCTCTGTATCGCCGTCCTCGGAGTGATAAACATCCACGAAATTAGGCTATGCCACAGCCCTCCCTGAAGGAGACCTGTTGCCCGAGATCTTGACAGTGGATGGTTGCTGTCATTGGACGTGGTAATTATAAGAGGGAGAAGACGCTGGACAACAGCCGCAAACAATTACCCACCACTGCTCCGCCCTCATGGGAGCCTGCAGCTCGCAGCCCGACCGGGCGTCGAAAGCGCGGAGCGATGAAATCGACCGGCAGCTGGACGAGGACTCGAAGCGGTACAAAAAGGAGTGCAAAATTCTGCTCCTGGGCTCCGGCGAGTCGGGCAAGTCGACAATCGTGAAGCAGATGAAGATCATCCACCAGCAGGGCTTTAATACGGACGAGCTGCTTGCATTTCGCCCGACGATCCACAAGAATGCGGTCGACTCGGCCCAGGCAGTCGTAAACGCCCTCCGGGCATGCGGCCTCGAAGACCTGCTTGCGGAATCCCACCGGCATTTGCCCGAGGCTATTTTGGGGACAAAGCCGCAAGAGACGCTCACCGGCGAGACTGCGGACGCGATAGAAGTGCTCTGGCGCGATCCTGTCATCGCCCGAGTCCTGGACGAGCATGCAAGCGAGTTTTACTTGATGGACAGCGCAGCATAGTGAGTCTGTGTGATTGTCTCATTGTTTCATCTTGTCCTCAAGGGATCGGCACAGTTTCATCAGTGCTATCCAGCGGTTGGCGCAGCCGGGGTACACGCCGACGGAGGAGGACGTCCTGCGTGCGCGAGCGCAGAGCACGAGCATCACCGAGACGCGATTTAACATGGGCGGGCTGTCGATACACATGTTCGATGTCGGCGGCCAGCGCTCGGAGCGGAAGAAGTGGATCCATTGTTTTGAGAGGTGGGTGCTGTCCCGCTTGTGCACGACAATATTCTAAAGATCATTCCAGCGTCACCAGCATAATATTTTGCACAGCGCTAAGCGAGTACGACCAAGTGTTGTTGGAAGCGAAGGGTCAGGTAAGCTTATTTCTCGGGCTATTCTCCTTTCCACTTCCTATTCGGCTGGATCGACCTCATCGCCTCATCTTTGTCCCCTCCTCCACCATACGATCCCATCCTACATTCCATCCACCTTGTTACCTTCCCGTCACCCACCATCCGCTCTCCTTCACCGTCCCCGTCCTCCCTCTCGTCCCCTTTGTCTTAACTTGTTCCCTCCCTCCCCTTTCGCTTGACTTATTCCCTCCCTCCCCTTTCTCCCCCACATCTTCCTCCCTGTTCTCCCCCTCCCCTCCCCATCTCCCTATCTTCCCTCTTCATATATAATCTCTTCCCACCTCCCATGTCTATCTCCAATCAAAACCCACTAACAATCCCTTCTTACAGAACCGCATGCGCGAATCCCTCGTCCTCTTCGAGAGCGTCATCAACTCGCGCTGGTTCCTCCGCACCTCCATCATTCTCTTCCTCAACAAGATCGACGTCTTTCGGGGGAAACTCGGCAAGGTGGGTTGTTCGAGCCGTTTTGTTTTGTTTTTGTTGGCTCTTCTCGTCCTTGGAGTGCGTCGGGGCTGTCGAGGCTGCGGCACAGCACGGAGGACGTCGTGGGTTGGGTGATGGGTGTCGTCTGTCGCCCAGCTTCCGAGTTTTCTGCCCTACAAGAGCAGGAGCGTGTGGTGGTCGTCGCGGGGTAGCGTCTTCTGGACGCTTCTCCTTTCTCTCCCTTTGCGCGATGTCGTTCCTGGAGCGCGGAGCGTTGTGGATGCTTGCGCAGAGCAGGACGAACTCGGGCTTGCCACTGCCGGGGCGTACCGCGTCCCCTTCTCTGGAATCGCCTCCGGATACGCTTGTTTCCGGATACGGAGTCCTCCCTTCACGTAGTCCTCCTACTTCTGCCTCTACCTCTTCACCTCTGCCAATTCCTCCTACACCTCTACTTCCCTCTCCCTTTTACTCTCTCCCTCCTCTTAAACCTTCGCCATTAACCCTACCTTACCTTCCAGGTCCCCCTCGAACGCTACTTCCCCGAGTACACCGGCGGGCCCGACATCAACAAGGCGGCGAAATACGTCCTGTGGCGGTTCATGCAGGAGAATCGGGCGCGGTTGAGTGTGTATCCGCAGTGAGTGTTTTTTTCTTCTGTGTTTTTCGGGGGGTTTTTTTTTCTTTTTTGGTGGCATTTGCGATTGGGTGAAAGTGTTATGGATGCGGTCTTGAGTCTCTGTGGCCGTGACGCACCCTCTCCATGCATCGCCCTCATTCTTCACACGTTATCCTCATCACTTCTATCCTTTCCCTCTGTTTCCCTCGTGCCTTTCCTGTACTCTCCGCCCCCGTTTTTCTGTTCTACTTCACCCCCCTCCTCGTCTTTTTCCCCTCCACCTTTCTGCATCTTCCTTTATCCAGCGACGCCCGAGCTTTCTGCTGCTGCTCCTCCTTCGCACGCCCTTCCGGGTTCTCCCTCCACACTCGGCCCATCCTTTCCTTCCTTCTCCTCCGCCTTCATGCTCTCCATGCCCTCCCTCATTCGTCCTTTCCTCGCCGTGTTCTTCCATCTTCTTTCAACACCCGATGCTCCACCTTTCCTTCCACATCCTCCTTTATTGGGATGCCCGACCCTCGTCTTCACACTTCTCTTCCCTCCCTCCCCGTCCTCTATATCCTCCTCCTTCCTTCCTTACTTCCGCCGCTGACCCATCCTCCCTCGCAGCCTCACCCAAGCGACCGACACAAAGAACATCCGCCTCGTCTTCGCCGCCGTCAAGGAGACGATCCTGCAGAACGCGCTCAAGGATTCGGGCATCCTGTAACCCACCACCCCTCCCGACCCCGATCCCCGATTCCCGACACCCTCAACTTCCCATGTATCCTCAAACTCGAATTCAAGTCCACCCCGCATCCCGTCCTTCCTAGAGGACCCTCTCCCCTCCCAAGTCCACGTAAATAACTGTACCCTCACATCTGCGCCTGGCGTCTGTATGCTTTCCCGCTCCGCTCCGCTCCTCCGATAAGAGGGACGCTGGGGACGCCGCGAGCGGCGCCGCGGGGTGCGTCTGCGGCGTCATGGCATGGCAGTGGGCGGTGGGTGGCGGATGCGGAAGATATGCGGCGCGTGGGGTGAATGGCGATGAACGGTGGTGCGATGATAGACTGATACTGAGAGCGATAGACTTGCTACCGTCTGGATTTCCTTACATCGCGAACTGGTTCGGGGTATGTATGCTGCATGCATGGGGCGGGCTTCGTGGATGCCGATGTCCGATGCTTGGATTTCTCTCTTACCTTACAATATGCGTTGTACTTCCCTTACTTTACTTCCTTGCTTGTACGTATGTAGGTGGTAGCTGGCTATTGTCTTGCTGATTGGGTGGAATACTTATGGAATACTTAATTCGTGTGGCCCAGGGACGATCACGAGTTCATTGGGGAATCATATTACCAAGGATATAGCTAGTAAAAATAAGAGGGGAATAGAGATCGCGGCTAATTCGAACGCACTAATCAGGCGGAGTCTGAAAAGGCTTCAGACAGAATGCGCAATTCTATAAAGAGGGTGATATGTTCTCGAAGGATCGAGGGAAGAATGGTTAATCCAAGCATAACTAGCGTAGTACTCCTCGAATTTGGAACCATCCGTGTCGTGCTCGAAATTAGGAACTTGGCGGGGTGTGTCGTCTTCGGAGACAGACTTGGCGTCGTCCGTGTCCGAGTCAGAATCTTCCACTGAACCGTCGGCGTCGTCCATGTCCAAGTCCGAATCCTCCACTGAACCATCGTCCGTTCCCTCCTCGGGCACATAGTCCTCATCGCCAGAATGTCCGAATCCGTGTCGGCAGACATGATTGCGTTGACCCAACCCGAGCGCACCCCCGCGGTGCTGATCTCTTTTTGACTTGGCAAAACTGCAGGAAGTTCCTGCAGGATGCTCATGGTGTCCTCAAGCGTCCGGAGGGTCTGCAGCGCCGGGAGACCCTTGAAGGACTCGAACGTCACCGATGTGCTGCCATCGGGACAGAACACGTCAACCCACTGAATTTTCTGGTGCCTAAGCGGTTCGGCATTGCAGAACGAGGCGTTCAGAGCGATATGTTGGAGCGCGGGGCTCCTGTCTAAGAGATCCTGAATCAAAACATCGTCGTTTGGCTGGGTAATATAATTGCACAGCGATAGGAACTTGATCGTGCGGCAGTACGGCGCGAGGTGGGTAACAGACGGTAGCGGTTGCTTCTTCCCATACTGCCAACGGTCATCATCCGGAAGTAGCCAGACGCGTCGTAAACGGGGCATCAGCCAATCCACGATGGGGAGATCGGGATGCATATGACGGTGAATGACCAGGTGTTCAAATGACCAGGGTGGATGAGAGTAACTGAAGTAGATACTGTCCGGGATGGGGAGTGCCAGAGACCGAAGGTTTCCATACAATTGATCCAGTATTGGAAGGATCACCACGTAACCGACTTCGCTGGTGAAGTCCAGAGACGTGATGGATTGGCCGACATTGGGCTCGATCCCAAGGAACACCGGCTGGAGCACCAGCGGTCGTCGCAATTGCTGGTGGTGCCAAAGCGGATTCTCTGCAGGAGAAAACCCGAAATGCGATAGGCGGATACAAAACTTGAAGATCTCCCTCAGTTTGGGTTTGTACGCGTCACAAAACCCATAAGGGAGGCGACAGCCGATATGGAAACGACGCACGAGACGCCTGAGGCTGACTCGCGACTTCAGGGTGGATAAAAGAGAGTGTATCTGCGGGAGTCTGCATATTGTTACGCTTTCGTACAGAAGTTCGACTCCAATCTGATGCCAACTCTTGCAAACCCCGACGATGGCCAGTTTCACTCGCAGGTCGGCGGACCAAAGTGACCAAGGGAATGGGAAAACCGTTGGCCCCCTCATGTCACTCAGCAGCCACGAAGGGACGAGTGCATGCTGGAATATCTCCAAAAGAATTTCAGAGGAAAGTTGGCCAAAATAACATTCGGTGAAGGGCTGAGATTAGCGCTAGTGCCTGAGACTGGCGCTTGGGCAGATCGTTTCGTACCAAGGTGCCGATGGAGTCCAGTGCCATCCCGTTGTCGTTCGAGCCAACGCTCATCTGGGCCGGAATCTGAATCAGAACTCGGTGGAACAGAACGCTGGGTATGCTCTACTCACATTCCTGAAAGTGACCGTTCCTATTTTCTGGGGCTGTGGTTTTGGACAAAGACAAGACGACAACCGTGAGAACTGACCACGCGCGTCGGTCTGATCGCTTCCCAGATCCTTCCTAGGTGCCTAGCGGCATTCGGGACGTACTAGAATGCATGAATCTTTGTCCCTGGAAAGACTGAAAAGCCTCCCAGCTTTGGAACGTGTATGCTTTTGTAGACCTCTCTTAATCTGACCTCATATTGATGGCATGATACCAGGCTGCAGCAATGGTGGCCGCGAGGGGCTCCTTGCCAGGTCTCTACGGTGCTATCGACTACGTCAAAGCAGACCCCGACAAAATCCGCTTTCTCCCGGTGTTTTATCATCTCCTGGATCCGCTAAATATTCCGAGCGAACGTGTTATGGACACACAACTTGAAGTTCTACCGGAAGAGACATTTTCCACAATTACCCGCGCCTTTCTGTCTTTGGAAGGCACCTTCTATCTACCATTCTCCCCGTCAGGCTCACATCCTGAACTATGGCAACGATTCTGGCCGTGAATCCAGTTTTTCAATGTCCAACATAGCCGAATTCCTGGAGCACCCTCCGAGGACGACCTTCACGCTCGTTTCTTCTCCGTTATTAATCACTTGATGGAAACAAACACCAAAACGTCCGGTCAGATCATTTCGACGCCAGGCATCGGAGTCTCGGTGACGCAGGCTTGGGCCAGCTACTTTCGCGATCCGAATTTTACCACGGAAGCTGCCATCCGCTCCCTGGCCTCATTCTTCATCACTACGACGGCGTTCATCGATCAATTCAATTTCAACGAGTTCGCCGACGGCGCTGGTGGTGCGCGGCACTGGTGGTGAAACTGGCGGACTATCTGCTGGGCAGCACTAATATTGCTAGTGGTACGGCCCTCAACCTGCTTTGTCTTGCAGCACGACCTAAAGAAGATGCATGGACATCTGTTCTCCGATCAAACAAATACCTGCGAACCCTTATATCGGTCATGCAGTTCGCAGCCCGGGGTCTGCCATTAGACACGATGAACTTGTGTGAAGACCTATGCATACATGCTTGGAACGCGTTTGTTCCGATCCTGCTGAATAGCAGCGGTTATTCCCATATTGTAGAGATCATCGACGCTGGTTTCCTCACCTTCGTCGTTTCACTTGCCAACAAACAGAACGGAAAACCGACGATGGTATCAAAACTGTCATAACCAAAGTGACTACTGCCAGCAACTGTCTTTTATCCTGTTCTATCCGTTCTCGACATTTGGCTTCCTCTCCTGGAAGAACCGACTTCGGCACGGGTCTTTCTTTCCTCTGCGTTAAATCGGGACTGGCAGGGATTTGTGACGGTGGCTACCGACCGGCTAGAAATCAAGAAACGATTCGACTCTGGCGAGTACGTGGCCCGCAAAGCATGCGACAATATGGAGGTGACTTGGTTCCAGAATCTCTTATAGTATGTGGCTCACCTACCTGTCAGCGGCAAGATTTCCAATAGGACTGACTTTAAGTGTTGTGCTGGTTGCGAATATCAGTACTACTGTTCGAAGGAGTGCCAGATTAGAGATTGGCGCACAGGCCATAGAAAAAACTCTCAACACACTCGCCCGCCTGGTAAATCGTACTTGAACACTCAAACCGTACGCGTGTCTTCGTCGCCGATCCAAACTTCAGATGGTTGGTATGCTGACTATCTCGATGGTCCCGCGTACTTCACTGGCCGTGATCGATTCTTCGTGCGTGCGATCGTCGCCCGCAACTACGAGCGGCATAAGGAGCAGATATTCCTCACTCGAATCGTGCGAATGCGCCACCACGGTATACGCGTGTACACGCTATTTGACTATAGCCAAAGCGAAGTCCGCATCGACGTGAAGTATTTTCCTGTATGGGGTGACGTGACCTTTTCGAACGGGCAGAGCGAAGCGGTGTTCGAATGCACGTTGATTTTGTCCAAATCGCCAAAAACATTTGGCGTTCGGCCTTTTGGGTGCTTCCTACGCGATCCAGCCATGGGCATGCCCATAATGCACATCTCGACAGACGTGACGGATGTCTCAGGCCTGCCGCCATATCTGCTCCAGCGGGTCAGACAACTGATTAAAACGGTGTGTCCGGGGATTTTGGAGATC
Source organism: Mycena capillaripes (assembly GCA_029204075.1). Lineage (NCBI taxonomy): Eukaryota > Fungi > Basidiomycota > Agaricomycetes > Agaricales > Mycenaceae > Mycena > Mycena capillaripes. The sequence continues at coordinate 143,085 of JARHKZ010000027.1, forward strand.
GTGTAGCCTGTCAAAAGTATATTATGGGTTCATGTTCTAAGCGGTCCAATAATCGTGTTTGTCAAATCACGGAAAACACGACAATATCTGGTTGAAAAAAGTCAGTATTTATGTGAAGGATTTGGGGAGCCCGGAGGGAATGGGACGAACTTTCGTGAAGTCTTGTACAGAACACAATGAACTCTCCAGCACTACGGTGGAAGGAGGTCGCATGGGACCCAACTGCAATTTGTGCCTGGGCTCTCTTTTTGTAAAATTAGGTAGGTTTGTCTGTCTGAAGCTTTTAAAGCTCCGTTGATGCACCTGCATTTCTCTTTATTTAAATTACGCATATTGTCTGTCTGTCTGAGGCTTTTAAAGCTCCGCTGATACCGAGGCAGGTTTCGGCATCACCGATCGCACCACTGGCACAGTGCCATGTACGGGCCGAGCTTCGCCTTCAAATAAGTTTGCGTGCGTATGTGAACAAGCTTCTATCGACACCTTGAACGATACTCTGCAGCATCCATTCTGTCGGTAGTCGACTTCGGACCGTCTCAAGATGAAATTCAGCTCAGGCCTTCAAGTTGATAAATTAGGACGGTCAGAGTAGGCGATTCTGCGTCGATTATGTTGGCGCTTCTGGAGTGGGTTCTGGAAGACATCCTTGGAGAATCACCCTGACCGCCCCAATTCTGATGTCGACTATGGACACGATTCTAATCGCGATTCTGGACGAAATTAGAATTTGATTAGAATCGACTATGGTAGAATCGACTCCGGAGTCGCTTCGACGATTATGATTCTCGGCGATCCTCCCACGATTCTGGAAAACACAATGGACTGCAGAATTGACCGTCATAATCGACTATAACCATCTGCTCTGACTGTGCCTAATACTGTTGACGACTTCATCTGTTCAGGATTCGGGAGACATTGTATTGACTTGCATCAAGACTCCTTCCCGACAGCAATGTCTATCGCGTTGTCAACAGTCTGCTCGTTGGAAGGCCGATGTCTGAAGCCGCAAAGTTTTACCGCCGGGTTCGGTGGCCGATGCCCGAAGCTTGCCCGAGACACGGCAATCCTATGGCCGAAGTCGTCGTCGCCAATATACTGGACCCTCGACTGGCAGCTGCGAGTATAGGTTCATCTGATCGAATGTGCTGGAGATCGATCGATCATGTTGTTAGCATATATAAGAGAGCCAGGATATCCCACCGCACTGAACGAAACACCTTCCATCACAAAATATGTCAGCCTTTACTCTTACCACCAACCCTCCTCCGCCTCGCCTTTCTCACATTGTGGACATTCATATCGATCTCGCGCCGCCTGCTCCCGGAGGCGTAACCCCCCTTGGCGGCCCAGTGAACTTTTTCGAGATCACTGGCGGGCGCATCACCTCTGCGGCCGGCTCCCCCCACGCCGGCTCGCTGGACGTTACAGTCCTCCCCGGAGGCGGCGACTACACCACCTTGCACCTTGCCTCTGGCGTCGTTACGCTCGACATCAACATGGTCGCGCGCGACACAGCAGGGACCCTGTATCGCTTCCAGAACACTGGCGTTATCCAGATGACGGAGAACGTCGGCAAGGTGCTGATGGGCGCGCCGGACGCGGTGGGGACGGAGTTTGGCGAAGAGGGCATTTTTGAGACGATTCGCTGCACCACATCTAGCCAGGAGCATGGCTGGTTGAACTTTGCCACTGTCGTGGCCCAGGGCCGCCTCGTTGTGGCAAATGGCAAGTTGATAGGAATCGAGTTCAGAGGGTTTGAGTTGCTGAAGGCATAAATTCGGCGTCGGGATTAGTGCACCTTATCCTTGGACCTTTCGCGGTAATAGTTGTATCACTGTATGTGATATCTCAATGTCTAGTACGCGGGGCCGAGACGGTTACGTCACCTAACTTACGTGATTCTGAATGGCATCATCATGATCCGACGATCCTGCTCTTGACGCGTCGACGCCTGTGTCTCTGAGCTCTCTGTTCTAATAGAACAACAGAAACTTTACCTCGAATTCTTTCATTTGTGAGTTCTTTCACGGATTTCAGCGCATAGTACCTTAGTAATGGGCAGTACCCAGTGCCCTACGTTGGGCTCCAAAACGCTCCTCATTGCCTATGGCACCCTCCCTTGCCTCAGGAACCGATCAACTTACTCCCCCAGCTTCCCTTGCCCATCTGACTGAATCAAATGCGCCTCCATCCATTCTAGAATCCAATCTTGTCATTGCTTATATCGACGAGTTGGAGTCACAGATTGCGTCGCTTGATGCGACCCCAGAGTCCAACCCACGCCGTCGCGCAAATCTCCTACATGCCGTAAAAACTCATAAATCTATTCTCTCCCCAATTCGACGCCTTCCTCCCGAAATACTGGGGGAGATTTTCTGCTTCGTTCTTTACGCGACATTCTATTTCGGCGACATATCTCATGTCTTGCCTCCCGTGTCCCGCCACGCTCCATGGTTGTTCACTCGCATTTGCCGCCACTGGTCCGCGGTAGCGCTGGCGAGTCCCACGTTGTGGTCTATGGTTTTTTTGGACCTCGATCGTGTGGGAGAACGAGGGGCGGTTCCGATGACAGAACTATGTCTTCAACGCTCGTTAAATGTGCCGTTGACGGTCAAAATCTTCCGGGAGAGAGATCCAGGCGACTCGAATCTCGTTCTCGACGTCGTCATGGCTTCCTCTGACCGATGGAAGATAGCAGACGTCTATATGGGATTTCCACTCCTCCAGCAAATAGGAACTCTCCACGGCCGCTTATCTGCTTTGAGCACTCTTCTCATCTCCCTCGATTTCACCGAGTTCGAATTCGACGTAGATGAGAGGTTCTGGAAGGGCTTGGAGATAGCTCCCCAGCTAACTACTCTCGTCGCTCATTCTTGGGACTTATACCATTTCCTTCCCGCCCCGTTCTCCCTTCCATGGCACCAGCTCACTCGCCTTTCTACAACATTCACCACAACCACCGAAGCACTTTACACGCTGCAGAACTTGTCTGATATCATTGAATGCAAGCTCGCTTTCAGCAGAGCGGGGGTTCTTCCCTCTGACCTCAGTTTAAAAATCCACCTCCCACATCTACGCTTCCTAGCGCTGCAAATTGAACAGGACCCGGACACCGCTGATCCCCCAGAAACGAGCCAACAGAAATATAGCTCCTTGCTCGATTTCTTGGAGACACCTTGTCTCCAAACTCTCGCGACGCACGACACCGCTGATGAGGAATCAGTTCTTGGGCTCGTTACGCGCTCGGACTGCGCCGCATTTCTCAAATCCTTTCACTTCCACTCGTCTTCTATCAACCAGAGCGCGATCCTCCGACTCATTCAGAAGATGCCACGTCTCATTTCCCTCCAAATTGGACACTTCAACGAAAATCTTCTCACCCAGTCCTTCTCCCTCCCTGCATTCATCTCTACTTTCTGGCGCCAGTGGCTGAAACAGAAGGAAGAGTGCGTCGGGGCTGAGCGGAGGCTCTCGGTCCGAATTACGAATCAGACATACTTGGACAATATGTCGGTCGATATCGCGAAGATGCAAAAGGACGGCTTGTTTGTGTCTGTTTTTGCGAGATCGTCTCCTCGTTCGATTATTTCGGACCCGTTCTGTTAATCAACTTCTTCAGCGTTAAAGACCAAAATTGCAATGTGAGTTCTGCTACCGTTTTTGAATCTACCAAACCAATTGAATTTCCAATTGTAGGGTATACCCAGTACTCTTTCTCATGGACTGCCCTCATTTTTGTTCGTGTCGATCTGGCCATAACACCATATCTCCCCCACGCGTTTCTCCCAACTTCATCGCGGATCGATGGGCTGCAGTGTATGGAGAGTTGCCCATCAGATTATTTTTCATTCTTACAAAGCCAAATCAATGAGGACTGAAAACGACTTGAAAAGATTGATCAGCCATTAATTTATCGGATGATCTTCCGTGTCCAACCTCGGGCAGCCTCGGGCAGCCTCGGGCTCGGTCGGTGGCGCATCAATTCCCACGATTAATCATTCACCAAGTATCCCAATTAGGTTCTTGCTCTTGGGCTCAACCCAACTCACGCCGATTGCGCCGGAAAAATACAGTGTTCAATAGAACAGAGCTTCTTCTGGGCGCACTAGGTATTATTTCCTGATCCAACAAGGTCCACTACTAAGGTTTTTGGAGAGGCGGTCGCCGCCCGATCAATCGCAAGCTCGGCTCCAACCCGTGACAAAAAGATATTTGTGGTAAGTCTGATCGAGTAATTCCTCCGTTTTGCCGCCATGGCGCCAAGAACGTCGCTGACGAAAGTTGGCGGCTCGCCGGATAACCAAACAACACGCGAAAGTGCGCTGACGCGCCTTGGTATATAAGACCCCGTGTATGCGAGATCCAGTCTTCAACACTACAATCCATCCTCAACCACTAGTACTACTATAACTTCGATGGAGAAGATCGATCGACAAACCTCGCGGGCAGCCTCAGAAGAAACCGCCCATGGAAATGGGGTATACCCAGCCTCCGCATCGCTCGCAACCATCGCCCCTCGACCCTTTTCCGCACAATTCTTGGATAAATCGCCGGAGGCATCCGCCGCCCGCGCAATCTACCTCAAGATAGTTTTTGGTGGCGTGGCCGCGCTCGCGGTAGTCATTTTCGCAGTCTTTTCGATCTACTGGGGATCCGTATGGAGTACCCCACACCACACTCTCCCCGGATGGATTGTGGTGAGTCTAATATTTTTACTTGATCGTCTGGTTTCGCACTAACGCGAAGCTCGTCCTAGGACTTCGACGGCGGCGCTGTAGGCCATGCAGTCTCCAGTGCCCTGAGCGCCACGAATCCCGGAACAAATGGCGTTGCATGGCAAGTCGTAGACGCTAGCCAGTTTCCAGAAGGGATTTCGCAACTGCAGAGTGCGATCGTGCAAGAAAAGACGTGGTATGCCGTTACTAGTAAGTTTCTTTCGTTCTGCTCTGAACTCCGATTAAAAACTGTTTGCAGTCAACTTGGGAGCCAGCGATAATCTGACTGCGGCGGTTTCCGCCATTGATGGGTCTTATAATTCATCGATGGCCATCACGTTCATGGGGTCTGAGGCCAGGAATGAGAACATCTAGTAAGTGAAAATTATTTTCCAATAAGCTTGAATATCAATTCATTTTTCCACAGTCGTCTTCACAGTCGTATGGTCTCTGCACAGCTGGAAGCCATAACGCACCAGTTTACGCTCCAATTCATTAAAAACATCTCCTCCTCCTCAAATGTCGCTACCATCCTCTCCACGGCGCCGCAGCTTATTGCACGGCCGATTTACTTCACGGTTGAAAACATCCGTCCATTCGATGTCGCAGTGTACGCATCTTCATATTGCTATATCTTTTGACGGTAATTGACCTTGACCTCAGGGCGAGCGCCGTCACTTTCGTCGGTCTCATCTACTTGCTCATCTTATCTGTGAGCCTATTTTGTTGTTTAAACTATTTCACGCTGACTCTGCGGATAGTTCTTTATCGTGATGGTCTCGACCGGTGCACGCGACGCCTCGGGCCTCGAGAAACGTCTTACCCTCGGTTCGCTCGTCCGTGTGCGCATTGCGACGTCCTTCATGGCGTATTTCTTCATATCCGTATGCTCCATCACCTGTATCTTCCCTCCAGACACTCACCTATCTTTACAGCTGTTCTACACTCTTCTTTCCCGTGCATTCCAGCTGCCGTTCGACAGGCAATTCGGCAGTGCGGGTCTTGTGATCTTCTGGATGCTCAACTGGATGGGCATGCTCGCATGGTTCGTCCTAAATTGCTTCTCGGCCTGTTATAAAACTAACCACCACCTCCACCTCCAGCGGGCTTGCGCTCGAGGCGATGATCACCCTCCTCAGCGTCCGCTTCGTCCCCTTCTTCCTCATCATCTGGATCATCTCGAATGTCTCCGTCTCGGTGTTCCCGCTGCAGGTCCTCCCGCACCTCTATCGCTACGGATACGCCTTCCCGTTCTACAACATCTCGCGCGCCGTACGCTCAATCATTTTCGCCACAAAGAACGATGGTGCGTGTTTCTACTTATCTTTCCGCCTGGACGCGATCTGATTTTCCTTGCGGTGTCCAGTGGGGATGAATTTCGGCGTGCTCATTGCGTGGATCGCGCTCTCGTGCTTGACGCTCCCGCTGTTCCAGTGGTTCATGCGCAGACGGCTTGTCGCAGCGCAGGTCACGGCCGCCCAAATATAATGTTAATGCATTGTTGGAGAGATTCGACACACTGTATTTTTAGCAGCCATTCACTTAGAGTTTACATCAGCCTCAACAGAGTACAATACTAATGACCATTCAATATTCAATGATTATATCGTTTCCCGTGACGCTCAAAGTCACTTCGATTGAGTACAGAAACAGTTTGATCGCCACATTTTCCAGATTCCGAGTCCAGAAACCCCTCAAATGAACGATCTCGAACCGATGTGCGTAGATTTTGTACATCTTGGAACAGTGTGATCGCTACAGTGCCATCCATCTCTTCCAGACCGCGGCGCGAGAAACCCTCCGAATTCGATTCTGTGAATCTCGTAGCATGCGGGATCGACAAAATTGCTCCTATCACGCAGAACGGTTTGATCATCGCAACGGTCGCCTCTACCTCCAAGGGAATGAACCGGTAATAGCCGTGGAGACGTTCTTCTTTTTCTAATTTCGAAAATTTAAGCTTGATTTCAACACGGCCATCAGAAGATCACCGATCAGGCCAACATGCCACACAGCCACATACCATTTTTTAGGCGTCAACGTCAACGTCTGCTTTTCCCTCAAACTTCGAAGGACTCGATGTGGCTTCTTGCTCTCCCGCTGTAGGCTAACCCTTGTTGCTGTGTCGCTATGAAATACTTGCCGCTTGTTTTCCACGAACAAGCGGACATGGTCACCGAGGTCCTAGACCCCATGAAATCAGTCTGGAACATCAATCCCTGGAAACCGCATTTGCATTCAGTTCTGGACCGGTCTGGGAATTGTCTAGTCGAGCTTTGAAACTGGTCTATTTGAATGCATGGTTCTGGCTGGCGTATCGATACTCCCTCACTCCATTCCCTTTCTTTCTGACCAGCAGGCCGGCCTGTTCACCGTTCCTTCTTTGGCACAGCAAGTTCCAACTTCCTCTTTATTGACACTCGGAGCGCATAAATCATGGATAAAAGTGCCGAAGCTCCTGCGAAGGGCGCCGGTCACCTTCAGCGCAACAAGACTGAGCGGTGGCGGTTACAGGGCCTCCAGAAGGTTCAAAGCAACGATTCGGCGCGGCCCAAAGCGCTGGGGCCCAAGAGTTTCGGCCAGAAACTGAGCGTCTGGTTGATTAACGAAGGCCACACGTCTCTATTCTTTGCTGTCTTCCTGGCCCTCCACCTTATCGCCGCCGTCCTCGCCTGGCTACATTACAGCCTCAAGGACAACTTGTTCGGTGCTAGGGCGACCTTCGGGATAACTTTCGGTACGTGGGTCGGAAGGGACATATTTCTGAATTGACCAATCTCTTCTTTTCTAGTTATCGCTCGCTCCGCTGCCGTGGTGCTGCACATCGACGTGATCTTCATCCTCCTCCCCGTCTGCCGCAACTTCGTTTCTGTCATGCGCCGCACGCCCATCGGCACCGTCATTCCTTTCGACGAAAATCTCACTCTGCACAAAGCCACCGCCTGGTCGATCGTCATCGGCAGCCTCGTCCACACGCTCGCGCACGTCGTCAACCTTTACCGCCTCACCATGGCCGACACCAGCGCCACAACCACCGGCAAGCGTGTCGTCTTCTTCATCACCGCGAATTTTATCATAGGTCAGCGCTGCGGCATCGTTTTCTTCACGAGCGAAAATGTCTTAATTTTATTTTTTATTTTTTTCAAGGGCCGCTTTGGACTGGATGGCTGATGTGGGTCGCCCTGGGTGTCATGGTCTACTACGCGATCGAGAAGCGCCGACGCACCCCCAACGGCGGCTTCGAACGCTTCTGGTACACGCATCACCTCTTCATCCCGTTCTTCATCCTGTGGCAGCTCCACGGCATGTTCTGCATGATCAAACCCGACCGGCCGCCGTACTGCTCCTACAAAACCATTGGGGTCTTCTGGGTACGTCTCCCTCCATTTTCATTTCCTCTTTCCCTTATTCCTGAAAAAAAAAAACATGAGACAAGCCACTGACTGATTTATGCTTTAGCGCTATTGGATCGTCGGAGGGACCGTCTGGATCTCCGAGCGCATTCTCCGTGAAGTTCGCTCGCGGCACATCACCTACATCTCCAAGGTTATCCAGCACCCGTCGAAAGTAATGGAGCTCCAGATCAAGAAGGAAAAGACCAAGACCAGGGCTGGAGAATACGTATTTTTGAACTGTCCGGAAATCAGCTATTTTCAGTGGCACCCGTTCACGCTTACTAGGTATTTCACCCTCTTGATATGTTTTTAATTGCAATCTCCTTATCGATCTTTTAGCGCTCCGGAAGAAGATTACATCTCCGTCCACATCCGTGTCGAGGGCGACTTCACCACGGCGCTCGCCAAGGCCGTCGGCTGCGACTTCGAGTCGCCGTCCAAGAAGGTCGCGGAAGGTGGCAGTACGGTCGTCAACCCCGTCGCGCGCGCGCTCCCCCGCATCATGGTCGACGGGCCGTTCGGCACCTGCTCGGAGGAGTTCTTGAACTTCGAGACTGTGCTGCTCGTTGGTGCTGGTATCGGCGTTACCCCCTTCGCTTCGTGCGTTCCCCTACAATAATCCAGCCCTATTTTAATCGTTTACATGGCTTCCTCCCTAGGATCCTCAAAACCATTTGGTACCGGATGAACAATTTCAGCGGGGCTAAGCCTACCCGGCTGTCGAAGGTACGGACCTGTTTTCATTCTATTCTCTTCTAGTCGATCCCTGACGGCGTGCAGGTCTACTTCACATGGGTCATCCGTGACTTCGGCACAGCCGAGTGGTTCCACTCCCTCCTGCACGCGATTGAGGTGCAGGACACGCAGAACCGGATCGAGATCAACATCTACCTCACGCAGCGCATCAAGGAGGACGACATGAATAACATTATTGTGCGTCCGCATCGGCCACAATTTCTGATTTCGCGACTTACATCGTGCTCGTACTGTAGGTGCACGACGTCGGCGCAGAGAAGGACGCCATCACGTCTCTGCGCGCGCCGACACACTTCGGGCGACCCAACTGGGACAAGATCTTCACCGCCATCGCCCAGAAGCACCCCGAGTCGGACGTCGGCGTGGTGCGTCTCAGCCCGTACCACTCAAGCGACCGTTTTGCTAAATCTTGACAGTTTTTCTGCGGCCCAACGGCAATCGCGACGGCCTTGCACGAGAATTGCAATAAATACAGTGATCCCGAGAGCACGCGGTTCTTCTTCGGGAAAGGTGCGTCACCTGGCAGGAAAACTGCGGCATGCATTGCTAACCCGTTGTCCCTCAGAAAATTTCTAAGCGGCAGGCATATATGGGTGTTGTTTATTTCGTGTATTATTTTAGGTTCTACCCCTTTCCTTAGAGTCTTAGCTTACTGGTCTTGCTCGAAAGAATAAAAACGGTTGTACATTATGGCGTATCAAACAGTAATATCTTTGAATCCAAGCTGGAGCTCAAGTCTACGCGCCAAGAGCGGAGAATTCATGATCAGGTAGCGAGCCTTCTCGTGCGATGAATATAATGATGAGCACGCAAAGCAGCTGTTCCAGCTTTCGGTAGCTGGTGTGCTCGGCTCGAAAATCTAAAGCGTGTAGCCCATTACATATTACAGCGCCTGATCTATGCTCAGCATCTAACACTCGCAGAGGCCCCAATATCTATCCTCTCCTCTGCTCAATTACACGCAGCCCATCTTTCACGACGGGAATGTCCCAAGCGTGAACAACGTCTGCTTCGTCTTGCCCTTCCCCTTCTTCTTTCCGCCCCCAGTCCCAGGTGCATCCGCCTCCTCTCTCGTCTCATTCGTGGTACTCGCACTCGCGCCAGCGCCCCACGCCCCCTGCGCCGGCACCCCCTGCGACCCCAATATATTTCTCAATGACACATTCCCGCTCACAGTCGCCTTCTGCCGCGCCCCCGCTGACGGCGGCAGCTCCGGGAACAGCGCGCTAGACAGCTTTGGCGCCGTTGTCTGCTTCCCCCCACTTGGCGCTGCAGGCGCGTGGGTCGAAAACGGCGTCGGCGCGGTGGATGCAGGGCCGCCGTTCGAAGGCGGCGGGACGAAAGACGCGGAGGGGGCGAAGCCCGTCGGCACACGCCCCGCGGCGCTCGCGGACCAGGCGGTGTTGCGCTGCCCGGGCGCGGGCGCGCGTGAGGACGAGGCTGCGCCAGGGGCGAGGGCGGGGAAACGCGCGGCGGTGGAGGAGGGCTGAGAGAGGGACGACGAGGAGGACGCGGCCTGTGCGACGCGGTCCCACACCTGCGAACCGCCGCGGCGCCCTGCGGTTGCGTGTTTGGCGTTCAGGACGCGCCCGCTCGTGATACCCGCGTAGCCGGAGCCCACCGCGGCGGGGACAAGCTCCGGGAACTGTCGGCGTTGCTGAAAGTAAAAGAGTGTCAGCCAATAGATTAGAGGAGGGCGATTATCGGAGAAACGGCGTACCTCGACCTCAAACCCGCGCCATGCAGCGAGGACGGTTTCGCGCTGCTCGCCCTCGTCGAGTAGGTCGACGAGCGAATTGACGATGCTCGCAGCGGCTTCCATGCGGGCGTCTACGACGCTCCAGAGCGTCGAGATCAGGTCACGTGCGGACGACTCGGCCGCGCGGAACGAACGGATCGCAGCGCGCGCAGCGGGCAGCGCGGTGGTCGGGTTCGGCGCCAGCGACGCAAGGCGGGAGAGGAACGCCGCATGCTGTCTGTATTATGCCCAGAAATATCAGCCAAGAACATTTCCGAGGAGAAGGAAACGACGCACGCAGCAACAGCGGGGTCTACATCCGTGCGCGCGGGCGGCGGCGACGGTGTAGGCGTTGGCGCGCTCTCGCCCTCGACGGTAAGCGCAGCACCGAAACCCTCTCGTCGTCGGCCGCCACCGCCGGCTGGGCGCTGCGGTTGGGATTGCGCCTGAGTTTGCGGTGGTTGGTGCGGCGGCACCTCGCGCTCCCGGTCTCTGTCCCGGTCTCTTTCGCGCTCGCGTCCCCGCCCACGCCCATGTCCTTGTCCCTGTCCCCCGGCGCGCACTTCGTCCCAGCCGGCCTCGACGCGCCGCGCGTCGCGCCGTCCGCCCTTGCCCATCTCTTCGCCGTGCTCCTCGACAAGGTGCGCCTGCAAGTCGAGCGCGCTGCCGAAGACGACGAACTTGCGCTCCCGGCACGGCGCGTGTGTGCACGGGTGGTGTGCGTTGGTGAAGTGCACTTCCTAGAAAGGCGTCAGAAAAAATAAATGTATGATATGAGGAAACCTACAAGAGTGGCGTAGTTGAGGAAGTACTGGTCTCGCACGTCATTGCGCTTACAGACAAAGCACTCCTCGTGCGCCTCGCGCATGTGCTTGAAGAGTTCGTCATCGCTAAAGAAGCACTCGCGGCAGAACTCGCACAACGGATGTGTGCCACCCTCGATGTCCTTGGCCTTACCAGTGGCAGCCTTGTTGGACCGTTGATGCGCGAGCATCGAGGGAAGATGCAGCGGGAGGATGTTGGGCGGGTAGAGCGTATGCTCGTGCGCAAACACCTTCTTGTGGCGGATGCATAGGTCACTGTGCGTAAATGAGTTATGGGTTTGCAAAGATAGAAAAGGGGGGCAAGGACGCACCACATCAGTCGACCGTGAGTTGCCCGTACATGGAGCTTCAGGTCGCTCCAGCTGTTTCCGAGGTAGTCGCACTCGGTGTCGGGGCAATTGAAGCGCAGGAGAAGAAGGGTCTCCTCCATCATCTCCTGCGTCTCGAAATATATGCTCAGTTTGGCGTCTTTCCAGGGCATATTCTGGATATCAAACGACTCGAAAAGAGCATCGGCGGAGGAGGTAAAGACCATCGCAGGTTGCGGATTCTTTGATGAAAATTAAGTCCAGGATCTCGGTTCAGAACACCGTGCAGACCAACCTTACAGAAGGTACAGTCGTTCTTCTTGTACAAGGCGCGCAGACGGAGAGAACAGACATGGCACGTCCGGTGGTTACATTCAGAGACTGCATAATATTTGATCTGTTCCGCGCAGATCCAGCAGATAGCCACGTCCTCGCTCCCAGTCTGTTCTTCCGTGACCGGAGCAGTTTGCGCTGCTACTTCTTCGGTCTCTTCGACCTCCGGGGCAGCAGGACGCGCTGCCCGGGCTTGTCCACCACCACGAGAGGCTCCGCGACCGCGATTGTTGCCCCGCTTGCCTGAACCGCGCTGGGAGCGGGTTTGAGATTGGGTGACGACTACAGCAGACATAGATCTTGTGTAGGATGCGGTAGAACGAGAAATTTGCTGAGAGGACCTTGGTGGAAGGCTGAAAGAAAGGATGACAGTGGCGGGACCGACTCGGACGGCGATGGCTTTTTAAATAAACCTGTGCAAACAGTTCCTTCTTGCTCTCTCCTTCTCCTTCCATGTTCAACGGAACCGGTGACAGTGCTCGCACATTTTCCACGAATGAATGCCTCAATATGACTCTGGGAACATCTACTTTGGCAGCTTAGCGATCACGGCAAGCGTGGAGTCGGGATGACTGGAGGGCGCGCTGCCGCGAGAATAATTACCAAGATAAAAAAGAAAGAAAGGGAATTGGATCTCATTTTGGGATCAATCCATCCTTGACCGCAGAGCGGGCAATGTTATATCGTCAAGCTCGTTGCAAGTTGCCTCAAGTACCCAATTTTCAGTCGAATTTTAACCACGCCGGGCACGTACATGCAGTAAAAACAAAGTCGGCTCTTCTGGCGTATACACTCCACTTTGTCTCGATTGCACTGCCGACTTATATGGACTCTGTCGCTGAATGATTGGATGCTTGGCACTCTGGTTACTCTATCAACCCTATCAACCAGGTCGCTCGCAAATGCAAGCCCCCAACGCAGCAGACAAGCCAAGCGTATAGATCGGGGTCTCCTCCCTTTGCGTGATCCGAAGCATCCCCTTTATAAAATTCAAGGACGTATTTCTACAATTACACGTTCCTATTCTCTCTATGCCATCCTCCAAACCGCCCATCGCGTCTCGGCTATCCACCACGCCGCCGCGCCTCGGCACCCTCGCACGCACTGCCCATTTCTTCTTCCGCCTCGCTCAGTTCCTCGTAGGGTTCTGCCTCACCACTTGCCTCTCTTTCGCCATTCTCCTCATTCTACTCTGCCTCCTCGGCCTCGTCGCAGGGCCCGTATCCGCGGCGGAGTTCCCTGACGCCTCGCCGGACGCTATCCTGCGCGTCACCGGGCTGTGCACATTGGTGATGTCCTTTGGCGTCGAGGGCGGCACGCTGTTTCTGCGCTGGCTACGCCGTTCTCGGCACAACTCCGATTGCGAGGACGATCACGACTACGAGGCACTGGAGGGTGATGAGGGTGAGATGGATGAAGTGCCGAAGTCTCCGTTCGCAATGAGTCCAAGACGTACACGGAGTTGGTGAGCTTTACATAGGTATTTCCTCTCATCCCGCTGACGGATTCATACGTAGAGCCCGTGAACTCAAATTGAGGGGATGCCGCCGAATCTATGTAATAAGCATGAACGATCTTGTTCCTCGGTGCCTGATCGTCGAGCCCCTGTACACTTTTTAGCGCAACATTTTGTGTCAACACGAGACAGCCCGGAATACCTCAGGGCCATCGCGGCGAACATGATTTATTTGCTGCTAAGTTCTTGGTGCCGATCTTCTTTTTATGTGCAACTACCAATGGTCTTCGGAGAGGTATGGTGTCGATTACATCCCAGTGTCGTGGACTCGCAAAGCATTTTAGACGAGAACAAGAAATTTTAATTGATGTCAAGAAACCAAATGCATGTGTATGTGAGTATGTGTTTATAAGAGCCAAAAAAAAATAGCATTGTTTATTGTTCATCGGTCGCGGCTCCCTTGCCCTCGAAATAGTCTGCATACACCTGCTCCTTCAAGACCTCGTAAAATATGCTTTTCGGTGGCGGCGGGCTATCAACCGGCGGCCACGGGCGCATTGGCAGCGCGCGCACAAGGTCCATCTGCGGCAGACCTGTCCGGACCACAAAACGCGGCACATCGAGTATACCGGGTGGGGTGAGGGTGTCTGCTTTGCGGTGGTACTCTACCTCTGGTAGATCTGCGAACTTGTACTGTGACTGGTGACTCTGGTTTGAGTGCTGCTCTGGAGGTGACAAGGTGTGGGGAAGAGTCCTCTCGGACTGATGTAAACGGGGACGTGGAGCAGCTTTGGGGGTGTAGCTGTGGGAGAGGGGTAGAGAGGTGCTTTTGTCTGAAATGAGGCTGGTGAGGCGGTATGTAGGATAGATTGTGATTGGGTCAACTGAGAGGCTGCCAAGAGGAATACTGGCTGAAGGAGGGAGCCTGGGCAGGATCATAGCAGACTTGGCAGGACGAAATGGCTCTGCCCGGGGAAGTAGGATACTGGAAGAAATGTCGACTGCCTGCCCAATGAGATCTCCATGTTCAGCTTCGAGATGGTGCACCAAATCCCGGCTCCGAGAAAAAGTGGTGAAGGCTGTTTCTCGTCCAGAGCCCGGAAACATGGGCTTTACACATCTGGTGAAGGGACAAGGCAAATCAGAGTGTTTCATGTGTGAGGATTCAACATGTGATTTGAGCGAAGTTAATGAACTGTGCAATTTTGCGCTGCATTTGTTGAGGCGGCACATGTATTGAATTGCGCCACTGGGGGTCTGTTAGATACAGTCAGTCTCAATAAGAATAATTAGCTTCAATGTCAACCTTGCGAGAGCCACAATGCTTAGTTTGATGCTGTAAACAATCCCGTTGAAATGTCAGCTTTGAATAAAGAACAATAGGATAGAAAAAAATGGAGAACAAAAATAACAATTAGATATATTTGCAAAGTGAGTTCACTTCTCATGCAAAAGACATTCTTTGTGAACTATTAAGCTCACCTTGTGAAAGGCTTTCCAGCAATTCAATGTTTGTCCACATGGAGCCAATGTGGGAGGTCCAGGAGGGCCATTGACCATGGTGGGCACTGGGGTGTCACAATGGAATGGCAGCAAGACAGACTTTGACAATTCCACCACAGACTCTGGTGAGATGGTGATAGTAGATCTGGGGTGTAATTTTGATGTAGATGCCATGGGAATCTGCCAACACCTAGATATTTGGTATTTGCAACTGTCTGTGCTGCCGTTGGAGGGGAATCTCTCAACAAAGAAATGAAGAAGTGTGAAAGAAAAATGCCTGCGCAAATAGTGTGACATCACAGCTCACGATCATGTGACATGGAAAGTACTGTACCATTTCGACCAAAGGTTCAGGTGATGGGTGGCAGAGGGCTGTGAATCAAACAATTTCAGCCTAGGTGATGGTGATGGGATGATTTTGCGTCCTGAAAAGGCTAAAAAACAGCCAAAAATTCCAGTCCGGCATCGGCTGGACATCCATATATGGGAATTCTGCATGATTGCCGGGAAATAAACATCAAGTTCAGTGAAAAATTGAGGTGACGGTGACATGGCGTGAACCTTCGGTCAAAATGGTCCAGAAAGCAACTAAGGTAGTAGCTAGAAAAAAATGAGAATCATCTCTAGCTTGTCTCTAGCTGCTCATGTTTGACTTCCTTGATGTACTGTACCAACTTGTATGATAGCAACTGTCTGAGGAACATTACAAAAATTCAGGTTACGGTATAGCAGCCACTTGCCTTATTTGGAACTGGAAGTGCCTAAAATAGGAAGATGATGAGGAGCCACAGGGCTGAAATTTTGCCAAATTGGGCCTGAAAAGTTGAGAATTTGAGTATTATGCAGCAATTTAGGCAACATTTTGAGGGCAGTGTTATGTGTTATGTTGCTACCATACAATTCAGTACAGTATGGGCAATACAATCTTAAACTAGGAATTGAAACGCTAAGTAAAAACAGAACAGCACCCTGTTCACTACCTTTAAGGGTCTCAATGGGCGCAAATTTTTGTGAGCAGGCTTCCCCTTCCAACAGTCTTGTGAGTGGAAGGAATTAACAAAAACAGCTGTATTACAGTTGCGTGATACAGCTTTATTTGCCCCATTGTTTAGCTCATGTTTCCTGGCATCCTGGACCAGTGGTTTACAAGCCCAGAAAGATGTATGGAGTCTCACTGAAGTCTTTCCAGAGACTAGGTTTACAATTATGAAGGTCTTCAATCTCCAGCTTCTAGGATGAGGATGAATCAAGCAGATTCCAAGTGTTTCGCTTTGCCATTATTTGTGCAAATTTGGCCTACAAGAAAGATTGCCCTCGTTCTCGACAACAGCATTAAATGCAGTGATTCATACTACTGGCTTGTAGCCTGGAGACCATAGAATGGATTTAAAATAGGATCCAAGGAGCTTGACCCATTGCTGAACCTAGAATGCTGCATGGCTTGCCTGTTTCGCTTCCTCATTTATAGTGTGCAAAAATTACCGAAATTTTACAAGGTCGCAGGCAGACAACTTACATCTGTAATGGGGTTTGGGTTACATCTGAGTGGTTGGCTGACACCTTTTCCGGGCTTGCATCTTGACCACTACTGTCAACCTAAAAGGCCGCCCCAAAGTGCCATTGATTGCTGGGACTGAGCCATCAATCGGCCAGTGGTTGCCAGCCCCCTGAAGGTCCCATTCTTCTTCTTAAAATTCTGAAAGGTGCAACAGCCATTCACAAATCATGACTAACCTTATGGTCCATTCCGAGTCCCAGGCCCAGGAGAGCATGAGGTCAGGATAGACATCTCGCTGATACACACTATGAGCTTCATGTCTCCAGCAAGGTAGTAAGAATTGACATGGGCTGCAAAATATCTTGAATCCCGCACCGTTTTCATACCCGGGAAAAAAATGACTTCCACCCATAGCATGTTTGGATGCCTGAGTTGAGTTAGTGATGGGACCAACAAGCTTTAGTGGTTGGACTGTCCATAGTGCTGGCAAGGTCTGGTTTGGGAATCGGTTCAAACCTGAACTGGACCAAACTGAATGCAGTGTTCAGGTTCAGGGTTCAGCAAATTGCTGAGCCTGAACATCAAGTTGTGGCTCGGCATTCGGGGTCTCTTGAAGACTTTCACAATGACAGCACAACTTTTGTTTTGACCAGTATGGAGGAATTATCCTGGGCTGCTCCCAATCTTGCAAAGAAGTTAAAAAATCTGTGGTCTGGATGATTTGTGGGAGCTAAAACACTGATATGCAGGACATCTCTGGTGACCGTGGAATTTACAGACCTTGATAGTGTCTTCCTCGTCGCGACGACAACGTTTCATGCGCAGTGGCGATGAAGGTCCATCTAAATAGTGCATCCCAGTGACTCCATAGCAGCTCTGCAACGAAATAAACGAGACCTTCCATTGATCTCTTCTCGACGGTGTTTTGTTCCGTAGAAATTAATATTTTGCGCAGTGATAAATGTCCCCCCGGAATTGATGATGCGGGACCCAGCTAGAAGGGTTCCAAGTGCGGGACCAATTGATTTTGAGGACGGTGGTTGTTAGACAAATCATGGGACCCGTCATCAGGAACCGGGCGGGTGAGCTCAGAAGTTGGTTGCAGCTCTGAGCGAGCGTCAAATCGCACCGTTGGTCCCACTACCTCCTGGTGCGGCCAGCGTTCTCGAATCGTCGGCTCCTGGTTTTTTCCTACAGCTCGACTACCCCTGAGTCCTGAAGTCGAGGCCGTTAGCAGCTGGGAAGCCCCCGCATAATCGTCCGGAATCGACAGGTGTTGAGGGTCTGTAAGTTTATATCGTCGGCGACATTGTAAAAGTTTCCACCGACGATGTGATGGCCAGTCTCATT
The DNA here is from genome assembly GCA_029204075.1 of Mycena capillaripes. Classification (NCBI taxonomy): domain Eukaryota; kingdom Fungi; phylum Basidiomycota; class Agaricomycetes; order Agaricales; family Mycenaceae; genus Mycena; species Mycena capillaripes. Next base: position 160,961 of record JARHKZ010000027.1, read on the forward strand.
GTTGAACATTGCGAGACAAGCTTAGGGTCGGAGACGTAGGCGCAATGCAGAGAGGCCAGGACAGGTTTGCGTAGTGTGAAATGCTATAGAAGCCAAGGCGATGTGTGCCGGCGTGCTAGATTGGCGCTCAGCGCTCAGCTAATGTGCTGCCGGCATGAATAATTCGAAGGCATATAGACGCGCGCGGATGAAGCGGCGGGTTGTTCCTATCATGACCTAGATCTCATACTTTGGGCCGTCAGTGGTTCCGGGCCCTACCGCTAAAATTACCCGTCGAGTCTCGACTTCGAGGCAGTTTCGCGCAAATTTTCACGTTAATGGCGAGGGGGAGATCTACAGAGACCCCGCTCGAGGCAAGCAGGGACCACCCGTTGAAATGCATTGAAGCGAGCCAGACTCGATAAAAATTAAAAGAGAGAAGGTGCGAGACGCGGTGTGATATCCCACGTGCTTTCGTGACCGTGACATTTATGCTCCACCGGTGACCACAAACTTTGCTTAACACGCTTGCTGGCCGTCAAGGAAAAAAAATGCCCTGGCTTCACAGAAAACAAATGACTTGTTCCACGGCTGGCTGGGACGCCTGGGCTTGGGATACTCTCGAGGTCATTCTTCGATTCGAAATTTCCATTGACCCACCATCGATTCCCATGAGATGGCTCTTAAATGACGAAACTATGGGGGCAGGGTCTATCTTTATCCTCTTTCACTCATGGCAGACACCATCCTCGAATCCTTGACCGCGAGCAACATCTTTGATCTGCGCGGTGTCGTGGCCGTCGTGACTGGTGGCGGAACGGTATGCCCCTCAATGACTCTGGACTAGAAAGCAGGAATCGAATCGCTGGTACAGGGAATCGGAATGATGCTTTCCTCCACCCTGGTTGCAAACGGTGCTATTGTGTATATCATTGGGCCCGTCCAGGAAGATCTCGACAAGTCAGTGCTCTTCCTTCACTGTTTCACTGTTTTTGCGTGGCGAGCATATTCCGCAGAGTATGCGCGACCTACAACGCCGCCGCCGAAGGCGCACCGAAGCGCGGTCGAATGTACGGCCTAGAGGGAGACATCAGGCTGAAGGTCCGCATTCAGCTCTTGCACGTGTATTCTTTCATCGTGACATGTCCACCACAGACCGAGGCGACGCGCCTCGCAGCGGAAATCGGCAAGCGCGAAACGGCCGTCACCGTACTCTTCAACAACGCGGGGATCACTGCCGGCAGCTACGCCCGTCCAGGGCCCTCCGCCGCCGCCGCCGACTACGTCGCTGCGTACTTCGACGCCGTCTCCCAGGACGATTTCACCAACACGCTCAACACGAACGCAGTCGGGCCCTATTGGCTCACTTTCGCGTTTCTGCCGCTCCTCGAGGCCTGGAAGACCGCCAACACGCCCGCCGCGGAGAAGTTCGTGCCGCAGATCGTCATGACGTCGTCGATGAATGGGTGGACGAAGGCATGAGCTGCATCCATAACAAATGTATCCTGCTGACGGGACATGCAACCTCAGGACCCGGCGACCGGCGGCTTCAGTTATCCGTACCTCTTCTCGAAAAGCGCCCTCGGGCATGCCACGTCCTCGCTCGCGCACGAGCTGCTCCCTCTCGGCATCCGCGTGAACGGTATCGCCCCAGGTATTCCCTCCCCTCCCCTTCACATATGCAGGACTGACGCCCAACTCAGGCCTCTTCGCCACCCAGGTGCGCTTCTCCGCTGCCTGCCACTCGGCCCACTGACCTCCTTCGCCTGCTCCTAGATGACGACCAGGGCCAGCGACGCTCACGGCGTCTCCGCCCTCCCTGCGAGCTTCCAAGCGCCATTCGAGATCCCCACTGAGTCCGGCGTCGGCTCGACCCGCGACATGGGCTCGCTCGCGCTCTTCCTCGTCGCAAACTGGTTTGTCAACGGCGAGACCGTGCTCATCGACGGAGGGGTGCGTCTCTTTTTGCGTCCTTCCGCATTCACCCAAGCTCGAATCTAATGACATTGATAGACCCTCCTGAAGCATCCCTCGGCGTACTGAGCGGGAGATGAATGCTCTCGTATACTTGCTTGCTTACTACATGCTCTGATTCCCGTCTCGCTCGCTCTTCACACTTGTATTATTAAATCGATATTTCACCAAGTCTTCAAGGAGGCTGGGAGAGGGGAAGGAAGGAAGGAAGGAAGAATGTATTACTGGGGAGTTCAGCTGTAGAATGGAGGGAGGAGAGTAAAAATACAGGAATGGAGACGGGGAGGATATGGAAGTAAGTTCAAGGAGAGTGTAGAGAATCTAGGAGGAAGAGTTGTAAATTCTCCAAGCAAAGAGAGCAGTGCCTGATGATAGAGACTTTGCGGGGAGCCACCAGTTCAACTGGTGGCTCCTCGCACGCAATGGCATCTCAGACCTCAGACCACTATTTTATCCCCTCTTTAGAGGGCAGAAATAGTGGCTGACCTGGCCTTAGACGTCGGCGAGTTGCTGAGAAAATTTAGCCACCAGTTGATCTGGTGGCTCACCGCAAAGTCTCTAATGCATATATCGAAGGGGAGACGAGAAAAAGTGGCAGCAGCGCGTTTTCCCAATTTGGAAACTCCGAATGCATATCATTTTCCTCTGCACCACAGTGCAGGGTGTTTCTTCCCATGACTCTCGTAACTTGAATGTAAGATGACAACCTTACGGCTGCTATTAATTAGTACGACGGCGATCTCATGTCCGGCACGACATTGCAGACGGTTCAAGCACATGCTAGCACATGTCGCTAGTATTTCGACCCTGAGAGCCCAAAATAGGCGTATGTATGTACTTACGAGGAGGTAAATAATAAGTAGCAAAAGAAGACTGTTGGGCGGAGGTACTTATTAGACTCGAATGATCTCCCCTCAAATTACAGCCACTAATTCCAACGAATACGAACCAAGAGGAAACGTCTCCATGCCGCGGACGAGCACACGATCGGCGGACGAGTACACACGATCGTCAGTTCTTTTGGTGAAGATGGAGAAAAAGAAGCACACCCATTGACAAGATGCGCGAGAAGCGGTTAGGTTTTGAGTTTTCTCGTCCGTCGACCGTGTTTTGTTAAATGATCACTGGTAAGCGTTGCAACGTGAATAAATAACTCGCAGACCTACAGCACGAAAAGCATCCAAGCAATGGTCCAATCAAAAAAGGTTAGCTTTCAAAACCGTGAAGTAACCAACGAGTTTTTTTCGGCAAGCGGTTCACTTCTACCATTGGAAGACCCAACACGAAAAAATAGATCCGAGGGTATAGACACGCAAAACTCGGTTGGGACCTTGACAGTTCTCAGGACCACCCGCCGGGATGTCGGAAGCGAGACTCCAAACAGCGTGCTTGAGTTCTCCGTCGCCAGCGGCTCCAGAAATGTGGAAATCTAAACGGATTTAATAGTAATTGGCATCAACCCCAGGCACTTGCTTCGAGCGAGACCCATTTTCGCTGAAGAAGACAATCAAGCGCGGAAGTGTAAGAGGTGGACTTGAGGGGTCGACCATGGTCCATCTCTGGATCCCACCATCATTGAGGACGTCCCTTCGGCCTTGGGCGATCCTCAAGATCAAGCAACGCACCGAGTTCCCGTGTTTGCACGTGTGTTGAGTTGTGGGTCCCTCTCAACCACTCAGGTTTCGTATTTCAGGCGTTTTTTCAAACCAGGGCAAATTGTTTGCGATAGACGCCCTAGAGAAAGGTTTGGACCGAGCCTTTGGCAGGCGTCATTCTATTCCCCGCGTCTAATTTCCGTCGAATATCGCTTGATATTAAATTCGTTCGGACGGGATTTCATTCTTGCTTGGCTCGAGATTCGGATGGGATTTCGTTCTTGCTCGCTCAATATTCACGAAAACGTCGTTCTATGCTTACATTTCTTTCCAATAAATCAGTCAGAATACATTTTATGAGCTGAGAAAAAAAGGACGTTGCCCGCTACAATGTTAATGTCAATCCATATCCCAATCATCCCCGTCTACATCCACATTGCTCTCGTCCACATCCCGCCCGCGCGCGTGTCCGCCGCGCTCCATGACGCCGTGCAGTTCCGACACGCCCACGCCGCCCGCGCCCATGCGCCCAGGGCCGACGCCGACCCCGAGCGTAACGCACTCGAGCCCCTCGTCCCACCGCGCGGCGCTCTGAAAGAACCGCCGCTTCGCGTGCGCGGCGCCCGCGCCGGCGCGGAGCGGCACATCTACGTACCGATTCGTCATGATACTCATGCGCTTCCGGCGCGCGCGCGCGGCGGCAGAGACCGATGCGGACGCGTCGTCGGACGACCACAGCTCCGAGTCGTCCGAGTCGTCTGAGGGCGGCGCGTCGGGCTCCTGCTGTAGGTTGTACACGTATCGCGCGTGTTCTGCGTTGAAAGAACAAATAGTGCGGTGATGAATAAATAAATAAATATGCGGAGGGGAAGGTATTTCTTACGCGCAAGTCTCTCGTCCAACTCGTCGCGGGCCTCCTCCTCATCGCGTCGGGAGGTGAGCCCTGTATGTTCGCCGACGCTTTCCCGCGGGACGTCGTGCATGCCCACACTAGGTGCCCCCACGCTCCGGAGCTGCTGGAGCTGCTCCAGCGCACGTTCTCTACAAAGACCAGTTAACCGTCGACTCTAGACGCCGCGGCGGCACTCACCGAACCTTGTCCAGCGCCCCGTCGCGCAGATTCAGGTCCTCCATATTGCTCTGCATGACCTCGAGCCGATACCTTGGCCCGAACCAGTCAAAGTACTCGCTCCATGGCAGGTTCACGTCGATCTCGTTCTCGATGCCGAGCGCGCACGCGGTCTCGTACGTCCACGCGCGCGCGACGTTCTTGACGGTGTACCCCCCGCCCCCGAGGAGGATGAGCGGGAGGCCCGTCTGGCGCATGAACTGCACGCACGCGGCGTGCCCCGCGAGCGAGAGATTGAATCCGCCGAGCTTGTCCCCGAGAGCGAGTCGGCGCCGCACTGGAGCACGACGGCCGTCGGGCGGAAGGTCTCGAGGATCTTGCTCATCACGGGCTCGAACACGCTCTTGAACGCCTCGTCCGTGATGCCGTCGTCGAGGGGGACGTTCAACGAGTAGCCCTTGCCCTTGCCGCGCCCGCGGTCGTCCTGCGTGCCCGTGCCGGGGAAGAACTCGCCGAACTTGTGGAAGCTGGCGCACATGACGCGGTCGGTGGTGTAGAAGGCCTCCTCCACGCCGTCGCCGTGGTGGATGTCGATGTCGATGTAGAGGACGCGCGGGTGGGTGCGCAGGAGCTCGAGGATGCACAGGACGATGTCGTTTATATAGCAAAAGCCCGAGGCCTCGCCCTTTTTAGCGTGGTGCAGGCCGCCGGCCCAATTTACAGCGATGTCGGCGGCGCCGCTGTTTATTCGCTGTGCTGCGGCGATGGAGCCTCCGGCAGAAATGGAGCAGAACTCGAAGACACCCTCGAATGCAGGGTTGTCGGGCAGCTCGCCCACCAGGACTGCCTCTGCGGGTAAGATATCGAAATTGAAGCCGAAAAATGGTAGACGCACAGAGCATTCCCCCATGCGTCAGCTCCTCTGCCGTCTCGGGCGTTACGCGGGCCAGGAAATTGATGTATTCATCGGTGTGGAACGCGGTCATACTCTCCGGGGTCGCGCGTTTTGCGCGCTGAATGGCGCTTCATTCGGTGCAAAAGTCGGAGAAAAAAATGACAGACTGACGAGAACGTGCATCTGGGGTAGCATCCCGTACGCGCTGACGAGGTCGTGTGTAACGCGCACTCGATGAGGCTTCATGGGATGTCCCAATCCATATGTATATCCCCCTACGTCGGCTGAAGAAAAGAAAGATAAGTCAAGGTCAAGGACTTCATTAGTATGCGACACGCACGGTCATAGTAATACGCTACCCTCCGCTTTGACATGGCAGAATTAGATGCTCTCTATCCACCAGGTTGAGCCCCAGAAGGCCTTTAGGATTTGAATCTGAGGAACCCAGCACGAATGAATGTGTGGTGGATCGGTGGAGGAGAACGAGCGCTAAATTGTTGGATCACGTGCATGACGGGTGCTCTTGCTCTTGTCCTCTTCACTGACTTCAGTCTCTTGCTTCCAGCTTGTCCATCCAAGGGTTCGAAATTTGGCATTTTATCGGCCACAAATAATAAACAAGCCCAGCATGAAAACCAGTTGTCTGACCTCGCGCCAACGCACACGGACGTGATTTTCCTTTCCTTTCCTTCGTTCCCTGCCAGTGAGGCTTCAGGCTTGTAAGTCTCCGAGACTCGAGTCAGCTCTCGCAGGTGGGTTGTTCAGACTGCAGGATTTATGCCTCAACTTCTGAAATGCACCTTCAGGGCTACTAGTACTTTTTGGGACTCATTCCGCCTCCTCCTTTCCTTCGGCTTGTGTCCCCTAATTACATGCAGGCAGACCCTCCGCGACATCACGCACCGTGCTGTCGGAGGGACAAATTGCCGGTAACACCTTTGGAAGAACTGCGGGCAAGCAGCACGAAAGCATGTCATCGATGTGTCGGCAGCTGGGGGTTCCCCGCAAAGCATGGGCTGCCGAATGCCTCGCACCTTGCGCATGCACAGATTATCTGCCTTCCTGCGTGAGTTCTGCCGGCAACTTGCCCTTCCTGCAGCACGAATTGTACTGGCACGAGGTTGCCCCTGGTGAGATTTCCGACAACAGAGGCTCATTCATGACAGGCCCAAGTCAATCAAAAGTCAGTAATTCTGTCAGTGGATTCATTTAGGATGATCGATCCCGGAACAATCTCCCCTTGTCTTAAACAGATTTATACTCGGGTGCGATCTATCCGCGGGTCTCCCTATTTTTCGTTTGCGGGGGCTGAGCAGTGAGCCCCCTCATCTTTGCTTCCATGTCGTCGTCGTCGAGCAAGCACCATCTTCTCGCATTAGTCAAGTACGCTGCACATGCGGACAGTTTAAGGCGTTACTGACCACTTCCTCTCCAGCGACGTGACGCTGGGTGTCTCCATCCCAGGAGTCGCATTGTCGATCTTACTGCTAGCCGGAATCGCGTACCTACAATGGCATCCCGTGTCGCGGCCACACCTCGACCGCGTCAGTTTCCGCCTGCTCGTTTATGCCCTGGTGGCAAAGTGGGTGAAACCACTTCAATCCACAGTTGCTTCCGTTTACAATTGTATTTTCAAAGCCTCGTATTCGGCACCATGATGTTCCCGGACATGAAGGAAACAACTCCCGGCTGCAGTTTCGTCGCATTCCTCGGTGTGGTAAGTGGGTTACCCATACACATATGGCAAGCCCCTCAAGACGAGATGTCTACAGACATCCCCCTTGTTCTCCGCAACTATATTCTGCTGCATGGCGCTTAATCTCCTGTAAGCATTCCTTCCTCATGTTTCTGTCATCATTCTAATCGCGGTTAATCTAGACTTGTTCTCGTCTGCGGTGTCAACGGCAACAAAATGGAGAAATACTACATCATCGGTGCAATTCTTCTCTGCGCGGCGTGTACAGTACCAGCATGGGCAGCAGGCGAACTAGGGTGCGAGCAGGATTCCCTCACCTCGAAGCACACCATCTTACTGAGTTGACCTACCCTCCAGCTGGTACGCCACAAACGGCTCCTGCTGGCTTCGAGACCCTACACCCACAGCGCAGCTCCACTGGTTGATTGGAACGCAATCCATCCCGATGCTCTTCATGTCCACGGTTGAAGTCTTTTCTTTCGTGACTATCCTGATTTTTATGGTGCGACACCAGGCGCGTTTTTTGCAACCTTGTCCGGCTCCAAAACTCACATCGTTTCTCCTGTCACAGTGGAGTCTCCACCGCCTACGCGCGGACACCACCTGTCATAGCATCTGCAGCTCCCCCGACGCCGAATGCGGGATCCCTACCCTCGTATCGAGTCTTCCGAAACATCCCGTCGTGACATACCGCCCGATGATCCTACGCATTGGTACATCTGCATCACTCTTCATTTCTTAATCATCCATCATGCTTAGTACAATTTCAACCAGCGCTCTACCCGCTCCTTTCCTGTTTTCTCAGCGTGACAGCGTGTATCCTTGACGTGTACAGCGTAACGCATCCAAATCTCACCGATTTCGTACGTCGTGTCCGCACCGTCATTTCATTCGTTCCTCACCCATGCTCACAGGATATGAATATGCGGGTATTGAGTGCGTTGCTACATATCACAAACTCTATTCCCGACGCTCATCAGCACCATACTGTAGATCTATGTGTTTATTCATTTCGTCCCCTTCTATACGCTCTCCTCGCAGTCACTGATCCTGTGCGTGTTTCATATATAATTCAAAATATTTGGCAACTCACCCTCATCTCAACCCATCCTAGTCATTCCTCCGCGCAATACGCGCCCTGCGCCCGAAACATTCTTCGTCGTCGTCGCAGTCGCAGTACACGCCATCATGGACGCCATGGAGCCAGACCCAGAGCCAAAGCCAAAGCCAGACTCAGACAGCGACGATGCAACTGGATCTGGAGCTCCCCGGCAAACGAAGCAGGACGAACAGCGGTGTTACGCAGGAGACGTTCACCACGGAGGTGGAGGACCGCCTGCCTCAACGTTCAATGGCAGAGGAGGCGTTGGCGGAAGAGGAACTGAGGTCGGAGAAGATTGGTTACCAAATTTAAATCTAGGGTTCTAAAGTTAAACTGTACAGTAGCTCTACGTGTAAGTTAATCAGAAAGAGGAAAGCCCGTATCAAGTTCAACCATCTAGCTAGGTTTACCTTCGGGATTCCGGACGTCTGAGCCCGCCGCGAAATTCAACACCGCTCTAGGAAGACTAACACGTCGCCCCCTTATAATCCAAATATCCCAGCTCGGGATCAATGCCCTCCTCCCCATACAAATGCGCAAAATCCACCGGATTGTCAAGCGGCTTCCCCTCTTTGATTCGTCTTGCGACATCCGGGTGGGAAATCCAATTCTTGCCCATGAACACGCCGGCAACCTTGCCGCTCCCGACGAGCTCCTCCGCTTCGGACGGCGTGACCCCGGTGTTCACGAAGATGGGTGTGTCGGGAAGGAATGATCGGAAGGTCTCAACGACGTCGTGTGGCGTTCCGCGCTTCTTGCCTGCCATCACGTTATATCAGAATAGGGATGAAAGAAACCAATTTCAACCGGGAACGCTGACCATCAATCTCGAGATCCCGAGCCGCGTTGTATCGCGCCAGGACGACGTACGAGAGGCCAAGCTTGTTGGTCTCGCGCAGCAAGTGCCCGAAGGTGTCGATAGTGTCTTGCAAAGGCATACCCACATCGTTGTAGCCGCCCGCTGAAAGTTCGCCGTCAGCGGCAGAGTCAATGGTTGATGAAGAGCTGCTGGGACTAACCAGGGCTGACTTTTATGGCGACGTTCGGTCCCCAGACCTCTATCAATGCCTCGAGTGTCTCTAACGCGAACCGAGCGCGATTCTCCGGACTTCCGCCCCATTTATCGGTGCGCTGGTTGGAGGTGGAGTCGAGGAATTGGTGCACCAGATAGCCGTTGGCGCCGTGCACTGAAGTGGTGGTTAGGTTATAATATGCGAAGAAAAGCAGTTCCAATTAACATTCTACACCGTCGAAACCGGCCTCTTTCGCGTTCATAGCAGCCTGTTTAAATTGCGCGATCAATACGGTGGGGTCGGCGATCTCGGTCGGCTGGTAAATAGGTCACTGTGTTGAGAAACAAATGATGGCGAGCGGGAAGATGAAATCGCACTGTAAAATATCCAGGGGACCCAAGAATGAAGCGGAATTTTCCACCACGAGCAGAAATGGCGGATGGTGCGTACACCGGCTGATTTCCAAATCAGTTAAGGGTAACTTGCAAAGAAAATACGAGCTCACTACCCCGGCCGCGATCTGTTCGGGTGCATTAGGATGGCAGGTGCGCCCCCCTGTTAACCGTGAGATGGGAAATCAGAGAGTAGGGAAAACTTACCATGCCCAAGCTGAATCAATCAATTATTAGAGTTCAACAGTACTGGTTGAAAGACTAACCTGCATATACATCTTGCTCCCAGCCTCGTGCACGGCGTCGGTTATCTTCTTCCATCCTTGAATTTGAGGACTATTCCAAATTCCTGGAGCCGCGGGCCATTCAGTCCTTTGATCTAAATCAACGTCCGACTCGGGGAATGTACGTGCAATTACCCTTGGCGCGTAATAAGGGTGCCTTCGGAAACTATCAGCCCGGCACCACCTTTAGCACGTTGAACATAATATTTCAACATGATCTCGTTGGGTACGGTTTCTGTCGAGCGGTTTCGAGTAAGAGCACTCATTCCTGCATAACTGATTGAACAACATCAATCTGGCAAAGGGTTACATACGACTTACCAATCCTATTTGAAATTGTGGTGTTTCCGAGGTTGAGGGGTTTGAAAAGCACAGACATTGTGGTAGGTTATTGTTCCAGATGCTTGAGGTTGAAAATTGGATGGGTCTGCACCTTGCCTTAAGTATACTTTCCGATACGCCGACCGACCGGTGATTTCTTTGTCGTTCAACTGTGTTTGTCAGCGTATTTTTACACGGCTATACGGTAATTTTCGGAACGCCGCGACGATGCTTAGTGTACGCGAGTCCTGACTCAGCTGGTGAGAGCTATTTTAACGAGGCCCGTGACTCCGATGGCTGCCAGAATTGGAGTGCTTGGAAAGCCGGAGCAAACTTATATGCTATCGAAAAAAACCTCTCCAAGAGCTTTCCTTGAGCAAGTAACACCAATATTAGAAACCGTACTTGAGTGGCTGCAATGGGCTGACTTTCTGGCCACGGTGTAGCTTGAAAACATTATGATTTAAAACATTCCTGTTCAATTGAAGGAAAATTTCTCAGCTGTGGCTCTTGAAGTAATAATAAGATCCTACCTTTCCCTGAAACTAATCTCAATCGCAATGAACCCGGGCTAATGGCTGCCAATCATCATATTTCATAGAACGAGTTGCCAATAGCCTGAAGCGAGTCCTGAATCTCACATCCTAGCAGTATAAAATGTCTACCACAATTTTCATAGCGATACCTGGGCTGTTTGCTGAACAGAGATGGGCAAGGTTGAACCTTGAACAGTGTTTCGGCAGCACCGGCTATCCCATCGGAGAACAGGTCACGGCGGTGTTGTGATCAAGCTGTGACATCGCCTATTTCCTTTCTCCACCTACTGCTAAGTAGTCGGCATGATCCAGTGCATCTTTCGCATTCGGGCTTCTGAGGGTACAAGATCCCAGATCAATTCGTCCACTTGCTTCTTCGGAGCGATGTTTAACCGCATGAACATACAGCACCCCTTCTGCGGTTCAGTCAAGTTTCGACATTTTCATTCCGAATTTTCTCTCGGAAAACTTACGGCTGGCCAAATTAAATATATGCCTAAAATTACCTCTATGTGTCCAGTCCTCAGCTCACTATTTAGGCATTATTTGGGCTCATTCTGGCGCGCTAGCCTTGCAAGTGCATACATCTTGGGCATCAGGGGCGGGCCGTAATCACTAAATGTGCGGATTTCTATATCGTTGGCAGTTGCTGCTGCTGCTTTCACGGAATTGTAGCCGGACATGTTCGGAAGTTTTCGACTGTGATCGCCGTGCTCATTGAGAGGTGTATTATACCGTAAGGACCGGAGTTGACGATCTGGATGTTATGCCCCGACATAACATACCGACGCGTGGAGCTGCCAGTCATCACGTACGATATCTCAATTCATTCAGGGCCGAAAGGTGCCCATCAGTTCGAATTCGTCCTTCGCGGGTTGCTCATTCCTACTCCACAGAGGTCGAGTAACCCATAACCTCGAATCCTCGGCAGCTGGAATTCATTGGCTAATTTCGACTGCACCCACCGGGCGTACGCCGAACGTGTTGGGATGTTACTTCCTGAGGTATGCGTACCTCTACGACCCGAAAAAGGAAGTTGAAGGAGTCGACAGACAAACTCAATAGGTTTGTGAGGTCATTTCATTACTACTTGCTGATTCACTATCCGTGCGGAGGGTCAAGGAAAGCAGTACATATACATAAATTCAACGTTATCCCGTTCTGGGACATTACCCAATTATCTCTGCCATAACCAGCTACATCGCCGGACGTTGTTTTTCCTTGTAGGTCTCGATTTAGACAAGTCGCGGATACGTTCTATATCCGGGGACCCTATTTATATGCGACGCCTCTTCCCTCACATTCTCTCCCTCCACTCATGTCGTCTACTTAGCCATCATCACCTCGTGGTTGTCATCGAGTGAACCAGGGATTTCCAACGTTTTGACTATCGCCATTACTGACCTGCGCTTCCCTTCTAGCCAAGTGACGCTTGCTACATCCATTACGGGAGCAACATTGTCGATTTTACCATTAGCGGCCAGGCTGAAATCCTGTTTCGCTGGCCCAAATCGACCGCGTTAGTTTTCGCTTGCTCATTTATGCTTTGACATCAGAATAGGTTGGATCTCGGTCATAATTACTGGCACTCACGCCTTATTATCCCCAGTGTCGTACTCGGCGCAACGATGTGGCCGGAAATGAGGGAAGTAACTCCTGGCTGCAGCCTCGTCGCATTCTGGGCGTGGTAAGTGTACACTCATCGTCAGTCCACCCAAATCTGATCGCCGCTCCAGGGGTCAGCCTTGTTCTCCGCAACAATCTACAGTACGTACCTCGTCTCCCGTTCTGGCGTCGATGTATTAATCGCGGTTGATTCAGACTCGCCCTGGTCTACGGCGTCAACGGCAACAAGATGGAGAAATACTATATTTTCGGAGCATTTTGCCTCCTCGGGGTCTGCACTATACCAGTTTTGGTAGCCAATGAATTCGGGTCAAGAGAATTTTCTTCTTCCAATCACCTTCTTCTGATTTATCTCCCAACAGCTGGTATGATGCGAACGGCCTCTGCTGGCTCCGAGATCCTACACCCGAGCTGCAGCTCCACTGGTTGATTGCAACGCAATCCGTTCCGATGCTCGTTATGTCAACCGTCGAAGTCATTTCCTTCCTGAGTATCATAACCTTCATGGTGGTACACCAGGCGCGTTTCAAGCTTGTACTCGTTACTCGATGCTCATACCTCCATTTTCATCAGATGAGGATACAGCGACTGCGAGCCGATACCAGCATCAGCAGTTTCGAATCTGTTACAATTACTTTTGCATCGAGTCTTCCCAAACATCCTATCGTGCAATTCTGTTCTATGATTTTGAGAATCGGTGAGCCCTAACGCTCTTAATGAATCCATTATTCTGACCGCATTTCAACCAGCGTTGTACCCGCTTCTCTCCTGCTTCCTCAGTACAACTGCATGCATTCTCGATGTGCAAAGCGTCATAGATCCAACTCTCTCCCGTCTCTTGCGTCGCTTCCAAGCTGCTCACCTCATGCATCAACTGGCATTATTTCAACCTTTGAATGTACGGATATTAAGTCCTTATGTTATCGATGAGTTTTTCCTCCGATGCTAATTATCCTCCCGCAGATCTCTATTCGTATTTTCTCTCCATCCCCTTTTGTATGCTCTGCTCGCTTGCACAGACCCGGTACATGTGTTATCCTCCACATTTCATTCGATCAACTTGAACGCATATACTCATTCCTCCGCGCCGTGCGCTCCTTGCGTCCGAAATCATCCTCGGAGTGTACATCGCCGTCACGAAGGAAGAGCCAGAGCCACACAGCAACGGCGGGTCCGGCCGCAAAATGGAGCATTACAAGCGGTGCCACGCAATTCATGGAGGGGCGCCGGCCTTCAACGTTATCGGCGGAGGAAGAGGCGCTGGTGGAAGAAGAACATCGTTCGGAGAATATTGGGCACCAAATCTTGGGTTACATGTGTGTTTCTCTTTCATTCTTCTCGTTGTACGCATACGAAATTGTGTTGTAGAGAAAATCTGTACGCACCCAGAACATCAATCTACGAGATCGACACTGTCATCTTGCTTCGTTTTCCGTTTGTTTTTCCCCAAGATGTGTCGTTTGTAGACGACTCTCAACTTCATCTTCGTTGATTTCGTGCCGATTAGGATATCCGACGGGCTAATAGAGCTCAATTGAAGTCTGGGGAAATACTAATCGTGATGTCAATCATCAACTTGTTACTTCATTCACTCAGTGTTTTGATTGCCGGGTGTTTCAGGCATCTTCGCGTTGTTTGATGAACTTTGTCGACGACGGTGAGTGACCGCGAGCTTGGAATTTTGCGGGGGATGGAGGACTTCCTGGAGTAAGAATGAATCGCAGTTCTGATAATTAACGGCGTTGCGGATTTTCAGGTCCATGCTGTGGGAGTTTTGGCGGGGCGTTGCCAGGTTGTCTGCTGGACAACGCGTGACAACATGAATCAAATGTCAAAAGACTGATGGATTTCCCGACCATGAATGTCAAAAGACTGATGTCCCTATACTACACTTCTCTCCTTTACGCCTCCTCTTACGACCCACTTACCCACACTCTTTTTTTCCGCCTCACATTGAATATGCCCGTCGTGCATTACCGTCCGAGGGCCTCCGGTGCAGCCGTCGCAGGCCCGGTTGCTCTTCCTACGACCCGTACTTATCTCAAGTCTTTTATATTGAATTATCTTCTGATTTTCTATACCATAGCGGTTGTGGCCACGACGAAACCAGTCAAGCCTGTGCCGCCGACCACGGTCAATACCTCCACACGCTCGACTGCCAAAGCGACCGCTACGACGAAAGTCGTACCCACCACCGCCAAGACCAGCATCCCAGCGACCCCCTCTGTCATTCCTATAACTAGTCCGCCCATTGTGCGTATGACAATAATTATTGTTATGCGCAATACTGATGGGTAATTTAGACCACCCCCAGCTTGACCCCAAGCCCCACAACTTCAAGCACCGTTATCCCAACTGTGAGTGAGAAATGTTTGCCCCAAGTCTAGAATTCCGACCGCATGCGACAAAGACAGCTTCGAGCTCCACACTCACTTCTCTGACGGCGCACCCGAAGACCACTCCCTCAAAGGTGTCCTCTGTTGTTTCGATTTCCGCCTCTGCATCTGCATCCGGGTCCACCGTGCCATCCCCTTCCTCTTCAACCAGCGTTACCGCCTTGACTGCGGGTATTATTGGGAGTCTTGCAGGGGTGGCGCTCACAGGCATGCTCGTCGCCTTCTTTTTTGTGCGCATCAATACATCTTCCATATTGTTTTTTCATCTGACGTTTTGGCAGCGTCGCTGGAACCGTCGCAGCCGCACGCGCGAGTCCATGAATTTTGACGCGAAAAATTTCCGTCGGTCGGCAATTATGCTGGATAGTCCACGGGGCCCGCAGCCACCCGAATTCAGTAGCGGTGGCGCTAGTATCCGCTCTGGGCGCATGGGATACCAGCACACCTCAATGGTCGCGCACCCACAATATTCCTACATGCACGCACCGCCGTCGGCCTATACCCATTCCCCCGATACCCCTAACTACGGCCACGCAGGATATCCGATCCCGCCCAACCCGTTTTCAGTCCCGCCCGTGCACCAAGGATACCCTCCAGAATCGCATCGGCAGGGCAGCTTCCATGGCGGCCATCCTGGCGCTGCGCCGCCGCCCCCGCCGCATTACCCGTATGAGAATTACAATGATGCGTATGGCGGCATGTAAATACTTCTAACGCCTCGTAGTACATTCTAGATTGTTGATACTCGTGGCTGGGCAATTTGAGGCTAAACAGGTGAATACCGAAACTGAAGTTCCGCTATGGCGGCAAACACGTGATCCAAATCATCTCTAACCTGAACGACCACAAGCCGTAATGAATCGGCCCGGTCAAGCCCCCGGAAAGGGGGATTCAATGCAACGGTCTTGAAAACCGTTCACTTTCGTGAGGCTCCTGAATTTTGAAGATGGTCAGCTTATTTAGCGCTTTTTTCTTGCGGATTTCGACGAAGATGAGGTTCAGTCCCTTGAGAATCCGTTATACAAGGTATATATTTGACTGCCTAAGATAATAATCGAAGCGCTGATGCTCAGACCCAGATTCTGTCGCAATACAACGAAGGCTGGTGCATTGAACGCGGATCGACGCTCTGCAATTTCTTCTTCTTAAAGTTCAAGAGACCAGGCCGAAATAGGATCAAGATACACTGAAATCTGCCTGAAGTTGTAGGAACAAAACTGCGAGAGCTGATGGAACAAGCGAAGCTGCTGGAGGACCAGTCAGGTGCGAGTGTTTCGCCGAGCGCTACTCTGGGAAAACGGCTTACGAAATTGTAGCTTTATTGCAGCAGGAACAAGTGTTCATGAGAGCGGCGAATGCAAGGCTGGTACGTGCATGCGGCCTTGTTTTATTTCCGCATCCACCTAAACTCAGCTGGCCCTAGCTGAACGGGCATCAGCATAGGTGAGCGTCGGCTAACCTGGGGCTGTGTAGCTGGCTACACGCAGGCCTGAGGCTGAGCGGGCATCAGTGTAGCCAAAGTGTAGCCGCCTACACTCAGATCAGGCTAGGTCATCGTGATTGTAGCCTGTAGGCGGCTAGGCTCAACCACGCAGACTGGCTCGTGGATTCCTACCATTCGGGTAGCCTGACATCTGTCTGGCTCAGTGTAGGTGGCTAGACTTAACTAGACATAGCTACACTGCGCTAGACTTACCTACACTCAGCTAGGCGGAGCTACGCTGACCTACACTGAGCTACACAGACTTAGTGTAGGGCACCTAGGCTCCGGCCTCTGTTTAGCTGGGTGTAGGTCGGCTACTAGGATTCAGCCAAAGTTTGGGTGGATGTGAAGGCGGGAGTGCGCATCGGTTGTAACTTAGCTGCATTGACAACATCAAAATAACATCCTTCGCAATTAAATTTCCATTCAGATTTTCTGCGTAATTACCCTCAGACCTTTGGGTGAATGTTGCTGAAAGTGCTTTTGCCGATGGCTGGTATGGGCCTTGTAATTGTGATGAGTCATAAAATTCAAAGCAGCGAAGTTCGTCGAGAATTACAATCTGTGACTTGGGCAACCCAGGCCCTCTGCGGTACTCATATCGCCAAGGCGCATGAATCCATGGGGCAGGAATCTTTGGGTGTCCTGACCCAGCTCCTGAAATGAAACCACCGAGGTACGAGCTGGTATTTACGATCCAACTCCTCCTTCTAAACAATTAAAATGTGTCGTCACGCCAGTCCCGTATTTCAACAGCCGAATGGCTTCAAATGGATCAAAATTTGAGTAGTTATTGGTCTGAATTCAGACACAAAGGTGGACGTGGGGCTCCTTTTAAACTTTTGAACTTTGAGCCGGCATCAGCGGCTGGTGCCGAATTGAAGCTCCGCTAGAACTCCGCAGCTCAACGAACACAGGAGCAAACACATCTTTCTTTCTAGTACCGATAACGTTCATTGGCATTGATTCATTCAACGACGAGGGCCGCGCGCGCAGAACGGGAAAATCCACTTGAAAGCGTTCACCTTGTTGTGAACCCTGAGTTTTGAGGCGGCGGCCTGCAATAGTCAGCCACTCGTCGAATAAAAGGGCTGCAAAATG
This sequence comes from Mycena capillaripes, assembly GCA_029204075.1. Lineage (NCBI taxonomy): Eukaryota > Fungi > Basidiomycota > Agaricomycetes > Agaricales > Mycenaceae > Mycena > Mycena capillaripes. The sequence continues at coordinate 178,423 of JARHKZ010000027.1, forward strand.
TCAGCCACTCACCGTTCGCTCTTTTCTTCCACCTTCACCACCAAACCCACCACTGCATCAGTCAAAGATGTCTTCTGTCTCTCAGATCGTCACATTCCTTAAAGCGTACTTCGGAGATGCCTTGTCCCTTGTCCTGGCCCTTTTCTATCGCGGCGGTGCTGGAAAAAGCGACGTCGGAGACGCGCCTAGTGCTGGCGGTAAGTATCAAGCTCGATACACTTCGTTTTTGTCTGATTCAATCTTCGACATAGACCTTGCCGCCGACACCGAGTCTGCTCTTGGAGATGGCCTCGACAAAGGTTCGTCACGGTCTTGCTTCTGTTTGTCTGATTCATCATTAACACTTGAAACCTGTAGCATCCATCGGCCTCGAACCTACCCCCAAACTCGAATCTACGTCCAGCGAACCTGAGTTTAAGGAGCTCACAGCAATAGAGCTCATCGGCGCTGCCGTCGCCGTCGACCTCGAAGCCCTCCCTTCCATCTTCAAGTTCCCCGAGGCGCGTTCCCCCGCCGACCTCCTTGCTTCAACACCCCACAAGCAGGATTTTGGCCCGCCGAGTAACTTGTACTATGAGCATCGTCTCCCGCTCGGTACTATCACCAACTTTTCCGCCGGCGCGCAGGTCAAAGGCATGAAGCTCGATAATCTTGAAGTCAAGTTCGTCAAGGTGCGCAAGACGAAAGGAAAGCCCGAGGGTCGTGGTCGCCGATCTCGCTCGAAGAGCGCTCGCCCGGTTCAAGGCCAAGCCCCCGTCGAGGTCGTCCAGCCTATCGTTCAAGAGGCCCCGGCTATCCCTGCTGTCGCCGTCGAGCCCATCACTTCCGCCGAGACTGTTCCGGTCCCCGTCGCCGAACCCACTTTCGCCCCCGGCTCAACGCAGTGGAATACCAACAAGGCCGCGTTCCTCGCACAGGCTCGAGGCTGGAGCGCTCAAGTCACGGTTTCGCATCGTCGCTCTCTGCCCATCCCTCTTCCGATCCCCGTCCCGCCTCCAGTTGACGTACCTGCGTCCCAGAGCTCGAAGCGTTACTCAGCTCCACCTGCCCTCGTCGCATCGACCAGAGCGTCCCGCTTAAACCTTAAAGACCGCCTTTCCGCGTTGCTTCTGGAGACTCAGGATACTATCGCAGCCCTTGACGAGGAGCCGATCATTAGCAAGAACAGCAGCATCGTGGACATCAAGTACGACGGAGGAATGCGTAGCAAAGGCGACGACGCCAAGGTCAACGTCGACGTTCCTCTCGAGAAGGACATCCGCGGGTTCAGCGCCGTTGCACTCGAGCAACGACAGGATATTTTCTTCATCGGCGACGCCGAGGATGACGAGGGTGAGCAAGTCGGTACCAATGTGCGCCAGAACAACCACGCGGACGTCCTCCCCACCGTCAATTCCGCCTCCTCCCACCTCATCTCCTCCATCTCCGCCTCCCAATCGATGGTCGGTTTCGCCAACGCAAGCTCCCGCTCCCTCAGCGATCTCCTCAACTCCTTCGACGAGGCTATGGCCAGCCCCCGTTGGCGTCGACTCCTTTCGCGCTCGAACGGCTTCACGCGCCGCAACGATTCGGTCGTTTGAGGCTACTCTCGGTTTCACTTTTTCTTCGGGTTTATCGGCATTCAGTTTCTGTTCGTGTTTCTCTATACCCTCTTGTTCTCTCCCCAGACTCTTTCTGGCCTCGGTCATACATAGCAAACACAAAAATAGGGACGCCCCACAAAAGTCATTAAACCCCATAGACATAGGGCTGAGCGAGGGCGGAGCTTCTTTACTGCGTGTACATCTAGAAAATCCCACAAAGAATTGTATAACCTGCTCAACTCGTACTCTTCTGAGGCTCGGAGTCTATTATTGATGTGATGAGCACGTCGGTTCGAGTTCAGTATCGTTGAGAAGCGGCCGAAATCTCTGGCTGCGAGGCGCATTCCAGAGGGAGTGTTTCAGCCCTCAAGCAGCTGTCGGTATCTTGCGCTCTGTCGAGTTATGCATTTATGTCTTTGGGACGGGATGTTAGATTTGCCAGAGCAGAAGAAAAAAAGGTTCTACGTCATCCAGCAGGGTTCCCGTATTTGAAAGACGAGTCACAAGCATTGCGGACCATCCGCTACCAAGCCTTCGGGTGGGCACTTCGCATTTCATTAATCATCTAGAAATTTTGACGGCCTGGATGATGATGGATGCAGACAAATCTTTGATCGGGAACTGGTGTGGGACAACGTAAGTTGGTGAACAGATTTCGCCTTCCTAAGGATGAAGCGACCAACGGTCGCAGACTGTATAATTAATTCTAAATAGCTATTGACTGGTATCACTGAAGCGACGAGGACAAGTGAGACCGATATGCAATTCACGATCCAGCCCTAGATGCCAGCTCTGTCGAATTGAAAGGCAGTTAACAAGCTCCCCGCAGGAAGGAGTTTTCAAGGACTTGATACAAGCTAGGTAGGCCCCGCGCCCCGGAAAAGCTGCGTAACCTTCCCACCAACCCTCTGAACACCAACACCAAATCCAATCAAAACACCCACATCAACAATCACCAGTCCAACGACTGCGGCCATGAATCGCGGTGCAAAGACCTTCCACACCATTAGATGCCGCCGTAGAATTGCGGCACTGACAGCAGCCCCCAGTAGAAGAGCAGCGTAATAAATCATCACACCCAATGCAGCGAGAACACTCTCGCGCTGGATCTGCGTGTCGACTCTCGGTTTGAAATTTCCTGCGGACTTCTCCTTCTCGGTAGTGGGCGGAATTACGCGCAGAGGGGACCGATTCCATAAGGCGACGAGCGGGGCCGCAAGACCCGCTAGCAATAGCGCGCCGAAGGAGTTGAGTGTCACTGTGAGCGCAGATAAAGCGAAGTTCATCGTCGGCGTGAGCATGAAGGCCGATTTCCACTGGATCGAGGAAATGGTGGATTGGTGGCCTGTCCCATAGAATGCGTGTAAGCCCAGGAGAGCAACGGGGACGATGTCGGCGAATCGAATGGTCGGTGATCTTTGGGCTGCGGCGCCGTCGAGCAGCGCAGACGGGTTCGACGTGGCCAGGAATTCCATCATTTGGACGTCGCGAACGCTGTCCACAACCTCGAGATGGGCGACAAGGGCAACCGCTGTGAGCGCCAAGATAAGCTGCCCAGTGAGCTGAGTAGTCGTGTAAACCACAACGAGAAAGATTGTCCAAAATAGCAGATACGAGGATCCGAACGCGTTCGCGTAGCCGACGACGGTCACTTGACGTTTTTCACCGACTTGTGGAGGCGGAGCCTCGATATCCAGGCAAAGCGGGATGACCCACCACAAAGAGCCGCCCCCGACAAGTGCGAAAAAGAGGGATGACCTCACAAGCCATGTTCTTGTGAAGCGCAGGATCCCAGTCCATTCACCTCCCAGAATATCGGCCGAGTCTGCCCATTCCATCAACCAAAATCCAGTTCCCGCTACTAGTGTGGGCATCAGAATCCCCGGCAGGAATATTTTCGCGAGTCCCAGGTGCGACCGGGAGATTTTGAGGAAGCCGCGGAGGATCCATGGTAGGGAAATCGCTGCCGGGACGACGAGGTACAAAACGGGGAGAGGAGGTGCGGGCAGGGATGACGACGCGTAGAATGTTACATGACAATACGGCTGCTGCTCTTCTCTGCATACGGTGCTCATCGAGATGGCACGTACACAAACAGCGAAAAGCGCAGAAAATCCCAGGATGCGCCATCGGAGTCTCGACGACGGTGCTGTGAGTCCCTTGAGCGCAAATGGGGTGATGGAGGATATGATGAGGAAAGGCACCAATCGGTCTTCCCAGAATGTGAACGAATTGGAGAGGAAAGCCAGCGCGTGGAGGATGAGGGGAATCGGAATGGACGCCACGGACACTGATGGTGGCGAGAAGGCGATCATGACGATGCAGGAAGCGAATGGTGCGCAGAAGAGGATGCAATCCAACGCATCCATGCCAGGGAGATACGATCCCAGGACAAGGGATGTGAGAAGGCCGACAACTGAACCGACGGCGGCACCGCGGACGTAATGCTGGAGTTGCTCTCCAAGCCATGCATCCCAGCCATCCCCAGCCGATGACAGGCCCGAGTATATGGCCCACGTTGCTATTGCACCTACACCAAGCAGCCCTAATCCAAGTCCCATCAAAAACGGGTTAAACTGTGCCCAGATCGACCTGCATGCTGCGAGGGCAACGCGAGTATAATTCGACAGCACGATCAGGTTCTGTTCGGCGGATAAAGTGACGGCTTGGGTAGCGGTCCATGCAGAGCTTAGATTCTCCCATGCGTCGTCGAGTTCTCCGCCGGATGAGCTGGACCGATAAGCGTCGAGATAGCTCTTAATTTGCGCGACATTAATATCCAGAGCACGGGTGAGGCTGGCTCCAGTTCGATCGCGCCAGAATAATTCCGAGATGACTGTTCCCAGATTGTTGAATGGGATAGGAAGACCGAGGAGGAGGGAGAGTGTGGGTACCATATCGATCTGCTGGATGGAGCGGTGCGGCGTGGTGGTGGCCGGGAATTTGGTGTATTGGAGAAGACCGGAGGGGATGGACGAGGGATCAATGGATAATTCGGCGCCCTTGCTGTATATCCACATTGCGGACGACGTTTCCAAAACGCCATCGCCTCCATGATCACCAGAGCGATCCATGCCGTGATCTCCGAGTACAACGAGTAGGGTTTCATCGTCTAAGAGCTCCACCACGCGCTTAAGAACACGGTTCATCTGTTGTAGCTTTTCTTTCATGCTGGGGTGATCTGGGCCTACTCGATGCCCGACATGGTCCACGCCCAGGAAATGCCCCACGAGAAAATCGAATGGCTTGGAGGTATCCTCGAGCAGAGGGAACAGATTCTTGATAACACCTTCATCCACGGTGTGAAGGTCCTCGACATTGAACGAGTCGTACGGGAACGACATGTTCTCGTGAAACGAGTTCGGAAACACAGAGATCCATGTATCGTCTCCCATGAAAGCCACCTGGGAAAAATTAGTAAGGTTGTAAAAAGAGCTTTATGAAAAATGCCCACCTGTTTCCCTGCGATGCGCAGTTGCTTCATTATGGAGTCCTCGTCGATTGAGGATCCACCGAAATTATTTCCAATGTCGACAAACGTTGGGAGAGACCCCGTGGTTAAGGCTTTGATGCGTTGTAATGTGGCAGTTGGGGGATCGGAGTATGCGTTGAACAAGAATGAATTGCGAGGACGAGCCGCCGTGAGTTCGCGAGGAAGGGTTAAAATATCGTGGTGAAAAGGAGAAGCCGGAATTGGAGGGTCGGGGGATACAAAGTCGAAGCGCAGAGCGTCTATAATTATAAGGACGGCGCGCTTATGTGTAGGATGGAGTATGCAGGAGTCGTCGGGGCATTGAGTGAAATCTGGGAGGGATAGACGTGTCAGCAGAAAGCCGCTTGTGAAGAGGTAGATGCCGGCGAGATGTATGATAAAAGTGAGGGATAAAAGAGCGACGCCTTTTGAGAAGGCCATTTTTGCATGTCCCAAGATCCCGAGAGCGAATGCGAGGGAGAGAAGAGAAGTGTTGGGATCAAAAACATGGTCGTGTTTGGTTCGGAGACGCTCGATCACGGCAGATTTACCTCTTTGTCACCTCGTCTTCGTCTCCGCTCTTACCGCCCCCACCAAAATTGGTAGTCGTTGTTTGTTCATTCCGCGGAACAAACCTTTCAAAGGGCCGCTGCTCGATCACACCGGCTTTGTTTCCGCCGTCAACTCGATCTCGATCACCTCTTGGTCTCTCCGCTAGCCTCTTTCGGGTTTATCTTCTACAACTCGCTTCTTTCCTTCAACGTTTCTGACTGTATCATTTTCTCCCATACCGCCTCCTCCACCCCCACTAAGAGAAGAAAAAATCTTGACTGCCTAGACGGAATCAAAGCCTCTCCTCCGTTCTGTCGCAGATCCAATCTAGTCTCTCAAAGACAGACGCTGTAAAAATATGGTGCTCGTACCTCACATGCTGTAGATCCGATCGGCGGATGTAAAAAAAATCTCAAATAATCGGTCTCCTGAGGCATTCGCAAAACGTATAAATTGAAGGCGATCCCAGCAGAACATATCTTATCTCCCTTACCTCTTTACCGTATCCTTGCACCTTCCATAATGCTAACTGCGCGATATTCTGCATCGGCCGATCTCAGCGGCCGCGGCCGCATGAAGAGAAAAGCCGAGGAGATGGTCTTCGACGTCAAGTCTGTCGCCCGAGATATCATGGAACAACTACGCGGCGAATAATTGTTTGCCGACATCGACGAAGATGACTGGGCAGGGCTCACAGCGAAAATAGTGGAGAACCCGCAGGTAATTTCGACTTTAATCCGCTTTCCAATTTCTCATATGCGTTTACAGATGCCCAGAACTTCTCGGCTATTCACCGAAGCTCGTCCCTTCCAGAACGAATTGTTCCAAACCGAGATTGAAAGAATCGAGTTGTACGAGGACTCGGAGAATGCCAACAAACGGGGCCTTGCTCCTGAAAACTCAGATTACTCGATGGCTCCTCCGGACATCTATCATCGAGCGGCGGCCGAGCTCCAGGACAACGTCTTGTGGAAAAGTGTGCGAGAGCACATTGTCGTCGAAGTGAGTATGGTGCAGCTTGTCTCGCGTCTTCTTCTCACTACCATGTTCGGCAGAATGAAACCTCTTGTAGAACTGCCATCGATTTGATCCTTCTGACTGCCATAAATCTCGCCCAGCAACAGATCGCCACGAAGAAGGATGTCGACGACACTCTTCGTACCCGACACTGCATACACGGCAATGGTGACAGCAGCTGGGTGGTTTTGCACTAGGAAATCGACGTCCCCGACCAGACTTTGCTGCCAACTGTGGCCTTTCATGGCAGTCTGGACTACCTCATCGGGGTTGTCTCTGGTAAGAACGGTGCGTCCTCATCCCTTGTTATTACATTTTTCTCAAAGCAATTTGTTTCAGCTCAAGACGTTCTCAAGCATAGCAGTATGTGTCAACACTCATCGTAATAGTTCTCATTTCTGATTTGTTTACAGATGAATAACTAACCAAAGAAGATCTAAATCTGCTTCCCGGTCTCAGGGAACACATCTGAACCGGTTTAGCGTCGGTCTCGGAAGCAAAAACGAGAAAATTGTTGCGCAGTCCAAAGACCTGGGCGCAGGTAACCGCAGAAGGGGCTGCCCTCACTGTCTACGCGTGCGTATTCGATGCATATTGTGAACATCCTCATTTGCTGACCCGAACGCAGGAACCGGCCATCAGTGATGAACACCCTGACGGACGGCCAGTACTGACGATTCATTTGTATCATCAAAATTCCCGACCAAGTCCGCTCAGCTCAGGCGGCGGCGGCGGCGGCGTCGACATCATCTGGTTCCACAAAGGGCTCCGGTAATCGCAGATCCACGCGGCTGGCGTCCTGCTCCAAGAAACCGTCGCTGTCCACGGTGGCGGAGACGCCTGGCGGTCCTCCTTTCAAATCCGCTACTACGCGCTTCCTCAACATCTTGAAGGATGGGCATCTCGCAATAATACTGCGCCTCCTAACTCTGACAGTAAGCGTCCGTCTTCCCTTTCTTCCTTTCCTTTTCTCCTTCCGTTCAACTCTTTTCTGATGTGTTGCGCAGATTTTCTCCTCTCTCGAGGAGTTTGTGCAGCTGGCAGCGAGCGCAGCATGAAAATAAATATATTCTCATTAATACTTATTACTTATTTGCATAATAATTGGAGTTTCCGTTCATCCTGTTTGCCTGCTTGTTAAAGAGGGGTCTACTGAACTTATATATCTCCAAGGACGGAGAATTAGGCCCAGTCATAGATGCTTCGAAGGACGAACACATTCAACCCACTCAATTGAACTAGAGACGGTCCAGCGCATGTGCAGCGACTTCGGCTCGTCCTGGGCCGATTTGGAGATGCATGTCTGAAGTTATATTTTCCTGTCACCGCGCTTTATACATGATTGTTTCTTGAAGAATCTCTTTCTATACAACTCGCTGGCCGACGTTCCTTCATTAGACTGAGTCCTCAAGGGAACCGTTGGATACCATTAGCAATGCCTGGTGGCGGATGGTCCGTATCCACAATCAGTAATAGACTCCGACCGAAAACGCTGCCGTGGATGGAGACTAAAAAAGACAAATTTTTGCAACTTCTTGTGAGCCACCTCTTGCTCCGCTGCCAATGGATCCCAAGTCAATTTCGCCTACGTTCAACATCAGCTTGGTTCCAATAAATCTCCGAATCGTTTCCCAACCAGCTGCTTTCCCAGAAAGAAAGGCTCATCCAAGCGACGGTTTGAACTTTGAATAAGCCTACTTGTACTAAGGCCTGGCGGCGGATGGTCTGCGCCCGGACTCAGTAATACCTCGAAGGCTTTGTAGTGGGATCTCCCGTTCGATTCGGGACCAGGCCGTCATTGTTGGACATGTTTTAATTTTTTTTTACAACTCCTTATAGAGTACACCGTTTCTCGCTCCGCTGTCAATGGATCCCAAGTCGACTTTCGTGTACGTTCAACATCAAGTTAGTCACCACGATATGTCCGAATCTTTTTCCAACCAGCTGCATTCCTGCGGAAAAATCTTATCTAAACCAAAGCTCAAACCACTCACATTAAAGCCTGGTAGCGGATGGTCCGCTGCCCACACTCCGTACCTGGATCCACAGTGCACTGGGACCCCCGTTCAATTCGGGACCAGGCCTTTGTCCTTCATCCCATGGCTTTTTATCTGCCATGACACCCTGGTTTCAAGCCTCAAGACAAATTCAACGTCCAACCTGACCTGAATTTACTGCACGGATACAAGGCCCAGTGGCGGATGGTTCGCACTCCCACTCAGTAGCTCTTTCAACAACATTACAGTGGGGTCCCCCGTTCGATTCGGGACCAGGTCGTAGAAAGTCTCAGCCGGTTCTTTTTTATGAACCCTTCAATCCTCTCGGATGGTGATGCGCGGTTCAGGCCTCGGAGAGAAATCCATATAATTAAATTCTCGATTCTAATCAATGACTCATCCTGGACAAGGCTCCAACCACTCACAGTTATTAAAGCCTGATGGCGGATGGTCCGCCCCACACTCCGTAGTGATTTTTTAAAATTCCCAGTGGGACCCCCCGTTCGATTCGGGACAAGGCAATTACCAGAGCTTCACGATCACCATACCCCCTTACCCGCAATGACACTCAAGTCTCAAGATAAATTCAACTTCCAACCTCACCTGATTTTTATTGCATGGATACAGGGCCCAGTGGCGGATGCTCCGCACCCACAATCAGTCAATAGCTCCGCGCGTCGTAGTGGAGAACCCGTTCGATTCGGGACTGGGCCGTTCCTCTTGGACAACATCTTTTTTTTGCTCTTCGCTTCTTCTTTGTTTCCTTATCTTCATATTCTTCTCTTCTTTTTGTTTTGGAGCACTGCGTTCCGGGCGGGGCTACACTTAGTCAGCCAGATCAGCCTAGCCCAAGCCTAGCCCAGTCTAGCCGACTACACTGATCCCGGGTAACTAAGTGTAGTCGGCTACACTGGGGCTACGCTGAGCCGCGCTCAGCTGGGCTGACTAAGTGTAGGCCGGCCCGGAACGCAGTGGAGGGGGTATCCCCAAAATATCCCCAAAGATCCCTACTCAGTCCAACGGCCTTGGCAAGAGGAACGAACGCCGCGGCACGACTCAGACGCCGAATCCGACGGTCTCGGCTTGCGTGCTCTTGCGTGCCTTGATAGTGACATGGAAACTCCCACGTCAATTGTGTATCGACAGGTGTGGGTACACACCCACGCGTCGCAGTTACCCCAATAAGGACCTTCTCCAAAACTCCGTTTAGCTCCGTTCTCAGACTCGCTTCTCAGACCCAGAAGGCAGGTGTAAATGTACATACAATTATTATATTCAAGCAAAGAACAAAGCCAAGTGCGGACTATTAGAACATCACAGCTCAGAACAGCATGGGGTTTTCTCGTCTCAAATCGTCTCCGTCTCGTTCTCGTATCCAAACTCGTGTCGTGGACGCCCCTCCCCTCCCCTCCTGTAAGTAAACGACAAATCAAAGCTTCTCCCCCGCAAGACCCGCCGCCGCCCTCCTCTCCTCGAGATCCACTACATCCGCATCACGGTCCTTAGTCTCGGGGATGAGGAACGTGAAGGGGATGCAGACGATGGCGATGCCGCAGAAGAGCCAGAGGACGTTTTGAGGGCCGACCTGTGTGTGTGGATTCGCATTTTAGTACATAATCGGTGAAGGTGAGAGAGGAGGAGAAGGGGAAGAGCGAGGAACAGAGGGGGAGCGGAGGAAGGAGGAGGGGGAGAAGGCGGGAGGAGGGAAAAGAGGAAGGGGAAGGGGGGAGGAGGAGGGAAGGCAAGGAACACTCACGTTAGTGCTCATGATGGACACGGCGAGGGACGCGATGATAGCACCGCACTTGCCGCACGCCGCAGATGTCCCATGGGCGAAGCCTCGCACACGGGTCGGGAAGACCTCTGCGGGGACTGTAGTGTACGCACATCAGCTCCAGCGCTCGTGAAAATGAAGGAGGGGGAGGGGCCACTCACTAACAAACGTCGTCGCGTTCGCCCCAAAGTTAAAGAAGAACTGCAGGAAAATGAAGCACGCGATGAGGCCGCTCGGGTTTGCCTTGAGGGCGGTATACTTGCCCGCCATCACCGCAAAGATAATGGCATTCATCACCAGCCCCATAACCTGGATCTTCTTCCGCCCCAAATACTCGATCGTAAACAGCGTAAAGTAGTAACCCGGGAGGAATCCGCCAATGGCGATGATGACGTTCGCGACGCCCTGCTGCCAGAGGAACTCCCAGGGGTCTTTGGAGCTGGCGAGCCCAAGGGCGGAGATGAAGATGGACTGGTTGAGGGAGATACCGTAGAAGATGATGTCGAGGAGGAACCAGGACATGGTGGTGCCGATGAGGATCTTGAGGTGGCGCCATTCGGAGAAGTACTCGCGCGCGTCGCGCCAGGCTTGGGCCTTGGCGGCACGGGTGACTGCGAGGTTGCCAGCGGGGGGCGGGACCACTGCGACCTCGCCCGAACCCGCGTCAGAGTTATCGCTCTTCTCTTTCTCTTCGACAACGCGGTGGTCGAGCTTGACGCCACCGACCTGGCCCTTCTGAATCAGGGTAGGGTCCTCGCGCACGGCCTGCACGCCCTTCATGCGCGTCGACTCCGTCATGAGGCGGCGCTGCACAATCGTGATAATGCCCGGGATGATGATGAGACCGGTGTAAATGCGCCACAGAGAATTGAGCTGGCTGGTGTGGCCGTGGGTCTGGACGCCCTTTTTGTAGATGGCCATGAGGATGATGAAGATGACGCCCCCGACAAAGGAGCCCCAGCCCTGCATGGAGAAGATGAAGGTGACCATGGTGCCGCGGCGGCGGAGGTTGGCGCGGTCGGCGACGACGGAGGCGGACATGGGGTAATCGCCGCCGATGCCGATGCCCATGAGCGTGCGGAAGACGGTGATGTAGGTGAAGAGGCTTGGACCGAGCGAGAGCGGGCCTGCGATGATGAGGATCGTCGCGAGAGTCGTGACCATCATCTCGATTCCGTAGACTGCCTTTCGTCCGAATACATCCCCTGAGAGACCAAAGCCGACCTGCCCTACAACACACCCGATGTTGGCCGCAGCCTTCAGGACACCGCCCTGCAGCGGTGCATTGGCAATCGTCCCAGAGAGCTTGCCATTCACGACGAAACTAGCCAAAAAAATCAGTACAAGTAAAGGAATGCAAGAGGCCATACTTGAGGATAACAACGACCAGATTAATGTTGAACAGGTCGTAGGCATCGATGAAGAAGCCAGCTGCACGATCGTAAGTAAGACCATAGATAGAAAGTCAAGTAAAAGGGCAGCGCACTGGACGCGATGAACAAAAGCTTCACCTCGGGCCAGGTGAGCTTCCAGCGCGACTGGTTCTCGCGCTCGACGGCGGACAGGTGGCTGTCGTCGAAGGCGTCGGCGAGGGTGATGACTCGCACCATAGCTGCACTGGGTGGGAGCTAGCAAGGCTAGTGCTAATTGCACCCGCAGCGCCCTCACGTATTTATCTTTCGGCTAAAATGTCAAGCGGAGCCAGATCGGTCCGAGGTGATCCTGCGTGATCCTGCTGATCCTGCGAGTTTCGGTTGAAAATGGGAGGGCAGGTTCGAAGGTCTGCAGCGCCGTGCGATGGTACTACCACCGTGGTACAGGAATAATAAATTAGAAGCTCTCCAAGGAGTAAAAGACACCGGCGGATTAAAAACAAAAACAAAAAACGAAAAACAACACGGCGAGTTCCGAGAACGTGGTTCCCACCCAGTTCCCATGTTATTTAAAAGCTCAGCGCTGCACCACCTGATTCGCAGCGATAACTTTGCCCCGGACACTGCACGACGTGATGGGCCTGCAACTTGACGGGTTCTTGCCTCGGCGATCACCTCCGTTCTCTATTCAAGTTCTAGCCTTGTGGGCCTTTGCGCCAGTAGCACGGCTGCAAGTATTTATTATTCTGGCATCTGACAGCGGCCGCCCAGTGTTACAAGCTTGTGCTGTGATTTCACAGCAGGCGTGGGGATAGTGATCTCGGCGCCCGTATTGGGCAGGGACAGCTGTTCAGGACGCACGTTGCTGGTCCCTAGGGTCAAAGTTTATTTAAACAACTTCGTCCAGGTGGGCCGACTCTTTTCCTCTCTCGGTTTTCATGGCCATCCAAATCTCAAATCGATACGACAGTGCTCGGCTTTCCCTCCGACTTACCGTTTCGCCGGACATGTGTCCGGTTATACATATGACAATGAAGACAATGAAGGGTTCAATCCGAAATAGCTCAATACCACTCGGGAGATAGCGGACGGATGGAAGCAAGCCAGCATCGCTTCGCAGCGCGTGTAACCTCTACAGCTCTTTTTTCTTTCGGTCAAGACTCGACAAAGAACTTAGCAACGCACAGCATCCAATGAAGAACTCGAAGCACGAAAGAGTATTTAGCGCGATTGGCATGATGAACAGAGGATTTCATTTCGGGGTCACTTCATTTCGGACTTTCTATTATCATTTTATATCGGAATTGCAAGCCAGCGGAAAGAGAAAAAAAGAGGAGCTGTACTTGCTGCTGCCGCTACGAATGGCAGGATGGTACGAGGTTAAGTCCAAGTCCAAATACAAATTCGTTGCAACATCCGCAAAGCCATATTTGAAATTTCGGAAGAGAAAGAGAACGTTGGCTCGGATCGAAAAGTTCTCGCAAAAGAAAACCGGGCCGTGAGGCCTTTCAGCCAGAGGTCCAACTCGGGAATCAGGGTGTACGACGCTGATCTTGTTGCGGTTTCCTGGAGCACAGCGCTACAGATATAAAGTACAACGAACTCGTCGGCCGAAATAGCGTCGGGAGAATGAGGAATGAAATTAACGTGTGGGAGATGGATGGATGGATAGATGGATAAGACCCAAGACTCTGGCATAGAATCAAAGCTCCAGGGGGGATCCAAAGCGGAGGTATTGATTTGGAGATGCGTGTTTGAAGTTTTTCTTTCTTTCTTTTTGGGTGTCGCCGCGCTTGATGATTACTGATTTTCTACCTCAATGGAATGCGGGTTCGGGCTGCTTCGATTATCCACTGGCAGAAGCCACATCCAAAGAGCTGCTGGAGAAAAAAAATCCCCAATTTCATTCCACCCGAATCATGCCCGATCCCCGAATCGAACGGGGTTCCCACTACAATTGTACAGCCATAAACGAGTTATTTTCTGTGGGTGCGGATCATCCGACATCAGGTCTTGCTAGTAGCTGGTATGCCCCTGAACTTGAGCGTTGAGTTGGAAGACCACTTCCGGCCCAAAACATTTTGATCATTGCGGTAGTTGACCTTATTGACTTTCCCCTTCGAAGGAATGTGGGCTCGGGCTGTTTCGATTATCCACTGGTAGCGGCCTCATCCAAAGAGCTGCCGGAAAAAAAATCGGCTTTTATGGCGCGCATGCCCGATCCCCGAATCGAACGGGGTTCCCACTACAATTTAGGTTCAGTGACAACATGACATTTTCTGTGCATCCGCAACCAGGCCATACTAGTAGTGGGCTACCCATGAAATCGAGTGTTGAGTTGAAAGACCATTTTCGAGCCAAAAATTTTGAACATTGCGTTGCGGTAGATGAGCCTACTGACTCTCCCCTCGGAGGGAATGCGGGCTCGATATGTTTCGATTATCCACTGGCATGCAAAGAACTCTGGTAGAAAAAAACAGCTAGTTCGATGGTACAGTGCCCGATCCCCGAATTGAACGAGGTTCCCACCACAATCTTACAACATTGGACGATAGGTATTTGATGTGGGTGCGGACCATCCGCTAACAGGCCTTGGTAGTAGTGGTGTTATCCTTGAAATCGAGTGTTGAGCCAAAACGTTTGAACTTTGAGGAGGATGAGCTGAGTGTTACATAATTACTGACTTTCCCCTCCTAAGGAATGCGGGCTCGAGACGTCTTGAGGATCCACCAATCGCATACCAAGAGCTATTGCAAAAAAAAAAAAAAAGGCTTGTGCCCACGTATGCCCGAGTCCCGAATCGAACGGGGTTCCCACTGCACTTGGATTCATGAAACCGAGAATTAAATGTGGGTGCGGACCATCCGCCACCAGGCCTTAGTACTAATGACGCACCACTGAATGGAACAGATCCATTTTCTGCGACAGCTGTACCGAGGTCCGAATTCGGAAGGAGTTCTTTCCTAGTAGCTGTAGAACTTGGAGGATAGACGAAGCCGAAGTGACATGGAGGGAGCTGTGGAAAAACAAAAACAAAAAACCCTATTACATCTCCTCCATGGCTCAGCCCCCGAATCGAACGGGGTCCCCACTGCATCTTTAAGGCGGTGAATCAATGTGGGTGCAGACCATCCGCCACGGGCCTTCAAGTTAGTAGGGTAGAGTGTCGAATGACCCAAACATTTGAACGCTGCGGTAGATGAACTGAGCATTATTCATTGTTAACCACTGAGCCCCTCTCCGAGAGAATGCGGCCTCGAGCTGTTTTGATCGCTTTTGGAGAAAAGATCAAGGCGAGAGCTGCAACGAGGCAAGCCAGCGGCTGTGCTTTGACGTGTCACAGTTTTCGCACGCCGTGACGTATGCCGTTTCTCTTCTCCAAACCCAATCCGAGCCTTTTCTACTCCAGATCATGAGTATCCTCGAAGCGGATCGTGCGCGCATCGCAGCTATAGACACCCACATCATAATCTCTCTTGAGTACTCCGACTGCGAGCTCGAGTCTCTTTCCGCTTTGCAAGGCGAGCAAGCAGCGCTGCATGAGCGACTCGCTTCCTACAAGTATCCTGTCTTGACGTTACCCAACGAAATCGTATCCAAATTCTTCGCACATTTTCTCCCGATCTACCCCCTCTGTCCGAATCTCACCGGAACGTTGTCGCCAACCAACTTGACACACATTTGTCGCCTATGGCGGGAAATAGCGGTGGCCACTCCCGAGCTCTGGAGGGCCATAGGCTTCTCCGACAAAGGCGTCCGTTCGGAACACAAAATATATCTATCGAATCTGTGGCTGAGCCGGTCCGGTGCCCTTCCTCTTTCCATCGATATCGACGAAGGCTGGGTGGACACAGCTAAAATCTTCCTTGATTTCCTTCCTCACTGCGCACGCTGGGAGTACTTAACACTTTACATTTTCTCTGCCCTGCCCCACCCTCTTCCCCAGATGCCTCTTCTTCGCCACATAGACGTAATGTTGGGGATGACCCCTTCCATCTTTACACTCCCCGACGCGCCTCTGCTGCGCACGGCCATTGTCGGTGCACGTAGGGGCGTTACTAAAGGCGTCATTTTGCCATGGGCGCAATTGACGTCGCTCGCCTTACGCTCCGTATCCGTGAGCAATTGCGGGCCTATTCTGCGGCAGGCAACAAACCTGCTTCATTGCGACCTGACGCTCTTTATCGGGAACGATGGACAGTACACGGGGCCCGACATCGTTCTGTCGCACCTGGACTGCCTGACCATGGTTACAGCGAGCCGCCGATTCCCAGATGTCCTCAGCACCTTTGTTGTCCCTGATCTCCGGAGCCTCACGATCGATGAGGAACTCCTGAGCCCGGTCGAGCCCATCCGTTCGCTTACGGCATTCATATCGAAATCAGGGTGCATGCTCCAGAAAGTGCACATCATGATCGCGGAAAAGATAATCGAGGACGCGGACGCATACCGCGAGGCATTTCCGTCGACAGAGTTCTCTTTCGGATTTGATCGTGATTGATCTTGAACGTCCATCTAACGGCATTTTATGTTTGGAATTTCAACTGTATGTTCCATGGCACATCGCCTTTTACCGCGACTCATATCTTTAACTTGTCCAGGTTTCAATATTTCGAAAGCCGTTGGATAAATAATAAATTGTGTCCATGAATTCTACGATGCATTTCATGTCGTGTCTCGTCTTGCCGCTAATTCACATCTTGCACAATCGAAGATCATGTTTTGATTCTATTTTCCATAGTAGTTGGTAATGGTCTATCGAGAGCACCTCACATTATCAATTATGCGAACTGAAGATTTACTGCTTTCTCGATGTATAGCTTGATCAGCGAGATGATCGGCGGTAAACTGGGGAATGCGCCGCTCCCGGCTTGTCCGAAAATCTTTGGGCAAGTTGTAATAATTAGGAATACATCTCGCAGGTGTGCTGAGAAGAATAGGCGACGGCTCCATTGGTGAAGTGATCACATTGAATCTTACATACAGCTGATGGCGATTATTTGGCAGAGCAGCTCCGGGATCCTTGGTGGTACATGTTGGTGGGTGAGTCCAACAAGTCCAACATTCTTGCACGCACGGGCTCATTGCTTGCAAATGGTGTGTCAAAAGTGGGAAAGATTTCCATTGAGTGATTTCCATTCGTGACTCGCGCCTTGTTCGAAACCTCAGTAGGTTCATGCTCCTATTTGTCAAAAAGGTCCCTTTTTGGCTTCCTTTTTGATCTCTTGGTTGCCAGATTGGAATCCGAGAACATCACCATGATGCGAAAGAGCAGACTGACAACGATGAGCACGGCCTCCGTTGCGGTGAACTCAGCAGTGGGGAATAAAAAGCAGCCTTATGCCTACTGAAGACCTGATGAAACTGCGCCTGCACCGGCAGGGTCAAATGTCGAAAAAAGTATGTGTCCATGTCGGACGACTAGCTGGATGTGATGAGCCTAGACTAGGTGTATGATGATATAATAACGGTCGCAATGACGCCTATCTGTATCTTTCCCCCAACCCATGCAAATAAATATGAAGTTTGGTGTTGGTGAGCGGGTCGTGTCGGGCAGCGAGTCAGGTTTTATCTCTAATGAGACCCCTATGTACTGTAGTAATCCGACCACACAGAATCTTCTGAAGCATGTGTGTGCTCATTTACTCACTCCCTCTCATTTCGGACTTACTGGATGCTCCAAGTAAAGCTCGGATTTACACCAAGCTTGATCTGCATCACGCATATCACCTATTGTGTGTTGCTGCTAGCGATGTACCACGCAAGTAGGCGATCAATATGTCTTCGGACATGTTGAAAGCTTAGGATGGGAAAGCCCTGCGTTGTTGCGGAGGTAGGTCCAGCGAATGTTGCCGAGATAGAGGAAGGCAGAGAGAAGTCCAGTCAGCGACGCTGGAATCGCCATTTGAGACCAGACTCGAGAAAGTGCTGCTGTGAGCATCTGGCTTTTCTGTAGGCCTTTTTGCACCGCAAGTTTTTGGATCAAAAAGACCAACATCGCGTAATAGATCTATGAAATGAGTTCACCTCAATTTACCTCTTCGCTGCCAAAGCAAAAAGGATACATACCGTTCACTGCAGTGATCCGTTTGTATTGACAAGGGGAAACCAGCTTACAAAAAATTTCCACCATACTGTATCCACATGTAGGGGAGCAACGGTTATGGTCACTGGCCGCCCGTTGGGTTGCCTTTTTCTGGCTGTTCACGGTCACGATGGAGCTGGTTGCTTCAAAAAAAATTGTGACATGGCAAAAAAAAATCTCAAAAAGATTCGGTGGTCAAGGATAGGCTGAAATTGCCAGAGGACGCATAAGGCCAGTCGTTTGAAGAAGGTGAGCCTCATAATGGCACGGAACTTGCCTAATTAGCAGTTTAAAAAATATTCCTTGTTGCCTCTTTGAGCAACGGTCACAATCACGGTAGGATCCGTTGCCCGAAAAAGAGGCAGTGTCACGGTCCTTGGGGTGTTGCTCCCCTACAGGTATATACAGTATTAGTGTGTTTTACTGGCAAATTTTCTTCCAGGTGAAATGTCATGGGTTTTTTTTTCCTTTGTAAAGTGATGAATCTTTGTCCGGGTGAAAGAGTTCTCTCGCCATGTCTTTGGTGGGAGAAGTGTTTTACCAGCACAAAGAGTGCTGGTTTTAACAAGGGAAAGAAACAGCCGTATTTTAGCCTGATTTTAACAGCTATAAAATTGCCATAAAATACGCTACTATGGTAGAACTTTTTTCTAAGCTGTTTTTCCCTCGTTAATAGAGAACATGCGGTGGAGCCACCCGGCGCCACCAGATGGCTCATCCGGCATGCGGGGCCGGGTGGCTAACATAAGTTGGTGGCTGCTCGTTATGGAGTGTATTGGGCAGGAAATACTCTGTTGAGTACTACCACTTTCTCCACCTAGGCAATCCGCCATTCTGGAGTCTAGACTTCACTTTACTGCATTGCTAAAAGCTATCCGTGATGAATGGGACGAAAATATTGAATGATAGCATGTGTAGTGGTATTTTCCGGCCCTGCATCTGTGCTCACATGTGTAAGGGCTTAGACATGGTGTTCAACAATAAGTTCTCCCTTCGTCGCTCGAACAGCCACCCAATGACGTAGCCACCCGGCACCGCATGCCGGATGAGCCATCTGGTGGTGCCGGGTGGCTCCACCGCATGTTCTCTAATACAAACAGATTACCGCAGTGGTTCCAAGCACTGTGGTAATTGCGGTAACTGAGAAGGATAGAATTGTCTGGCTTTCGAGGGAAAATACAAGTCCACGTTCCGCTCGCCTCCGCCATACTGCCACGAGAACAAGATGAATGGCGACCAACGTGAGATGCAGAACTATGGGTGACAAACTTAAAGCCCTGGTGGACTTACTCCCCGATTGGCTCTGGGCTGGATATTCGGTGAGCTGGGATGTCTTTCGGAGGATCGATATCGGTTGCAAGGTACCTTGGAGTGAAGGGAAGAAAGTAGCACTGGGACCCATTTTGCTACTATTGCACTCCTCGGCTTAGACTATAGCGGTTGAGAGCAAAGATTGTTCATGATGGGAATTTAAGACTAAAAACGAAGCAAAGCCCGTTGATACCTTTAAATTTGCGGGCATTACATCCCACTGCAGCAATGTTGAATCGTTCCAAAAAATATCAGAGTGGACCGAACATATTTTCAAGCAACCAGATTTGGGCCGGGGACCGGGGTGGACCAAATCGATTTGCCAAAGACAAACCAAGTTTTCGGCAGGTTCAGCCAAGCGTCAAAGACGAATGAATTGCATTAAGTGAGGACGAGAAACTTATCGAAGCGATTCCAGGCTACTTCTTGCCGAAGAGGCGCTGCAGTGTCTCCTTGGCGTTCTCAGGGATAAACGCAAACCGCGTGTTGTCGAGCGGTCCGTGAATATGCGCCACGCCTGTGGCGAACAGGGTCTTCCTCGCCCACAACATCTCAGCCTCGGTGTCTCCTGCCACGCGAGCCGCCTCTTCCTTCTCGGCCGCCTCCCGCGGGTCGAGATACGTAATAGAGAACATGCGGTGGAGCCACCCGGCACCACCAGATGGCTCATCCGGCATGCGGTGCCGGGTGGCTACGTCATTGGGTGGCTGTTCGAGCGACGAAGGGAGAACTTATTGTTGAACACCATGTCTAAGCCCTTACACATGTGAGCACAGATGCAGGGCCGGAAAATACCACTACACATGCTATCATTCAATATTTTCGTCCCATTCATCACGGATAGCTTTTAGCAATGCAGTAAAGTGAAGTCTAGACTCCAGAATGGCGGATTGCCTAGGTGGAGAAAGTGGTAGTACTCAACAGAGTATTTCCTGCCCAATACACTCCATAACGAGCAGCCACCAACTTATGTTAGCCACCCGGCCCCGCATGCCGGATGAGCCATCTGGTGGCGCCGGGTGGCTCCACCGCATGTTCTCTAATGTTGTATTTGACGCCTTGCACATCCCCGAGAGCCTCCATGAGCGCCGCCCATGTCAGTGTCTCGCCGGCAACCTGCAGCTCGCGGAAGGACTTGCCCTGCTCAAGAGGTAGGAGGACAGATTCAACAACGTATCGCATGATGCTGGGATTCGCATTAGAATTTTCCCTCGCACCGTCAAAACATTAAAACGTACTCGGGCATCAAAGTCACGCTGATCATCGCGTCGGGCGCGCCATACGGGCTCGCAGTGTGCTTCTCAACGTCGACGTTATTGAAAGGCAATGGCGCAAACTCCGTGAACGCCCCCGTCATCAGTAGCGTATACGCGAGCCAGGCACCTCGCGTGTACGGTCACGCAGGTGTTCTCGTGTTGCGATCTTGTCACAAAAGTAGCGTTTCTTGCCGATGGCACCGTAGGAGATGTCGGTGCCGAGCTCAGAGGGGTAGAAGTGCCGCACACCGCCGGCGATGACAGCGTCGATCATGGCAGGCTGAAGTTTCATGGCAGCGTTGCCCGCGAGGGAAATGACGGTGTCAAAACCTGGAGGACAGATCAGCATTCAACACGATGTTTGCTAATATGAAATAACCTTTGTAGGAGCTAGCCTCGAGGAAGGAGCCGATCACCATCTCGACGCCCTGGCTCTGCACATCGGCGAAACGGGAGACTTTGGTGGGGTCAGCGAGCACTGCGATGCGTCCAAAGTTGGCTTTGTTTTTCAGAAATTTCTGGACAAGTGGACGACCGACGGTGCCACTTGCGCCGATGATCAGAACTGAAGGGGCCATGGTGAAACAGCATTGTTGTCGAAATCCACTTAAATAAACATGGAAGAGATCACTATCGGCTGAGTAAACAACAACAGAACATTCATCAGCGTCCCCGAGATATGCCAGACTTACAAATCCCTCCACATATATTTGCAAGAAATCGACCCATATCCCCAGTTGTGTCTTCAGACACGTGCATTAACCCCTTCCTCCAAACCTGGTCCCCATTATTTCTCTCCATTTGTGAGCCCTGTAAATCTCTTCCGAAATCTGCGTATGAATTCAAAGTTAAAACGGACGGTCTCGATATCAATGAGGAATTGAAGTTACAGATGCCGATATGGTTTCACATCGCTCTTAACTCTGAAATGACCTAATTGAACAACTTGCAACCTTCAAAATGCCTCCGAAAGACCCACAATATTTCGACAGTTGGAGATGTATGGAATATGGTCCACCGGGAAGACCTAAATCGATGGCATTACCGGAGATTGCCCAGTCCGAATCAGACGGGTGGATAGGCGAAAAGGACAGAACTCTTTTCATGGCAATCATAACTGCTCTCCGTTTTGGGGAATGAAGAGTACCTTCTGTGAAATTGAGACCCCGGCTGATAAGCAGAAACTTCTGAGAGCATTGGAGCTTGCTAAGAATGCAATTTCAGATTACCCCGATGAGAACATTGTTGACCTAACCGATGTGCTGCCTCGATATCAACTACAGGGAGTCAGTCTCGTAAAGGCCAGCTAGGCATTATTTTACCGTGCAATTAGAGCCACAACACCCAGAATCGAGCGTATCACAACACAAGTTAAACTTACGCTTGACATTGTTTGGCATACTATAAAAGATCAGTGTGGTCGCGAAAGCGCTCCCTCGGATGAACAGATCTGGAACTCTATCCGGGATAGAGATATTTCACGTTTGATCCGTCACTATTTGAAATTTCTGGAGGTCTCTTCATGGATCATATAAATGCAGAGCTCACTGGCTAAACATACCTGGATATGAACAGTAGGCAACCTGCCATGATTGTGATGTCGATGAATCAATGGAACATATCCTTGTTGAGTGCATGGCCTCAGGACAAGACTTGATTTGGCGTCGATGTGGTCGACTGTGGGAAAAGAAATACCAGAAAATGCCAGAAATGTCTTTAGGCTTGATTCGCCTCACGGAGTTCAAAGACTCAAAAGGCAAGAATATGCCACATACTTCGAGACTCTTCCGAATTGTAGTGTCTGAATCTGCACACCTGATTTGGAAAGTAAGAAACGAACAAGTAATCCGTGGCCGTAAACACACTGAAGCTGAGATTCACAACAGATGGCTGAGCTGCATGAACACGCGGTTGAAAATGGATCAATTATTAACAGATAGGTCACGTTATGGGAACAGAACCTTAGACATAAGGAATGTCCTACTCACCTGGGACGGACAACAAAAACCTGCCAGATAATTCGATCTGGCAGGTGCGTAAATGCATTTCCCCAAGGGGCTGAGTAAGATCTTTCCTGAAACCAGCGCGAGGGGGGACCTGATAAATCAGTGTTCTGCCTCTCTTTTCGCTCCACCAAAAAAAAACCTCTCGACAAGAATTGTTATTCCTGAAGGAGGATCAACTAAGAATATTTTATCGATTATGATGGCTTGAACCGATTCAGAAATTGACAAACAAAATCACTGCGGGAGCCGGGGCGGTGAAAGCTCTTTCGATTTTGACACAATTCTAGAAGCGGCATGGACAGTTAGAATGTTGCAGAGAATCGAACCTACGCAGAAGTACAACACACGAGGTACGAGTGAGAATGGTTGTAGTGTCTGTTTGCAAGAGACTAACGCAGAAGTGGGCTCAGGGAAAGTAGTGGCGATGATTTGTCAACTCCTTCGTCAGTGACAAGTCGAATTTGAATACCAAAACTGTGACGTTAGACTCTCCCTGAAGCCAATTCCACAAGAAATATCCAAGGCCGTCGCCCCTTCGAGTGTCCAGTCTTACGCCAGGCATCACAGCGCCTTGATCATGAACGATGGTCGTGGAACCATCACGCAACTCCGTACAAGGCCGCAGAGTATCAACACGAACTGATTCGATACTCGGCATCCTACATATCTTTGGTTCGCGAACAGCCAAACCTTGAGGCAGTTGAGCTGTACCACTTGAAACATAAGCGCTTAAGCCCTCGAACTCAAACCGCAGAAATGTGTCAAATCCTCTTCCTGAACTATGAACACTTACGTAAACCACAAATGGTAACCGCAAACATGGTTCAAAACCCAAGATCTCAACCTCGGATCAGAACTAAACATTGTTTGGCGATAAAAAAGGTCATATAGAGTGGTATTATATGGTATTAGCTTCCGACAAGCATCCGATTCGTTGTGCATTCTCGGTTTTTGGGGTATACATTTCTGCTTGGCCATCCAAATATCATAGCTTCCATCTTGATCTGTGGAAGTCGGACATCTACTCGGCGACGGCGCTCACACCCTTTTCAATAAACTCCCGAGGGCCGAGGTCGGCGATCTGTCGCCCTGACAGCCATTTTGATCATTAAGAAGCGCTGAACTTGGGTGTGTGGAGAGTTGGTGGGAGAGTGCATAATCTGAGCCCCAGCCCTTGGTCCCTCCCACCCTGAGATCCCCCAAGCCAGCTCGTTTCCGTGCCTGTAACCCATCCCTCTTGAACATGGCAGTTATTATCCTTCCAGGGACAAAGGAGACTTACATCGGGTGCGTCTCCATCACTGCCCCTATGTTGGAGCACTAAAACCGCAACAATGCAGCACTTTTATCGAATGCATCATCTACGGTATTTGTTGTGTACTGGCCTGCGGCCCAGGCATTAACAGTGTCGATTTCCAAGGTGTCTATCTATCTGTGTTCTATGAATGCTGCCTGTTGTTCTGGCGGAAGGACACAGCCCGCACTGGCACTGGTTCAAAGCACATTTATTTGATTGCCACGACGGCCCTCATGTTTATTGTCATTAGCATGGTACGTCTTTTCTTCTTCGCCCGGGTGCTCTACAGAACTGACTGCAACTTGAGCGCTGCGTCATCGATATAATACGCCTCGTCGCTCCCATCTGTGAGCCTCGCATATTCCGCATCCGCTTGCATTTGACAGAATCACCGCACAGACGGTTTTGGCGACACATTCGGCCCATTCAGCGGCACGCTCGCAGTCATCACCAATGTCTGCTGGATTGCGGTAACTGTACTTGCTGATACATTTATGGTACGTCCCCACCGTCCCTCATATGCAATGCAGCGCGTTGATGTACCCATCCCGATACAAAGCTCTTCCGCACCATCGTCGTCTGGAATAAGCGATGGCCTATTATCGCCCTTCCCTCGCTGCTCTGTATCGCCGACATCGGTATGCCTTATCCATCGCCCATTCCGAGTCTTCACTCAATATCCGCAGGGGCCGGCATCTGGAGTGTCAGTACACTCGTCAACACCGCCGATCAACCCGTCTTCACCAGCGCGTTGGCCCGACAAGCCATGATTGTGTTCATCCCCCTTACGATGGCGACCAATGTTCTGTGCACCAGTGCGTTTCGTTCAAACTGTGCCTCCCAGTTGATATATTTACTCAACCAGGCCTTATTGCGTTCCGCATCCTACAAGTCCAGCGTCAGGTGGCCTGGATGGTCTCCGGCAGCCCCAGGCCTGGCCTTTCGTACGGCATGCGAATCCTTTCTGTCGTTGTGGAGTCGGGTATGTAGCTCTTTTGAACTGGCATCTCCAAACATACCAAATGTGTATACTGCACTATGCAGCAACGATATACACCCTGCTTCTAATCGGGTTTCTTATCAGTGGGCGTTTCAACAGCTATGCCGTGTACCTACTCGTTGATATTGTGAGAGAAATGGCTTGCAATCCCTCTTTCTAGCTGAACTAATTGTCTCCACAGGCATCACCTACCATTGTACGTACCTCCAATTTTAAATGCTGAACGAGTTGAATTTCAAACTCAATTGTAAACTCAAACA
This sequence comes from Mycena capillaripes, assembly GCA_029204075.1. NCBI lineage: Eukaryota > Fungi > Basidiomycota > Agaricomycetes > Agaricales > Mycenaceae > Mycena > Mycena capillaripes. The sequence goes on from JARHKZ010000027.1 coordinate 203,406, forward strand.
AACAGGGCCTTATTGTGAGTTGCTGATGCCATAATCCCTGCTCGCCTCCTTCTCTCACTTCTCATGCTTAGTTCTCGTATATCATAATACGCGTCAGCAGAGGCACCTCGTACGGCGAGAAGACGGAATTGAATCCAACAATGACAAGCATTCCCCGAGTTCGCCGACATAGCTCAGGGTTCGAACACGGGCAAAGCCGCAGTATGCGCTTTGGAGCAAGGAGTGAGGTGCAGGTCACTTTGGAGATGGAGAGCAACGATGAGCGTGCGAGCGACAACCCAAGAGTTGGAGTGTATACCATCCCAAAATATCCTGACACATAGGTACATACTTATGAGCATACATATGGTTTTTTCTTCTTTCAAGTTTCAACGCTATCTATGACGCTCTTGCCTGAAGTTCGGTATTTGACACCAGTCAAGTACTCGAAACACACCAGCGGAAAAGCAACCCGCATCCCAAAAATCGAATTCTACTCAGTGTCTTGACTCTTCATGGCCAGTGCTTGAATACTTTTACCGAGGCCCAGTGGCAGGTGGTCCGCACCCACGTTAACTAACCTGATGAAGAGATTCAAAACCAGAATTTCGGTGGGAACCCCGTTCGATTAGGGACTGGGCCGTACACCTGGTATGAGGAAGACTTTTTTGGCCAAGAACCTTTCCAGGTTCCTCTTGCTCCCAACATCGTCTTACATGTACTACAAGACAAATTCAACTCGTTCCAGGCTCGGTACACTATCACAAAAAGGATATGTTGGATTAGGCGGCGTGTGTGGTTAGTAGTAAGGCCTAGCGGCTGATGGTCCGCACCCACAATCAGTAGAAAATATCAGTCCAGGCAGTGGGAACCCCGTTCGATTCGGAACTGGGCCGTGTAGTAACTGGTTGAATCCTTTTTTTGTAATTGCTCTGTAACGGGCTCCTACTCCTACTGTACAGTTATACCAGAAAGCTTTCTTCTATTCTGAATTCCCAACAAGCTATGTGCTCAGTTCGTCCAGCATGAGACAAATGCAGATTTAATTTAAACTCGTTCTGGCACTCAATTTCTCAGATAAAACAATATCATGCCTTGTAGGCGGAGTAGTAAGGCCTGGTGGCGGATGGTCCGCACCCACATTCATTCATACGGAATAAAAGATGAACTTAGTGGGAACCCCGTTCGATTCGATGCTCGGGCATATGATTTGAGTCTTGAGCCACTTTTTTTTCTTTCTGCGACTCGTTCCCCTGGATCATCGAAATAGCTCAAGCCCACATTCCCTCGGAGCTTGGAGCTCAGTAATTAACAATGAATGATATTCAGCTCATCTACCGCAAAGTTCGAATGTTTTGGTTCCAGAAGGGTCTATCAACGCTCAACTTCAATGGTACGGCCTGGTAGCAGATGGTACGCACCCACATCAAATAACTCGTCGTCAAACTTCGTAAGGTTGTAATGGGGACCCTGCTCGTTGCAAAACTCGAGCATGGGATCGGACACAAGGCATTTATTCATTTTCTCCGATAGCTCTCTGGATGAGGCTGCCAGTGGAACCTCGAAACTGCTCGAGCCCGCATTCCTTCGGAAGGAGAATCAGTAATTGATACATAATACTTAGCTCATTCAACGCAAAGTTCAAATGTTTTGGCTTGGAAATAGTCTTTCAACATTCATTTTCAGTGCTACCCCTACCAAGGCCCAGTGGCGGATGGTCCGCACCCACAGAAAATATAAGTTCAGAGACGGATGTAAATTGTGGTAGGAACCCCGTTCGATTCGGGATTCGGGCATGAGCCGGAAATTGCATTTTTTACCTCAAGTAGCTCTTGGTGGAACCGCTGCGAGAAGACGACCTGAAAGATTAGACGCAAAATGTCCATAAAGAAAGCATCTTGCCGGGATCGCTTTGGTGCGGAAGTAGCGTGCTTGCTTTGCGATTGCTTTGTTTACGATTGGAAAAAAGCCGCGGAGAGCTTTATCGAGACTAAAGAGTCTGCGTCTACGGTGACAATCCTCAGCGGATGATGTATCGGAGAAAACGGGGGCTTACCAAAACACCAACGGAGCTAGCGGGAAGGAGAGCATGGGAGGGAAAGGCGGATACAGCAACTATGTACTACACTATGTATTCGGGATGTTAACAGCCGAGAACATGACGAAGAGGACAATGTACGGATAGGCTCCAAGCCCACGGCGGTAATACACGTCATCCCGTCAATAATCCAATCTGCAGACGAGTGAGGATGGGTAAAGGGAGGGTTGGAAAAGAGCCGTACACATCAAGGGGGCGGTATGCAGTCGCGAGGGTGGAAAGTGAACAAGCCAGAGGGAGGAGGGGTCGTGTTAGGTGTCGTCTACGGTGAGGGAAGACGACCAGCGGAGGTCAGCAGGAGTAATGAGAAAGAAAGAGCGCAGGGTCTAGGTCATCGTCAGCCCGGGCCGGTGGAACTATCGAATCGAAAGAGCTTACGGCGGTAGAGATGTCGCGCCGGGGACATACAAAGCCGTGGGGTGGCGGAGGGGTGGGAGAGGAGGGTGTACGAGGAGAGGTAAAGAGTGGTATGTCTTCGCGTAATCCAGTCAGCACAGTCTGCCGGGGCGAGGGAAAGAAGAGGTGTCGGGTAGGGGCACATACTGAAGCCCTAAGGCAGCGGTCCGCGGGGGGGCAGGGGTGTCGACGAAGGAAGAAGGAGGACTCTGCAAGTTCACGTCGATACCATGGACGTACGTGACAGTAGACCTATATACCAAGTTTGGGAGCACCACGAGATCGAGCACGAGGGAGATGAGTCGCGAGTGATAACAAGGAAGGCGAGGGGTGCAAGCGGAAAGGATATGACGCACACTTTCTAGATCCAGTATATGTCAAAGGAAAAACTGAATGGGTGGTCGGGGAAGTCGAGTGCAAGTGATCACCACGATAATCAGTGAGTAGGGGTAGGCGCGGATGAAGAGGGAACATACCGTCGACGGCTGGCTTCATCTTGCGGTGGCAAGCTCAAACGTCGACATGCGGCTCGACGACACCCTGGTCCGGGACCCATCTGGCCAGTCCTTTGTACGCCGCCGCCACCGCTGTTACCGTCGAAAAGCCTCCGCGCCCGGCTGCCGTGAACTCCTCGAGGACAGGAGAGCTGGAGACTGCAATGGTGTGGAAGGTGTCCACCAGAACTCCGACAGCGCGCTTCATGAGACGGATCGAGGTGGAGGCAGGGAGGGAGGGAATAGCCGGTGAGGGAGTCCCTCCGGCCACCGAAGACGGGACACATTGAACGGGAACAATGCTTGTCCTCGAGCTCGTACGCATTTTACTTTCCCCTCAGTAACGGTCGCAGGGCCGAGTGGGGGGCTGAGTTTGCTACGTCGCGGATTGCAGCGGGATTTCCAAGCAGCGAGTTCCTTCTATTGCTCGTTTCCCGTTGCCCGTTGGTGAGGTGGGCTTGAGGATGACGATGATCTCAGCCACGGTGACGGCGAAAGGTCCGAGGCGATGCGTGAGGACGCTGAGCTCGCTTCTCGAGTCAATGACGACTGCGGTCACGGTCACGGCGACAGGCCCACGGGGTTGCAAAGACGGGTGGCAAGGCGGGACGCTGGACGGCGGCGGGTACGGCGGCTTGAACATGGGTGTGTGATGGAACGGACCAGCAACGATGGGGATACGGACGGGCCCGCAGGGAGTTGGCTATATTCCAGAGGACCAGAAATAAGTTTGCGGTGACTGTAGAGTACTCGGAATCGCGGGACAGACGCGTCGGGCAGCATTGAAGCAGGTCACTGGCAAGCGCCTTAAACCAAGAGACTCCGAGAAGAGCATTGGTGTTCACTTCGGCCGAGGCCGACTAACGCCGACAACTGACAAATGCTCAGCTTGCGGTGAGTCCGCGCCATCTTCGTCACTTCGTTACTTCGCTTAGCGCTGCGAAAGTTCGTAGCTTTGATGGGAATTCGTGAAAGTTCGTGAGTTTGATGGCTTTCTGTGAAAGTTCGTGAGTTGGTTGTCAAACGGCGACTCCTCGGCACATCGCGGAGTGATGTGAATCAACAGCTTGCCGAGGTTGGCCGGTTAGGTTCTGGTTAGCTGGTTAGGGGTTGGAGGTTAGAGGTTTGGGCTAGGCGGTTACGGTTAGAGGTTAGAGGTTAGTGGTTAATGGTTAATGGTTAGAGGTTAGTGGTTAGGGTTAGAGGTTAGTGTTAGGCCAGGGTATCAATATAAAAAAACGGGAGAGAAGGAAATGATGGCCAGATTGATGCGTCTGATTTGTGTGGTTTGTTCACCTCACGAACTTTCCTGGAAATTCACCAAAGTGACGAAGTTTCAGAGGTTTCCATCAAAGTGATGAACTTTCGCGAGTTTAAGCGAAGTAACGAAGTGACGAAGGTGACTACTACTCGCTTGCGGTTCAACCTCGCCTGTCGTGCGCGAATCTTCCACAAGTCGAGACACAAGGTGCTGTTTATTGAATTTTCTGTCTGTGTTTACTAAGAAGAATATAAAAGATCCGAAAGCTCGAAAGGGCCTAGCCCCGAATCGAACGGGTTTCCCCGACTTGCAGCGTCAATGAATTTTGGACGTGAACCATCCGCCACCAGACCTTACCATCGCTTTTTAAACCTGGATAATGTTTATGATTTTTGAGAGTCTATCAATTCAATTTCTGGCGCAGCGCGCGATATATCTATGTACTTCAAATTCCGATTTTGAACGGGCTAAGGCAGGTGAAGAGGCTCAAAAATTGAAACAAAAGGTTCCCAAATGGAGTCACAGTGACTGACTGTATAAAATAATAATAATAATAATAATAAAAACACAATTCTGTGAGGTCAAAGGGCCCAGTCCCGAATCGAACGGGAATCACGTCGTACAATGTCGACGGGAACTGCACCATAAGTACGGCTGCGTACCATTCGCTACCAGGCCTTTCGAGGGCTTCCTAGCTCTGTCTGAACAAGAGCTTCTTTGGACCTCCGTTGGTTTTGGAATCAACTCGGGCTTAGCCTTTTTCGGAGGATATCGCAACTTGAGTAATCGTGAAATTGGAATCCTTGAGCGTTTGACAAACAGCACAGGCAGTATTATGAGCGGATTGAGCGCGGAATTTTTTTCCAGCAAAATAATCCATGGATCCTGATCAACAGATGGAGAAAAAAGGAGAGAAAGCGCATGGCCTAGTCCCGAATCGAACGGGAAATCCCACTGAATTTCATGTCGTCTCTGAAAATTAATTGTGGGTGTGGACCATCCACCACCAGGCCTTGAGCTGGGCATCAGAATACATTATTTTATACTGAGCACATAATTTAACGCGGTCGGGCTCGCAAGAGCGAAGAACGAGATGAATCCTCTCTGGTAGGAGCCAAGGGGGAACCGGGATTCGAAAAACGGATATAGGGTCGATTTTTTTTTTTCGACCTCGAGTGGACCCCCCCCCCCCCCCTCCCCCCCTAAAAAGGGAAGGAGTTTCCCACCCCTAGCACCGGGCCGCATGTCCGGGTATGATAGGCGTGCCGTCACGAACCGAGATCGCAGTGTCCAACGCGTGTGACGCGTCAGAATGGTGTATTCCAGACAGTGCAATGCGTTGCTCATAAAGGTGGGGAAATCAGAGACATCGCATGCTGGGAAAAGTGATTGACGCGTTGTTTGTTATTTAATGTAAAGTCGGGGTAATGAGTAGTAGTGCTCAAGACAAGAGGTGCACACTCTTTTTGCATGAATAGGTCTGAAATTTTCACTCATCCATTAGTATGTTTCACACCTATTTCTTCTTCTTTTTTTCCCTTTTGGCGTTGCTTTAGAGCTGAGGAGAACCATTTTGGAAGGCTGTGCTCTGCACGTGTGACCGATCCACCACCCAAATAGGGGTTTCTGTCCTATTTGGGTCATGGATTGAGACAGAGCACTGTGATTTGCTCTCTGACCCATCTAACAATCACAAGACACATTTTTGAAACTTCCCAAAGCTCATTTGTAACTGACCCTACAAAATTTTTTCAGCCGACCTCGGACCCCCCCCCCCCCCCACCCCATATCCGAAATTTTAATGCCGGTTCCCCCTTGGTAGGAGCCAAGCTAAAATAGAAGTTAGAGGCGTCATACAGTAGGCCAGCTCATAATGCATAAGGCCCATTCCCTGCCAAATTGAGCTGAATTTGGCCAAATCCTATGCATTATGAGCACCCTTCTACAGTGGCGAAAGGCATATTGGTGGATCCAAAATTCTATGTGTTATGAGGATTTTGGCAGGTATGCATTATGAGCCATTCTACTGTAGAAAGAGCTACAAAAAAAAAAGAGAAGTTACTCCGGCAACATGGCTCAGTCCCGAATCAAACGGGGATCTCGCTGCAAGCGTTCATATGCCATGCCTTTCGCATTGATTGCGAGCGCAGACCATCCGCCACCGGGCCTTGCTATTAGTACAGCAGCACTGGCCAAAGCAGAGTGTTTTTTTCTTCAGTAATGCGGGCTGGTGTCGAGCGAACAGATTTTTATCGGCGCTGGAGACAGAGCCGATTTTGGACGCCAGGCCGACTGTTGATTCAGTTAGTAACAGAAGGCCCTATAATAGATTGTAAAAAAAGAAACGCAGTACCCCTTTCCAACGCTAAATGCCAGTGTCGAATTGAACGGGGTCCCACTGTACAAGGGGTTCGCTTTGTGATTGGCTACCAGGCCTCGATTGCGACAAGCGAGGCACGAACTTCTCGTTGTAGCGTCTGTTTATAAGAGACTGGGCCTCGATACCGGTATTCAAATCACGATTCACTGGACGAGGATGTTTTTTTTTCGGAGGGATGGGGCTGGTTTTTGCTAAGAGCAAGAAAGGGTTTGCGATCACAGATCCTGGAGTCGACGGTTGACCTTTGATCCGGCGAACGAGGTTGTATACCTCGGAGGTTAAAAGGAACACTCGGATTCATCCCACGGCCCAGTCCCGAATCGAACGGGTGTCCTACTGCAACGAAGGCAGGAGGGTGACTGATTGAGACGAGACGGGTAAGTATTTAACCGATCAGAGTCCAAATCAAACAGTGGAAAGATAAAGCACAATCTAATCTCATCAATCCGATATGTCCACAGCTTGAGCCCAGCATTTGCTCAACATTCTCTTCCTCAATCTATGCCTCCTTTGACTCGCCAGCAGACGCACGCTAGTGTCCACAGTTGGTGGTCGGACAGTAATCCGGGCCTCCAAGGGCCAACGGTCAACATTCATGCAGCTGCAAAGCCGCTGATGAAGTTGATGTATCACCGCCAGGCATTAGCATTCATCAGAAAGAATCGCAGCAGTCCACTTTCCCGGACGATATTGGAGACATTCTTGTCATATCTTCCGTAAGCTCGAACGTTTCAATTCTTTAAGGAGGTCGTTTACGGATCCTGTAGGTGGGACTACATCTCAAGGTTTACGAAGGAGGCTATCTTCGGGGAGTTGATTTACAGAACTACAACCGGGGTCGACGATGCCCGCGCGATGGTTGATTCGCCTGTTTTCGATTGCATCGTGCAAATGTTCACGTCGTCTGACGTTGGAGAAAGGATTTTTTCGTGTCGACTGATAGGAAATTTGGCGGGCCACGAGTTCAGTACACGCGTCATCTTGAAACTGAGAACATGGGAGCAGCTGGTGTTCCTCTTGCGGCGAGTGTTGGTTCTTTTCTCTTCCCTGGTTCTCACCTCTGGGTCAGGGATGAGGATTATACGGTTGTTGCGGAGGCCACCTATGCATTGTCTCGGATAGCTCGTTGGCTAGACGGCGCGCAGGCCATTGTCGATGCGAAGGCGCTAGACAAAGTCACATTATTACTCAACTCACCGGGTCAGAATGTCCGGAAATGGGTATGCCTGCTAGTGGGAACGCTCGCTTGTCACGAACCCATTACACACGCCATATTCAAGTTAAAGCCCTGTGTGCGGCTGGTGGCTTTGTTACGGTGAGTTTGGATTCCTTCTTTAGCGGAAAGGTGGGGTTTTCATCATCAAACAGGGACGAAGATTCTGAAGTTATTGAGTGGGCCATGCACGCATTGTCTCAGATCGCTCATGGGTTGGAGGGTGTGCAAGCCATCGTGCAAATGTCTGGGAGGTACTCGATTCCCCGAATCGGGATGTCACTCAATGGGCTTGCACGTCATGGTCTTACTCGAATCATCGAGTTCACACGCCCGGTATTGGGCTTGTGAGCTATTGGGGTGGCTCGCTAGCCACGAGTCCACTGCGTCGACTGTCTTCGAGCTGAAGCCTTTTAAACAACTTGTCTCTCTCACACAGTGGGTACTTAGATGAACTACATGCGCGATTTTTGCTGATTTCGGCCAGGGAACCTTCGACGCGCACCAGTGCCATATTTGCGCTTTGTGCAATCAGTGAACGGCCGGATGCTGTCATGGCCTTCGCAGACCTCGATTTATTGGAGAAGCTGCAGAACATAACGTCGACGGATACCGAGACGCAAGTCCAGATACACACGATTCTGAACAACCTTGCTCAATATATGGAGGACGTTAGAGTTGCTTTATGAGAGAGTGGTGATCGCTTCTAGGGAGCGGCCCAGGCGTGCCGAGGCCGAAAGATTGTAACAAACCTTCCCCAACAGAGTCGTTGATCGGACATAAAAGAGAAAGAGAAAATTTTTCGAGGTCTCGATAGTCTCCCGCACGGGATGTATGATAGTCGACAAATCCTAACCTTATAACGTCTCGGGCCTTGTTATAGCTGTACCAGCACTGGCCAAGGCATAGTGTTTTTTTTCGACAGGTGTGCGTCGGTTTTTCGACGGGCAAGGAACATTTTGCGATCGGAGAAACTTGGCTGATATGGACTCGACGGTCGACCGCTGCATGATGATCGGGCGAACAAGGGAAATACCTTTGAGACGGCCATGCTCTTCTAACGGATGGTTCGTTGAAATGCAGAGCAAATTGGGTGTTCTTGAGTCACTCAATGAAGGATTTGGAGTAACGGGCAAAGTTTTTCCAATTATGGGAATTATTTGTGGAGAAGAAGAAGAAAAACTTACTGGTAGGTATTCAAGGACTTGTATTGAGTTGACTTGTCAAGATGAAGAACAGTTACAGCTAATGTCAGTACCGAGGGCGCGAATTGAAAATTTCCGTTTTGGGCTGTTTTCGATCTTCTGCAAAAAAAATTGTCCATATCTCACTCAGTTCTGCAGCTTTCAACCTGAAACCTAGCTAGAACTTCCGGAATAATTCAAGCGCAATTAGTGATAGAGTTAGATTTGTAATAATATCCTATTTTTGAATGCACCCAAAGTCCTGCTCCTCTGGCAAAACTTCCATCTACTGGGCTCAAATCAGGTCCAATGGATCTAGATTTTTGTAAGGGCCAATTTTTAGTAGTTTGGAAGGATGTTATAGATCTAATTTCCTTATATCCCTTGCTGAAAACACCTCTAACCTTATTTGTTGTTCAAAATGTCTCTAAATTTGAATATAGATCCCTGCACAGATAGTTTCCGCATTCTGCCTCTATGACATCCTTTGGAATCACTATCAGTTGGCCCTTACAAAAATCCAGACCCATTGGACCTGATTTGAGCCCGGTAGGTGAAAATCTCGCCAGAGGAGCAGGACTTTGGGTGCATTCAAAAATAGGATATTATTACAAATCTAACTCTATCACTAATTGCGCTTGAATTATTCCGGAAGTTCTAGCTAGGTTTTTTCAACCTGCAGAACTGAGTGAGAGATGGACAATTCTTTGCAGAAGATCGAAAACAGCCCAAAATGGAAATTTTCAATCCGCGCCCTCGGTACTGACATTAGCTGTAAAGAAGAAATTCACCGAAAAGAAGTTTATATATGGGAATATAAAAACTGTAGTCTACTATGGCAGTCAATGTGCACTTTTATTATTAGTAGGATAAAAGCATTGTTTTGTGTAAAACCTTTGAGAAAAAGTGTCCTAAACTTCCAAGTGAGCTCCCGAGAAAAACCTTTCCGGAAAAGTTTCCGGGAACTTTGTTTTTTCCAGGAAACTTTTGTTGCTCTGCAAACTTCAACAGTGGGCGGCTATGCTAACCCTAATGATTTCAATTTAAATATTGTGCGTGGGCGACGGCTTGCTTTGGCTTGATTGAGGCTACGTCAACCATCCTTCCCATACCCTTGCTGCACTCTCATCCTGGAAGAGTGCAATGACGTGCAAGAGGTACACACAAGGATGGGAATGCAGGACAGTGCAGGACTAGGCTCTGAGGAGACTCCAAATGTGGGCCTGGCTGAGGACCTGCCGAGAGCGCTATGGCGGTGATGCGCCATCATTGATCCGCAGCTAAGCCGCCACTGGGATTAGGGTTAGCATAGTCACCCACTGTTGAAGTTTGTGGAGCCAGAAAAAGTTTCCCGGAAAAAGCAAAGTTCCCGGAAACTTTTCCGGAAAAGTTTTTCTCGGGAGTTCACTTGGAAGTTTAGGACACTTTTTCTCAAAGGTTTTACACAAAACAATGTTTTTATCCTTCTAATAATAAAAGTGCACATTGACCGCCATAGTCTACATCCTGGAAGTCGCCATGAAGTAGACCTCCCAATGTGGTAAGATGAGAAAGAGGTGTGCGATGACGTATATCGAAATGCACTGTTGCTTCTTCAACGATGCATGAACTCCGAAAAAACTCTGCTACAAACCTCGTTCGTTGAGATATTACGCGCAGAAGACTTACCTGAAGCTGCGAGGAGTATGAGGAGAGCAACGTGAGTGTACAGGTTATTTCGGATCTTCCGTTGAGTAGCTGCATCCACTGGAAGACTGAGGAATCATCCTCCGTTGCGCTCCGGTGAGCGCCGAATTTCAATATGTACCGTATAGGATTTACATTGAATCGCCTCCAATGAGTAGTACCTGTAGACTTTCGTGACTCTGGGCGCATACTAACGTCGGCTTTAGGGTTAATTCATCCTATGCAAACCCTCTCAGCTCTGGGCGCCCACATAGACGCAGAAATGGAACAGGAAGGTATTGTATTGATTTTGAAAGATCAGACGGTGGGCGGCAGATGCCAGCTGGGAGGTATCAAGCCGAGCGCTCGACCCCGGGTTTATATTCCAATGGTTTTACTTGACAAGACTTTTTTCATCAACGAAGGAATGTTGGCGTCGAACACTTTTGGGCACGGTAGTTATTATCTGGCGCAAAATGTCTCACCCATTTCAATTGGAAATGGTGCCTAACTCGTGAATGTTCGGCGGCGGCAACTTGAACCAAGATCAAAAACTGATTTCCACGTCCGGCCTTCCATCTCACCGCCGGCGCCTTTTAAGTTCAAGATTTCTCACAGCGCCGACAGTGGACCCAGGTGAGTGGCCTTCGGATCAGGGTGCCAGCGGTTCGCGGTTGCAAGCAGCATCGACACCCACCGCCACCGTGACGAATTTCAAGAAGTACGAGCTTCGACTAGCCAATAAAGGATCTTAGAAGCACTTACACCCCTGAGCCAGCACCGCAACGCTCAACGGCGGACCCGGGTGAAAATAATTTCCCAGGGGACGGTGCCTCTGAAGTGATGCACCCGCGGACGCGAATACTCAAAAATATATAAAGGGCGGCCGGCCTTCATTTTCCAACCCATCCCATTATTTTCGCACCTGTCTGCCTCTTTGCTTCCGTTTTGCTTTCCCCGCCTTCGTGTTGAACTTCTCCTTAATCCAACCTTAAAACTCTTTATCCTAGCTGATATGATGACGAAATCCACCTTCTTCTTCCTGGCGGCAGTAGCCACTGCCAGCCTTCCTCGTGCGACCTCGTCCGTCTACTCCTCTTTCTTTCTCTTCAGTTAACTCATACCAAAATTATTCAACCGTACAGCACATGTAGCAGTGCTGTCCAAGCCATCCTCGCCTCGCCCGACGCGGCCTGCGTCAACCCCACTGGCCTCAAGGCCTACCTCAATCTGGCTTCCCAAAATGTAACCGTTGACCGCGCCAAAAGCACCGTCGAGACGTGGCTCACGAGCTATTGCGCTCTCAGTAGCTGCAGGTGCGTTCATTCTGAGACCCTACGCTGCTTCTGAATAAAGTTGATGTACAGCTCCGCCACAGTCGACCGCGTCGCGAAGAATATCAGCGCGTCCTGTGGCTCGGACCCCAGCATCTTGATCGCGGGCTACTCGTTCACCCGCCAAATGTTGTGTTTCAAGGAGTGAGTGCCCCCTGCGCCTCTCATTCCTTAGGCTTGCCGAAATAAGTCCCATTCAGCACCACCGCAGGCAAGTTCTGCCTCACGGAGTCCATCAAGTCCGCCGGGATCGCCGGCGCAGCGCCGGACCTCATGATCCTCGACCTCATCGTCGCCTCGGGCTCGCGCGGCTCCACTTGCAATGAGTGCACCAAGGCGCGCTACCAGCTGACGGTCCAGGCCGGGATTGGAAGCACCACCACCAGTATTGGTGCTATATGTGGCGCAAACTTCGTTTGTGCGTGGCTACCCTGTGTTTAATAATGCGCATGGCGGCTGAAATGAGTTTCAGCGACGTTAAACAGCACCGTCGTTGGCGTCACGCAAGCGGTTATCGACGACAGCGCCAACGCTAATGGTGCACTGGCCCGAGCGCTAAACTCCGGGACCGGCGTGCTGGTGCTGGCGATGTCGGGTTTATTTGCCCTGTTGTAGATGTGGTCAGCGTAGGATGATTTTTTAACTGTGAATAATTTATCTTGCTCGTAGTTGTCGAGAAACTGGGACACTGATAGGGCTAATGACTGGTGGGCGTTGGGTGGGGCGAGATAAGAATCATAAGAGCTATTAGACTCAAAGAGAGAAAACCTACAGAAATCAGTCAATATTTCAGGCAAAACGGCAAAGCTATGCCATATTGGCTGGAACTATTGAATATGGTGTTCGAGTGGAAGCGACGTAAATAAATAAATAAACACCCATGTTCGATGTACGACAATGACGGTCATCACTCGGCAGCTGATTACATCATTTGTGTAAAGCGATTGAAGCACTCTTCTTAACTCTTCTTTTTTTCATCCGTCCACCCATCTTCACTTTTTGCTTCACGACTTCACTCTGATCAAGACTGGCATGGATTGCGGCAATGAATGCACGGAGTTTACTTCTCCCGCCGCCCTGCGGGCCCGTCTCGCTCAAATCGACTCCGAAATGGAAGAGCTCTACATACGACTCGACGAGCTTGCGTGAACCGATATTTGAAGCCCTCGAATCCATTGTATACCCAATTCTCACCTTACCCCCGGAAATTACAGCCGAAATCTTTCAGCAGCACTTTAACGGACTCCACAGCGTCGACGACGATCGTTGGCGCGTGGATTTGCACACTGCGAGCCGTGCAGGCCCCCTCTTTTTAGCTCAAGTTTGCAAGGCGTGGCTAACCATTGCCCTCAGTATGCTCTTCATGTGGTCTCGCATACGAGTTTTCTCCTCAGAGCAAACCCTACCTGGCAAGCAGAAGCTCCTTCAATGCTGGCTTCCGCGTGCGGGCGACCATCCATTGTATCTGGATATAATGGGTTACCTCGACTGTCGTCAGTCCGAGCTTCTGTTCCCCACACTTGCATCGTACTCCGCCCAGTGGCGCACGTTCTCCTGCTACCTGCAGACCCCGATTTCTTTCCCGATCAATCAAGTTCAGGGCCATGTTCCACTCCTGCGCAAGCTGAGGCTCGGGCTGAAAGAAGCGTCCCGTGCTGCCGCGCTGATCACTGCATTTTCCGACGCCCCTCAGCTTCGGGAAGTAGAGCTGCTGTACCTTCCACCCACGTGGATTTCCCTTCCCTGGGCACAGCTCACCCGCCTCGTCTGCTTTGGGCAGAACATCGAGCAATGTGCTGAAGTTCTTAGCCATACCGCCAATCTGGAAAGACTCTCCGTTGACCTGAAAGGGTTCACTCGTGGCGTACAGCCCACTCCTGTTCGTCTAGATAATCTCCACACACTCGAGATCATGGATAGCTTCGAGCGAACGCTGAAAGTCCTCCCCTACCTCACCCTTCCAGCACTCAGACACCTCCATGCCACACTGCCCTCTGACGCGCCATCCCTTGCGCCGCTGCGGACACTCCTCGCTCGCTCTGGTTGCACATTGCATTCTATATCCCTTTATTCCAACTCTACGTTTGCAATTCCCTGTCTGGCCGCTTTGGGCACAGCTAGCGAGGTATCTCTGCCCACACTCAACTGGGCCTCGAGCGACCTTGCCGCGTTATTCGACCGTATCGCCACCGATCCTACCTTCCTCCCCCACATTCGGTCTCTGTCCCTCCTGCGCTGTGAGACCACTATCCCGTATGTCGAAATGTGCGACATGCTTGTTGCGAGATGGTATGAGCGAGGGAGCAAGCCCAAGCTCGATTCCTTCCGCCTCGTTCGCGGCGCCGGCGACTCCGATCAGCCCCCGGATCCCGCCACATCAGAAAAACTCTGGGCGATGGTAGATGAAGGGCTCAACATTCATATTGAGAGTCTCCACAAGTCCGAACGTTCGGTCAGTGACCCATATTTCCTCCGTGTCCTCGATCCACTGCTGATCTTGTCCACAGTACCAGCTCGAGTTCAACAATTTTTAGCACCGTATCTGATCTTCTTGGACATGTTTTTGCACGTTGATAGTGTCTGCCGCGTTGGGAAGCGGTGATTATTTTGGAGTGGGGTATTTCGCGTTCATTGCAGTACACATATCTTCGGTAGGCTGTATTTTTTTCCTTTCGTTTTCTCGCTCGACCACTCATCCGAAGTCTAGCGTTACCTCACCCGTGTGTCGGTCGTCGTCTTGGTCATGGTTTGACGCGTTGGTATCAATATTCGTCGCTTTGGGAAGTGTTGAAGTATTATATGCTTTACTTTTTGATGTTCAGGTGCAGGCATCTTGCGAGGAATGAAAGTCGTTGTATGCCATGGGCGTCCACTACGGACTCTACATACCAGATTCTTGTGCTCAAACCTGTCTGCTGTCCGCGTCGAATACTTGGCATCGAATCGCCCGGGCCGCATTCGCTTTTCGATAAGTATCACAAGTCCCGCAGTTCCGTGAACTAACAAGAAACTTGATCGCCATCACTCACGTCGGGCTTGGCTCGCCGTAACCGTGAGCCATTGCTAAAACTGCGAAACCAGGGTCATTCGATTTTCGTCTGAACAGAAAGAAGAAGAAAAATGGAAGCCAGTAGCCTAGCGAACTTCGAAGTAATGGCAAAGTGCCGTATCTCTAGGCCAACCGACCAGAGCATGGAGGTGGGATACTAAAAATACGGTACCGCAATCCAGCCAGTTACCGAGTTATTGCCCGCGTCGATGCAATGAACGAGTGTGAACAGCGGGCTGAAAGGTTTATTCATTACAGTAACAACCGAGCTGATACTTATTGGGCAAAGATTGACTTCGAGTTCGATTTCAGATGCAGGAGTGCGAAGGTAAGGTGTCTGGAATTCATGTATAAAAAAACAGCTGCCGACGGTCTAAAGCCGAATCCCGAATCGAACGCGGTTGCCATTGAAGATGACGGCGCAGAATCAATTATGGGCGCGGATCATCCGCCACCGGGCTTTGTCAATGTGAGTATTCAAGCCACGGTTATGTACTAACCGATGACAATTCATGCAGGTTGCGGTTGTACCAAGCGTAGAGTTGCTAAGTATCGTCGGATTCGGAGCTACTGCCAGCCAGGGAATGTGAATAGACATTGTATTGGATCCCGTTCAATTTAGCGACATGCAGATGCGATAGACTGCCTGGAAAGAAGTGTAAAAAGCACCTCAAGGAATTCCACGGGCTGGTCCCGAATCGAACAGGGATCCCACTCAATTCTGAGAGCACCGCGATATTGATTGTGGGTACGGACCATCCGCCACTAGGCCTCGCCAAACTCCTTTTGATTCCCCTCTAATTGATGTGGACTCGAGGTTTACCAGTACGCAGGGACATTCGAGGTTGACAAAAAGGGTATTGGTCAGAAGAGTACGGCCTAACCCCGAATCGAACGGGTCCCGCTGAGTCGGTATCTGATCCTCTATTGAACGCGGGTGCGGCCGTCCGCTATCAGGCTTTGTAAGGATATTCGAATACCGCATTACTTGGGAGATTTGGGATCGAGATCTGGAGCTGGGCACTTCCACGTCACGGACGAGAGCCGAGTGTATTCTTGGGTAGCCCCGCGCGAGAGAAGGAGACGGGGTGACAGGAACGACAAAAGACATGAGCTTGGAATCGCTGCGGTTACAACGAGATTGGAGATCAATACACGCATTGGAATGCGGTGTTTGGAGCGGAAATAGACAGAGCGTCGGGCTCACGAAAAGAGACCGACTTGACTGACTGCGGTTGCAACGAGATTAGCATAATGAACATAGTACAAGGGGTGGGCGAGCCCGAGTGTCGAGGCTGTGTAAAGGAAACATTAGAATGGAGACGGGGTGGTCGAAGATTTGGGGCCTGGAATGGAAAGAACAAGCATGATGGCGACTGGCGGAAGGTCGCGAAGTCATCGTCACAGCTGTTATTGTATGCCAATCCCCCAGTCGTGCAGAAGCCACGAAAAATGACAGATTCAAAGCGGACCGTATGAAGACGTCAGGTATTGGAGGCTGTACCCGACATGTAGTACCCAGCGTGGGGACCCATTTTGGTCCAACTTGAGTCCTTGTAAGAAAGACATGTCCGGGCTCTGAGATTGTTGAGAAGCATTACTTGAATTTATGCTGAGGGGCCGGAAGCAGGAAATTTATACGGCGTCCAAGCTTAAGATCAAAAGAGTAAAGGCTCTACCAGTAGGTACTAGGTGGAGAAGGGCTTGGGCGTGGCGGGCTGCTGCGCGCTGGCGCTGACGGTGTCCATCTTCTCGAGATTTCGTCGTCAGGTTTCAGCATCAACATGAATGAACAAAAAGCGCGCGAGCCCAGGCTGCCAGAGTACAAAGGGCGCCGTTTTGGGAAGACAATTGAAGACAAAGGTGATGTTTGTGCTTGTTGTGCCACCATGTCCAAATGCGGACACACAACAGCTCATTGTTGCCGCCAAAGCGGAAGAATGGGAATGCACGCCGCCCGCATTGTTGCGTTATGCGGCTAGCGGTATAAATATGGGCGGCCGTCGGCTTGAATGGATAAGACTCCCAGTCTCCCCTCTCAGCCTCCTACCAGCCACTTTACGTCTGTTTCACGTTCCCTCTGTTCTCGGAGACTCTCTGCATCCCTTTGCATCTCAGCTAAACTTCTTCAACGACCCTTACGTTCGGTGCGATATTTTTTCTTACATTGATTCGACTCTTTTCTGACCCTTTTCAAAGACTCGTATACTTTTTTTTCCCCATCGCTAGTCGATTCACCATGTCCTCCTCCGCCATCCCCCATGTCGTTGCTTTCCTGACTCGTCCTCTTCTTCCCGCATTTGCCCCCGCGGCTGTCTCCTCCGCTCAGCTCATCCTTACCGCGTCTCTGGCTTCTGTGTCATCCGCCACGTACACCCTGAATGCCACCTCCACCCCACCCGCGCCTCTCTTCGCCGCGTCCATCGGTGCCGGAATCCCTTGGGCAGCGTGGCTCGCCGCTCTCGGCAGCGACGAAATCCTGCTGTTTTACGGCCCAGGCTACGTCAAGGTCCGCCTCGGCGACGCGGCCGTGACCGACGTCTGGAGCGAGGAGACCCAAGGCAGCGTCGTGCCCATCTCGCGCGTCCAGGCGCAGATGAAGGTCGGGTCCAGCCCTCTCCTGCAGCAGAACACCGGTGCCCGCCTCCGCGCGATGCTCCTCTCCGCTCGCGTGCGCAGCATGCGCCGTGACCAGGCTGAGCCCATCCGCATCCCGAGCCTCCTGCGCTCTCCCATCACGGACTCTGACGACTCTGACTCCGAGTCAGACTACTCGGACTCGGACTCCGCCTCATCGACGTCCTCGAAATTCACCTCCTACTCCAACGACTCCCTCACGTCCGCTGGCTCCCTGTCCCCGCCCAGCACGCCCGCGAAGACTGCGGCGCCCGTCGCGCTCCCCGCTGTGGCCGTGGCCGCATACCGCCCTCCCTTCCGTCGCTCGAAGCCCACGACGAAGCCCTCGCCGCCGCGCGCCTCCGCGCCCGTGCCGGTCGACCGCTCAAAGAAGGACACGACCGCGTACCTCTACCAGGGCGGTGTCACCCGCGTCATGACCGGCGGCGTCATGCTCGGCCCGCGCCACGTCGTCCGCGCTACCCGCTCGTAAACGACCCATCCCCCTCCAAAATCTCCTCTGCTCAAAACTCACGACATCCACGGCTCGGACCGTCCTCCCCTCACGAAACTCACGCACCCTCCATTCGCCTTCTCCCTCACCTGAACACTTGTAGCATTACTCTGGATCCTTGTCTCGTCTTGTCTTGATACTCACATCTGTAGCTCGCTCGTACATATACCGTACATACTTTAATCCCGGTAGGTATCTCCCTTAGTTGTAATAACATCTTTTTTTTTCGTCGATGTTGTGAGTTGCCCCACTCAACTCGGCATTGTGCCTCAGTCTCTTTTCCCTGTCGCGTGTGACTCACCCAGCGCCAGAAAGCGCCAGCAAGCTTTCTTCGTCGATCCGCAAGACTAAAGAGAAAAAATAAACAAAAGGATTTTTTTGTTTGAGGTGGCAGAAGGGCCTGGTCCCGAATCGAACGGGAGTCCCGCCTTGAATCCTGATGATGCATTGATTGTGAGCGCGGACCATCCTCCACCAGGCCATCCTCTCTCCCCTTTGAGCCTGGATAAAGTCGTCGATTTTTGAGTGTTTATTGGTGCAACCCCGGTGCAGCGCGGAGTGTATCGACCTGAAATTCAGTCCAAGCCGGATTTAGCGTTAAAAAAAACACAACGCGAGAGGACGAAGCCGAAAATCCCTGTGTTGAAATGCGAAAAAGGAAACACCTGGTCCACTGCCTAGGGTCTCGTTGCCGCTGGTGCAGCACAGCCCCCAGTGCACCGGGATTTTGAACTCCCAAATTTTCTGACTCTCACCGAGGCCGAACTAGTCTGGGAAAAATCTAGGCACAACAATGAGTGCGGTGGTGTGGGTGGGCAGATTGATCGCACCCTCTGTCTTGACTGTCCTCTTATTTGTTACTACGGTCCAGTCGACAGGCATGAACAGGTTCAAGGTTTGCGGATACGTCAGTGAGCTCGTCGCTATAGTACGAGTTCTCGCTGAACTGATTTGGAATAGGTCCATAAATTCTTTCAGTTCATACCTACGAACAAAGGTGCAGAGTCCGCCCGTTGTCCACACGGCTAATCCCAGCGAGCCTCATTCCGTTTTCAAGCTTCACCCGAGCGAATCTTTCAACCCCACAACTATACGTGGACTAGATATCGTAAAAGGGACATGTCGCTATTACTTCTTCCCGCGAGGCTGAGAAGTGCGAGGATTTGCAGATGGCTTTCTTTGACTTAGTAAAAAGAAAAATTGCCAAAAGCAATGGCCCTCAAGCCCAAGTGACAGTGTGTCTTCTGCTGCTGGGGGAAGTACGATGAGTGAAGTAGAAGGCGAGGCCCTTTTGATGTATGATACGTATCAGCGCATCACGCTTCCTGCCTTTCTCGGGTACTCATCCGCCCCGTTCAATCGGGTAATTAGTCGGTTAGGCGGAAAACCACAAGATCCGCTGTTTGTAATTCATTCCGTGACTTTTCAGAAGCGACGGGCTCTGGGCGTGCTGGGGATTTTTGTGAACCTGCTCCCTTTTTTTCGGGCGGTGAATTTACAAAGAAGCAGAAGAACAAAAAATATCTTTACATCGACTTTTTTGAACCTTCACTCACCGAGTCGGCTCAAATCCTGTTGCCAAAATCCTTAGCGAAACTGGGAATTGTGCCTCCCGTGAGCCATTTCTTCCACTCCAACTCGTATTTCATCGAAGGCTGCCTGCAGATCGAACACCGGTGCACCAAAACAGAACATTCCCGGCGTCACTTTCTAGGTCTTACACTGCAATCTCGCAAGTTCGCTTCGCCACGAGCACAAAGAGCGTCAAGTCTGTTACACGTTCCATCATTAAACCTACAGCATGTCTATTCCATAGCATCGCAAGTAATCGCCTTCTCTATATCGCTACTGGTGATATTGCTCTTCTCGCACAGACTGCGGAAAAGTCCATCGTCCTTGTTAAACAAGTTAAGCGGCGTATCGAATTCCTTGCAAGATGCTGTTAGTATAATCTTCATCAGAGTTCTCAGACTGCCACTCACCGCGATCTTTCCAGCATCGAGAACTATACACCACCTGAATCAGCAATAATAAACTCCGTTGAGTAACCCACACACCGAGAATCCGGTCGTAAGATAAAATTGTGCGCAGTCGATGAGCAATGCAAATCAAGGTGCGATCCCTGAACTGCGTCTGAATCGTGCGCTGAATTTTATTGTCCGTATCGAGGTCAACTGAGGCCCTACACATGACACATGTCAGCATTTAACCACATGGGAGAGAAGCTGTCCACGCACGTAGCCTCATCGAGGATTACAACACGCGAGTCTTTCACCAGCGCTCGCGCAAGACTGAGCAGACTCCGCTCGCCTACACTGAGATTGGCGCCGTCTTGCTCTATGACGGTGTCGAGTGTGAGCCGGTGACGATTCTCCGCCTGTGATTCGAGGTCTATAGGAGTGGAGGGCCGCGTCTCGACTAGGTAAGAGCGACGTAAGGCGTTCCATAGTCGTGCATCGTCATATTTGGAGAACGGGTCGAGTGCCGCGCGCACAGTACCTCATCATTGAATTAGAGAGTAGTACACCTCATGGGTGAAGTAACTTACCGCTGAATAACGTCGGCTGAGTAGACGATATGACCAACCGGCGGAATTAAAAAAAGTTGGGCACACACACCTCTTGTGGTATAATCGCGATATTTGATCGCAAATCGGTCAACCCTGACATTGGGTCAGTATCCAGCCCGCCGGAAGCCCGCGATAAGAAAACCCACCGATCTTGCCGATGTCTACGCTATTGAGTAGCGAGTAAGCCAGAATGAAAATTAGTAAATGGCACGTACTCGTCAACGATGATCTGGCCGAGGTACTCCACGATCCGCAACAGACACAGCGTAAGCGACGATTTACCGGCACCCGTACGACCGACGACGCCAATCTTCTCTCCGGCCTTGATTTGCAGCGAGATCTCATGCAGAACGTTTGGCAGACCGGGTCTGTAAGCCATTGTGACTCCCTTGAACACGATCGCCCCATGCGTGGGCCAGTCGGCGGCAGGCTTGTTCTCTGGGGTGCTTTCGTGTGGAGCCTCCATGGGGACAACGTCGCTCCTCGCGTAGTGGATGACTGGAAGAGGCCAGATTAGAATCTATCGAACAGCTCATCATCGGTATCGCACCTCGTTCAACAGAGTTCATGTAATTCTGCGACTTTGTGAGACGGGACTTCATGAGAGATTATGAACGCGGCTCACTTCCACTTCGGCAGACATTCTGGTAGTGACAGAAAACATTGCCGATAAGGTCGCTGCGGAGGTTGTCAGTAACGCGTATGGCCGGCAAAACGCAGACCTACTTGTATATGTCAAGATTAGTCCGATTTCTCCGGGGGTAATCCCCGACACACCCACGGCCGCGAAAATGCCAACCTACAGTATATAAGGCAATGGGGAAGAGAGCGCAAAATCGTTACCAAAAATACGAGGATTGAACCGCAGGCGTCCAATCGCACTGCGAGCCACCTAGGAAGTTAATATATCAGTTACAATATTCATCTACGGTGGAATCTATTATTGATCCACCGTTGGTAGGTGACCGTAAGGAAAAGCGCGCGGTTCTGAAGGTCGATGTAGTATGCGTTGTCCCGGATGAACCGCGAGATCTCGCCGTAGCTGCGGATCGTCGGGAGACCTTACATACGCGACAAAGTAAGCTTCAGTCGAAGAGATGGAGAAAAAAGGGACTTGCCGGTCAGCGACTCCGAAAGATGCGCGTACAGAATCGATCGCAGCATCGCGTCAAGTCGCTTCGTCTCCAGCGCGGTGGCGCGGTAAAACTGCAAAAAGTAGCCGAATCCGAACATGATGACAACGGCCGCAACGACTACGAAGGGCACACGGTCAGAAAAATTTGGACTTGAAATCAATGTCTTACTGAAATAGTGTTCGAGGATGCTGATGACGATGACGGAGCCTAGGACCTGGGCCAGGGCCAGTGTAACTGGATGGAGTTCAGCCGGGAAATGTGTCGTTCAACAAAATGACCCTACACATCCGCATAGAAACTGATAATGCGTGAACAGGTGTTTAAAAACAAGTCGACACACGTACTTGGTAGAGCATTATCTATAGCTGTAACGATGAAATGGTGAGTGCGCGAAGATAGGTGTCGAAAAGTCCTTACTGTCGATGTCTTTCCCGAACTGAGACCATAATGAGAAGGAGAAATAATGTAAACAACGGGGACTCACAATACCCATGATCCGACCCATTGGCTGAAGCTAAGTTGGAATAATTCCAATCGGAACGGGAAACACGTACGGTGGTATCTAAGGGGGCAAGGTCAACAACGAGAAGGAGTTACAATAGCGGAATACGCACCGAAGAATGACATCGGCGCGTGGAATATGTTAACAATCGTAGTGTGGTGCAAATTTCGCGACACCCGGACAGCAAAGAAGTCCATCAAGAAACCCCTGAACATCACGCCTGAGTATGAATCGCAACGCAGTAAGACAAGTAACGCACATCACAAGGGTGAACAGCGCCTGTGAAACACCGAGGACCGCGTACAGCATCTGGTAAAACGAGTACCCCTTGTGGAACGTACTAGATCACGGAATCGGCATCCACTGCGCTGAATATATCCTGTGGATCACTCACTCGGCCTGCCACCATACTAGAACATAAGAATTCGCGACCGCACTGCCCTGCATGAGGATCGCTGCGAGTACTATGGCCGGGACCGTCAACCATCCACCGCCTGCCTTCATATAATATCCGTACACTAAAAACGACCGATCAATCAGCACCTTGAATTGGGAACTCCCTCACGCACCGCTCCACGCGACACCCCCCGTCGTGCGCTTCTCCTTGACCATCAGCTTCCCCTCGATCTTGCCCGTCCCCGCCGCACCGTTACTACGGGCCTTCACGTCCTCCACAGACACCACCTGCACCTGCGGCGCCTCCTCCCCTTCCTCGCCCTCGCCCTCCTTCGCCTCGGCGCCGCCAAACTCGCGATCCAGCCTCGCAAACTCGCCCCCGCGCGCGATGAGCTCGGGGTACGTGCCCACCTCGGTGATGCGCCCGTTGTTGAGCGTGTAAATGTAGTCGCACTGCGAGAGAAAGTGCAGCGCGTGGGTGACGAGAAGGACTGCCTTGCCACGCGCGACGAGGCCCTGGATCGCCGTGTGGAAGAGAGTCTTGCCAACGTGTGCGTCGACTGCGTGGTAGTAATCAGCATGAGAATTTTGCTGATCAAGAGCAGGGTACGCACCGGCAGATAATGGGTCGTCGAAGATGAAGACGTCCGCGTCGTAGTACAGTGCGCGAGCGATATTTACCTGGTGTCGGACATTCAAGGTACATCCAAAATATAAAACACGGGGTTTACTCTTTGCTTCTGTCCGCCCGATAAGTTGATGCCCTTTTCACCGCTGTGGAACAATGAATCAGGTATATAGACTTTATTAGCAGCATTCCACGTACATCTACAACAAAATGAGGTCAGCCACCGATCGCTCACGAATAATAAACAAATGCACCTCAGTCAAATCCCCATCCGCCAGTAGTTGCAAATCTGGCAGCAGACATGAATCCTCTATCACGCGCCAATACCGATCCTCGTCAAATGGCTTTCCAAACAGCACATTATCACGCTTTATTGCATGCAGGGGATCAACGCTTATCGCAAAAACCGATCGAGACGCGTACTCACCAAAGTAGCATTCTGAATCCACGCTGACTGCGGGCAATACGCCACGCTGCCGCCAAACGCCCACTTGCCACCCGTGGTTCGCATCTCACCGATTAACCCTTGAAGGAGGCTCGACTTACCGCTCCCCACGCGCCCGACAACGGCTGCGAGCGTCCTACGGGGGACGGAGAGCGAGATATCTTTGAGCGCGAACGGCTCGGGCTCGGGCTCGTCCTCCTTCTCAGTGAGCTCCTTCTCCCCATCTTTCTCGCCTTTTCGCTTCTCTTTGGCTGTTTTTTTCCGATCCTTCTCCGCTGTCTTGGGATCAACCCCCGCCTCCCACACCCACTCCGCTCCCTTCGCCCAGATCGCCAACTCCTGCTCCTTATCGATGACAAACGGCTCTCCCTGGCGGAGGGGGGCGCGGAAGACGTGCGAGAGGCGGGTGAGGGCGATGCGCGCGTCAGCGGTTGCGGAGAGGGCGCGCGGGAGGAACATCATCGGGTAGCGCAAGAGCTGAAAGCGAGTGGGAAGAGAATATTAGTGAGTAATTCTTGGAATCGGAAGCGAACAAAACTAACGAGGACTCACCTGGAAAAGCGAGAAACTCGCAAACACAACCGCGACATCAAACTGCTTCGTCTGCGTGTATGTCACGAATGCGAGCGTTGCTGTGAGTACGGGTAGGGAGAAAGCCATCGCGTTGCTGCAAAAGCAATACTCAACTCGGTGCCCGAATGCAAGTCACAAGTAAGATGAATGAAAGAACTGATGGAGTATAGGTAGGACACAAGGAGAGAATAGGCAAGCAAGGAATACAGGTAGAGGTGGGGGGAGGGGTAGGTAGGCAGGGAAGGGAGACGCACTTGGCACTTTGATTATGTTGAATCTTCCTGATCCCCTTAAGCTCCATCTGTCGGATATCGAAAATGCGCGACAGGAAGCTCTTCTCGTAACAGAAGTACTTGACGACGCGCATGGAAGAAATCACCTCGAGGACTTTGGAGGCACGTTGGTCGGTCCACTTCATGCTGGCCTGCAAGACACGAAGTTATGTGATTATGAAAATATGAAGGAGGGAGCGAGGAATAGAATAGATTGAAAATGGAAGAACACGAACGCACCTGCCGAAACCTATGTTGTTGCCCCAACATCCTCTCCTGCAGCGGGATGATAATGAGGAAAAGGCCGAAGCCCGCGAGGGAGGAGGGCCCAAGCTCGACGAGGAGGATGGTGAGGCAGACCATCGCTATTCGCCGAGGAAATTTTCATGCATTAGCATCGCAGAATAAATGGGGAAAAAATTCCAAACAGACTCTGTATCGGCGCGGTCCACGCCGCATGGAACCACTGCGCGCACGCGTCGACGCGACTTATGTCGGTACTGATGTGGTTCAACACGGCGCTGTTGGGATGCTGGAGGCGCGCGGCGGGGGTGAAGCGGAGGGCACGGCGGTAGAGCGTGCCGGTGAGGGCTGTGCGCGCGAAGACGCCGGTTGTCATTGAGCAGAAGAAGAACTGCCAGACATTAAGGCGATCGTTCGAAAGCAAAAAGATAGGGAGGTTCGTGAGCTTTGACGCACCTGATGCTGGCAGATACTCGCAGACACAATGACG
This sequence comes from Mycena capillaripes, assembly GCA_029204075.1. Classification (NCBI taxonomy): domain Eukaryota; kingdom Fungi; phylum Basidiomycota; class Agaricomycetes; order Agaricales; family Mycenaceae; genus Mycena; species Mycena capillaripes. The sequence continues at coordinate 228,843 of JARHKZ010000027.1, forward strand.
CACAGCAGCCCAATAGCCATACCGATACCATTCCCGATGTTGGGCGGTGTTTCACCGGCAGCCTGAGCCAAGGTGCGCGCCTTGGCGAAGTTGATGAGCGCCTTGACGATTAAAGGGCCCATGAGTTGTGAGGTGTCTTGGCCGACCTGTACGCATACGTGTGTTCAGAACACGACAAAGAGGGAAGGAGAGCTGAGTGAGATAAAAGTATCACGAGACGCACCTTAAAGAGCCCACCCTTCCAAAACATATGCCCCAGCACATCATTCAAACTCCATGCAAGACTCGCCTCCTTCTTCCCTCCCACCTCCTGCCACCACCTCTGCCCCTTCTCTCTCTTCTCTCGCCCGTGCATCGCCCACCATACGCGCTTCAAGAGTGGAGGTTTGACCTCCCCTTTTGCGAGTCTCGCATTATGCGCCTCCGCGGCCTCAATGCGTCTTGCCCACGCGGCCTCCAGTTTATCGGTCAGGTATCCCGCCTCCTGCTCAGGTCCCATGCGCCAGAGGTCGGAGGCCTGCAGCGTGCGCTGGAAGCCAAGGATCATCATGGGCGTGTACCATGAGTAAGTGAGGCGCGAGATCAGCGAGGCGGTTACATAGGGACTTATCGGCGCCTCGTCGAGTGTGGCGGGCGGGGGCGGAGGACGATTCGCGGGGATCCTAGCGTACACAGAGGCGGGTTAGGGTTGAAGGTTGAATATAACAGTCATACTGGGAAGAGGACAACGGGCAGATGAGGAGACGCAACTCACCAGAGCTGCCACCACCGCCTCCGGAAACGCACCACTTCCTGCCCAAAGTCGAATTCCAGATTACGTGTGACTTTCTTGTCGTCCCCATTCTCCTTCGTACTCGGCGCAGTTTTGCCCTTCCCCCTCATCGTCCCCTCCCCCTTCACCATCCCGTCATCCGAGATTGTGGATTCCTGTGTCTCCGAACTCATCGCGTTCGTTCTTGGTGCTCGTGGGGCGATACGATACGCGGAAACGGAACCACGCGCAGTTTGCTTTGAAGCGTTCCCCCAAACCGCGCCTCGCCGTGGCCAGGAGTTCTTTGCGGAAATTTGGGGTTCCGAGAGCCATTTCAACACCACATTCTGGGATGGAGGGAGTCAGCAGACGCCTACCAAGGCGTATGTAGCTTCTGGTTACCCACGCACTTTGAACTTTCCCACGGTATGCTCCACCCACGAGACTAAAGTGCCAAAGCACGAACTATGTTTGAAATTCACAAGAGCGGCGACCTGGGCTACCCACACACTTTGAACTTTCCCAAGGTATGAATTGCGGGCGCTGCACACCGTGTAAGGATGGACACGGGTACACCCGCGGGTACCTTAGGGTTTACCCGGACCCGGACCCGGACCCGCAAAAACCGTACCCGTGTACGGGTTAGGTCTAAAACCCGCACGGATTACCCGGTACTCAACGCACCCGCGGGTCCCAAAACACGTCGGGTATGCCCGCGGAATTTCCAGCATAAATGATATTTTATTGTCAAATATGGTGCCGTACAATGTCGACTACTCAACAATCTCAACCATTTTCATTTCCCGAGCTTCTGCATCTTCCTGGGCGCGAACACGCTTGCGCCTTTTGGGGCAATCCGCTACCAAGCCGTTCATCCAAAACAAGTCGCGCCATTCCCAAGATCCCAAACAAAGGAGGCGGCAAAAATGCGGTTGCAGGTGAAGTGCATCAGACGGCACCCATGCGAGAAGACACCCTCGATGGGGTACGCGGGTCCGGTACGTGGTTTAAGCACTCGCGGGTAAAAACCCGCGGGTATACCCGCGAACCCGTGTCCATCTTTACGCACACGCAGCCGAAGTGCCAAAACAAGCGCGCTCAGGAGCTATGTTCGAAATTGACAAGAGCGGTGATTCGATGACTGGGATGTTCGAAATTCACATGCCAATAATGGCGCCAATCTACAAGGTTGTATTTCTACAAAATTGATCCTGTTTCACAACGGAAACTTCACTCTTTGTGAACCTTGTCTATAAACTATCAGTGACTAGCAGGTACCCGTGCTCCGCACGGTCAAAGGTTTCAAAGATGATTTTTTATGTACTCGACCTCCCAAGTCAGGTGGCTGGTTTCTGCTCAGTTGATGTGGACACTCGTCACCAACCTACGGTTGGTTCCTCGTGTCCCCCGTGGTCGGCTCTCTATTGCAAAATGAAAAGGACTCGTAGTCAACTCAATTCACTTGTACTCTAGATGGTTTCAAAGACAATGTTTTATTTAGCCAACCTCCCAAGTCAAGTGGCTGTTTTCTGCTCAGTTAGTGTGGACACTCGTCACCAACCTACGGTTGGTTCCTCATGTCCCCCGTGGTCAGCTCTCTATTGCAAAATGAAAAGATCTCATAATCGACTCAGTTCACCATAAGTTGTTCAGTGTTCAGTAATTCAAAGTTGTTTGTCATCAACCTGTTGTTGCTTACCCTTGTTCTTGGTTCGTCTGGGATGCTAAATGTCTGTAGTCTATTATCGGTTTGGTGGTAGTGGTCAGGTTCCTGTGAATTATTTTCTGTGTTCAACTTTTAAAGAGTCAGTACTCAGTTTCAAAAAGAGCCACCAGTGAACACTCCGAGTCATTCCCAATCTAATGTCAGTGTCTGAGCCCATGTTGCAAAATGAAAACAAAACTGTGACCCATTCAGTGTTGAAGCATTTGAGGATTGACCCGTCATTTTCAACCAAAGTGCACACTCACCATCCAGGGTTCCTGATGTTTCCGTTTTCAAGTTTCCTGTAGTCATGTTATCGCTATCCCGGTTCAATTGCAACATACAACCTTGGAGTAGACACCTGCTGCATCCCTATGTTCAGCATTTGAATTGTGAGAATTATTATTCCAGAAAACCGAGCCGTCTCGTAAGCCTCTCATCACATATTCTTGGCATTTTTGACTCTGACCATTGGCTGTTGCCGGGTTCATCTTGTGGCCTGTTGAAGCAGTCAGAAATGAGCTGCTGATTGAGAGCTGTTAATGATTGACAAATTTACCTCCTTAATATAAGTGCTCAGACTTGGCTCAGATGTTGCTCATGATGTCTTGGAGCATCGTGTTCATCAGAGTCTGTCTGTAGTGCCAGAAATGGTTTTGATCCGCCGATTAAAAGCTTGGGAAATAATTGATCCTGATCAATATCACCCCTCAGCATTCTCCCTCAGTCCTCGTCAATATCAAGTACTCAGTTGTCTTCCAGTTGTCACTTGCAGTGTCCTCGACCAGTGGAAGAATGTCGGGCAACCATAGAGCAATGATCACAGCCACCTGATTGACGTTTGTCTCGGTTGTTTGTCTCGTTGTTTGTCTCAGCTTTTGTCCTTTGACAGTTATGACTAATCCTTTGTCTTTTGTATAATAGATGGACCGGAAAGGCATTTCAATTGGAAGCGTCTCAAAAGACTCTCAGTCCTTTCCACGCCGGTACTGGGTCGACATTATATAGAGTCAACTTTTGGTGCTGTTCGGTAGTATTAGAGGGCAGAGTGGGAGGGCGGAAGCAGGAGAATGGCGAGCGCCTAGTTCGATGATTAGCTCGGGCTTCTACTTGACGACACTCTCGACGTCGGACGAGGTGGCGGGTGCCCAAGCGAGGGAAAGAAGCGGGTCACGCCGGGATTGCGGCGCTTTGCCGTGGTCGCGGCGACGTCCATGACCGTCTTCCAGTAGCCAAGCACGCCCTCGGCATCTGCAGATATATCAGCGGGTGTGCGGTGGACTGGGATGGATAACGCACGCCTTGTGACGCGAGAATGAGGAGGAGTTGGACAGGCGAAGGGGTAGCTCGAAGGTACGGCGAGACCACACACCGAGACTGTGGAACCGGGGAGCGTTGAGAGCAACAAGCCCAAACTGGGTAATATCATTCAGCAAGAAGAGGCTAGCGAGTTCCTGCCAGGAGTTAGGAAGGAGTATGGGACGTAAAATTTGTGAGGATCCGTTCCTCTCGTGCACGACAACAAGACGTCAGCTGCATTGTTCACGATGTAATTTGCGCGGGATTTCACATGTGACACTATCGAGTAGAGTAGACGCACCTGCACCGGATTGGAGGAACGTAATGCCCTGGGAGTATCGCATGGCAGCCGAGAGAATTTTGGGAAAGAGGCAAGGACAAGGAAGCGCGAAGGGAGAAGATCTGGAAGAAAGAGAGGTTTGTGTTTGTTGTGAAGTGATCAAAACGAGCCGGCTCAGTGCTCACGTGTACGCTTGGAGGTATGATTGCTTGTTTGAGGACCCTGGCATTTCCAAATATAGGAATCAAGAATGCTCGCGGCAGACGGCAAAAAAGAGGAACGTGTAGTTTTACTGATGCGTCCACCGAGATGCATTTGAAGCAACAGGAAGCCGCGCAGTTTCGAGATGTAACAATTCCGGATTGGATGCCGATGCACGTCAAGACCGTCAGGTGAGATTTCAGAGTTGTGTCGGCAGGTGAGAAGTTCGTCCACATGAGTCCAGTAGGTTTCCCAGAACCCAGGTTTCCGAATAAGGATGCTGGACCCAGGAAACCGGGTTTGCGAGTATAATATAATCCGGGTGAGTGCGCCTCTTTCTCTCTAGAACTCACCATGGGCGATGCTACAGTGGACCAATTCTACGTGCTACAACCTGAAGAGCTTTCTTTCTTGAAGAAAGAAACTGGAATCCACGACGATGATGAGCTGAAAGCCCATGTTATGGCCATGCAAAAGGCAGCACTCGAGGTTGGGACATTTCTAAATTGGCGTTTCACTTCTCTGACAGTCAAGACCAGGTTTACCCCTACCCATGCATACGCCGCTTGGGATTTATCAGGCAAGTAGGAGAAACTAACCTCACAGACGGGAATCTGCTCACGTGGACATAGGTTGAAGATGCCGAAAAATAGAGCCGCGTACGAGCATGTCCTAAATCTCGGGAAAACCATTCCTGGTGCTATACTCGTCGAGGTCGGATGCTGCTGTACGTGAAGCGTGTAGTAACATCTCACCTCGCTCAAACATTAACCTCTTTACAGTGGGAAACGATGCGAGAAACATCGCAAACGACGGCTTCCCAGCTGAAAACATAATTGCTTCGGACCTCCGTGAAGGTATCCATGTCGTTTAACTTTTCATCACTCAAGCTGGAGTAATATTCTTGTCAATTTATAGATTTCTGGACTGTAAGCCACAAACTTTATCGCAATCCTCCAAAGGAGTTCGCAGGCACCTTCATTCCGGGCGACGTACTCGATCCCGAGTTTCTCGACCTCATGCCGATTCTCAATGAGGTACCGGAGGGTGCCGCCCCCGATCTTCGCTCCCTCGAAGCTCTAAACCTTCTCCACGGACGTGTCTCCGTCATCCACACCGGATCCTTTTTCCACTTGTTCCCTCAGGAGAAACAGCTCGAAATCGCGCGCAAATTCGCCGGTCTGCTTTCGCCCCGTTCCGGATCTATGATCTTCGGCTGCCATGGCGGGCTGCCGACCAAAGGCTACATGCTCGGTTCGCGCGAGAATCAAATTTTCTGCCACTCGCCGGAAAGCTGGAAGGAAATGTGGGAGGAACAGGTCTTCGAGCGTGGAACAGTTGAAATCCAGGCTTATTTGAAGAATTCGGGCAAGGTTTTGAATCCGACGACGGACTTTTGGATGTTGTATTGGTCCGTGAAGAGATTGTAAATACTACTTCCTGCACCGCGTTGTTGTACTATTATTGTAACATTATTCCTGCTACGGCTTACTGTGGTCGGAGCTACAATTCCATTCATCGGGTTCTGAGTCACTTTGATGGCCCATTTAGACATAATCAGCCTTGGCGCGCCATTGTCTATTGAGAAATCTCATAGCAGCACGGTACATCCCACGAGCGCGGAAACCTTTCGCAATTTACCTTTTCCCTGGTTCAAAGCCTAGAATCCTCTATTTTTGTGGACTTTCAGCGAAGCTGGAGACGGGGTGTTTATCTTGCATGTTGTTTTCGAATACTTATGTCCCCAGCGGTCCACACTGAAGGGTGCACTCGTTGGACGTAAATCTGTTGGGGACGCACTTTTAGCGCCCCATCTCTCACTCCATATCCGCCTGGAGCTAGGCCGGAGACCGTCGGGGGACTCGAGAACCACGAAAAATTTGTGTATTCGCCCTTGGGCGTTTTTTCACCGACGTTCTCACCGGCGTTGCACCGGCGTGAGATTCCGGTATGTGCTGTTTTAACATTGTGATCCATGTCACTTCCTGGCAGAACGGGTGACGATTAGGCGTCCTTGTGAATCTTCTTTGATGACAATATGTCTACGAATTCTACGAATAAGGTGCTCACCATTGGTATCAGATACCACTGATAAAGCGGCATCGCGTCATTCAAGTCCACCCAACCTCCACCATGTCGCCCACGCACTCAGAAATCCCGCTCCCGCTCCTAGACGTGTCGCTTGCCCAGCGAGACAAGCCCGCATTCATCGCCCAGCTGCGTGAGATGCTGGTCAACCGCGGGTTTGTTTACCTCGAAAAGACCCCCGTACCGACAGACGTTATCGATAAAATGGTCGATTCCACCACCAAGTTCTTCGCGCTGCCCACCGATGCGAAGGAGGCGTGCGACATGAACTACACGGCGCATTTCAACGGGTACCTACGCAAAGGTCCTGTGGAGAATCCCACGCGCGAGCAATTCAACTATGGCGACGACAACGCTGACCCTCTTGAGGGCACCCCGGAGTACCACAAAATTCACGGAACTACACCGGTGAGTGTACTTGCATCTGAGTATTACTTGTCGGAATCAGGCTAATCGCTAATCAAACACAGTGGCCAGACGATACTCTGTTCCCCGGCTGCCGCGCAGCAATGAGGGAGTATTACAATCATCTCAAGAGTCTGAGCTTCCAGTTTACGGAGTATGTCGCGGAGGCGCTGGGCCTTGGACCAGACGGATTCGAGCCGCTCTTCGAGCGGGATGTCTCCAGGCGCCAGTTGCGCTGCAAGCTGTTGCGCTACCCTACCTGTCCTCCGTCAACTACCGGCTTCGTGCCGCACACCGACGCAAACTTCCTGTCATATGTGAATTTTGTAATCCAATTCAATCATCGGAACATAATCTTACGGTGCTGTGGTTTGTCAGTTGCTGCAGGCATCCTCCGAGCCAGGACTCGAGATTCGGAAACCCTCGGGCGAGTGGCTTCCCGCCCCACCCATCCCAGGGACGTTCATCGTCCTCGTCGGAGACGGTGCGAGCCGATTTCAATTCGTGCCTGCTTTTGCACAGGGTTTAACACAATTTCCCTTTCCTTTCTCTTGCAGTGTTAGAAAAGGTTACGCAGGGCTTGGTGAAAGCCCCGTTGCACCGTGTGGTGTCGCCGACGCAAGGCACCCGCTACTCGGTCGGGTTCTTCCAGGGCGTATCGATGGACACACGCATCGCCGAAATGAAGTTTGAATGTACGCGTATTGATTCTCAGTATCAGTTAAGATGAACTGATTCTGCGATTATTTAGTCCCGCAGGAGGTCGTCAACATGAAACGCGCACGCCAAGGGCGCGAGGGCGATACCAACGAGTGTAAGTCTTTTGCTCTTCTTTCTACCTGGAAGCGTGGTTAGTATCTTGGCTTGCTAATGAGCCTGTCTTTGCAGACCTTATCACAGAGAACGACCGCATGCCAACAGGCCAGGTGGTGCTGAACTACAAGCTAAAGGCGCACCCGCTGGTGGCGTACAAGTTTTACCCAACCTTGTTCCCTAAGTTCTACCCAGATGGGCTACCTGAGAGATACGCCAGCTTGGCTCATTGATTAAATAATTATGTACCCAAGGACTGATTTAAATCGACAGTCAAGCATCAAGCACCCCCCTGTCGATGTTGTAGTCATGCTTGACACAGAAAAAGTCAAAGTCTCCTGAGGATATACAAAGCTCTAACTGCAGATCTATTCAAGAACCCTGCACATTCAGTACAATGTCAAAGAAACGAGTGCTCTGCTCGTAGACAGAAATGTGGGTCGGTCGTCCAGAATATTGGGTGTACGGGCGAGTCGAGTTTGGGGTCGCTGGCGACGCACTCGCGGTGGAGCACTCAGGTCACTCAGGTCACTGGTCGCGGGAGGTCGGCCGCTTCACGGCCTCCCATTCCCTTTTTTATGTGCCATTCGAGTGTTCATTGAACCTATCTGTGGCCCACTGGGGCAATTTGTTGATGAGCTCGAATTTTATCTATAAAGATTTTAAGACTGACCAGTTTCGAGCAAGCCCTTTGTTGCCTAGCGGGTGGGAGAGAAGGTACGAAATTCACATGTCAGTGTCAGATCGCTGTCAGATGACGGCTAGCCGCCGTGAATGGCTCAGAGCGGCACGAGTCCGGAACGGCTAAGCCGACTGTCTCAGAGAGCGTGGTCCAAATTCGGCAGTAAGACATCAAACCGGCAGCTCGTTGGGTCATCGGAGTTTGAAAAACTTCAGACGTGCGTAATTTTATAAAGAGAGTAAAGTAAAGTAAAAAAAGAGAGTGGGTGACTTCCCATAAGACTAAAAGATTTCCGGGGAATATCCAAGGGGTGCCAATGATGACGGCATATAAGGTTTAACCCTCGAATCTATCCTTCGTGGTTCCCATAAGAGTACCGAGGAATAAAGCTAACTATACTATTTCGTGTGAACGCGGTGTGTTGATGTTCTGGCCAAATAATACCCTACAACACGTCTACGCTCTTTCCGACGCGTCCCAGCTCCACTCCATGGATATCGACGCGTTTTTATGGCATCAACAGCTAGAGGAGATTGAGGAGGATGAAATTGACGAAGAGCAGGAATTCAAGCACAGATGTCTCGGTAGTGTGCGAGAGATGAGGCATTGAATCGGTCGTCAAGTCGCCTAAGACAGTGCAGCGGTATCGAAATCGACAGGCAGGAAGAGCCCGAAATGCCCGAGAACGTCCACAAGGCCGTGTCATGGCAGGACTTCGAGCTTGTAGAGGGAGAGCGGAAAAGCGTCAGTGTTACTGCCGTGACGCTAGTGACATGCAACCCAATTGAGCGAGACGGCAAACGGAGGAGTCGCCGAATCCGTCTATTCAGCGGATTCCTGAATGAAATAATCTGTTGGGGGGTGCCGACCCCCTAGACAGAATAAAATAAAATATGCTCTATTGAGGGGTCTGGACGACGTCAAGCGAGATCTCAAGTCCGATGGGGTCCTGACAGGTGCCTCGGCATCGCTGCCGGAAATGCGTAAATATTCTAAAAAATAATTCTATGCTTATGGGAAGTCACCCAGTAAGAGAGTACTGTAAATTAAAGTAATAATATAAATGGATTTTGAACTTGCAAGAATAAAAGTTTTTAGATTCTGAAGTATTTTTCTGGATTTCAATTATGCAGCATCTGGTCCGTCATATCGCAGCATGAACTTGGCAGAAAAGAAAAGTCAGTCTGTAACGACATATCATATCAGCTCGCCGTCAATTAGAGGAGAAATAAAATGTTCACGAAAACCAAGAGATTCGAAGATCGTTATTATTTGATAAGGTGATTAACATTTTCAATCAGGCCGTCTACCTGGTCGCGCCGCTAGCCACTCTCATGATCTCCGGCTCCAAGGGGAACCTCTGCACCTCCGGCGGAACTGCATACATTGCCTGCCAAGTCTTCTCCAGGGGCTTAGGCGTCTTCCACGCCAGCTCGTCATTCCGGAGCCACAACCGAACGAGATACCGCCTATTCCGGATTTGGAGGTCAATCACAGAACTCTGAGAACCCAAAGCAAAAACGAAAGAAACGTATCGAAAAAAAAGAAAGGGAAGTGAAAAAATAAATAAAGGAACATTCACGTCTTCTCCCCCTCGTCGGTGAAAGCGTCGCGCGCGTGGAGCAGCCCCATACTGTTGATGTACTGGATATCGCCCTTCTTGAAGTTGAGCTCAAGCGAGTACTTCTCCGCGCAAAAGTGCAGCATGTCGAGCGCCTCTGCCTGGGCCTCGCTGATGGGCGGGATGTGCGCCGAACGCAATTGCGTGCCGTAGCCCACGAACTGACGGCGCGAGTACTGGATGACAATGTGCCCTTCCTCGTTGTACAGCACAGGGCGCTCGGCGTACGCTGGCTGACCCCCAAATCTTTTCCAAAAAGTCAACAACCAGTAACAGTGAAGCGCAGAGAAGAAACGGATCCCACGCACCTATCAAGCCGCCAGTTATTTTTCATTACCGTAATCAAGTCGGGGCGCGTCTTGGCAATCTCGTTATACACACGACCACCGCTGCTGAGACGCGATATGCCGCCGTGCGCGGAGGTTTGAATGCTGAGCAGCGCAATGAGGTCGCCAATGTCGGTGTGGAAGACCTGCTTATCCGTCGTGTATGCCGAATTCCCGATGCCGCCCTTTTCGTGCGCATGCGAGAAGCGTAGGTCCTTGATGTGCGCGAGCACCGCATTCGTGCTGTCCTGCTTCCCGCGCCCGGAGCCGACGTGCGAAGATATGCCTGCACCAAGAAATCAGCACGTCTTGTGGAGGGCAACTCGAAAAACATGACACGAACCCGCGTAGACGATCACGAGCTCCCGACGCGAGTACTTGTCGATGGGGATCTCGCGCAGGACGAAGAATCCGCGACCGCTGTACAGCACCTCCGCAAGCTTCCATAGCTCCGGCGAAAGTGTCGGCAGCGGGAACGTCTCCTTGTTGATAAATCCGAGCGGCTTGTCCAAACCTGCTCACATCGCCGTGAGCTTGAAATCCCTTCCGGTTTCGAAAGTGAAGAACGAAGGAGGGACGCACTCTCAAAATGCGCGAGGGCCCGATCGATTTCCGCGAGGTGCTCGTCGGTGAGGTTGTACACCCACTGACTCTCATCCTTCCAGTCCTTGCCCTCCCACACGTTAGGCCCTTCGACGCTAGGAGGGAAGCCCTCAGGTAGCGGCCGCTGCGGGAGAGTCGGGTCCTCGGCCAGACGGCGGGCAGTGCGTGCGCGAAACTTGGCTTCATCGGGGTGGTAGGAGATGTCAGGCTGCCCTACGCAAGTAAGAGGAGGAACGGTTTCGGTCATCGTTTCAGTTGCGCTCATGTTTTCGATGGTGTAGATGGTTTGAAAAAAAAAAAAAAAAGGAGGATGGAGAGTTGGAATTTAGGAGGAAGCGGGAAAGGCGGTGTTCAAAAGGCTCGACGGTGGGAAAACCGTGCAAAATAGACTCATGGGAATCAGGTGTTTCTAGAACCATAGGGACGACACGGATTATCAAGCGAATGATTATTAAGCGTGTTGTCGTTTTGTCTGCAAAGAACTGACGACCTGATTTGCATTCGCACAGTCGTGGAAGTATGTGAGTCCACCAGATGATGTCAGCATTGCGTGTGTGTCCACAGGACGGAGACAAAGAGGACTCGAAGAAAACTCTTAGAGCGTGGGTGAGCTGAGAACGAGATAGGAAAGAAGGCAAATAGGAGGTGGAAAAGAAGAAGCGGTATCAGATTTATCAGAATAAATAGCTAATTCAATGCGAGATGTTGAGGTGGCGACATATCCAAGTCCGAAACATGCCGCCGCCCAACCGCCGCCTGTTGGGTATCAGCAAAGGACCCAGGTATGAGAAGCAAGGGCTTCAAGGCGGGCCGAGATGACGTCCGAGGCACAAGGAGGCCGACGAGGACAAAGAAGGGAATGAATGGCCAAAAGAGAGGGGAATGTACAGTGAAAAAAAAAATCAATACGCGATGTGTGTGCCGTCCTGCATTTGCATGTGCTGGCGATGCAGGACCGGCAGACAGATTGCGGGACAAGAGCATTGATGATTGAACGAAGGAGTTCTGGTTTCGAAGGAGAAGGGGACCAGAACAAGAAAGAATAATAAACACAAGGAGACACCTTGGAACCGTCCAAACGCACTAGGATACCCCCAGAAAACTCGACAGCCGACGAGCCCAAGACGGATGGAAGCGGGATGAGGATGCGTAGGGCGGTGGCAAGGCGGGGAAGTTCGGCGGCGGGGAATGGTGCTGGCGGGGTTCGCAAGCCCGTGGTGGCGCCTGCAATGAGGAGAGGACGATGTTGCGGCGTCGCATGGCGCTGCAGTTTCGTATCAAAAGAATCTGCGAGAGACCCTCTCCTTCCTGTTTGACGGATGGGCAGCGTCGGACTTGAGCCGAGGCTGTGGATGCTCGAATGATGCAATCGATGATGGGATCAAGGGGTGTGGCTTTTGTCTCTTGCCACCACCTCGACTTTGACTTTTCCTCTTCCTCCTCCTCATCTCCATGGTCCTCACTCGTCGTCAATTAGCCATCACGCGGTGGCTGCCCAACGAAATCATCTCCGAAATCATCCAAGCTGCACCTCGAAGCGCAGATCGAGCATCTCTCTGCCGAGCGTCCAAGCTCTTTTATAGCATCGGAGTCCAGGCCTTGTACCCCGAGGTAGATATAAAGAGCTATTCCTGCGCTATATCTTTTTCTTCCGCTATTCTGTCGAAACCTGCACTGTCGGGATTAGTTCGATCTTTCACGTTTGTCAAGCGCGAAGGGTGAGTTCACCAACCGTCGAAACCTCCTCGAATCATCGGATTGACGATCTGCTCATCTGTGGCCTCTTGTAGACCTTCTTATGGTCATGAACCTGTGGACTTTAGCCAAAATCTGCTGGATTGTCTCACATCGCTGCACAGGCTCGAACGCATGTCGATCAACTTGCATCTCTTCGAGGAAGAACAATGGTTCATGTTGTTGAATGAGACCTTTCACCATCTTGTCGGTTTTCGGGTATTTGGCAGATTCGAAAAGAAGCATTTTGCAGCGACATCATCCTTCCTCATGCGCCATCCGCAATTGATATCTCTCGGGATGGAGACCGTGACGTATGAGACATTTGAGCCGTCTTGTCGTATTCCGTTGTCCAATCTCCGGCATTTTCGAGGCCCAGCCTCACTCATTCCTTCTCTTCAGGCCTCGTGCGTTACGGAGGCATGGATTGATTGGAATTGCCTGGGTTCTCACAGCGTCGAAGAGATCGTGGTCGGGCTCAGGTCAATGGCGTGCAATCATGCACCAATCATCTGTTGCAACGATGGCCTCCATAACGGCTTCGCGGAAATAAGCCGTTCACTATCGAAGCACATTCCACAAATGAAAATGTTGCAAGTAGAGACTCCCGGACTGGACTATGACGTCGTAGGTCCCCCCACTTCCAAACCCTCGCCGGACGACACTGATGAAACATGTAGAAACAACTACTCTTTGCAAATCTCAAGAGTTGTCTCCACAGTTGGAGTGGCCTCCGCTTTCTCTCGTTTGAAGACCATTTCGACCTGTATTGTCGTCGGTCGTACCCTGAACGAGATATGGCACTACTTGAAACTTTTGGGGACCTCAACCCAACTCTGGAGGCATGCCGTATAAGTGAGCCTTCCACAAAACCTTGAGCATGCATTCTAACCCAATTACCGATATTTCAAGGTTGCGATGCTTGGAGGAAGGTCGGCGGAAGATGGGAGGTTTATTCCGTGGAAGATTTCCTGAAACTAGCTGGTGCTACTTTGTATAAATAATCAGTTGGTCCTTTGAACGCCTTGAAGGCTGATTTCCATCCTCACGAGCCAGGAAATGATGCAATGGAAATCTGAGTTGAGCTGCAGGTTTTGAACGCCGCCCTCGCTATCCAGTCGCATTTACACTCTGGTGAGACCCTTTATTCACATTTGAAGTACTTCTACAGTCCACTGGCACTGAAATATTAATATTCGGGGGGGTAAACATGAAAAAGAGACAAAAGGGGAGTGAAAAAGGCCTCCCTTGACTCGCAAAGAGACGGTCACGAGCGTCGACGACAACATACATGTCCTTCTCAGGATCTCCTCGAGCTCTTCGCACAAACAATCAGCCACTTAATTTGATGTGTTCGGGGAAATATCCCCAGAAAAGGAAGACAAAGGCCCATTTTACCGTGAATCTGATGGTCGACAAGGCCTCCGACTGAACACAGCGCGAGCAAGGCAACCCATCGCCAACAGATCCACTGCCTTCAATTCAAAGTTCAAGAGCTTTCTTCCAGCTGCGGACTGACTGAAGATCCAATGAAGAAAAGTTGATCCCCGTTTTTCCGCCAATTTATCTTTGCGCAACATCTCAGCATCTCCACGGTGCCTATATATGGAAATGAGCGACTCCGTTTTTCCGATGGAGATAATATATAGGGAGACCAGGATTCCTTCCTCTTCCAAAGCAAACAAGTCGCACAAATTACCTACACCTCACACAACCTCACCATTCTCATCCACCTCACTAAATGTCATCCACCTCCACCCAGCTTCCCGCCCCCCGCCTCGTTGTGACCGGACATTCGGACAACGGCACCTCCGTCTTCACATACGACGAGATTCGCAAACCATTCTCGCCCTTTGGGCCCGCCGGCTCCCAATTCGTGAGCTTCCACGCGAGCCCCGCGGTGCCGGCGTCCAACACCGCACCCTACCCTGAGCTCGCGACCGTCCTCCCGCGCTGCCCGCCCGAGGGCGTCCTCTTCTGCATCACCGACATCCCGGCCGGCGGCAGTGCGCCGATGCACCGCACGCTCAGCATCGACTATGGTGTCGTCCTCTCGGGGGAGATTGTCCTAATTCTGGATGGTGGGGAGGAGAAAATTGTGAAAGCAGGCGAGTTTATGGTCCAGCGCGGCGTGAACCACGCGTGGCAGAACCGCACACAGGCGCCGTGTCGTATTGCGGTCGTGATGGTTGGGACGGAGAAGATTGTGGTTGATGGGAAAACACTCGAGGCGACTGTGTTTGGGAAGAAGCCCGAATAGACCGGGAATTTTGCAGTGTAGATGGCACAAAGGACTAGCCACAGGGCAATTGAAATACATCTGATTTTTCAGTTTACTTCGTTGTTGTATTCAAATCATTACTTCTAAAAACTCGTCATCTTTCCCCGCGAGTTTAATGCATCGCGGCTCGTTGGGGGAATGGTCTGCTATTCACTTGAAACAGTACAAACGAAAATAAAATTCGGTCGGACTAGAACAAAAAGCATATGTATCAGCTTTCAATCCACATCAAATTCGGCGTTTTTGTTAGACGTTTACCGCCGAATTCCCGAAATCGATCCAAATGGCCATCACTATAAAACTCCTCATCAATCATCCTGCGAAAGTGCAGCGAACACTGCTTTGTGTAGATGACCGCAAGAGTGAGATCACCTTCCCGAGAAGCATCTTCACGCCATTGTATGCAGAATGAGGATGCGACGCGGTCGATGAACGGCAGTGCGAGGTCATAGAGGCGACCCATACGCAGCGATAGATCATTCACCACTGCTCGTCGCTCAGAATCGCCGCCCCGGTTGTGTCGAGTTTCTGTGATGATCATCTTCTGCACCGGGGGCTGTGCGACCAGCATGCGGCGCCAGCTCGCCTCCTTGCGCTTGAAAGCACCGGGCGCTTTGGACCAGGGCATCGCCATGATGGAGGAAGCCTTTCCAGGCCACAACCAGCGATTTTCGCCTGGTTGAGCAAAGAAGGGAGGGAACATCTCGACCAGTAGCGGATTGCAAATGGGCTCAGATGATGGGTCGGCTTGGAAGAAGAGGGCACGCTGCAGAGTAGGGGAGAGCGTGATAGTCTGCCACGTTTTACTGACGAGCGGCGCAGCGACGAGTAGATCGCGCATGGGTAGGTGGGTGAGGATAAGCTCGAGGAGCTCCGGGGTGGAAGCTACAGTGACTTTGGCCGTCGACATGGTGATAAGAGAGAGAGTTGCAAAGCTGTGCAACTTGATACGGTTCGGCAATATCTGCCGAGTTATGCCGGCCATCCGCGGCTTCGGCGTTCAACGTTCATCAGCTCGCAGGATATACTTACATACATATTCTCGCCTTCAAACCTTGTAGAGTTAGTTCGATTTCGTAAAAGCAAGCACCTATTTTTGGATGACGGATTCACAGACTTGCCACTCCCGCGTATCTGTGGCTGTGTTGCTCCATCTTCCTTCCACGACCACGCAAATGCCCTTTGGAACATTGCCCTTGAACGATGGAAAGAATGTGCGTCACAACTCGGCATCCAAAACGCTTCTAATAGACGTCACAGATTCCCGCAATTGCCTTTGGTATGCCGGCGATTTCTTTGGGTGCATACAGGTTCTGAAATCTCGGCTGTTAGGCACGGGGAGCACATACAAGCGCACAGACGTAACCCGTTACGTTCAACAGGCCCTCGAAGCAGGCTTCTGGCACATCGACACCGCGCAATGTATGTTTTGCCACTGAATCCTGTGCATGGGTAGCTCACAAACTGGGTCCAGCCTACAAAACTGAGGGCACGTACCTCCGGTGGAATCACCGTATCTTATGTTGATCTTCGCCAACAGGATACGTCGGAACTGTAATCCGCGAAAGTGGCCTTGCTCGCTCTGAGTTATACATCACCACAAAATACGCGTCCGGCGACGTCCAAGAGACAGTCAGAAGCAGTCTGTCCAATGTGCGTACAAGTATCTTGCGCCTGACTCCGGAAGATTGCTGATAGGACAGTCTATCTTATACAGCTCGGCTTCGAATATGTAGATCTCTACCTCATCCACAACCCCCGCAATATCCCCGATGTCGACGCCGTCTAGAAGGAATTCGAGATCATCAAGAAAGACGGGTTGGCAAAGTTCGTTTCCGTTGTCATTCATTTTCACTACTTATTTTCTGGTGCTCTTTCAGGAGCATTGGCGTCAGTAACTTCACCCTGGAGGCGCTCCAGAGCCTTGTGCAGAAGGCACTCGTTTGGCCCGCCGTCAACCAGATCGAATTCCACCCATACAACTACGCCAAGAACAAGGCCCTGCTCGAGTGGTCTTCGAAACACGGTATTGTAACCGAGGCGTACAGCAGTCTCAGGTGCGCGTCCCCAATTCAAGTAACTTCCAAGCCCGCACATTATATAAATTTAGCTCAATCACCAAATTCCCCAGCGGCCCCGTCGATGCGCCCGTCGCCGCTGCCGCTGCCCGCCTCGGTATCTCCCCAACTCAAGTGCTGCTGTCTTGGGTGCGTGCCAAGGGCGTGGTCATCGTCACGTTTGTTTTGTTTTCCATTTGCTCGTGAATTCTTGTTTCTCACACGCAGATACAGAACGACCTCCCACAAAGACCGTCTGGAAGAATACCTCGCCGTTGGAGACCTGCGTGCGTCATACTCCCGCATCTCTTTCACCCACACGCTGAATAACTCTGCGTATGGAAGCGCAACTCCCCGACGCTGACGTCGCCGCGATCGACGCGGCCGGCGCACAGGGTCCCCCAGGGCTCCTCGACTATGGCGTCCTCAATGTTAGTGTGCGGGGAAGGCGCCTGACGGTGAGGGCTGTGGTCACGGCATTGGCCGCCTTCATCGCGTTCTACTTTGTATTCTTACGGCTGGGTTCGTGTGGGATGTGAATTTTAATTTTCCCGCACTACTGAAGCGTAGATTTAATATTTGAATTGATGGAAAATTAAATGGTATAGCTATAGGTGTTGGCGTCTCGTAACTTTAATCTGTTAACGGATCCTACAGGTGGGACTTTATCCCACTGTCTAAGAAAACCGTGATTTTCGGGGAGTCGATTCAGTACTACAAAACCAAAGAAACGCAGGTCAAGATACACTCCAAGGCCGGATTACAGATCATTCCCAACTCCAACGAAATCCCGCTTTCCTATCTGTTCACTTCGCTCCTCGCTGGTTTTCTGGCATTTTCGGCGCCTAATCAGGCAAGTGATTTTGTTTTTCTAGGCATTTTAGTGCTAATTCTTTGTCTTTGCAGACAAGCTTCCCACGACTTCAGAGGGCATTCGCTCCCCCCCTACAGTCTCCCATAGCCTCCTCTCTTCGCACCCGCGCCAAGACCCGCGCGTCCGAGCATTTTCCATGTGCATCATCTGAATGATCTGATGCCGCGGACTCGTGTCTCTACTCGCATGGCACACCTTCGGCATTAAGTTTGCTCAAGCAGCCATCATCCATATTGCTCTCAATTTCCGTCCAGACACTCGTGTCCCACCATCGCATCTTTTACCCGCCACTGATACCCAATTCCTACCCCAACCATGACCGTGATTTGAACGAATCTCGTAAACAAGTCCTACAACACCACCGTTACCCTCGCCAGTACTCAATTGCGACCCTCTCCAGGTCACACCTGGATCAATCTCCGGTGTGTATCAATTCCATCTAAAGCTTAACTTTTACTTATGCAGACCCCTTTGTGCCCGTGCGGAGCTCCCAGCTCCGAGCATTTTGAACACCAGACATCTCAACATTCAATGTCTTCGTTCGCGGATGATCTCATCATT
Organism: Mycena capillaripes; assembly: GCA_029204075.1. Taxonomy (NCBI): domain Eukaryota; kingdom Fungi; phylum Basidiomycota; class Agaricomycetes; order Agaricales; family Mycenaceae; genus Mycena; species Mycena capillaripes. The sequence goes on from JARHKZ010000027.1 coordinate 247,124, forward strand.
GGCAACTGGAATGCCCCGATCTTACAGTATACTCAGTAAGAGGTGGAAATGATAAAAATCTGAAGGCCTCGGTGATCGCCGGAAATTCGACGCTGACGTCGTCTGTTGTCTCTCACCATCATGGCCGCACGCTCTGTTCTGCAAGTCCAGGAACTGTGCGATTATATTGTGGATTTTCTCCACAATCATCCCGGGACTCTCAAGTCCTGCGCTCTCGTCTCCCCCCGCCTCGCATCCTCGGCGCAGCACCACCTTTTCTACGAGATCCGCTTTGGTAATGGTGTAAAGTGGAGCGACGCAGGAGCCTGCCAGCGGTTTTGCGCGGTTCTCAGGACCTCACCGCATCTAGCACCTCTTGTTCACCGGATCCGGGCCTGTTTCACGCCCGACGTCCTTGGCCAGCTTTGCGAAATAGATTTTCCAAATCTGCACGAGCTTGCACTCTTCCGGCCATTGAAAGACAATCTGGTTGCCAGCGCTGTCACGCAGGCGGCGCGTCTAATTGGTCGTCCGTCCATTCGTCATTTAAAACTGCAGGATCTGATATTTACACACGTCGAGGACGTGGCATACCTCTTCCAGCATTGCACCCACGCCGTCGATTCGCTTGCGTTGTCCCATATTCGCGTTAATGAACTCTCCACACCGCTTGCAAATAATTCTCACCATTCGAAGTTACGAATCAAGGCGCTCAGAATCGATGCGATTATGTCCGGCGGCAGCAATCTGTGGCTACTTGATCCCTTGCAGCCGTTTGACCTTTCAGCACTCGAGGACCTGGACTTCGGAGGCGTATTTTCCCCCTCGTGGCTCAGCTTGATAGCGAGCAGCCGGCTCTCCATCAGAAACTTACGAATTTACGCTCGTACGTGCTAAAATCTGTCCCAGCACTCCGTTACTTTACTGATACGCAGCATCCTACAGAGGATGCAGTCAACCCGAGATACACGAAGAACCCCATCCCTCCTACCCTCATGGCACGGCTCACCGCGCTCACGCACCTAACCATCGGAAGCCTTGGGGAGGAGTTGCAAGACGTGGAGACGCTGCTGGACGGTTTTCCCCCCACAAACTGTCTTGTGCTTCTGAGGGTTGAGATCATGACACGCCCCCGGGAGGATGGGCTGCGTCGGCTTGGATTGGTGTGTGCGAGCATGGAATGTACCGTGGAAGTGAATCTGTGGCGTTTTATGAACAATGGATTGGCTACGGGCAACATGGCGGGCATAGTTCGCACTGCGTTTGTCGAGCTGGTTAGTAGAGGTAGGCTGGTTGTACGAGTGAACGGTGGTAAGCATCATATTCATTTGATTTTCAGCTTTGGCCTCACTCAGCGTCGAATAGATGCGTAGCCGTTGGAGAATTTAAACGAATGCCGTCTTCCTGTCATTGATTTTTTCGCCCTAAAGAGTGGTTCCTGGCTAATAGCTGCTACTTGCGTTGTTCACGATCACTCATCAGTAGGCTTTAGTGGCTAGCTGAGAAACGCGCGACACATCTAGATTCAGTCGTCTCGGAGTCGATTCCATGCGAGATCGATTCGTTCTGACGAATTCTATGCTAGCCGAAGGGGTCCTCCGTCTGCGGCATTTGTCGTCCGAGGTCTCAGGTACGTATCTTATCTCGTCTCCGCTCATCCTTGCTGTGCTCCCTGCTTCTCTTTTAACATCTCTCTCAGTTGCTCGCAGCGCATCACGAACGCTTATAAATCGTGAAGCATCATGCTTCTGCTAAATACACGTATCAGCTTTACACAGCCCCGTCTATACAGCCTTTCTTTGCCTCCTTCCTTCATCTATGCCTCCCTTGACTCGCCAGCAGACGCATGCGAGTGTCCATAGTTGGTGGTCAGACAGCAATCCGGGCCTCTGGGGGCCCACGATTAACCTTCATGCAGCTGCAAAGCCGCTTATGAAGTTGATGTATCACCGTCAAGCAGTAGCATTCCTCAGAAAGAACCACAACAGACCACTTTCCTCGATAACATTGGAGACATATTCTGCATACTTTCCGTAGGTGTTGGCGTCTTGTTGTTACTTTAGTCAGTTGATGGACGTACAGATGGGACTTTATCTCACTGTCTACGAAAATCGTGATTTTTGGAGATTTGATTAACAGAACTAAACTAGACGTCCACGATGCACGCGCAGTGATCAATTCACCTGTTTTCGATTACATCGTACAAATGCTCAAGTCGCCGGATGTTGGAACACGGATTTCTTCCTGTCAACTGATAGGAAATCTGGCATCCCACGAGTTCAGTACACCCGTCCTCTTGAAGCTGAGAGTGTGTGAGCAGCTGGTTTTTCTCTTACGGTGAATGTTGGTCCTTTTCTCTCCCCCGGTTCTCATCTAGATCAGGGATGATTTCATGGTTGTCGCGGAGGCTACTTACGCATTGTCTCGGGTCGCCCGTTGGGTAGACGGCGCGCAGGCCATTTTCGATGCGAAGGCGCTGGACAATGTCATGTTATCACTCGATTCAGAAAGACTGAGGATTCGGAGATCAACTTGTGTGTTGATTGGGAATCTGGTGCGGCACAAGTACACGACGCCAGCTATCTTAAAGTTGAGTCCCCGTGTCCAACAGGTACCATTGCTGTTGTGAGTTCGTGCGATTTTTATTGCTCCGTTCTTCATTCCAAACCAGCGACGAAGATTCTGGAGTTATTCAATACGCCCCATACGCACTGTCTCATATTGCACGTTGGCTGGATGGTACGCAAGCTATCGACGATCCAAAGACGCTGGGCCATGTCTTGGGATTAATGAGTTCGGGGAGCCCAAATATCCGGACATGGATTTGTTCTTTACTCGGGAACCTGGCGTGCTACGACTCCACTGTTTCGGCCATTTTGAAACCATGCGAGCAGCTAGTATCCCTCTTGGGGTGAGTTTACATCTTGTGTTTGGGTTTTTCTGTGAAGTTCTCACCATCTTGAACCAGTGAGGAAGATCCTGCAATTATTCTGCGAGCTACATACACATTATCTGAGATTGCACGATGGTGGGACGGTACACAGGCTATCCTCGAGGCAAAAACACTGGAATATGTCCCGAAATTACTCGATTCACGGAGTCCGAAAGTCCGAATAGGGGCTTGCTTGTTATTGGGGAACATGGCGAGGCACAAGTGCACTATGACACCCCTTTTGGTGTTAAAACCCTGTGAACAGCTGAGGTCTCTCTTGGCGTGAGTTGACATCCTCTTTTTGGCGCTGTGCTCATTTTAAAATAGTGACGAGGATAATAGCGGTATCAAGTGGGCCATGTACGCATTAGTTCACATCGCATCCTGGTTAGACGGCGCGCAGGCTGTTGTCGAGGCAGGGGTGTCAGATCAACTCTTGTCACTACTTGAGTCACCGACACCGAGGATACGGAAATGGACTTGCAAGTTGGTGGGAAGGCTTGCTAGTCACGATTCTACTGCGCCGGTCGTCTTGGAGCTGAATCCTTCTGCGCAACTTGTCTTCCTCTTACGGTGAGTATTAAATGAGCCCCACACAACACACGATCTTTGCTGATTTGGATCAGGGAGCCTTCGACGCGCGCCAGTGCCATAGTTGCTCTTTGTGCAATCAGTGAACGGCCGGATGGTGTCGTGGCCCTTGCAGACCTCAATTTATTGGAGGAGCTGCAGGGGATCGACCAGTCAACGGATGCTGAGACGCAAGTTCAACTGCACGCGATGCGTGGCAATCTTGCTCGGTACATCAAGGAAATTGGAATTGCTTTATGAGAAACTGTCAACCTCTTCGCATCTCGATTCAGGATGTGCAGAGCACACAGGATTGCACATGTAGGTATTTGTATCAAGGGCCTTTTTACAAATATATGTGGAGACGAGACACATACTTTTGCGACACATCATCGAAGAGATCCATGAATATAGTTATGAGACGCACGAAGATGTTTGGATTGTTACTGCAAGATTTCTCGTTCTCCCCTTTCATCATTGATTCCCTGCGGTCATACCGAGCCAGCCCCACACAGCGAACGCCATCCCGGATGCAACACGGACGAGACCTCTCTTTGGCACACCCTCGCGCCAGCAAACATAGGCGTCCGACAAGCCTATGTAGCCGAGAGTAACAAGGACCGTGTCAACCGCCTCGAGCTTGTTCTGAAAGTAAAAGGTAAAGAGCAGCAGCCCTATTGCCGTGATGCGCGTCGAGCTGGTGATCATGACTGCTTGAGCCGGCGGAGAACTCGCGATGCGGGGGGGAAGACCGAATTCGAGCATTGCGCGCTCTGCACTGAAGAATGGTATTAGGCCACCGAAAGTCGTCGTCGTTGCGATGAAGAGAGCGGGGATGTGACGGAGGGCAAAGTTGCCAATGGTGCCATTGGTGGACATTTTGCTAATTCAAGGGTGGAAGATAGAGCTGCAATGAGTATGGAGATACGCAAGTCTAGAGAGCCTCAGGATGTGGCGGCAATGAGGGCAGAAAAGCTGCGGCGTCGCTACGTACACTTGATCCCGTTAAAAAGCGGGAGAAAACCCCAAATTAGGAAACCGGCATGACAGCCGGCGGCCCTTGACCGAGTACCATCACATACTGATGGGGACCGGTTTGCGGTCCGCATCTCCGATTGGGATCCTCAAAAAAAAAGCAGAGCGACAAAGGTACTCCACAGTTGTATATCCTCTCCTCCTTTTCCGCCGAGCGAACGAAAAAGTACGTAGAGCACCCAGGACAACATGAACACCGATAAAACTCGGTTAATCACTATAATGTAAAAGATAAAGATAGGCCTTGAGGGGAGTTGGAATGTCACCCAGGAATATTGCTCTGCGCTATAGGATGCAATAGTCACTGTCCGGCGATTGAAAGTCTTTAATTATGGACAGCGACGGTTGCATCCTATAGCACAGAGCAACCAGAAGTTATCGAGGACGCGAAACAGCATACTGCGAATGTGTTGCAGGTGCGCTGAGGAGTAATACAGAACCATGGATCGGGCGTGTGGAAAAATTCAATGCGTACTTTGGGTGAATGGCTAGGCATAAAATAGTCCAACGAGCCGCGGAGTTCGGCGCCGCCTCGAAAGTACTGTGTCCCCGCATTCTATCGAATCCTAGTCTCTCGAAAAAATGCTTGATGATGAAATACGAACCCAAGCTGCGGGATTTCAGAGGCTAAACAGAAGTCAGGGTGTATAGAGCAAAGTAGGGGTAAGCGACGCACGAAATGTTGCAGAGTTGGGTCCCCGTCGCTCAGCACATCAAGAATGCATGCGGTTGTACTCGGGAAACATGCAAGAAGGGGGTACAACGCTGATTAAATTGCGGTAAAAAAGAGGAACAATTCTCCAAGCGTATTAGAACAGTACCGATGCGCAAAATAAACGACCGGTATTTCACGATGGGAGGTTTGGGAAGGCCCGTTGCAAGCCCCGTTTCGGACGCCTGGGATATGACATTGGCCCACGCCCGCCAGGTCCTCATCTGATAGAAGAGATGAGTTTTCAGTGGTCACCACTAGCTCAAATTTAGAAAACGTGCCTCGTATTTCAGCATGAAGACTAGAATTGTCACGAAAGAAACGACCTCGGTAGCCGACATTATGAGCATCGGAATAGATTGTGTTCCAAGCAGCCAGTGAAGCTGGATGGTTGATGTGGGGTCTCGGAGCCAACAGAGGCCGTTTGAGGCATACCATCTGCAGGAATCAACCAGGTGATTAGAGGGAACGAAAACTTCCTTACCCGTATTCGCTCGCGGCCCATAACGGGATGGTGCAAGCCCCGAGGACGACAAATGATCCCAACCAATAGAATTTCTCCATATTTTTACCGTTGACACCATAGACCAAGACAAGAATGGTATTAGTAAATCGATAGCAGAATAGGAGAAGAAGTTGTACTGTAAGTTGAGTGCCATGCAGGAAAACATAAGTGCGGAGACTAAGGCCGCTGCCTGCAGTGGAGATGAGATTTGATATAATTGACGGCGATGGTACACGTACTATGCCCACAAATGCGACTGCGCTGCAGGCGTGTTTCGTTCATGTTCGGCCACATCGTCGAACCCAGGACGATACTTGGGATATATCATAAGTTTGAGTATTCAAGACAACTATTCAACCTACTGTGAGAACAAGGCACACAGGAGCAAGCGGAAACTGACACGGTCAAGTCGTGGCCGTGAAATGGGATTCCACAGCAGGTATGCAACAGCCGCTAACAGCAGAATCGGCAGCGTCACGCCCATAATGGCTGTATTAATAATGAGTGTGACCCGGCTGGAGAAGAGGTCAACGGCTTTTCAAACGTTGAAATGCCAGCTCACCCGATAACATAGATAAGATGCTGCTGGCTTGGTGTTGACATGGCTGCAAGGATGAGAGAGGGCCTCCTACCGTAAAAAAGAACCAAGCCGCGTATTTAACACACCGTACGGCCGTCTCTTACGTGGGTCCATCTGTCTACTTCCGGATGGTGCAGGGTCGAAGAATGGACGAAAGGATGAGTAATAAAGATAGTAAATAAGGTCGACGCTTCAATGCCGTTATATTGGGATGCGCATTACATTGCTCTGAAACCTAGAGAGCACAACCTTCAGAATTAGACAGGATGCGCAAAGCCGCATGCGGCTGCACAATGCCGCGTGTGGAGTTGGTCTCTTTTGCCTCTAGGCGCCAACAGAACTGTTCATATCATCCACTAGATTGCCGCAGCAGAGTGGGAAAAAAGCCGCATGGAACGACCTTGTGCGCCATGCGGCTTTTGCGCATCCTGTCTATTGAAACGGAATTTGGATCATCTCACCCTCCTTCTGCACTTTTGCAAGACATTTTGGAAACGACACCCCGGTCCGCGTTTTTGGGCACAGATTTTGATGAGGTTCTATCTTGCCGTGACTGTGCCAGAATCCACTTGCCTACCATCCTGCAACGGAATGGGCGTCCGTGTATGAGATTATTAACGCCTTCTCTGACTCTTGGCATGATGGGTCCGATCGTCGCATTGAAATGAACTATCGATGCACTGAAAGGAGCTCTCGATGATAGCCCTGTTTCCTGTTCTGCTTGAGCTTACATCTGAACACCCACTGAAAAAACTCGCCTTTCGTAGTCGACGACACCCCTTCGCCTAAAATAAATAAATTGAAATCCTTCATGGAGATCCCACATTCATGTGGCGTGTTACGGCGCACTCTCACACCGGTCTGAGAAGGAATAGCGAACCAATGATGAACCAGAAAAATGGAGGAAGGTTAGGCGTAGATCCTACTTCCCAAACATTACAGTTAAGTATCTGAACGTCGTTAAAGAATGGACAGATAATCGACTAAGAATCAGAACACGCCTGTTACTTTGCCGCGGCGGCTGGGAGTCCAGACTCCGTTGTTCCACGGATTTAATCGACTCTGTATATCCCGTACGTTATAATACGAAACTACTGTAGCCAAGTTTGAACCAGGTTTGAATTAGAGGGGCGACCAGTCGGACAACCTCGAGTGTACGAAAAATTACAACTTGGCGGCGCTCAAAAATGTTCCTGTACAAAGACCAGCGATTGGTTGTGCATTTAGATTATTTTGGAATGCACGGTCTTCTCTAACCTTTTTTAGGTGTTCGGGACGCACCGAAGGACTCTTGCAAGAATTGGCCTAAACTCAACCTAAACTATCTAAAGAAGATTAATAGTCTATAGTTGAGTTATGATCGTTCAAGGATGGTCGCAAATGCTCAACTTTGCGCAAAAATTGCCGAAGAATCGAGTCCGTTTCAACATGTTTGTTTTAGGTCGATGCCATCGGAATGGCTTGTCGTATTTTCCTGCATCTGCACTAAGCAACTCTCGAAACCGAACGTCCAAAAAAAATCGCAACTCACAATCGTTGCGAGTTCTTTCGCTATTCTTTTCGGACATTCCCTTACGGGAGCTTCACGGAACAGGCACTTATTTCCGTAATTTCGGCCATACGGAATGTCGGTTCCGTTGTATGAAGACTCGGAGTTACGTTTTATTTACCGCGCAGGAGACCGAGTAGCGAGATCTAGTATCGGTTACAAGACACTAAATTGACGCGACAGGTAGAACGGTGAAAGCGACATCAGCGACCGCGTCAGTATAATACACCTCCTCCTCCTCCAGGAACGAACATCTCAAGGGGCCTACACCGTTTCCAAGTTGTTGCCAAGGAGGAAAATATTACCGGGTCGCAAAAGGATATAACTTTTGAGGAAAGGGGATGCACACCCCGGGGGACGCGCCTTTTGCAAACTAAGGGGCGCGTCTTTTACGGCTTTCACGTCTGGTATTTTATAACTGGAAACGAAGGACAAGGTAATAAAAAAGATCAAAATGAGAGATGCCAGTGGATGCAAGATGAGGAGGTTTGCCGAGGTAGGTGTGCCCAGGAGAACGAGAATGAATGTATGCGTGAGCGAGAGCAGATGCAGAGCGATGCTATGTGAGATAGTGAGATAAATAATGCAGAATGATGGTGTGTGTTATTTTTCTGTTTTCTCTACGGCCGCGCCGCAAGCAATGAGCGAATCTCCGCGATGCAGTCACTGAGCCGCGCATGGACTTCTCGCGCGTTCTCCAGCAATGGCTTGATGTTCTCTGGCGTCATGGCGAGCTTGGGATCAGGCAGCGTCGCGGGAGGCATCGACCGGACAGAGCCCGTCTTCCCACCCCGCCGCGAGCGAGAGAATTGCCGCGAAGGGCTTTCGCCCTTCGATGTTGCCCGAGAACCCACGTGCTCCTCGACATTGGAAAGACGCGTCGCTCGAGCAGGCGCCGCTCCGCCCGATGGATCGAGGATCGATGTCCGCGAGCCGCTGGGTGAGCGCAGAGGAGTCGTCGGTCGCCCAGAAGTCAAGAGCGAGGAGTGGAGATAGGGCGACCGCCCTCGAATGGTCGAGCCACCCCGCCGTGCAGCGGCCACGGCGGCCTCCACCTCAGATGCCGAGTCCTCCATGCGATCCCAATCTTCCTCCTCCTCACCGGTGCTATTACTCGCACTCTCGCGGCCGCCCGAGATCCCGCTGAAGGTCGGATACAGCTCCTGAGCGAAACCGTCTTGTGCGCTCTCGAGGGAAATATCAGCGGCAGCAGAGGCGGGCGGGGTCTTGTTGCTTTTCCCGATCCGGAAAATTGACGCGAGGGATGGACGCCGAGGAGAAGCCGTCTTGAGGGAGGAGTGCTCAAATGGCGATATCGGCCGAGTATTGGAACGAACAGATTCAGGGCCCGTGCTCGTCTTCGCCCGCGGCCGTTGGCGCTTCCCGTTGGTGGGCACCTGCCGATGCTGATATAAGTGCGGCTGCTGCTGTGCGTGCAGGTCCGTGGACGACTCGGTACTGGCGGACGTCGAGGAAACGGGCACTGGAGGCGGTGCGCCGCCCTTGGTCAACGACCTCAGCATGTCCCGAATTCCACTCATGCGCAGCCGGCTGCTCCGCCGTTTCTTCTCCTTCCCCGACCTCTCGCCCTGCACCCCGCTCTCCTCGGATGGCAGCGTGACGGTACTGTTCATCGCATCGCCCCACCGCCACTCGCGATTCACGGTATGCGTGCTGCCAGTTACTCCCACCGCCGCCGCCACCTCTTCCGGTATATCCTCGGCAAACGACGCCTCGTCGGGGCCGCCCGGCGCGGAGTTCAGCATCTCCTTAAGGAGGAGCAGCTGCCGTTGGCTAAGGTCGTTGCGCCCCGTCGACGCGCGCCACGCGAGGTTGCTCGGCGGACTCGCCATCGGCGGGCTAGGGATCGCCCCGACACTGGCGGTCGTCTGGAGGGGTCCAGGCGAGGGAGCCACCGTGGCGTCGTCCTGGAGAGTGATCGCCCGCTCGCGCCCCTTGCTCTTGCCTCTGTGGAGGCCATCGCTCCCACCCACGGATTGCATCGCAGGCGCCGACGTGCTCGTGCTCGGCGGCGGCGATGCACTTCCGCCGCCGCCCAGCTCGATGAGGAGCTCCGCGCACTCCCAGGAGATGCGGTACTTCGAGTTGATGGTGTAGAACGCGGAGGCGAGCTGCTTGTACGCCTGTTGCTGCGACTGCTGCTGGGTGGTGGGGGAGGGGGCACCGTTGTTGGAAGACGAAGTGTTAGAGCGATGGCGCTTGAAGAATGTTGGAGAGACCCTCGCGGGCTCCTCCTTCTCCTTGAGTTGCGACGGATGGAGCACATGCATATCGAGGATCCCCTGCACCTCCAAGACGAGCGCCTGGTACGTGCCTTGAAGCTCTTTGAGCTCTGCGTCAAGAAATTCGTCAGCTTTAGGTCGCATAAGACGAGAAGAACATACCCTCGACATTTCTTGCAAATTCCCGTACCATGCCCAAGTCCCGCCTCAGGCCCACCTGCGCCTGACTGATACGCGCGGGGATCTTCAAATCGCCCAAGGAGTTACGACGCATGGTCCCCGTTCCCGCCGCACCGAGCGGGCTCGCGCTCGCAGCTGCCGCGCTAACGACAGGATTCGTCCCCGCTGAGCGACCCAGCGACGCCGTACCCGGCGACACAGGCGGCTTCGACGACGGGGAGTTCGAATTTCGCGGCGGGGACGACGCCGCGGAGTACGGCGTGAGCGAGGGGGAGGAGGACGATGCCAGTGAAATCGGTGACGCCAACCCGGGGCTGGACGCGGTCGAGAACGTCGGAGAAAACGCCGTGGGCAGCGCATCCAGCTTCCGCGGCGGACCAATGTTGATGGGTGCGGTCGCCTTCATGGTGGCCGTGCTCCCGCTGGCAGAGCGCACAGTCTGCGGCGGGGACGGAGGGTGGAGCTGCACGTCGACGGGCGGTGTCGGCGGCGGCGGAAGGCCCTCTATCGACGGCTTCGCATTCGTACCCTTCTTGCTCTTGCTGTCGTTCTCCTTCTCGTCGCCCGACGCCCCAAGCGCGAGCGCAGTACCGCTCTTGGTGCGCTTGTGCCGTCCCCCAACGAGGCTGATGCGCCGCACATTGCGCTCCACGAAACCCATCCCCTCGCGCTCCTTCTCCTTCTCCTTCTGGCGCCCCAAATCCTCCACGCTCCCCATTGCCGCGCCCGACGGCCGCCCCACGCCGAGAACCCCATACCCCTTGCTCGGACTCGCGTTCGGCGTCGGATTAGCATTGGCGCTGGCGGTCGCATTTGCAGTGGGCGTCGCCTCCCCCTCCCCCTCCGCGCCCCCATTCAGCGGCCGTATCGCGCGTCGGATCTGCACGAACCCGAGACTACGCCGCTTCACGAGCTTCGTCTTGCCCTCCTTGCCCTCCCTCTCCTTCTCCTTGTCCCCATGCGGCGTAGGCGTATACGGCCGCTCCCCCTGGCCAAACATCATCACATCCCCGCCGACCTCCCCAGCGGCACCATCTCGACCCACACCTCCTCGAAACCGTCCCCTCTCCCGCTCCCGATCCCGGTCTGCAGGCGACCCCGATACGCCTCGAAAAAACCACGGCCGCTTCTCGCTCGACTCGGGCGGCGTCTGCGGCGGCGTCTTGGGCGTGTACTCGTGCTGCTGCGAGTAGCGGTGCTTGCTCTTGCTCTTGGGCGGGGGCGTCACAGGCTGCGCATGTGTAGGGTACGAGTGGCGCGAGCCGGAGCGCGAGGACGATTGGGAGCCTGTGCGGAGGAGCGAGTTGGCGCTGGGCGGGCGGGGCGTGGCTTCGTTGGAGAACTCGTTGGCGTGCGCGGTGATGTCTTGGATGACGTCGAGGTCGGGGTCTGGGTTTTGTGTGAGCACGAGGAAGAAGAACAGAACATCAAGTGAAGGAGGAATGGAAGCAAGAAAAAGGGAGGATGTCAATCAAAAAAAAAACGCCTCGCCCACACGTCGCCTCAAAAAACCACCTCCCCAACAAAAATGAATAAAAGGAAACTCACCCATCCCCATCCCCACACTCCCCACACTAACACTGCTACTCTTCTTCCGCCTCCCTGATATTGCTCTATCACCTTTACTACCCTCCCCCCCACCGAATCCCCACCGCTTCACACTCCCAATCCTCGCCAACAACCCACTCCCCCCGGCGAGTTGAGGACGACATGACTCCCACTCGCGCTCGCACCTGGTTGCATCCCATACGGCGTCGAGTGCGTGGAAGAGGAGGCGTTGGGATGCGTGAGCGGGGCGAACGTGGGACGGGGGTAAACCGTGCTATTTGCGTTGGCGTTCATGCTGCTCCCACCATTGCTTGTCCCCGACACCGAACTGTTGGCATGCGCGGAGCCGGGTCCATACACCGCGCTCACCCCCACAGGATCCTCCGCATCCCAATCCTCCTCCTCAGCCGTCTCGTCCTCCGAGCTCTCTCTTACCCCACCACCCCGTCGTGGCATCTCCCGCATCTCCACCACCCCGCCACCCGCATTGACACCCACCGGCGCCCCCTTCGGCCGACTCTTCTTCCTCAACCTCCTCCTCTCCCTCTCTCTATGAATCGGCGGACTCGGCGGCAGCCCCGCCAGCCCCCTCGCCGCCTGGTGCGTATGGTGCTGCCTCGGCCGATTCAACGCAGTCTCACTCCCCGCACTCGTATACGTCCACGCAATCGACGCGTTATCCGGCGCCGAGAACACACTCGCGGTCGGGCTCCGGGGCGGGAAAGGCTGCAGTCCCCCTCCCATCCCAGAATCGGGTATGCTCAACCCGACCCCGAACGCACGCCCGATACTCGAGCCGGGCGTCATATTGCCCGGTAGTGGCGGAACAGGCGGCGGCGGCGACGAGTTGAGGTTGTACGCGAGGGTGCGCCGCGAACGCGCGGTGACGGTCCTATCCTCCTCGTCCGCGCCTGCACCGAACTCGTCCTCGTCGCTGGAATCACCCCAGTCTTGGCGCGCGGTCGCGCCCGAGCCAGCGCGCATCCGCGCAGCAGCGATCTTGCTCGCGCGCGGGGTGCGGTGCGTGCCCGTGCTGCCCCCGCGCGTGCTGGGGGGCGGGGGGAGCGCGTTCGAGTTTGCGTGCAAATTCGAGGAGTTGGAGGAGGAGGCGTGTGAGGAGGAGGAAGCGGTTGTGGGTGACGCGGGATCTGGATCTGTACGTGAATTCGTGTCTGGATTTGTATTTATCTGGACGGCCGCCAACGCAAATGCAGAGGATGCCGAGGCCGACGGGTGCCCGTCATCGTCATCGTCCTCCGCAAAGTCGTCGTCCCAATTTTCTGTCGTTGTTTCGTGCGAGTCGCGGTGTCGCGCGTGCGCGTGCGGGGGCGGGTCGTGGTCCTGATGTTGTTGGTCTTGGTCTAATAGTGAATCGTGGTCTTGGTGCGAGCGTCGCGAGGTCTTGTTACTGTGGAATTCAAAGTCGTCGTCCCAGTTTTCGGAGGGTTCTGCATGGGTCAAGGCGTGAGTATTCGTATTCGTGGGTGCGGGTTGAGAGGGTAAAATGGAGATGTAGAGCATCCCTGGGGAAGATGAAAAACCTGCACGCGCGTGCAAGGGACGCGGGAGCAATATAAAAACGATCTGCTGCGTGCATCACGCATCAGGGCGGCGAATGGCAGACGTAGAGATGGCGATGGGGGAAAGGAGGGATGCGGGCATTAGAGGGCACCGAGAGAGCGACATGAAACGCAGGTTGACGAGCAGCGAGACTGCTGCCAGATGCCAAAGACGTGGAAATGGCCACCCAAACGCAGGTCGCGTCGATTTGCCTGAAAATCATCCGCAATGTCTGTAAAGCGTCCCCTACGCAGCAGGAGCCGCATACAGCGCGCACGAATAGATTGCTGGCCCAGAACGTCAGGAGACGACGGCCAGCATGCTGGCGATGTCTCGGGTGCGGTACATGGCACACGTAGAGCCATACCAGCGTGCTGCAAGCCAAAGAGCCCCGCAGACAGCGAGAACAAGGGACCCCGAGGCCACTCGAGCATGCCCAAGTCCAAGTCCTCGTCGCACTCGCATCAGTCTCGCTGCCAGCCCATCCGCACAACATCCCTCGAGCCCATCCGTGCCACAAAATCAGCCCAATCGCGTCTTTCCTTTCCCTCCACGCGCATCCCTTCCACGCACACGAAGAAAAAAGAAACACAGTGCCCACAAACACACCTGAATTGTGCATCATGTCGTATGATCATGAGTTTCTGCTCAAAGGCAACGCAGCGTCAGCAAAGAGTCCCTTTATGCAAGGCGAGTACGTACCGTGGATGAGCGTCGAAACAAAGCCTCAAAAAGATTTATTTGCTTTGGCCTTAGGCGAGAAAGGAACAAGGGAGGCGTGACGAGTAACGAGTGACTGATATGCATCGGGCCCGGGCCGGGCGCTTCGAGCCCTGGTTGCTAAGCGCTTGCTTTGTTGTGCTCTTGTTCTGCTTTGGCTGTCTCACTCTGCGCTTGGGTCCTCGACAACTTTGTTCTTTTGGCCCTGATTTGCCATGCCGTTTTTCAGCCTTGGTTTCAGCTGCAGAACTTGCGAGTTCTGGGAACTTGACTGAAAGTCGTTCACGTGTGTAGAAGTCGTCCTCTTGGCGCTTCGTCCTTTCCAGAAAAGTGCCGTCTTAGCCGTAAACCAATGCCTCGACACAAAGGCCTGTAGCGCTCTGCGCGCTCACAAACAGTCTCTTGGATTCGATATACTTCGCAGTGGGTACGCCGTTCGATTCGGGGGCAGGCCATTGTTTGTGCATCCTGTATTTTTTTTGCACTCCATATCCATCCCAAGTTCAACATGCTCGAACAGTCGCGCGTTTAAGCTGGAACCAAAATTTACTACACGAAGGCCTGTAGCGCTTGGTGCGTACCTACAAAGCATAGTTTTGCCTTCGATTACGCGGTGGGTACCCCGTTCGATCCGGGGGCAGGTCGTCGTTGAATTTGCATTCTTATTTTTAAAATTTTTTTTTTTCAGAAATGTCCGACATACATTTCAAGTTCAACGAACAGTCGTACATTTATCCCCGAACCAGAATCACCACACGTAACGCTTGGTGCGCAACCACACACAGTTGGATTCTCGAAGCAGTATGCAACAGGTATCCCGTCCGATTCGAGCGCAGGCCATAGTTTGTCGATCGCGCACGGCATATTTTGTATCCCAACCCAGCCCAATCCTGGCACTACAGGTCCATTTCAAGTTTACCAAACAGTCGTCCATTTAAGCCGGAACCAGCACCACCAAACGAAGGCCTGCAGCGTTTGGTGCGCACCGACCACCATTTAGGATTGCTTATCGAAAACACAGTGGGCACCCAGTTCGATCCGGGGGCAGGCCATAGTTCTGCATTGTGCTCCTATTTTTTAGCCTCGTACAACATGTCCATTTCAAGTTCACCAAATAATCACACATTTAACCCAGAACCAGCACCACCAAAAGAAGGCCTGTGGCGCTTGGTGCGCACCCACAAATCATAGGTTCCCAGCCTCAATCATGGTTAATATGCAGTGGGTACCTCGTTCGATTCGGGGCCAGGCCATACCTCAGCGAAACTGTCTTTTTTTTCCGTCCCCTTTTCGAGCGTGATGCCAAGCTGCTTGACGCGGAAGATTAATTATCTACCGCTATATGGTTTTATCTAGCGCCAACGAAATTCATCAACCAGAATTCAACTCTCCATAGCTGCCCTCTACTCCTCTTCAAGCTCTCACTTAATTTTCCTTCTGATGTAAGAAGCCCACAAGGCCTGTAGCATTGGCACGCTCCCACAAACAATAATTGTTTAACTCTATGACAGTGGGTACCCGTTCGGATCCGGGGACAGGCAATCGTTGTTTCAATCTTTCCCTGGCGTAGTTGGAAATCGAATCGACCCGGATCCGCAGCATTTAGATTCATTGTCGCATATTTAACCGGAACCAGCACCACCAGACGAAGGCCTGTAGCACTTGGTGCGCACCCACAAAGCATAGTCTTGATTTCAATTACGCAGTAGGTACCCCGTTCGATCCGGGGGCAGGCCGTGGCTCGATCTGCAACTCCCTTTTTCCCTTTTCAGAGATGTCCAACATATATTTCAAGTTCAACGAACAGTGGTCGATTTATCCCCAAACCAGAATCACCACACGAAGGCCTGTGGCGTTTTTTTCAGGTTTCCTGTCCGATATTACGGGGGCAGGCCATGATATCGATCTGTTATTCTGGCGTTTTTTTTTAGCCAAACCCAACCCGGGCACTACATGTCCATTTCAAGTTCACGAAATCATCGCACATTTAATCCAGAACCGGCGCCACCACGAAGGCCTGTAGCGTTTGGTGCGCGCCCACAAATCCTAAATTTCGGATGTCGATGTTAATACTCGGTGGGTGCCTCGTTCGATTCGGGGGCAGGCCGTGGTTCGATTGAAACTGCGGCTCCTTTTTTTTCCCCCCAGAGATGTCCAACATACATTTCAAGTTCAACGAACAGTCGTCCATTTATCCCACAACCAAAATCCTCACACGAAGGCTTGTAGCGTTTGGTGCGCGCCAATCACCATTTCATCTTTCTTTTCGAATATACAGTGGGTACCACGTTCGATTCGGGGGCGGGCCATTGTTGGTTATTTTCGTATTTTTTTAACCCAGGCGCTCCATATTCACTTCAAGTTCAACATTCTAGAACAATCACACATTTAACCCGGAACCAGCACCACCAAAACGAAGGCTTGTAGTGTTTGGTGCGCGCGCCCACAATCATAAGTCTCATTGCGAGGGCTAGTGCGCTGTGGGTGGGGCAGGCCATCCATAGATTTCCGGGTTTTTATTTTTCCGTCTGCTTTTCGAGCGTGATGCTACTTTGCTCGGAATACTATTACATAACTCCCACACAAAAAATAAATGGAAAGAATGTAAAAACCCGAATGGAGAATGGTATACCAGCACAGCATCAACGGACCATTTCGGTCTTTACTACAGTTGTCCTGCTGATTCTGCTGTGTCTACGAACTCACTTTCTAACGCATATGAGCCACAGATCGTAGGGAATCTGCGGAGCGATGGCGAGGCTGCGATTGTCCGTGCAGAGATCGGAATGGCCAAGGCCAACGCGCTCGAGCAAATCATTCTCGAAAAAGACAACGAGATATGTCGCAAAAACCCTGTTCAGCTTGCAAGGGATTGACGCGGCTTAAGACCTTGAAGAGACCTGAAGGGGATTACACGCCGCCCACGGAGAGGCTTACAATCCACTGTAAGCCGTTTCAATTCCCTTCAAGGTAGAGGGTGGCTTGTGAGGGCTTTTCGCGGCTCTTCGGACGTGTGTAGCACATTTTATGAATCTATATCATTGGGTCCTTCATCTTTCCTGCTGAATGTTCCTGAGAAGAGCTCACTGTAATCCCAGAGTATTGTAAATCGCACGGGGGCCAAGGAGTTGTCGCGGAGTTGAGAAGATAACGAGAGTATGATACAGATCAAAATGTGACGTAATTCCAGTTTGACTTCATCTTGATTCTTGTCTCCCGCTTCACAACACTTTCATCCATTTCTCTTGTCTCTCAGTGCTTCACATGTTCCTGTCTTTCTGCTGCAACTTCCTTTCGTCCTCTCTCAGAATGCCCTCAGTTGCCGGCACCTGTGGGGCTCTGTGGGGCTGACCTCGGCTAGGTGTGGAGCAGCCACTATATAAGAGACGGACAGTTCTCGTATCTCTTCTCTTCCCATGCCCCCACGTCGATTCGAACTTGGCTCTCCTGACCTAATGGGCTCGGGCAGATGCTCTGGCAGTTTGCTGACTCTAAGCAAACCTCAGACTCGGCCCGTGTCGCCTGCGTTAGGTGCCCGTGAAACACGATGAGATGGACCTGGTACACAAAGCTGCGCACCATCTGTCGTGCGTACTGTCCGTGTTTGCATTAATTCTTGCTGAGGCCGTGTACAGGATGACACCAATCTCTATCAATTCAATGATCACCTCGCTCTCGTAAGTGCTCTTGTTTTCATATCCAGTTCTATCAATTGACTTAGACTGTTGTCTTCCCGCATTAACACAGAGCACGACGACGGCGACGACAGCTCGGAGCGCGACGACGACTCGCGTTCCCCTCCACCTCTGGCGCAGCGTGGTGGTCCTGGCACCGGTCACGAGCGCCACACAGAGGAGCAGCTTCCCGTCGAGAGGAAGAAACAGTTTGTTAAGCGGCGGCGCTAGATAGTCATATCATTTTATACGCAATAAATTCAATTATACATTTTCAAACACATTGTTGAGATGGATTTTGGTGTATAGTAAAAGGTACATGCAAGCCGGTAATGTCTTGAGACTACCTCAATGGCTTGTAACGGCCTAACATCAGGGCCGTGGATTACAGCGGCTTATAAGACTTTTGTTGGATTACATGGGGGCAAACTATCTGTTTCAAGCCGACCAAAACCTTACGACCGTATATCGGCTTGTAATCGGACACAAGCCGTTGAATTCCGAGCAGGATTTTTGCGACATACGATCGCTGCAGGATCGACTACAGAAGACAGATGACGCCCTGGCCATAGCTGAGCACGATATCACCGAATTCCAAGCAGCGGAGCAGGCGGCGCGGGCAACGATCGAGGGCCTGACGCGCAGAATCGTGCTCCTGGAGAAGGAACTCGACGGTGTTAAGTGGAATATGAAAGAAACTGAGGAGAAGTGCGTGCTCTGATGGTGGACTCAATTTTCTATCGGTGAACCTTTTTCTTCCGTAGGTTACGCCAGCTCGAAGCCAAAGCAGAACATCTGGAAAGACATAGCTGAACAAGAACGTGATCAATGGGTAAAGAAATGCGGGGTGTGTGAAAACCGGTTTGATTTTTACATGGTCAAACAACTTATCGCGAAGCAACGGCGGAGTTGAACGAACTCTTCATACACATGGAGCACTTGTAGATGCACAAACACACAAATAAGCTCCCCGTCATTGTGTTCCAAATCAGCAAGTTGTCGGGGAGGGCTGGTTTTCAGTAAACACAGACTCATGATCAGTGGTAAGTCTAATCAGACCAAACTCTCCTTCACAACGATCCCTATTCCGGCTACAACATGCGAGGTACGAGCACCATACTGTTGTAGCGTCTGTCTATAAGAGACTATATTCCGGCTGCAATAGATGAGGATTGACTCGAAGTACAATCCAATCGGCGGTGCTCGGTAGCTTGGTAAACACGGCATTTCCTCTTGATTAATTTCCGTCCAAAGCGGTTCAATCGGGTCGATACTTCTCCGTTGCTCCGGAGGCTGCCAACATGATCTACATTCACCGGTAGAATTGAGGTTTTGACTCTTCGCTCGCGATCCGGGTCCGTGCACCATCCTCGCTGATCTCTGATGTGGAGCTTCATTGGCCGAAAAACCTGTTGTACTTCTGATGCGAGCAAGATACACGCAACCGATACGTACCAAATGCGTTTTCCGTTGAATATGTGCTATTGCCCAATGAATTCCGCGTAATTTTAGTATTTCTGTAGTTACACGTCGGACATCCTTTCCGCTCACGGCCACGCAACTTAGACGGTTTTCGACACATTCTTGGTAAGCTAAAACGTGAACTTACGAAACTCTGGAACAAGTCGCTGATTCGCCGGTCAAACAGGAAGCACCCGGAGTCGCCAAAACATCTCCATACAGAACAACTCCCCTCCAAACTATTTTGACCTCTCTGCCATATGGCTTCCTCCATGATCGTCTGGCTTTCAATCTTTTTCCTGGCATAGTTCGCAATCCAATCCGACTCGCAGCCTCTAGGTCCGCTTCGCGTCACATCCTCGAGCAGCAAGTCGAGCAGTCGCAAGTTTAACCTGGCACTAGGACCACCCTGCAAAGACCTGTAGCGCTTGGTGCGCACCCAGACACAATTAGACTCCCGCAGTAATAAGCAATGAGTACCCTGTTCAATTCGGGGTGCAGGCCATGTGACTTTCGCTCGATCCTTTTGCTTGTCTAGGTTTTCGGGCTGGAGTGCGTGCTCAGCTCTAAGTTGATTTCGGATCGTATGTTTGAATTTTCGCCCCAGTGTCAAAGAAGCAGCACCTTCGACGAATGGGCCGCACTGCACTGTACCCAGCAAGTTTAAGATCTTCTAACTTCCAATGCTGCTAAGAGCACCCATGGCTGGGCCGTACCGTCTTGAACCCACCTTTCTTTTTCTCGACTGTATTTGTCGGAGCGGACGACGAACCATCAAAAACTCCCACAGGTTGAATTTTCTTCATATCCACCTCGACTCGGCTGACTATTCACTTCAAGTTCAATCCTCTCAGTGACACGCTTAACCCCCAACCAGAACTACGACGTGAAGGCCTGTGGTGCTTGGTGCACACCCACACACACATCAGGAAAACCTGAAATTCTACAGTAGACACAAGGCCAACTTTATGGGTCTCTGGTGGTCTATGAGTGTCTATACAGAACTATAAATTTTGCAATCTACTACAATTGTCTATGGGTGGCTATGAAATTTATTGTCTACTAGCATGGTCTATGAGTAACATTAGATATTCCCATTAATTATAAGACTACACAACTCAGCTAGGCTGAGCACAATTTACCTACCATGTATATTTGGACCTGGTCAGGATGGTCCAAACCCCAAGAAACTGACACATCTAGGAAATTTAGGTTGAATGAAGCCAACAACCATGCCTGGCAAAGTATTTTGTGATTTGCAGGCCAACAAAGCCATTTCTTCCCAAGTGCCCTTAGACAAACCTTGTAGCTCTCACCAAGATCTACAACTTTTGTTTTGGATCTATTTTTGGATTGGTGGCCCACAAGGGTACCACATATTCACCGATCAATATTCCGGTATAACAACTCAAATAGTTGAAGTGAATGCAGGTCTAAACAGTGCTGGAGGGCAGAGTGTCTATAGTCCCCATATGACACATGAGTTTCCAGTGTCCTCTATGGTTACTTTAGTGTAGTGGTTGTTTTGTCTGTCTCAAATTTTCCCTGTTCGCGCGAGGTCGAGAGTTCAATTCTCCTCCTGGGCAATCATTTAATTTCAATTCGTTAAACCCTTAGAAGCTTATCATTCCTTTCAAAGGGTCAGTCACATTCCTTGTTAAATCATCACAATTGATGGTCACCGACAAGGATGGAGTAGTGAGAAGAAAAAACCTTTTTGGTTGACAGTTTTTTTCTTCCGACTATGAGTACTACAAGTGCTATGGGTGCTATGACTTTCGTTACTCTCATAGACAACCTCACGACTATAGATGTCTATGAGTGTCTATAAATCTGACCCCCCCCATCCCACCTTACTATAAAACTGGCCATTTGCTATGGTGTCTATGACTGCTATAAATGTCTATGCAGGTCTACATAGCAACTTTGGTTTTTCCTGATGCAATACATCCGAAGTCATTGTCTCAGTAACATGCAGTGGGTACCCCGTTCGATCCGGGTAGATGCCATACAGAGTTCAGCTGTCGCTTTTTTTTTTGTGTGGCTTGATTCACCTTAATTTCTCTGGGCTTTCAGGGCCCGAGTCCCAACTCGACTCCTAGTCGGCTTGCAATTGGACATGTAAGGTTAACAACTGTGCCAGTCGAAAGCACCTTCAACTGCGCTTGCCCTCACCCTCCTCTTCACATCCCGCTTCGCTACTACAATTAGAACGGTCTGTTAGCGAATGGTCCGCAACCAGAGAGTATGTAAAATCCACGTACATCCTAGTGGGAGCACCCGTTCAATTCGGGGCTGGGCCATAATGGGTTCGAACTGTCTTTTTACCGTTCCTTTTCCACAATCCCTCTGAACAGATTAGAAACCCAACGAGACGCGAGCGGTTCAATTTCTCTCGAATCCAACCTGATCCGGAAGTGGATTGGTATAGGATTGGTCAAACGGCGGTGCTAGGATGAGTGGTGGGGTTTCCATATAATCGTTTCGGTGTAATCTCTGGTGTGAAACCGCACGAAGTGGGCCTGCAATGCGAAAGCACAATACAAGTAAGGTGATTCACTACTCAAGGAATTCACCTCGTACAAGCAAGTTGAATATTTGAGTCAAATAAATTCATTCACTCGAAGAATATAAACAGTTCACGGCTATGTAGCTCTCCATCCAGCACTCGATACCACAGCGGGAGGTGGGCACGGAGGACTAACGGGCCTTCCTTGGTATGCACTGCGCTCCGAATATCCTTCGCTCGGAAAGAGGATGGCGCCCGACGAAGAGAACGCCGGAGAAGAGACGAAGAGGAAAGAGGGAAACAAGGCCACTCGCCTCATCATGGCCGCGCCAACTCCACGACGCGTCGAGTTGAGCTCCCAATTGCGCTGTTCCCAGACACTGGATACCCGTGTTTCGTCGTCGCGTAGCATGTTGCGTTAGAGCCAGATCGAGGTCCAGCGCGTGCCTGTTGGAGTTGGTCCTGGAATCGTGGAGAGAGAAGTTGGTAGAGTCAAATCTGCGGGAATGAGACGCGGCACAAACAGTGTAGCACCGCACACTTGCATCCCATTCTGGAGCCCAGAGTACTGCTTCTCGCTTGACGCGTCGATAGCGCTTAGTCGTGCCGTCCAAATTATAGCAGTTTTCCCTGGGAGCGTAAGGTGGGCTGGCCCGCGTGAAGATACAATTTGGCGCGTGGCTACAAGGGCGATAAATCACCGTCATCGCCCATGGACCAGTTTGTGTAGGCGCTGATGTGGTCGATGACGTTGAAGTCTCGCTGCCAGCCCATCCGCGCAACGTCCCTCGCGGCAATCCGTGCCCCAGAATCAGCCCACATCGCGCCTTTCATTCCCTCCACGCACACGCAAAAGAAAAGAAACAGTGCCACAAACACACCTGAATTGTACCACATCATGTCGTATGATCATGAGTTTCTGCACAAAGGCAACACAGCGTCAGAAAAGAGTCCCTGGCGAGCACGTACCCTAGATGAGCGTCGGAAGAAAGCCTCAAAATATTTATTTGCTTTGGCCTTGGGCGAACAAGGGAAGCGTGACGAGTAACGACTCACGAGTGACTGATTGCCCACATCGCCGGGCAGCATCGGCTCAGGCTCGGGCCGGGCGCTTCGAGCCCTTGTTGCTAAGCGCTTGCTTTGTGCTCTTCTTCTGCTTTGGCTGTCTCACTCTGCGCTTGGGTCCTGGACAATTGTATTCTTTTGGGAACTTCCGTGATCTTCTATACCGCGTTTCAGCCAGCCTTTGCGAGTTCTGGGAACTTCACTGAAAGTCCTTCACGGAGAATGCATCCTGATTTTTGTGCCTCCTCCTTTCCAGAAAGTGCCATCTTAAACGTAAGACAGTACCCCACACGAAGGCCTGTCGCGCTTGGTGCGCGCCCTCCATCATTGTGTCCAAATCTTCCTCGTATACAGTGGGTACCCCGTTCGATTCGGGGACAGGCCATCCTTTGTCAGTCTTGTATTTTTAGCTCAACCCGACCCAGGCACTCCATACTTCAAATTCAGCATTCAGCATTCACGCGTTTGTTTAAGCCGGAACCAAAAATTACTACACGAAGGCCTGCAGCGCTTGGTGCGCACCCACAAATCATAGTATGTTTTCAATTACGCAGTGGGTACCCCGTTCGATCCGGGGGCAGGCCGTGCTCGGATCGCAACCTTGTTTATTTATTTTATTTTTTCAGAGATGTCCGACATACATTTCAAGTTCAACGAACAGTCGTACATTTCCCGAACCAGAATCACCACACCAAGGCCTGTAACGCTTGGTGCGCACCCACCCACAGTTGGATTCTCGAAGCAATATGCTGGCAGTGGGTACCCCGTCCGATTTGAGGGCAGGCCATAGTTTGTCGATCGCCCACGGCATATTTTTTATCCCAATCCTGGCAAACCAGCACCACCGAACGAAGGCCTGCAGCGTTTGGTGCACACCGACCACCATTTAGGATTGCTTATCAAAAACACAGTGGGTACCCCGTTCGATCCGGGGGCAGGCCATAGTTCTGCATTGTGCTCCTATTTTTAGCCTGATACTACATGTCCATTTCAAGTTCACCAAATAATCACACATTTAACCCAGAACCAGCATCACCAAAAGAAGGCCTGTGGCGCTTGGTGCGCACCCACAAATCATAAGTTCCCAGCCTCAATCATGGTTAATACGCAGTGGGTACCTCGTTCGATTCGGGGCCAGGCCATACCTCAGCGAAACTGTCTTTTTTCCGTCCCCTTTTCGAGCGTGATGCCAAGCTACTTGACGCGGAAGATTAATTATCTACCGCTATATGATTTTATCTAGCACCAACGAAATTCATCAAACAGAATTCATTTACTCTCCACAGCTGCCCCTCTGCTCGTCTTGAAGCTCACACTTAATTTTCCTTCCGATGTAAGAAACCCACAGGGTCTGTAGCCTTGGTACGCTTCCACAACAATAATTACTGATCACTATTGCGGTGGGTACCCGTTCGATCCGGGGGCAGGCAATAGAACATCGTTTCATTCAATCTTTTTTCCTGGTGGACTTGGCAATCCAAGGCTCTTGATCCACTTCAAGTCACATATCCTCGAAACAGCGGCACATTTAACCTCCAACTAGAACAGCATTGAAAAGACCTGTAGCGCTTGGTGCGTTCCCACACACAATAATCTTTGCTCCAGATTGTAGTGGGTACCCTGTTCAATTCGGGGTGCAGGTCATTCGATTTCAGCTAAGTCTTTTTTGTTTGTCTCGAATCATTTTACTTTCTCTCGGTTTCCAGGCTTGAGTGCGTGCTCATGATCAACCTTAAGCTTGGAATCGTATGTTTGAACTTATTCACCAGCGTTGAAGAAGCAGCACCTTCAACCATCTTCTACACTGACTCCCCCCTCCGCTGCTACGACAAGGACGGCCCGGGTCTTGGAACCGTTCTTTCTACTTTTTTTTCCCTCTACTGTATCCGTCTGAGAGGACAACAAACCTACGAAAACTGCCACAGGTTGCACTTTCCCCAACCCAACATCGCCTCGGCTGACTATCCACTTCAAGTCCCTCTAACCCCCACTCGCACTTTTAACCCAAAACAGAACTACCACACGAAGGCCTGTAGTGCTCGGTACGCGCCTAAAGACGATGTAGTTTTCCAGGAATACGCGGTAGGAAGTTTCCACATGACTTTTTTGGTGGCTTTGCCCTTACTTTGTCTGGGCTTTCCGGGCCGAGTACCAACTCAACTCTGAGCGAGTCGGCTTGCAATTGGACATGTAAGGTTCAAAAAAGCACCTTCAATTGTGTTTATTCTCACCTTCGTCTTCACCTGCCCTTTCGCTGCTACAGGAGGCCCGGTAGCGGATCATGAAATGGTCCGCCCCCAGCAAGTATGTAAAGTCCGGGCACATGCTACTGGGAGCACCCGTTTTTCCGTGGGGCTGGAAGGGCGACAAAACGCCGTCATCGCCCATGGACCAGTTTTTCTAGGCGCTGATGTGGTTGGACAATGGATGAGGTTGATGATGTTTAAGTCTCGCTGCCAGCCCATCTGCAAAACATCCCTTGCGCCCATCTATGCCCCAAAATCAGCCCAATCGCGTCTTTCCTTTTCCTCCACGCGTGTTCCTTCAATGCACACGAAAAAAAGAAACAGTGCCCACAAACACACCTGAATTGTGCATCATGTCATACGATCATAAGTTTCTGCGCAAAGGCAACACAGCGTCAGAAAAGAGTCCCTTTCTCCAAGGCGAGTACCGTGGATGTGATGAGCGTCAAAAGAAAGCCTCAAAAGATTTATTTGCTTTGGCGTTGGACGTCGATGAAAAAGGAACAAGGGACTCCATAGTCACTCCAAGCGTGACGAGTAACGAGGCTCGGGCTGGGCGCTTCGAGCCCTTGTTGCTAAGCACTTGCTTTGTGCTCTTGTTCTGCTTTGGGGGTCTCACCCTGCGCCTGGGTGCCCGACAATTGCATTCTTTTGGGAAATTCCGTGATCTTCTATGATATCACTTTTCAGCCAGCCCGGCTATGGACTTGCCTAAAATTCCTCTTTCGCACCAAGTCAACACCTAACAGGGATATTTCATGACAGTGCTGACCAGAAATAAAATAGTGAGGAGGATGTAAAGAGCGCGGGGAGCAGAAACGATGAGCATCGAAGACTCCAGACTCTAGAGAACAGCTTGACAGGAGGCAGGGAGGAGTACTTCTGGGTTGACAGGAAGCAGGAAAGAGTGCGGCAGTAATTAATGCTTGCGCGCATTCAACCCACATGGGTGCCATTTTGAACCGACTTCCTGCCAAGAGCCCAGCATAGCGCGCCGTAGCCATGGGCATTGACCACATAGTACTCCGTAGTAATGGCACCAAGCAACGTCGTCCAACATAATGTGTTGGCGGGGCGCTATATTGACTACAGGTACTATATAGGTCCCTGCCATGCTACCGCTGACTACATTGACTACATAACGAACCGCGGAACTACGGCCCCAGGGGTTTTTCCTGATGAGCTTTTGCAAGTTGTGGGAACTTCACTGAAAGCCCTCAGTCCTCGACACATTCTCAGCGCACGAATTTTCCATTCCTTTGTTCCTCGAAGAAATCATCCTCTCTTCACGCCTGCCTCCTTTTACATAGAAGTTACATCCTTCCTTAACCCGGAACCAGTAACACCAAACGAAGGCCTGTAGCATTTGGAGCGCCCACAAATCCTTGAGGACATTGGTGTGCACACAGTAGGCACCTCGTTCGATTCGACAGCAGGCTATGGTCTGCCATTCTTGATTATTATTATTATTATTATTATTTTCAGCCTAGCCCAACCCAACCCAAGTTCAACATTTGCCAGGCCAATTTCTTCCAAATACAACCCATCTCCAGATCCTTTTTTTTTTTCTGCTCTTACGCCTGATATCCTTACTTTGTCCTCCCACACTTGTACATTTAACGTACACAAAAACACACACATGAAGGCCTGTCGCGCTTGGTGTGCACCCGCAAATCATAGTTTGAATATAGGGTTCTACGTAGTGGATACCTCGTTCGATTCGAGGGCAGGCCATGTACACGAACACACCGCTTTTTTTTTTTTTTTTTTTTTTGAATCTGGTCCATAGGCTGGCTATCCACTCCGAGTCCACTTCAAGTCTCGCATTCTCGCATTCTCGAGCGAATATGTGTATGTGCTTCCTCTCACATCCGCCCTCTTAATCCACAGAATCAACACCCGCATACAAAGGCCTGGAGCGTTCAGTGCGCGCCAACCACCATTATGAGGTTTCCTCTCGAACATGACAGTGGGTGCCCCGTTTGATCCGGGGGCAGGCCATAGTTCTGCATTGTGCTCCTGCTTTTAGCGTGGTACTACATGTCCATTTCAAGTTCACCAAATAATCACACATTTAATCTGGAACCAGCACCACCAAAACAAGGCCTGTAGCGCTGGTGCACACCCACAGATCATAAATTCCCAGCCTCAATTGTGGTTAATACGCAGTGGGTACCTCATTCGATTCGGGGGCAGGCCATCCGACCCCCTTCGAGCTCCTATTTTTAGCCCAACCCAACCCAACCCAGGCACTACAGATCCATTTCAAGCTCAACATTCTCAAACAGTCGCGCACTCACGCGGAACCAGCACCACCAAGGGAAGCCCTGTAGTGTTTGGTGCGCACCCACAAATTATAAGGGTGTCGCATTATGAGTAATACGCAGTGGGTACCTCGTTCGATTCAGGGCTAGGCCATAGCTGACCAAAAATGTCTTTTTTTCCTCCGCTTTTCGAGCGTGATGCTACTTTTCTCGGAATCATCTCCGCTATATGGTTTCATCCATCACCAACAAATTCACCAACCAGGATTCATTTAATCTCCGCAACTGACTCTCCAAGCTCCAATCCAAGATTTCCCTCACTTCACACCTTACTTCAGGGCCTGTAGCATTCGTACACTCCCACAAACAATTGTTCCTCATTTCGAGTGCAGTGGGTACCCGTTTGATCCGGGGGCAGGCAATGCATATGTATTGTCATTTCAAGCTTTTTCCTGGCATAATTCGCAATCTAATCCGACCTGCACCCTCTAGATTCATTTCAAGCCACACATTCTCGAACAATCACACGTTCAATCCGGAACCAGCACTACCACATGTAGGCCTGTAGTGCTCGGTGCGCACCCACAAACAATGTTCCGCTGTCCAAACTGCAGTGGATGCCCTGTTCAATCCAGGGTGCAGACCATATGGTTCGAGGTGAATCCTTTTGCTTGTCCTGACTCGCTTTGTTTTCTCTTGATTTCTGGGCTTGATTGTGTCGTCAAATCCAAGTCGGCTTGGGATCGTATATTTTAACCCAGAAACAGCATCAGAAAACCAAGGCCTGTAGCATTTGGTGCGCGCCCCCAAATCATAAGATCTGACATCATGGTTAATACGCAGTGGCACCCGTTCGATTCGGGGGCAGGCCATTTCTGAGACTACATATTTTTTTTCCATCCGCCTTTCGAGCGTGATGCTACTTTGCTCTCCGCTATATAGCTTCATCAAGCACCAACGAAATTCACCAACCAGGATTCACAGCTGCCCTCTGCTAGTCTCCAAGCTCCAATCTGAGACTCCCCTCACTTCACACTTACCGATATAAGAAACCCACAGGGCCTGTAGCGTTGGTAACCTCACAAACAATAGTCGGTGATATTTCTATTGCAGTAGGCACCCGTTTGATCCGGGGTAGGCCATAAAGGTTCTTGGTAGATTCTTTTTCTTGGCGTAGTTTGCAATCCAATCCAACCTGCAGCCTCGATCCACTTCCTCAAGCCACACATCCTCGAACAGTCGCACGTTCCCACCCGAAACTAGAGCCACCTTTCAAAGACCTGTAGCACTTGGTGCGCACCCAACAAAATGAATCTTGCTGTTGGTGACGTGCAGTGGGTACTCTGTTCAATTCGGGGTGCAGGCCATGAGATTTTGACCGCGTCTTGTGGTTTGTCTTGACTCATTTTACTCTCTCTTGGTTTCCAGGCTTGAGTGCGTGCTCAATCTGTCTGATGCCAGAAACCCACAAAGCCTGTAGGGTTGGTACGTTCCCACAAACAATAATTGTTCAATTCTAGTACAGTGGATACCTGTTCGGATCCGGGGGCAGGCAATCGTTGTTTCAATCTTTTCCTGGCGTAGTTTGAATCGAATCGACCTGCAGCATTTAGATTCACTTCTTCAAGTCACACATCCTCGAACAACCGCACATTTAACCGGAACCAGCACCACCAAACGAAGGCCTGTAGCACTTGGTGTGCACCCAGAAAGCATAGTCTTGATTTTAACTACACAGTAGGCACCCTGTTTGATCCGAGGCAGGCTGTGGCTCGATCTGCAACTCCCCTTTCCCTTCCCAGAGATGTCCAACATATAACTTATTTCAAGTTCAACGAACAGTACATTTATTCCAAAACCAGAATCACCATACAAAAGACCTGTAGCGCTGGGTGTGCGCCAACCATCCTTTCAGGTTTCCTCCTCAGATATTACAATGGGTATCCCGATTGATTCGGGGGCAAGCCGTTACTCTGCTTGTGGTGCCATTTTTTTTAGCCCAACCCAGGCTGTTGCAAAAGTCGCTTTTCAGTTATAAGCCAAGATAGCGCCATTCTGGACCTTATCTGAACCTTATACGTGATGCTACTTTGCTCGGAATATTACATAACTCCCCCACAAAAAAGAAAAGAATGAAAAACCCAAATGGAAAATGGCATTCCAGCACAGCATCCACAGACCCGGGCCATTTCGGTCCTTACTACCGTTGTCCTGTCGATTCTGCTGTGTCTACGAACTCACTTTCCGTCGACTCTCCACAATGACCGAGCTGAGGATTCGAGACATAACTTTATCCCAAGTTCTCTCTGCTCTACGCTAACGCATATGAGCCATAGATCATAGGAAATCTGCGAAGGGATGGCGTGGCTGCAGTTGCTCGTGCAGAGACCGCAGAGGCCAAGGTCAACGTGCTCGATCACATCATTCTCGAAAAAGACCACGAGATACGATCTCTGCAGGATCAACTACAGAAGACAGATGACGCCCTGGCCATAGCCGAGCACAATATCATCGAATTCAAAGCAGTGGAGCAGGCGGCGAGCGACGATCGAGGGCATGACGCGCAGAATCATGCTCCTAGAAAAGGAACTGGACGGTGTTAAACGGAATACGAAGGAGACTGATAAGAAGAGCGTGCTCTGAGGGTGGACTCAATTTTCTCTCGGTGACCCTTTTTCTTCCGTAGGTTACGCCAGCTCGAAGCCAAAGCAGAACATCTGGAAAGACATAGCTGAACAAGAACGCAATCAATGGGAGAAGAAATGCGAAGTGTGTGAAAGCAGGTTTGATTTTTACATGGTTGAACAACTGAATTCGAACCGGCAGGCTGTTGAAGCCAAATATCGCGAAGCAACGGCGGAGTTGAACGAATTCTTCACACACGCACGGAGCACTTGTAGATGCACAAACACACAAATATTTTCCCCGTCATTGTGTTCCAAAATCAGCAAGCTGTCGGGGACTCGGGCGGGCTGGTTTTCAGCGAACACAGCAGCACTCATGATTCACAAGATGAGCAAACTGAACACGGGGGTGCCATTTACAGCCGTTTGCAGTACAACAGGCGCGGTCGGCTTTTTTTTTTTTCAACGGTTTTCGGCAGAATCGATGCCACGGGCTCAATTTTGATCCGATTGCCTTGGGAGTAGGTGCGTTGTATTCGCATTGAACATCTGCCTGGGTCACAATACCGGTTTTTCTGATCCAATTACATAATGTGATTTTTTCTAAAAAGTCCTGGGTTTTGGCAGGAATGCTGTAGCAGTGTGAATACTGCCCCGATTTACATAGTCTTTGGATATGTTCTACTTCTGAAGCAATACTTTGGGTCCGTGATGTTAAAAAATATGGGTGTGCCCGACTTCTCATTCAGAGCTCTATGTATTGTAGTATGTCAATATCCGCCTCACTAAAGTGTGTGCAAAATCACAATTACTTGACATATTGCTCAGTGGACATCATGGACCCATACTACTGCTTAGGAGATATAACATATTAAAAAACTAAGGCAATTGGGGCAGTATTCACATTGCTACAGCATTCCTGCCAAAACCTGAGATTTTTTGGAAAAAATCTCATTATGTAATGGGATCAGAAAAACCAGTATTGCGACCCAGGCAGATTTTCAATGCGAATACAACGCACCTACTCCCAAGGCAATCGGATCAAAATTGAGCCCGTGGCATCGATTCTGCCGAAAACCGTTGAAAAAAAAAAAAAAAGCCGACCACGCCTGTTGTACTGCAAACGGCTGTAAACACCAGAACAGTAGAAAAACATCCCTCACCAGGGGCAATCGGCAACATTCTCCGCCGGTGAGGACTGTATTGAATGGGGAAGAGACGGCTACGAAGATAACCAATTGGGCCAGGTTGGGTTTCTCCCACATCCGCCCTCTGAATCCACAGAACCAGCACCACCAAACGAAGGCCTGTAGCGCTTGGTGCGCGCCCACCGATCCATTGGTTGGGATTGTTTTTCAAATATACAGTGAATATTCATATATTTGGCCTAGCCCAACCCAATCCAGGGACTAAATGTTCATTTCAAGTTCACCAAATAATCGCACATTTGACCAGAACAAGCAAAATGACACGAAGACCTGTAACACTTGGTGCGCACCCATAAAGCATATGATTGATTTCGATAACACAGTGGGTACCCTGTTCGATCCGGGGGCAGGTCATTACTCTGCACGCGGTGCCATTTTTAGTCCAACCCCAACCAGGCACTACAGGTCCATTTCAACTTCAAGTTCACCAATTTTTTGGACACTCCAAATAATCACCTATTTAACCCGGAACTAGCACCTCTAAACGAATGTAGCGCTTGGTGCGCGCCAACCACCACTTCAGGCTTCTGTCGCGAATGTACAGTGGGTACCCCGCTCGACTCGGGGGCAGGCCATGCTTCTCCCATGACTATCTTTTTTTTAACCCAATCAAACCCAACCAGGCACTACAGGTCCATTTCAAGTTCGCCAAATAGTCTCACATTCAACCTGGAACTAGAACCATCAAAAGAGTGCCTGTAGCGTTTGGCGCGCCCACAAATTATAAGGGGATCTTATGGCAGTTATCAATATGCAGTGGGTACCCTGTTCGATTCCGGGCCAGGCCATCTTTGGACTGTATGGATTTTTTTTTCCCGTCCGAGCTACTTTGCTCGGAATATGAATCACCTCCGCTATATGGTTTCATCTAGCACCAACGAAATTCATCAAACAGGATTCATTTACTCTCCACAGCTGCCCCTCTGCTCGTCTTGAAGCTCACACTTAATTTTCCTTCCGATGTAAGAAACCCACAGGGTCTGTAGCGTTGGTACGCTTCCACAACAATAATTGCTGATCACTATTGCGATGGGTACCCGTTCGATCCGGGGGCAGGCAATAGAACGTCGTTTCGTTCAATCTTTTTCCTGGTGGACTTGGCAATCCAAGGCTCTTGATCCACTTCAAGTCACATATCCTCGAAACAGCGGCACGTTTAATCTCGAACTAGAACAGCATTGAAAAGACCTGTAGCGCTTGGTGCGTTCCCACACACAATAATCTTTGCTCCAGATTGTAGTGGGTACCCTGTTCAATTCGGGGTGCAGGCCATTCGGTTTCAGCTGAGTCTTTTTTGCTTGTCTCGAATCATTTTACTTTCTCTCGGTTTCTAGGCTTGAGTGCGTGCTCATGATCAACTCCAAGCCGGCTTGGGATCGTACGTTTGAATTTTTTCACCAGCGTCGAAGAAGCAGCACCTTCAACCATTCTCTCCACTGACCCCCCCCCTCCGCTGCTACGACGAGGACGGCACGGGTCTTCGAACTGTTCTTTCTACTTTTTCCTTTCTTCTACTGTATTCCTCTGAGTGGACGACGAACCTACGAAAACTGCCACAAGTTGAACTTTCCTCAATCCAACCTCGACCCGACTGACTATCCACTGGTGCGCACTCCAAACAATGTACTCTTCCCGCTATACGTAGTAGGCACCCCGTTCGATTCGGGCACAGGCCATTGATGTTCACTCTGGAAGTATCTTTTTTTTCGTGGCTTCATTTTCCTTACTTTCGGCAGGATTTCCGAGTCCGATAGCAACAACTCAACTCCAAGTTGACTTGCAATTGGACATGTAAGGTTCGAAAAAGCACCTTCAACTGCGCTTACTCTCACCTTTGTCTTCACCTTCCTTTCACCTGCCCTTTCGCTGCTACAGGAGGCCCGGTAGCGGATGGTCCGTCACCAGCAAGTATGTAATGTGGGGGTGCATGCTACTGGGAGCAACCGTTCAATTCGGGGCTGGGCCATAATGGGTTGGAACGGTCTTTTTACCTTTTCTTTTCCTTGATTCTTCTGAGCGGACTAAAAACCCAACAAGACGCGAGTAGTTCAATATCTCTTCAATTCAACCAAATCCCGCCGTTAATGAGTGCAAGACCGGCAAGATCGGGATGCGAGTATGAGTGGCTTCCGTTTTGGGCAATGACAATTTCCCCCGCATGAACTTGGTCTTTTCGTGTTCGAGCGTTTGAATTGGTCGCATCATAGAGTTTTTGGCTCGCAGAATATAATCGTTGCACTGTGATATCTGGTGTGAAACCGCACGAAGTGGGCTTGCAATGAGATGGCACAATTCAAGTCAGGCGACTCACCACTACTCAAAGAATTCACCTCGCACAAGCAAGTTAAGTATTTGAGTCAAAATAAATTCATTCACTCGAAGAATATGAACAGTTTGCGGCTACGTAGCTCTCCATCCAGCACTCGATACCACAAGTGAGCGCGGAGAAGTAACGAGCATGCGGCCCTTCCTTGGCGTGCACTGCACCCCAAATATCCTTCGCTCGGAAAGAGGATGGCGCTTGACGAAGAGGACGCCGGAGAAGAGAAGAAGAGGAAAGGAGAAGGAAGAAAACAAGGCCACTCACTACACCCATATCTGCGCCAAGTTCACCTGACACTGGATGCCGGTATTTCCTCCCCGCATAGCGTGCTGCGTTAGAGGGAGATCGAGGTCAAGCACGCATAGAGGTAATGGAAATCGAGCGCCTGTTGGAGCTGGTCCTGGAATCGTGGAGGGAGAAGTTAGTAGAGTCAAGTCTGGGAAATGAGACGCGCCGCTCACAGCGTAGCATCGAACACTTGCATCCCATCCTGGAGCTCAGAGTACTGCTTCTCGCTTGACGCGTCGGTAGCACTTAGTCGTGCCGTCTAGACGATAGCAGTGTTTCCCCTGCGAGCGCGAGGCGGACTGGGAGCCCGTGTGGAGATACAATTTGGCGCGGCTACAACAAATCTAGCTCGTCCCTCCGAGTCGTAGAATGGAAGACAATTTGGCGGACCATCACCCGCACCAAGTTTCTGTCCAGGGGACTGCAGCATCAGCCGAGAGTCTCTGTGTCCTTGGCAGGCCGTCGAAAATAAGAATGAAAGAAAAGACGTTATTGCGTGACTGATGCGCATCATGATGTCACTCGGGCTTCAATCCGCGTCAGACACTCTCGGCGGCCTGCGTGCAAAGCGAGCAACATCGACTCAACATCGGGCCCACAATCCATGACAACGTACCTGGCGGCTGGGTCCTGCTCGCTCGCGTTTGGTTCTCCTAGGCGCAACCTACTTATCTCGCACCGCCGCACCCTCCGAAAAGCTCACTGCCAGTGCTCAGGTTCCGGCCCGCGCTTGGAAAGGATGGTTCAACGCGCAGACTTGAATACAGCAGATGGAACTCCGAGCTCACCGTCAGAAACTACGTTGTTTCAGTTTCAACAGTTGTACGGACCCATCCTGAGCTTATTTCTCCGACGAATACATCCTCGCCTCACTCTCGCCCCGTCTTGCACCTCCTTCTTCCAAAAGATGCACATTTAACCCGGGGCCAACGCCTCCACACGAAGGCCTGTAGCGCTTGGTGCGCATCCACAAATCATAAGGCGTCGTTCTTTTCAATACGCGGTGGATACCCAGTTCGATTCGGGCTCAGGCATGGGATGAAACCGTGACGCAGCCATCTTTTTACATTTCTTTATGAGTTACTCTTACCGGACTGTCAATCTGACGAGACTCGCTAGGCTAATTTCTTTCAAGTACAACCCGTCGCCAGCCCTTTTTTCCTTTTTCTTTTCTTTCTCTGTCCTCGCTCTTGCCCCCGGTCTCCTGGTCTCCTGGTCTCCTGGTCTCCTTCCGGACTACTGTCTCCCATACATAAACCACGCAACCAACACCCCGCACGAAGACCTGTGGCGCTTGGCGCGAACCCACAAATCATAGATTGGACGTCTGTTCTCAATACACAGTGGGTACCTCGTTCGATTCGAGGGCAGGCCATGGGCTGGTCATCACTCCCCTTACGCTTTTTCTTACCGACCCAGGGCCAGAATCTATCCACTTCAAGCTTCAAGCTTCAAGTCCCAGATCCTCGAACCGGGAATATGTGTCAGCCTCCAGCCTGCTTCCTCCACATTCGTCCTCTTAGCTCAATTCACAGAACCAACAGCTCGACGAGAAGGCCTGTGGCGCTCGATGCGCGCCAACGTTCAATAAATTTCCTGCCATCGTGAGCACTGATTACCCGTTCGATTCGGGGACAGGCCATGAGTGTTGAGGACTCTTGTTTTTCTTAGCGCAGACCCCGACGAGTCCCAGTCTTTCTTCCTCCCTCTTTCCCCCCGAACTCGCACCTTTAACCCGAACCCAAGACCTCACGAAGGCCTGTAGCGCTTGGAGTGCACCCACAAATCATTCGTTTTCATGATTCTCGCTACACAGTGGGTACCCCGTTCGATCCGGAGGCAGGCCATTCGTCTACAGAGCGGATTTCCCCCCCCCCCTTCCCTCTGTTTAACGTGAAGCCAGGTCACTCTTCTGGGAATCGAGAGATCCATGATCATCCGAAGGAACACCAAAATTCACCAACCATCATCGGCTCCACTTCGTTTGTCTCTCATTTCCTCGGCTCCAAGCTCTAATGCAAGACTTTCCTCCCCTCACACTTTATTTCCCTTCCCTTACCAGAAATCCACAAGGCCCGTAGCGCTAGGTGCGCGCCACAAAACATAGATGCTCAATCAACATTACCGTGAGTACCCCGTTCGATCCGGGGGCGGGCCATAGCGTTCGGAACTTGTTTCATTTTCTTTTACTCTTCTTCTAATTTTAATTTTGCTTGCCTGTGAATCATCGACACTTGGTGATTGGTCAGTTGAACACCGGAAAGTTTCCAGCTGGCATAATGCCAACTCTTCAGGTGGACGCTCGCTGCTCGCCCCTCTTCCACATTTATTCACCTTCACCTTCACCTTCACCTTCAACTTTACCTCCCATTCCGTCCCTGCAATTAGCAAGGCCTGGTAGCGGATGGTCCGCACCCAGTAAGTGTGAGACAGAAACTGGTAATTGCTGCTGGAGTGCCCGTTCGATTCGGGACTGGGCTATAGTTGTGTCTTCGAGATTCTTTTTCCCCTTTAAACGGTCTTACGATCCATCGAACCTCAACCAGATTGAATGCAAAGTTCAACCCTATCCGGAAACTATCCATTTCAAGTTCTGCATCCTCGAACCTCTTCCTTTCTCTC
The DNA here is from genome assembly GCA_029204075.1 of Mycena capillaripes. NCBI lineage: Eukaryota > Fungi > Basidiomycota > Agaricomycetes > Agaricales > Mycenaceae > Mycena > Mycena capillaripes. The sequence continues at coordinate 283,521 of JARHKZ010000027.1, forward strand.
AACCCTCGTGTACCGAACTCTTAACCTGAACCCGAAAAGGCCTAGCGCTTGGCGCATGCCCTCAAGTGTTATCCATTCCATTAGCATACCGGTAAGCCCTCTTGGATCGGAGGGCATGCCATACCTGGTCAGCAACACGTTGTTTGCATCCCTTTTTCTGTGGGGAAAACTATTTTGCTCGGAATCAAGGAGTGTAAGTATGAGTATGTGCAGCCCCAACTAAAATTCATCAATCGTCAGAAATTGCTCAACGGCTGATCGTTGTTTCAGTGAGGACATCCATGGGCGGGCGCCAGAACGACCCCGGTACGCCCATGCACCAGAACCGAGACTTTGTGCGGGGTGTGCATGTCGATTCGAGGCTATCCTGGCCGATGCACACAATGCGTGTGCCTGAGGTGCGTGCGTAGACGGGAGGAACTGGAGCGCGGGAGCGTCTCTTCGCATTCCACAGCGTATAGCACTCCAGAGTCCGGGCAGCCATCGGCATTTCGGCGAGTGTGGGTACTCTTCCTCTGCGTCCTAGATGCAGTCCGTGCGGGGTGCGTCGTGCGGGAACAATACACACTGCAGTGCCCGCCTCGTACTGGGACGGAGACCGAGCTGATGCTATGCGCACCGTTGGGCAGACACATTGTGTTCGGCGCAGACGCAATGAGTCTGGTCCATGATATGGCCAGGAGAATAGTGTGTGGCGGAGGCGGCGTCAGTATCAAAAGCGGCTTGCTACACTCGAGATGGGGGGCTGTGCCGAACTTGATTAAACCAGGCAACAAAATTAATATAAATGGTGCTAAAGTGAACTCAAGTGCCCATATGGCTAGATTGGGACATTTTCGTTGCGGCAGGGTCAAATGAGGTCGAGAAGTAAAAAGTGCAAAAGAATGGACACATTGGGAATTGAACCCAACACCTCTCGCATGATGAGGTAATCATTGCTAAGCGAGCGTGATAACCAACTACACCATGTGCCCGTGAAATGTTGTCTTTATTCAGAGTCACAGCCTCCTAGAGGTTATCTTATTTTATCGGAGCTCAAGTTTCGGAATCTTTTCATTTGCATCCACAAGCGTCAAGCGATCCCCACGTAGAATCTCAACAGCCATTCGCCTGACACCTGCGTTAAATCCCTCTCATCCATCACTGATAGCCCATTGGCTCCGAGTCCCAAACAGCCTACTTGTATGGCAAAACAGGTGAAGTTGCGACATTCCTCACTGGTCGGAAGAACGGTTCTTTCGACCCGTACACGCTCTCGTGGCTTGCTGCGAGTTGCTGCGTCGCGGTCAGTTAAAAATAGCCTTGGGCCGCTTGGCCCGCCGACGGACTGATTTCCCGCATATTCAATAACCAGGACCGCCATTTGAGGATCCGTAAACTGCCGCTTGCCATTCAATATTCAATGTGTGGGACAGTTCAAATAGAGCTCGCCGCTTTCGACCGGATTGGGGTCATGGTACAGCGGTCGCACAATCCCATAAGCACGTCTGTTGTCTCACAGACAGGACACGTTACGCTCGTCAAGTTGCCCATGCTTTCAGACAAGTAGTAAATTTCTATGGTCCTCGAGATCGAGCCCAAATAAATGGCAGAAATATTGAGGTTTATGGACATAATCGCTCGATTGTAGGCAGGTGTCTGAGTCGAAGTCCACGAGCCCCTCGGGTAAAAAAAAACCACACTGGACACGACGCGAGGACAGCAAGTCAATGTCCCCGCCGACCGCGGATGATAATATCTGCGGCCTGAGTGCGGTCAATTATTGCGATCAAAGTGAAAGAACTGTCTCACTTTTTCTGCGATTGCGTAGACGGTTGCTTGGATATGGGCCGAAAGATGAATGGGGATTATTGAAGCGTCAATCTAACTTGAATAAGGACCATCACGCGGGATATGTAGGATGTGAACTGACCACGCGGACATTGGACGTCCCATACACTTTCAGCGAGGGATCCACAACCCCGCCATCATCTCGCGGAAGCATCGAAGCCGTGCCAATGGGGTGGAAGACCGTATCGATGGTGGAACGGATGAAGTCCTTGATTTCATCGTCGGTCTGAGCCCCCGGGCCAGGGAGTACCTCGCGCGTAAAGACCGCGCTAAGGCTGGGCGTGGTGCCAAGTCTTCGGGCAAATTTAACGGCGCGAACCATGACCTCGATATCTATCTCGTTGTCCAGAACCCTGTAGTCGATGGCTGGTGCGGCGAGCGGGTCGGCTGAGGCGATATGTACCGTCCCACTCGAAAACGCGTGGGTCAAGGCCAGAAGGATAGAGCAGTAACTCTTCCCACTCTCGGGCCTACGTCCGGGAATGGGAAGAAATCCCGGGAAAAAACAAACTCTTGACACGACGGTCAGAGACAGCCAGAGAGAGAATTGTGTGGGACGTACTCCAGGAACGGGATATCATCTGCGCCCAGCCATGCCTTTTGAATTTTCTGCAGCGGGTAATGAAGGGATGTGTGAATTTGTTCAGGGACAACGTAGTTATCGTCCATGAAATAATTCTTCGGAAGAAACGAGTAAAGGGTGGAACATGTTCCGGAAAACATGCCACTCTTGAGCTCTTCGCTGGTACGGGAGAAACTGTTCAATTTCGCCACGCAAGTGGGGATGGTTGCGTACTAAGTTTTCCATTCCTCAGCCGCGCGGGCAGGGTCGCTCAAAATCTCAACAGACTCATACTTCGAGTCGACCTCGGTCACGAAAGGGCTCCAGAAGTGATCCTGTAAAGGAGATAAGAAATTGTTTTGTTTCGGGATGGAGCACTACAAAACCTCTGAGAAGACACGTTAACCATGGTAATGTCAACCAAAAAGAAGACCTACGGAGATTGGTTCCAACTCCCGGTAAATCTAACATGACTTTAACACCCTGGGCGGTGAGCACTTTTTGGTCGCCTATGCCTGTTGAGTGCAAGAATAAATTTCGAGATTCAAACCGGGTGAAGAGAAAATGCACCCGAGAGTTCCAGTAACTGCGGAGTTTTGAAAGTACCTGAACAGGCAAGTGAGTTCATGCCGTGCACAGAAGGAAGCTCTTTTGCCTGCACAAAGTAACACCTCCTGTTTGGCGGAGACCGTATGTAATTGCCCGTCTCTGCGATACTCAACCCCAGAAGCAATCAGATTTCCCGAATCATCTCGGGATGTACAGAACACGATGCGAGTAGCTTGAGCACCGGTCACTACCGAAAGGTTTGGGCTCTCCCTTTTCGGCTCATAATAGGCCTGTGAACAAGCATCAAACCTCATTGTTCATTTCAAGACCACCCTTACCGATGCGGAGGAACTGCGTGCTCCTTGAGCGTCGATCGAATGGTTGCTGGTCCATACGCCGATGTTATTGCCCGAAGTCTGGGATAATTATCAGTACATTTGTAGGATAATCTGGTTGCCTAGTTTTACGCTGTCGAGACTGTAGGGAACGCCAAGATATTCCATCCCTTGAACTAATGGGGCATGTACGTTGCTGACCCATTTTGGCAAGGTGCGTTGGAGCGGACCAAAGGTTCCATGGGCAGTCTTATTAAATTTGACCTGAAATTTGGACATTTCTTCGGCGGTCGGTGCAAATGTCTCGGACTGTTGAATTTAAAATTCAGCCGGGGTTTCTTAGTGCCAAAATCCTACAACTTACCGCCTTGAAATATTCGAGTAGACCTTTCCAGTCCCATCCAGGTGATCCAAGAGTCTCAAAAGCTGTACAATTCCGATGAAACAAATGCAATTATAAACTTCACTGGCAATAGAAAAACAAACCATTATATTCATCTTTGTGTCCTCTGTACAAGATTGGGAAAGGTTTGCGCGACAGGATAAGCTGCTAACCTGCCTAAAGTCATGAGATTAATCTCGAACTCTCGTTAGCTATTAACTTCCTTGTGAAGTAGCAAGGACTTACCAGGCTAGATCCACCGAGCGCTTTGCCCCTACAGAGCTGCCTGTTGAGATGATGGGCCAAAATGAATTATGTAGTTACCTCGCAAGGTACAGGGAACGGCCCTTCGCGTTCAACTGAGGAGATGTCATGAATCCCCAATCCACCTTTGGCTGGCCAAGATTTTTGAAGGCAAAACCTGGTGGCATGAAGCGAAGAGACTTGAAAGAAAACTAAAAGCTTACCAGGGACCACGAAATCCAATTCCTTGGTAACGTCCTCACCCGCCTCAAGGACACAAACACTGATGGTGGGGTCCTCGATGAGACGAGCGGCCAGAACGAGGCCAGCGGTTCCCCCGCCGACCAAAACATAGTCGAATGTCCCTGGGGTCATTGTAATGCAGCAATGCAACAGGTGGCGACATCTGGGTCGAGCTTATGTATTGTCTGTGGTGGGTGCCAGCAGCCAGACTCGAGTAAGGATGCCGCTCCGGTGCCTCGGTGATAAGTTGATCTTACGGCAAGGGTTACTTATCCGAGGTTGGCCAACGCCATTCGGGTTTTCCCTTTGTTTGTTGTTTCTTTTGCTACTGAGTTCAATGTTCAAACATTCGTCCCCGTTCCGAGGTGGGCGAGTTTCCGTCCCAGAATCGAATCGTTCAGACTTCACCTCTCGACCGTACAGTACTAACCCTTGGGTCCAACTTGGGCCAAAACTGTCCACAGAATGAAGGATCAGACGCCGAAGAATTCAACTGTTTCGATCTAGTACAGACTAGTACTTATGGTCAAGTAGTACGCATCTGATTATTCTCCCGCGCGTTTCAGGCTTTCCCCAGGTCCGAGTCTCCCCTTTGGTTCTAGTCACACCATGTGATCTCGGGTTTCACTGGTTGTTTGGCGATCTGTGTTAACAATTATTCGCCGTTCCGCAAGGTGCGGATAAATTTCAATCTCACGGAGGTACAAGGTATAGTAAATGATCGCCGATTGACCCACAGTAGAAGGGATTGAGGATCCCCAAACGGGGACGAAAATAAGATTGGATCACGGTGTTGGCCCAAATCCGCGTGCATGAAAATATTCTGAGACTGTGCACCAGCAATTACCCGAGGTCTTCACCGATCCAACGACGCCGTTTGTCTCCTTGTAGGACTGTGTCTCTGTGGAGGCTGAAAATGTAATACTAACCTCTGTCTTATTTAGCATCGGCCCCATCGTCGCAAGTTCTCTTCTCAACTTTTTGGCACTTGATTGAACGGGGAATCTCTTGGGGTGCCCACACTCCGATTATCTAGCTCAATACTTCGTGGGGATCATGGATAAATTTCACTGAACCAAATTTCTATTCCGCTTCCCACAGAAAACCCCGGAATCAAGGCCTTTTCCCCCTTACGTATCTTGGCTGCAGGTCTCTTTATAGAGGCGCGTCCAGTTGCACCTATTTTTTCATGCAACAAAGCGTAACTTTATTTCACCTCACACACCTTCTTTCCCTCTCGCAATTATGACCCTACGCTACATTGTTCTTCACCTATCTCCGCTACCTCCACCGTCCACACTCTTCGCCCCTGCGCTCACCGTACCTAGTCTCATAGACAGACGCTACAACAATATGATGCTCGTACCTCGCATGTTGTACACCGTACCTGATCGAGGTCGTTCAATGTCGCCGCTCGACATCATGCCGCCATTATTCATCGTCGCCAACCCGGCCGCCGCCTCCAACATCGATGGGAACATGGCCGAGGTCACTGACGCACTGGACGTGATTGAACGTTGCGCTCGACATTATTTAAATTTTTTATTCGATTTCTGAGCTCCCCGTGAGCAGGTATGAGCAATCCCTAGCACTCGGAGCATTTCTAACGCGTTCAATTCGGCTTCTTGGTACGTCTTCGCCCCACCAACATCCTTTTTTTTTTTTTTTTTTTTAAGAGAGAGAAATTTGGAGGTTTTGCGAGCGGGTGCGTCCCTTCTTCCGATATACAACTAAACAACGCTAACGCAGCATATCCAAACATGAATGCACCTAGGTTACGTAATTCATTTTTGCAGGTCCCGCGACCGCCAGCATCGCGTCAATATCCTCATTAACGTCGGCGATGCTACGCGTCGCCCCAAAATTTCTGATTCAGTATTTGCCGTTCCCGCGAGTGTGATTTATTGCTGATGGTTTTTTTAGATGGCTTACATAACAATAGCGCGTACCGGGGCGCTCAAAAAATGTTCATTCCATATTCGGAGTCCCTGCGAGCGGGGCTCATCGGTGCATATTCCCTCTTCTTCTTTCACGCATCATGCTAACATATATCGCCATGGCAGCGGCATGTGGCGCCGCCATCGAAATTTTGATTCAACGTCTCAACGGCCTCGCGTCAACATTCCCACATGTCCGCAGCGCGTAGCACTCTCAAAACTTTGTCATACTGCACCATCCCGGTCTTGGCTGAGGGAATTATTTCGCGGGGCGTGTGGTGAGCGGGTTTACATGCATTTGCACTTGGACTTGAGCAAGAATTTGAACCCGAAGAAAATGAAGATCACCCAATATCGTAAGATAACACCGAGGATTTAGAAGACAGACCTACTACTGATGCGCATGAGCTCGCACTACGCACGGAAACGGGCACGGGAACGGACCGGACTTGCAAAATAACGCATACGCAACACGGATTCGGAGCGGACAAGTATCCCGTCTTTTCCCACGGTTGACACTTTTCCGTCTCCGTTTCTTACTTATGTTCTCTGTATCTCTCACAGGTTCTCCGTATTTCCCTTTTATTTCCTCTGTTTATCTCATGCATCTTCCTCGTATCTCTCATGGATATACACGGCTAGGATTCCGAGCCTCTTTGCTGACGCTCTGCATCTTGGTCATTCCGTATCTAGTTTACTATAAAAGGTACGCCTTTGTACCCTGTACGGTCAAGGGGTGTCAGAGCTCTGCATCGGCCAGACCGATGGGAACCCCCCCCAGATGGGGAAGTGCACGTGCGTTGTCAACAAATAATCCTCTCGCGTCTGCCATCCAGAATGCGCGCGTCCAGCCTTGCCTTGCGGGAGGCTGGCCCATTTTCTAGCCTGTCTGCCCGAAATACATCTCTGCTCCAACCAGCCACAGAACTACCCCTCCCAGACGACTAGATATGGTGACCATACTAGCGGAGTGGTGGTATTGGATAAAATTGATCCCATTGAACGAAATTAATTCTACACCATATTTGAGAACACAGACTGTATAGGATAGAATTTGAGAACGATCTATGGGAAGCCCCATCCTCCAGAAAATCGACAAGTTTACGACCCGTCACGGAGCATTGCCCAAAGTGGAGCTCGGAACTGTCGGCACGTCAACTTACGTGAGTTGATCGGTCTGGCCGATCCAGAGATCTGACACCCCTTGTGTACGGTAGAGAGCCGCGCCAACACCGCAATATCAAAATTCCCTCTTGGATACAGTATCGCCCTCTGCAGCCCATCTGCACTCGTCCTAGTATTAGTCTTCGATCCTTGTCTTTGCCGTCAAGCAACCAAGTACCAGTTCAGCATCGTCCAGTTCAGATTAGGGTGGTCTCTCGTAGCCCTTCACGCCGCCTATCTATATATCGCTCCCGCACACGTACCTGGATGGATTTGGGACATGTTGGACTATCTCGCACACCATGTCTCTTCTCCGCACCAGAGTCGGAGTCGGTGTATCACTACACTGTCGAAAGTTAGATCTAGATCTCAGCCCCAAACGCTGCAATCGTGGAAGTAGTTCTCTTCCTCAATGTATACACATAATAAAAGTTTCGCGGGTTCCCGTGTACCACGAGAATCTGGGGTCCTTGGAAGCAAGAGTTCACATGTCATTGTTGCCAGCGACTTCATTCCGGGAAATATACATGGATCTGCCAGTATCATTTGTCCGTTTTTCCCTGACAATGCTCCCCATTCCTACGCAACTGTGAGGAACACAAAATCTGAGCGGCTCATAGAATTCCAAGTATACTTTGGTGGATGCAAAAGGTTCAAACATGTGGTTCGATGTTTGTTCAACTGATTTCTTTTCGAGATGTCGCTCCTCTCCCAGTCGTTCCAATTTTTTTTTTCAAATTTTTAATTTGGTTGGATTTTCAGTCACCCACGGGGTGAAACGGTGCATATATCTACTCGAAGAATTTTTATCTTGGGTGGGAACCCAACTGATACCGACTTGTCGGCTCATTCCAGCACATCCGGAAAGAAGCGGGTTGATTCAACATCCAGAGCTGGATCCGCCTACAATTTCCTTTGGGTCCATACAGTGGCCCAAGACCACCTGCGTACTTTCATGTCTCTTTTGGGGAATTCAGCAATTCAATATTCATGTCACCACTTCAACTTGTTGCGAAAGGTGAGTTGGTTTCCCTGTATTCCTTTCCGTTATTTGCGCCATTGAATGGAATTTCCTATCATGACGGCGTATTTTGAAGCTGAGGTGAACTATCTCTGTATACACCGCACGCTCGACGATGAGAAGGATCACATTACAATCGCTGTCAGTAGAATTAGAAATATTTTACGTTACGACAAAGGCAATACTATAACGTTCAGAACACCTCAAGAGTGGCTGACTCCATTCAGAGCCGCTCTCGTGGGCACTAGCCCTGAGATAGCATAGCAGACTACAGCAAGGAATTCGGGGAGTGCGACCAGCGGGTACCACAGACGCTCGTTATTCTGCTTGGTAGAGTTGTTGATCGTCGCAGTAAGGAAGACCTCGCGCACGATCATCAATAGGGAGATGAAGCAGAGGAGATATCGTCCGTGGCGGTCGCCCCACGGACGCGTGCTGCTCTTCGCTGCAGATATACGACTGTCAGTCCAAGAGGACAATTTAGGGACGAGCGATGACACGCACAATAGCTCCTGTCTCTGAAGAACCAGAGGGTCTGCCCAGCTTGCACGACGGTGAGGAGCAGGAAGATGATCGTGCTAACTTTGCGCAGGGTGCGTCCGGTGGACACGTCGTTGGGGTTGGAGCTCGTGATATCAATTGTGGCCACAATGCCCAGCGCGACGGCAGCCATGAGGATCATCCGAAAGGCATGTGGATTGCGCAAGAGGTTGAAGGAGAAAAGATTTCCTGGTTCACCACCCGCGAGTATGTCCCTATCATGTAACGTTGAGCAAGGACGATTGTGTGAACGGAAATTCCAACGAACCGGTCAAGAGTGAGGGTGTACGCAGAATACAATAGCGCAAAAAAACCGACTCCAAAAAGAACTTGGTCGGCAATGAAAAGATTTAAGTTTGAACCCTCGGATGTCGAGTTGGCCATGATCGCTCGCACTATGTACGCTGTTACACGGACTAGGAGAAGGAGCGTAAGTCTCATAAGCACAAACCAAAGAAGCTGATAACAGAGAAACTTACTTGCGCAGAATAGAGTAAGCGTGAAGTAGACCTGCGTCGCATATTTGATCGACTGCCGTACGAACCAGAGGCACAGAGGGAAGAACAGGACTGCGAATACCGCGGCAGCAGCAACTGAGTGGATTCCAAAAGCGGTGGCGTAATCGAGAGAAGACATGCTTGTTGAGGAGGGAGGTAAGAAAAGGTGTGGAATGCGATGATCTGGGAACGTTGGGCCCCATTTATATGTACCCAGATCGACTACCTCGGCGCGATGCACCTGTCATTCCGCAACAGAAAACTCGCGCCTGCTGCGCAGAGAGGGCAAAATCGGCCCACGGGTTGCCAAATATGGTGGAATCTGCATGCGATGCACAGCGATGAGTGTTGTCCTGGCGTGTCGGCCCAGAGAAAAGAAAGTCGGGTGATACGCGAGGGTAAATGGCAGTGCTTATTGCCTAATATGGGTGCCGACGGGGGAAAATCAGTCCGTCGGCGGGCCAAGCGGCCCAAGGCTATTTTTAACTGACCGCGCAGCAACTCGCAGCAAGCCACGAGAGCGTGTACGGGTCGAAAGAACCGTTCTTCCGACCAGTGAGGGATGTCGCAACTTCAAGCACCTGTTTTTGCCAAACAAGTAGACTGTTTGGGACTCGGAGCCAATGGGCTATCAGTGATGGATGAAAGGGATTTAACGTAAGTGTCAGGCAAATGACTGTTGAGATTCTATGTGGGGATCGCTTGACGCTTGTGGATGCAAATGAAAAGATTTAAAAACTTGGGCTCCGATAAAATCAGACAACCTCTAGGAGGCTCTAGGTCTGAATAAGGTCAACATTGCAACGGGCACATGGTGTAGTTGGTTATCACGCTCGCTTAGCAATGATTACCTCATCATGCGAGAGGTGTTGGGTTCAATTCCCAATGTGTCCATTCTTTTGCACTTTTTACTTCTCGACCTCATTTGACCCTGCCGCAACGAAAATGTCCCAATCTAGCCATATGGGCACTCGAGTTCACTTTAGCACCATTTATATTAATTTTGTTGCCTGGTTTAATCAAGTTCGGCACAGCCCCCCATCTCGAGTGTAGCAAGCCGCTTTTGATACTATGCCACCTCCGCAACACACGATTCTCCTGGCCATATCATGGCACCAGACTCATCGTTTCTTGCCCATCGCGCCTCTGCCGACTGACAACCTGCAGATGCGCTTAATTTGAAACCAGCTTAATCTCGGTCCAGTACAAGGCGGGCACTGCAATGCGTGTCGATCCCGCACCCCGCAAGGTAGGCAGGCTGACTGCGCCACTGCATTTGGGACGCAGAGAAAGAGTACCTGCACTCGCCCAAATGCTGATGGCTGCCCGGACTCTCGAGTGCTATGCACAAGATCATCGCTGTGGACTGCGAGGAGACGCTCCCGCGCTCCAGTTCCTCCCGTCTACGCGCGCACCTCAGGCACACGCATCGTGTGTATCGGCTATTATAACCTCGAATCACCATGTACACACCCCAACGTAGACCGCCCTTGCTGTCGATTGTCTGCTATTGACCAGTATATCGGTCCTTCTTCTGAATCGCCATCAAGCTCGGCGTCGCACACAGCAACTGAGAAGCCTGGTGAGATAGCAATTTTACATCGATGCATTTTGATATCAGGTCGCCCTGATTTTCCGTGTATTTCCTAGATCCTCGACATTCACGACAGCGACATGTCGTCGCCGTATTTCTGTCTGGTGACCCAGTCATTTGAAACCCAACCAGAAAAGCTCATATTTAGGTCCCCGGCCCTCCCACGTTTCCGCAGATTTCATCACACATGATAGTATCCGGTACTATCCGGTACCTCCGAGTGGGAACTGGTCCAATACATATTCTTTACTATCTTGATATGGGCTCTGTTCCCATCTTACGTCCATGACACCGTGTGTGGAATACGGCGTATAACTGGGCTTGCTCATAGTATTCCCGCTCTTCTGCCTTGCTCCTGAGTATGTCAACGGATTCAAGCTCGTCTACGGCAGCTCCTCTGTCGGATACAGATGCACAAACTCTCTATCAGTACGGACTTGATATCACCCAGGATGCCGCTGGCGTCATTTGGGGGACGATATTCATGAGTGAGTCCTGTGACCTTACTGCGAATTATTGTTCATGTTTTCATAGGTGTCTATGGGGTTTCTTTCTTGGTTGCTATCTATTCCATCTTGTAATTAATTCTTGCGCTGATTCTTAAAATCAATAATTCTCTGACGAGTTTCGTGTGCAAATTTGCAGTCGGAAAGGCGTCAAGTCCCGCAGCTCCATTGCCATGCTTTGCGTCGTAGTCTATCTATACGCTACCTCCCTCACACTCTGGGCACTGAGAGTGAGGTTATGGTTCCAGTCTGCGCATGCATTGTTGATGGACCATCCCAATATGCCCCTTCCGGATAGGAAGAATCTGGTCAATGACTATATCATGCCCAAGCTCGCGGCACCTACAGAAGCCTTTTATATGTTCAACGTGTGTATTGTGCGACATCATCGGTCGTTTTATTCTTGCTCAACGCTCATGCGTATAGATGCTCGTAGGCGACAGTGTTGTCGTTTGGCGGGCATGGGTTATTCATCAGCGAATGCGCTGGGTGGTCCTGATTCCTTGCACTATGTTGCTCTTGTCACTCAGTGAGTCGATCCATCGCGGCACTTCCGCAGTGTCTTATATTCTCTGGTTTCTGTGTAGTTTTCTGCATCATTGACCTTATCTGCTTGACAACTGTGGGTTGGAATACTCAACCGTCCCTCGCCAAAGGTGGGGTGGTATGTGCTCATGCGGAGCTCATGTCGTGGGCCTTTTCCCTTGCGACCAATGCAACCTGCACAATACTGATTGGGTATCAGGCGTGGTAAGCCTGCATATTCGATGGAATATTGACTCTCCACTGACAATGGTGTTCACTGGAAGGCAATACCGGCGGTCGATGAGGTTGCTCAACATTGTCGAGAACCGTAGGATGTCCGCAGCAAAATTGCTTTTGATACTGGTGGAATCCGGCTTCGTTTATTGTTTATTCTGGGTACGTCGGTATATATCGCGCTCTGCTAAATCCGAGCTAATTCGTGCACCATGTCAGCTTACGCAGTTAATAACTCTTATCAACATCGGTACCGACCGCCGCAAGCCCATAATTTACGTATATGAGCTCCTCGACAGCATGGGCGATCAGATTCCGGGCATGTACCCCACTCTCATTATCGTCATTGTAAATCTCCAGCAAACCATCTGGGATACCCAAAACACTGCCGGCGTCGTCAGCAACCTGCAATTCTCGGGACAAACCAGACCAACCGTCATTACACTCAGTCAGCAGCGGGACAGTGACATCCATCTCGACTCTATGGGTGAAGTTGAAAGCAGGGAAGGGATACGCAGGCACCACATCAAAACGTCTGCGTCCCAGGACACTTGATCTGAATTTTGAACACGACGCGCATGTGTGTATGTTTAAAGCTAGTACACAATCACATTGTTTGATTTTGCGACTCTTTCTTTCGTGTTCCTTCGATATCAACTCTAGTTCTGCCTAATTGGAATGCCTTCAAAGACCTGATTGCGGATGGTCCGAGCCCCCATCTAACAGCAAAAGGGAATTCACTTCCATGTGGAGGATTTTACCCGTTCGATTCGGGACTAGGCCATAACCCTCTCTCCGAATTTTTCCCCATCCGTCGAACAGGACGCGGGGAGTCTTTCGTTTAATTGTGACACTGCACGTATTTTCTCGAACGTTGAATCCAATTTATAACTCTGAATGTCAAGTTGCGAGCATGTTTGAAAGTTCGAATTGATTGAACTAACTCAAGTTGGAAGAAACATCACAAGACTTCACACAGAGTCGGAATAACCTCTAACGGCTTCGCAGCGGATGGTCCGCATCCGTGCCCAATGTTAGCGGACAACGGGGCAATGACGAGCGGGATTCCCGTTCGATTCGAGACTAGGCCATAGAATGTCAGCCCTCCCATTGAACAGGAGGCAGGAATTCCTTTGGTTTCAACTTGCACCTCTTTTGAGAGTATCTCGCCAAACGCTGAATTAAATTTTATCAACATCTCACACAGAGTCAGAATGGAAAGCCCCGGTAGCGGATGGTCCGCACCGCACTTAATTTGATAAGAAGCGAAGGTAGGCTGCGGTGGGATTCGCGTTCAATGTGGGACCGGGCCCCTGGGTCGAGTGTGCGCTCTTGCTCTCATTTTCAATCGGTTGAACCCAACACAAAGGTTTTTTTGTCGGTAATTTTCGGCTTCGTTGCCTCCATTTTCCCAACGCCAAATCCGGCTTACACTAAATTTGAAGTTGCTAAACGCCGAGCCAAAAAATTGCACCAATAAACTCTTCGAAGTCGTACACTTTATCCAGGCTGAACTGGAAATTGGTACGCTTGCACCTATCTGCATCAAGATATTTGTTGAGTTATCTATTTAAGGCACCGGATGGGGCTCTCTGGCAATCTTCGCCGCCAAGACGATCGATTGTACCATCGAGACCGTCGCGCTCTCCTCTTACTAGGCCGAACTTGCTCGCGAAGGCATCGAGGACGCGAAACTCTCGGATCGGATCACCGCGCATTGCATGGACTTTGGGAAGTGCAAGCTCAAACCCGAGTGGGCCGGGTCCTTCGACAAATTTCTAAGTATTGAAATGTTTGATCACGTCGGGAAGGAGTTTTTCACCGAGTTCTGGGCAGTGGCGCACTGGACACTCAAATCTGACACCAGCGTCCGCGTCGTACTGGGTATAACCATCGTAGAAGCGCGTACGACCGGTGTTCGCTTTCTTATTCGACACGTCAATAATCTTGACTCTAGGGGTCCCTTCTTACGACCGTACCAACGTTGACTTTGTACAGAAATGGGTCAGTGCTACCCGCCTTTTATGATCCTTCCGCGACCCAGATCGCCTGTATCTATAGAGGGAGGCCCTTCCCCTGGGAGGACATCGCTCGTCTTTACTGACGGATCTTCCCGGAGGTTACCTCCCGAGCTTCATCTTTCTTGTGCAGACGCTGAATGAGGGCAGTACGGGTCGCCTCTTCGTCGACTCGGTGCTCAACGTCGGCCCACACTATGCACGCACACTGCGCGAATGGAAGCGCAGGTTCCTCGCAAAATGGGATAGTGTCGTCGGGAAGGCGCTGATTGAACATTATAATTTGGACACGAACCGTCTCGATATCTTCAAACGGAATTGACATGTGCGTGCTCTTGCTTGTCTCTCTGAATGAACGCTAAATAATTTCCAGCCCTATAATAGACTATTTGTGAGTCGTTTCATGGTTGAGTTGTTTAATGGCAGTGACGTGACTACTGCGAAGCTGCGGTCAAGACACGGACGGCCGGGGACCATATCGTGACTTTCATGCGGCAGGGAAACATTGCGTTCGGCTGCGATGTCGAGGCCTGAGCTGCCTTCCTATCGATTTCACCCTTCGCAAATAGGATTCAACCCTCCTTATCTCTTTCCCACCAGGTTCTCAGGCCATGCTACATATTTCAACCCAGACTCGTATGCGAAGACGGATTGCAGAGGCGATAAAGAATTCCGTCTCGACTCCAAATCAACTGTACTGTACTTATGTGTCATTAATTCTCAATTTCTCCGTCCAAGAAAATAAGGGCTTGGCTGCTCCGCTATCCCAGCTGGCCAACGCCAGAAGACCCGCCGCACCCCAGTCAAACGACTCGTGATCACTGTGGGCCTCTGGTCCGTTAACGAAAATCACAAAGCTCTCGTTGTCTGCAGGAATAAATCCCTCCTCGATACCATTGCGAATGAGTTGCCGCAAAGGTTCAAAGTAGGAGAGGACGTTCAGGAGAATTATGGCTGTTGGCTAAGGTTACACGGAGTTATTCGGGAGGCTATGAAGAAAAATACGTTTGGTGTGGAAGCCAATCTGTGTCCAAGTGATGACCTCTAAAATCTGTTGTGGCATGGCTGATCAGCCACAGTAAATGGCGTAATTGAATCAAGAGACACCGCACTTCATCCAGAGTCCCGAACCCGCCGGGCAACCCGAAGAAGCCGTCGACACGTTTTGCCATTTCCGTCTTCCGTTCGTTCATGGAGTTAACAACAATCTGCACCGGGCGGTATTAGCAAGTGGCCGAGGAACAGCGCCGACTCGTCCACCGTTTCCACCTGTGCAGAGTATTCCTGTAGGGCAGTTTCCACCCCAGCGGCGCTGGACCTTCCTTCGCCTCCTGCTATCGATATAGCGAAAGGCACGATTCCAGTCACAGTGCTCCCTCCTTTGAGAACTGCGCTGGCTACCAGACCCATTATTCCTTGTGTCCCGCCGCCATACACCAAGGAGCGATTCGCTTCCGCAATTGCGGCTCCTAAGGCTG
This sequence comes from Mycena capillaripes, assembly GCA_029204075.1. Classification (NCBI taxonomy): domain Eukaryota; kingdom Fungi; phylum Basidiomycota; class Agaricomycetes; order Agaricales; family Mycenaceae; genus Mycena; species Mycena capillaripes. The sequence continues at coordinate 299,179 of JARHKZ010000027.1, forward strand.
GACGGGGGAGGTTAGGACTGGAATGAAGAAACGAAAGATACCTCACAGATAGCTGCACAACGATAGGCAGGCTGTTTTCCGAGAGTTGACGCACAGTATACGGCGACAGCTTTGGGAAGCTTTTCTTCGACCGTCATAATGAGGTCTTTAGTTTATGAAGCGGAAATTTGGGTCATTAGATCTGCTTTATATAATTTCTCGGAGTGCTGACGTGTTAACACGTCGTGAGTGAGTGCACCAGCAACGGAGACCGACGACGCGGCGATCAGAATAGGGCGAGTCAGCGCTGAGCGGACATATATGTGTGTCCTATCATGGATGCTGTAATCCCAAGGGCGAGCTTTGGTTGATCTGCGCTTGTATTGGAAGTTTCAAAGAAGTTGGGCCGGCTGCGAACTTTTAACTTTACGGCCCAGACTGTCACGACAGGGTTCCCAAAATTGGAGGCTGGCACAGAGACTACCCGAGGTTTTAAAAGGGGGATTCGCCTCCTTTTCGTCATTACTCTCGCCAATTCCTGCTTTGGGTCATTCTTAAGCTTTTAAACGGGCGAATCGCAGTTCCCAGAATGAGTCTCCCGCTTCCGAATAGGCGATTTTACATGGCGGCTACTCAGCGTCGCGGCTCCCTCACCTCATTCAAAGCTTTTTGAGGTTTGGTTCTCCAGATCTGAACATTCTCTGCACTGAGCGAGTTTTTTGGTTGCAGTTCTATTCCGCCAGGCCCTAAACTTGAATCAGCGAAATGTCGACCAATGGCACAATGAGCAACATTGCATTCCCTCACATACCCGCTCTCTTCATCGCAACGACGACGACTTTCGGTGGCCTAATACCGTTCTACAGCGCAGAGTTGGCAATGCTCGAATTCGGTCTTCCCCCGCGTATCGCGAGTTCCCAGTCGGCTCAAGCAGTCATGATCGCCAGCTCGACGCGCATTACGGCGATAGGGCTGGCGCTCTTTGCGTTCTACTTTCGGAACAAGCTCGATGGCGGTTGACATGGTCATGATCACCGTCGGATACATAGGCTTGTCCGACTGTTGTGTTTGCTGGCGCGAGGTGCCCCAAAGAGAGGTTTGATCCGTGCTGCATATGGGATGGGGTTCGCTTTATGCGGCTGGTTCGGTATGACTGCAGGAAGTCAGTGAGGGAGGAGGAAACAGAAGGAGGAATATTACCAATCTAAACATCTTTCTGCATATCGGTCGGTCCTTTCTCCGGATAGTGGCTGGAATTAATAGGACTAGTAGTAACACAAATTGGTCACCTTTCCGCTTGCCTTTCCTCGTCCGTTTCATGGAAACGGGAATTCTCTGGGCTCAATTTTTCCTCAGCGTTATCAGATTCAACATACGAGGTTGATCGTTGGCCCCCGGAGGCCCGGATTGCCGTCTGACCACCGGCTGTAGACTCCCACCCCGTCTCCTTACCATTCTGAGTCAAGGGAGGCAGAGAAAGGCTGTACAAGCAATGCTGTGTGAAGTTGACATTTAGCGTAAGCATGATGCTTCACGATTTAAGTATAAGCGTTCACGGTGCGCTGCAAGCAGCACAGCTGAGAGAGATGTTAGAAAGAGAAGCAGCGAGTACAGCAAGAATGAGCAGATACTAGATGGGATACGTCCCTAAGGCCTCGGACGACAAATGCCGCAGACGGAGGACCCCCTCGGCCAGCATGGAATTCGTCAGAACGAATCGATCTCGGTTGGAAACCCATGGAATGGAATCGACTCCGAGGCGACTGGATTTAGTTATGATGCGCGGTTCTCAGCTAGCCACTAAAACCCACTGATGATTGATCGTGAACAACGCGAGTAGCAGCTCTTAGCCTGGAACCAGTCTTTAGGGCGAACAAATCAATGACACGGCATTCGTTTAAATTTTCCAATGACTATGCATCTATTCGACGCTGAGTGAGGCCAAAACTGGAAATCAAATGAAATATATTGCTTACCACCGTTCACTCGTACAACCAGCCTACCTCTACTATCCAGCTCAGCAAACGCAGTGCGAACTAGGTCCGCCATGTTGCCCGTAGCCAATCCGCTGTTCATAAACCGCCACAGATTCACTTCCACGGTACACCCCATGTTCGCACACGCCAATCCAAGCCGACGCAGCCCATCCTCCCGGGGGCGTGTCATGATCTCAACCCTCAGAAGCACAAGACGGTTTGTGGGGGGAAAACCATCCAGCAGCGTCTCCACGTCTTGCAGCTCCTCCCCAAGGCTTCCGATGGTTAGGTGCGTGAGCGCGGTGAGCCGTGCCATGAAGGTAGGAGGGATGGGGTTCTTCGAGTATCTCGGGTTGACTGCGTCCTCTGTAGGATGCTGCGTATCAGTAAAGTAACGGAGTGCTGGGACAGATGTTAGCACGTACGAGCGTAAATTCGTGAGTTTCTGATGGAGAGCCCGCTGCTCGCTATCAAGCTGAGCCATGAGGGGGAAAATACGCCTCCGAAGTCCAGGTCCTCGAGTGCTGAAAGGTCAAATGGCTGCAGGGGATCAAGCAGCCACAGATTGCTGCCGCCGGACATAATCGAATCGAAGCTCAGCGCCTTGATTCGGCACTTCGAATGGTGAGAGTTGTTTATAAGCGGTGTGGAGAGCCCACTAACACGAATATGAGACAACGCAAGCGAATCGAGGGCGTGGGTGCAATGCTGGAAGAGGTATGCCACGTCCTCGATGTGTGTAAATACCAGATCTTGTAGTTTTAAGTGTCGGATGGACGGACGACCAATTAGACGCGCCGCTTGATTGATGGCGCTGGCGACCAGATTGTCTTTCAATGGCCCGCAGAGTGCAAGGTCGCGCAGATTTGGGAACTCCATTTCGCAAAGCTGGCCAAGGACGTCGGGCGTGAAACAGGCCCGAATCCGGTGAACAAGAGGTGCTAGATGCGACGAGATCTTCAGAACTACACAAAATTGCTGGCAGGCTCCTGCGTCGCTCCATTTTACACCATTACCGAAGCGGATCTCGTAAAAAAGGTGGTGCTGCGCCGAGGATGCGAGGCGGGGGGAGACGAGAGCGCAGGACTTGAGAGTCCCGGGTTGGTTGTGGAGAAAATCCACAATATAATCGCACAGTTCCTGGACTTGCAGAACAGAGCGCGCGGCCATGGTGAGAGGCAACAGACCGTGACGACGTCAGCCTCTGAATCAGCATATTGGATGTCACACCGGCGATCACCGACTCGGTGATGCGATTCAAAGACGATCATACTGATTCAACACGACCATACACGTATGGGCCTTCGTAGTGTCTTTTTCATGTTTACCCAACGAACAATATATCAGCGCCACGGAACTGTAGTAGTACTTCAAATGTGAATAAAGACAGGGGTGTCTCACCAGAGTGTAAGTACACGCGACTGGACTAAGGCATTCAAATCCCGCAGCTCAACTCAGATTTCCATTGCATCATTCCCTGAGTCGTGAGGACGGGGAAGAGTCTTCAACGGACCAATTGATTATTCATATAAAGTAGCACCAGCCAGTTTCAGAAAATCTTCCACGGGATAAACCTTCCATTTTTCATCAACCTTCCTCCAAGCATCACAACCTTGATATCGATAGTTGGGTTAGAATGCACGCTCAAGATTTTGCGGAGGGCTTACTTAGGCGACATGCCTCCAGAGTTGGGATGAGGTCCCCGAAAGCTTTGAGTAGTGCCATGTCACGTTCAGGGTGCGAGCGACCATAATACAAATCGAAATGGTCTTCAAACGAGAGAAAGCGGAGGCCGCCCCAACTGGGGAGACAACTCTTGAGATTTTCAAAGAGCAGCTGTGTCTATATATTTCATCAGCGTCCGGCGAGGGTTTGGAAGTTGGGGCACGTACGACGTCGGAGTCTAGTTCGTGCGTCTCCAGTTGCAACATCTTCATTTGGGGAATGTAGTTCGATAGTGAGCGGCTTATTTCCGAGAAGTCGTGACCGAAACCATCATTGCAACAGATGATTGGTGCATGATTGCATGTCATTGACCTGAGTCCGATCACGATCCGTTCGACGCTGTGAGAACCCAGATAATCCCAATCAATCCATGCCTCCGTAACGCACGAGGCCTGAAGAGAAGGAATGAGCGAGGCTGGGCCTCGAAAATGCCGGAGATTGGACAACGGAATACGACAAGACGGCTCAAAGGGGTCATACGTCATCATACCGAGAGATATCAATTGCGGATGGCGGATGAGGAAGGACGATGTCGCTGCAAACTGTTTCTTTTCCAATTCGCCAAATATTTGAAAACCGACAAGATGGTGAAAGGTCCCATTCAACAACGCGAACCATTGTTCTTCCTCGAAGATCTCCAAGTTGATCGACATGTGTTCAAGCCTGTGCAGCGATGTGAGACAATCCAACAGACTTTGGCTAAAGTCCACAAGTTCATAACCATGAGAAGGTCTAAAAAAGGCCACAGATGAATAGATCGTCAATTCGACGATTCGGGGAGGTTCCGTTGGTCAACTCACTCTTCGCACTTGACGAACGTGAAGGATCGAACTAATTCCGACAGCGCAGGGTTCGACAGAACCGCGGAAGAAAAAGATATAACACGGGGATAACTATCGAGATCTACCTCGCGGTACAAGGCCTGGACTCCGATGCTATGAAAGAGCTTGGACGCTCGGCAGAGAGACGCTCGATTTGCTCTTCGAGGTGCAGCTTGTATTATTTCGGAGATGATTTCATTGGGCAGCCACCGCGTAATGGCTTTGAATTGACGACGAGTGAGGACCATGGAAAGGATGAGGAGGAAGAGAGAAAGTCAAAGTCGAGGTGGTGGCAGGCGGGTGACAAGATAATGATCCCATCACCAATTCCATCAATCGCACCATGCATCGGCCCGGACGCAGGACGAAGAAATTCTCTTGCAGACTTTTGATAAGCACTCAAGTGCTGAATCCAATTTTAATTTAAAGTTCAATACGGTAATGCACGAAAAGCCCCAATTGAATCTCTCAGAACAACTCAAAAAGGACTTGGAATCATTCACTGCTAAGTTAAGTTAGAGTGCCCTCCGAACGCCTGGTAGCGGATGGTCCTCCCCGCACTTAATTGATCTCGCGACGCGTCACACAGCGGGTTTCCCGTTCGATTCGGGACCAGACCTTAGGTAGTCAGTAGGGCTGTTTCCTTTTTCGCATTTCAACACAAGAATTTTTCGTTGTTTCAATTTTCAGCTCGTCGCGTTGTATTTGTTTCTATGCTAAATCCGGCTTACAGTGAATTTGAAGTCGATATATTCGCGCAGCACCGGGATTGCACCAATAACCAAAAATTGACGACTTATTCGGGCTCAAAGGGAGAGAGGAAGACCTAGTGGTGGATGGTCCGTGCCCGGTTTAATCATGTAAAGCTAACCCTAGACATTGGTATTATTCCCGTTCGATTCGGGACTAGACCATGAAGCGCCCCAAGCATTTCCTTTTTCTTCCCGTTCGTTCAACTGGAAATTAAAGAACTGCGGCGCTCATGAAGCTGCATGTATTTGCTCAAACGCTGAATCCAACTCTACGGCGAGTCGTCTAGTTGCGACCCCCCTGCCCGAAAACCCGAGTTGAATGAATATCTAGAATCAACTCCATGAGGTTCAAAGAAGCCCTGATTGTATTTGACATAAAGTTAGGATGCCCTCAAAAGGCCTGGTAGCGAATGGTTCGCATCCGCACTGAATGTAGGGGTTGACGTTTCACAACACGGCAGGTTTCCCGTTCGATTTGGGACCAGGTTCTAGGGAATGGTACTGAGGCTTCCTTTTTCGCATTTCGACACAGGATTGTTTATATCCGTCATTTTCGACCTCGAGCTCAGTACGTTGTATTTTCTCGACGCTGAATCCAACTCAATACGTTGAACGTCTGAATCCCAAGTTGCTCAATTGCACGGCTAACCTCTTGAAAATGGTCTTTCTATGTAGGACAGACAGGAAGGCCTGGTGGCGGATGGTCCGCGCCTATGTTTAACAGATTGGTCGCCAATAGCACTAGAGAGTGGGACTCCCCGTTCGATTCGGGACCAGGCCATAATGAAAGACCGTAGTTTTTTTTCCCCTTTCGCCGTTGAGTCCCTGTCCTTCACGATCAAGCCCTTGGCAGACGGTATAATCCGCGGCCCTCTCGGACCTGGCGTGGATGCGAGAGACTAGATCCGAGCTCAGGCAGCTCACAAAACACAGCTTTCGATGGGAAAAAATTGTTATTACAACTAAGGGAGATACCTACCGGGATTAAAGTATCTATTTACGAACGAGCTACAGATGTGAATATCAAGACAAGACGAGACAAGGATCCAGAGTAATGCTACAAGGGTTCAGGTGAGGGAGAACGCGAATTGAAGGTGCGTGAGGTTCGTGAGGGAGGACGGTCCGAGCCGTGGATGTCGTGACGTGCGGAGGAGTTTTGAGTACGTGAGGGGAGAAGATTTTGGAGTGGGATGAGCCCGTTTATGAACGGGTAGGGCTGACGACGTGGCGCGGGCCGAGCATGACACCACCGGTCATGACGCGCGTGACGCCGCCCTGGTACAGGTACGCGGTCGTGTCCTTCTTTGAGCGGTCGACCGGCAAGGGCGCGGAGGCGCGCGGCACGGAGGGCTTCGTCGCGGGCTTCGAGCGACGGAAGGGAGGACGGTACGCGGCCACGGCCACAGCGGGGAGCGCGACGGGCGCAGCGGCCTTCGCGGGCGTGCTGGGCGGGGACAGGGAGCCAGCGGACGTGAGGGAGTCGTTGGAGTAGGAGGTGAATTTCGAGGACGTCGATGAGGCGGAGTCCGAGTCCGAGTAGTCTGACTCGGAGTCAGAGTCGTCAGAGTCCGTGATGGGAGAGCGCAGGAGGCTCGGAATGCGGATGGGCTCCGACGCGACCTGCTGGCGGCGCATGCTGCGCACGCGGGCAGAGAGGAGCATCGCGCGGAGGCGGGCACCGGTGTTCTGCTGCAGGAGGGGGCTGGGCCCGACCTTCATCTGCGCCTGGACACGCGAGATGGGCACGACGCTGCCTTGGGTCTCCTCGCTCCAGACGTCGGTCACGGCGGCGTCGCCGAGGCGGACCTTGACGTAGCCTGGGCCGTAAAACAGCAGGATGTCGTCGCTGCCGAGGGCGGCGAGCCACGCTGCCCAAGGGATTCCGGCACCGATGGACGCGGCGAAGAGAGGCGCAGGTGGGGTGGAGGTGGCATTCAGGGTGTACGTGGCGGATGACACAGAAGCCAGAGACGCAGTCAGGATGAGCTGCGCGGAGGAGACAGCCGCAGGAGCAAATGCGGGAAGAAGAGGACGAGTCAGGAAAGCAACGACGTGGGGGATGGCGGAGGAGGACATGGTGAATCGACTAGCGATGAAAAAAAAGAGTCTTGAATAAAGGTCAGAAAAAGAATCAAATGAATATAAGAAAATATCGCACCAAACGTAAGGGTCGTTGAAGAAGTTGTAGCTGAGATGCAAGGGATGCAGAGAGTCTCCGAGAACAGAGGGAACGTGAAACAGACGTAAAGTGGCTGGTAGGAGGCTGAGAGGGGAGACTGGGAGTCTTATCCATTCAAGCCGACGGCCGCCCACATTTATACCTTAGCCGCATAACGCAACAATGCGGGCGGCGTGCATTCCCATTCTTCCGCTTTGGCGGCAACAATGAGCTGTTGTGTGTCCGCATTTGGACATGGTGGCACAACAAGAACAAACATCACCTTTGTCTTCAATTGTCTTCCCAAAACGGCGCCCTTTGTACTCTGGCAGCATGGACTCGTGCTTTTTTGTTGCTTACCAGATACACATCTTCTGGAGCGCGACTTCTGGCAACGCTGGCTGATTTCTCCGCCTACGACAAGGTGTCAGCGCCGAGGCTGGTCACCCGCAGTGCGGACTTGACGTCTTCTCTCTAATTTCATCACTACTTTGTTCTTTGACGGACTTCACTACCCGCATGCCGCAGTCGGGCTCGGCCTCGCACACCATCGTGGGTGTTACGCAACTACCGGGTCGCGACTCTGTCATAATAATAATAAGAAAGGCTCGACGATTCCACCGGCGGCACCACGTCTGATTATGCGCAACGCTGATACCTTTTTCTCCTCCACATCGATACCTTCCCGTTTCGAAGGGGCCAGAAGGATCGTCTGATTAATCCAGCGAAGACTCGCGCACGATCGAATTGTCTACGCACTCCACGGGTGATTTAGATTCCGTCCGAGCTACCACTACATTCGAGCTAGGCCAGAGCTGATATCGTTTCTACGCTCAGTCCGATAGGCATTCTCTGGGGTGCCAATCTTCCTTCCTCCTTACTCATAGCACGTTTTATCCCATCTCCTCACTGAATACACGAAGAAAGTCATTCAGGGCCTGGTGGCGGATGGTCCGCACCCGCTTCTAATGCTTTGTCCACAGATTAAGTTGTCTGGTGGGATGCCCGTTCGATTCGGGACCAGGTATGAATAGGATCGGAATGATTTTTCTCAGTGATAGGTGTTCCCCACCACCAGAGATCCATCTCACATACTGTTTTTCCTCTAGCTATCGCATGCATTGCCTCTGGAGGGAAGCTGACTCAACGCTTCCACTTGTACTTCGGACAGATCCCAGTGGATTCCCGAGATCAAATTCTATCCTCAAAACCAAGCGCAAGAATGCCCTTCGAAGGCCTGGTAGCGGATGGTTTCCGCACTCACGTATTATATTGTTGGCGCATTCGATTGCAGTGGGTTGTCTATTCGATTCGGGCCCAGGCCATACGAACTCGTTCTTTTGGTCGATGCATGGAACACCAGAGATTCAGCCGTCTCATCTGCTGTTCACTTCAGCTTTTCTCAAGAAGGTCGACCCGGATTCCAGTAGATTCCCAATATCAATCATATCGTCAGTTAACAGAGCGCGAAAATTCACTCTCGAAGGCCTGGTAGCGGATGGTTCCGCACACACAAACGATTTGTTTCCAGTAATGACTTGCTGTGTGTCGCCCGTTCGATTCGGCCCAAGCCATGTAAGAGTACCGCGAGAGTATTTTTGTTCTTTGGTCGGTGCTGGAAGCACCAGAGATTCAACCACCTTCTTATCCTCTATCCTCTCTGTCAGTTATCGCGTCGAATTTTCCACGGCCATAGTCTGATTTGTATTTCAATTAGAAGACCCTCCGGGCTTCAACGTTGGCAGTCAAGTATGTCGCTCTCCCATGTGGCAGATTCGACGTTGTTCATTCGTGAACAGAGACCGAAGGAACCCTCCCGAAGGCCTCGTAGCGGATGGACCGCCCCCGTATATACATACGATGAATATCTCCTTTTTCGGAATTCAGTGGGATGCCCGTTCGATTCGGAGCCCGCCCTACGAACTGCGGCTATATTTTCCTTCTTTTGGTCGATGCGTGGAGCACAGTGGATTCAACCATCTCCTGCGCTGTCTCATTACACCGATCTCTTTCTCGCCATAGGAGTACAAACGTCGAGGCCGCTCGTTTCTCCCTGTGCGTCACTTTTCGCTGAAAGCTATCCTCCATGTACTCTCTAAAAATCATCTATCGCAGGTCGAAAACACTCTCTAAAGTGTCTGGTAGCGCGTAGTCCGCACCCATTCCGATAAATGTCTTCGAGGCAATTGGCGGGATGCCCGTTCGATTCGGGGCTAGGCGTAGTCCCTGTGAATGACGTTTTTTTATGGGTACGTGTTTCAGTAGCAGAGATCCATCTATTCCGTCTACTGTCCGTTCTTCATCGCTTCAAGAGCAAAGCCGACCCATTATCGACCAACGGCGTCCACTTCCTTGATTTCAACACTTCACTTCTACGTCGTCACGTATTCCAGTGATCTCCGTTATTAATTCGATCCTCAGTTAACACTGGGCGGAAATGGCCCCTTGAAGGCCCGGTAGCGGGGGGTTTCCGCGCGCGCAAAGGATGTGGATTATGTCTAGTACACATTTGTGGTGTGCCTCTCGTTCGATTCGGGACCAGGAATATTACTTGCATGATGAACAACGTTTTTATTTATAGGTATGTGCCATTTGGCAGTACCAAAAAGTCATTCCTTCCATCGATGCTACTGCCTTTCCTTCAGCTGTCACCTCCACTACTCAGGATCACAGTGGACGCAATCGTGCAACGCTGTCAAAGCCCGAATTCTACATTTTACTTGTCCGTCGGTCATCCCGTCCTGATACCAATTCCATCCTCAGTCAACAGAACGCGAACATGCCCTCCCGAAGGCCGGGTAGCGGATGGTTTCCGCACGCACACACGAGAGGTATGATGCTCTACGGCTGACTGTTGCAGTGTGTTGCCCGTTCAATTCGGGACCAGGCCGTAAGTGGGTGGCATCCAAGTTCTTTTTTCTTTCTTGGTGAGCGGAGCACCAGACTAACCATATCATCTGCTGTCCTTTTTTCACCTAGCGCGTCGTATTTTTTACACGGCCAGAGCTTGAATACACTATGAGTTAAAACACCGAGTTTCATGCTCGGGATAAAGCACGTGCTAGACTGAGTTCATATGTATTTTGTATCGAAGCTGAGATTCCATAGTCTAATTAATGCTGTTCAACTAGGAGAGCCTCCGGTTCAAGGTTAGCATCCAATTACGTCGCTTTCTTATGTGCCAAATTCCGATTCCAATTTTACCTTTCCTGAGCAGTGGCACGGGGAATGTCCCCTCGACGGGCTGGAAGCGGAAAGGTTCCGCACCCAGTGACGATGAGCTGAATGATGGAGTTGAGCGGGATGCTCGGCAGTAATACGCCTTCCTTCCGTTCGCCTTGGGCTGTGCCGGATTTTTTTGCCTTTCGGGAAATGTACAGCATTCAATGGTAATCAGAAATTCAAATCGCCTCATCCACGGTAGGAGTACAAAAGTACACAATATCGTCAAAGCCGGGGCCGCCCTGAGATGCTCCTCCCTGCGTAACGCTGTCCTAATATCTCTCTCTCTATAAAATTGCGTTGCCTGAAGCCTTTTAAACTCGGACGGGGGAATTACCGTATTTTGGCACACGTAGCGCCACGACAATCTTTGGAGGCTTTCAACCTTCTCACTTCGCGGCCCAGCGCGCTCTTGTCAAATTATAAATTTGTTTATCGAAGGTCGAAAATACCCTCTACAAGGCCTGTTGGCGGATGGGTTCGGCACCCACGTATTATGGTTGTTACCAATGGCGAATTTCGATTGCAGTGGAAGACTCGTCCGATTCGGGGTCAGGCATGCCTTTGCTAACAAGGTTTTTTTATTAGTATGTATCTCACAATACCATTCGCCTCATCCGCTGCTTTTTTTCTAGCTATCACATTCATTGCTTCAAGAAAACCGCTAAGCCAATATTGCCCAACGTCGTTGCCCTTCTCCCGAATCAAATCTCACTTGTACGTTGGTCATGTCATCTCGGATCGCAGAACCCCGAGGACAAATTCTCTTCAGTTAGCAATACGTCAAAACATTCTTCAGAGGCCTGGTAGCGGATGGTTTCCGCGCACACACACGATAATCCATAAATGAGCGGCGTGCTTCCAGTGTGTCGGTCGTTAGATTCGGACCCAGGCCATACATACGCCCCTATGCACTTTTGATCTTTCTTCTCGGTGCGTGGAGTACCAGAGATTCAACCATCTTATCCAGCGTTTTATCTGTCAGCGATCGCGTCAAATTTTTTAGTACCATTAGTCTGACCAATATCGTTCAAAGGACGACGCTCTGAGGTCCGAGAACAATGGGACATCAAATTGAAATTCAACCGCGGCCAATCTGCACGAGATTGAACCGCAAGTTGAGCAGTGTTCGTGTGTTGACGGGGTTAGGCGGCCTCGGTCATCGCGGTGGCGCGGTGATCAATTTCCCGTATTCGCTCAGAAGAATTTGACAGGCGCAGTACATGAGTAAGCAACCTCGGACGTTGCCTCCGCGTCCCACATGCCATCATCCGGAAGCTAATGATTTCTCCCGTTGGCTCAACTCGAAAGACGAATCAGACCCGAGAGAACAAGAGGACCTGAGCAATAAAGTAGTCGATGGAGTGCATTTTAGTCGAGCTATTGGATCATCCGAGTCGGCATTGAATTATCCACAACCTTGATTCGGACATGATTGAAAAGGCCAAGAATTTCCACGAATGTTACACTACTCGTAATAGAGTATCACAGCGCGGCCCAGTTCCAGCACGACAACAGCCCCCGAGTGTGTTAACCATGAGAGGCCCGAAAAACCTGTATACACTTCTTTCGGTTTCCCGATTCCCTGGTCCAATCGCCAGATGTTAAGTGATTGTGCCTCCCCGTATTGCAGGCCGTAACGGGCTCCTGAAATGAACATAAATCCCCTCGAGTGACGGAATACCGATTTCTGGGTGAGTCGAGGAAGCCCAGGGTACCATCGCGGAGACAGGGAGATGTCATAGCGGGAGATGGTGGTACGCTGAACACAATTGCTTTCGATAGACCGAATTCGTAGCTGACTCAAGAGCGAGGCGAGACGTGACGGAGGGGGAGGGTCCGCGACATCCTTAACTTGGATCGTGATTTCGTACGTGTCGCGGTGCACCAGGCTTTCGGCGACAGATAGTCCGATACTGTGTGCTGGAGGGGATGCGCTGGTATCGATATCAATGAGCTTGAAATGTACGGAAGGGATCACGCCTGGGCCGATGGGATCACTGAAATCGAATTCTCTCAAGGGGCGCCACAAGCGGTCGAAATTCGTTATCGAATGGAGATGAAAAGTGAGGGCCGCCATGGGAGGGTTCGGTCCAGATATTGGGTAGGCGAGTGCGAGGTGTCCTGGCAACAGGGCAAAGCAGCCGACCGGCTATAAGAACGTTGAACGTTAGAAAATAGCTGCGAGGTGGGTTTGAAAATGATACCTGGTCAGTGGCACACTCGAGTACAACAAATTCCTCTGTGCGAAAGTTCAATAATAAAATGAACCAATGTGGAGTGATAGGCGTCGGTCTGGCGTGGCAAATGAAGAAGTCCCCCAAAAGCTTCGGAAACCAGAGAATCCCGGGGAGGGTAAAATCTAAGAGATCGCGTGATTGCCCGGTGGCCAGATTGACTTCGCACAGAAGCACTCTGTCACTGGGCTCCGTTAGAAAGAATGGAGGAAGAGAATGCATGCAACTCACGCGGCTGCGAAAGTGAGAGCCACCACCGCTTCTGAGCTACCGAGGCGAAAGTCGAACGTCGCAGAACTGATATAGATTCCTGGCTGCGACCATGCCCATGCGAGGCGGCCAGTGTGCACCTCCAAACATTGTATGGATTCCTGAGTGCCGAAATCACCATAAGGGTAGCATAGAATATATATGCCGCCAGGAAGCAGCGGTTCCATAAACCGAACTGAACGATCGAATTGAACAGTGATTTGGCGCAACAATTTGGAAGGGATTCCAGATTTGGGGACCATGTTCGTGGGCCATCTACGAGGCGTCTCACCTCATCTACTAATGCATCCTTACACAGCATGTCGATGTCGTCTGGGGGTGTGTCGATCAGCCGGCGTGCAGACAGATCGCGAACGATTAAAAGCCAGAGGTGTCTTGTGGAACTAATTCCGTTGAATAATCTGTTCACCTACGATGTCATGCATAATGATGAGTGGACTGCAGGTGGAAGCGGGAGGGCTCGACACACCCGAGAGAGAGAAAGAACCGTGTAGACGTCCGTAAGGGCGAATAGGTGCGAGAGTACGTCGGACCCCAAGTCAATAAAAGGCATGTGGGCTGCTTCAGCCCTTCAAGTGAGCTGAGCTTTCGCAGATGGTGAGAGTTTGGGAACAAGGGAAGGCGGTGCAAGCCCTTTTGATTTCCCCATTACACGGGTCTAACAAGGCCACACAAGCCTTTCGGACGCGACACCTAAGCACGCTCAAGCCTTCGTCAATCCACTTCCAAGACTCGCTATAGGCCCTTGGCTGGCTGCACAGATATTGCGCCATACTGGCCAGCAATTTTTGATCCAGCGAACAACGCGACTTTGATCAGCTAGTGGCTTTGGCCTTGTCTCTCTTGACAGACACTCTATATCAGTTCTAACTCATACCTCGTTTGATATAGAAGCTTTTTCCGTCTTCCTTGTCTTTTGAATGCAATTTTGCCATCCACTGTTTTTGATCCGGCTATCACATTCATAGCTTCAAGAAAACCTCTAAGCTAATATCACCCGACGTCGGTACCCGCCCGGCCCCTTCCACATACGTGATGAACAGTGTTTTTATTTATTCCAAATGGGTCTGTATTTAGCAGTGCCAAAAATCCATCCCTCTCATTGATTCTACTGTCTTTCCTTCAGCTGCCGCCTCCATTACTCAAGAGCAAATCGTGGAACGCCATCAATGCCCGATTTCCGTCGGTCATCCCGTCCTGATACCAATTCCATCCTCAGTCCACAGAACGCGAAAATGCCTTCCCGAAGGCCTGGTAGCGGATGGTTTCCGCACCCACCGAGATGAGCTGAGTGATGGAGTTGAGTGGGATGCCCGGCAGTAATACACTTTCCTTCTTTCTTTCCCCCCGTTCGATTCGAGATCAGGTCTTAGGTTGTGACGGAGTATCTTTTTCTCGAGCAATGTACAGCACCGGAAATCCGAATTGTCTCATCCGCTGTCTCATTTACCCATCTCTGTCTCGTGGTAGAAGCGCAAAAATACACAATATTGTCAAGGTCGGAACGCCCCACAATTCTCCTCCGTACGCCAGTCTTCGCGTAACACTGTCCTAATTCCTAAATTATTTTATCCAAGGTCGAAAATACCCTCTACAAGGCCTGGGTAGCAGATGGTTTCTGCATTTACGAATTCTTGTTGGTGAATTTCGATCGCAGTTTTCGAGCTCTGGGGAGCAGGTATGTAGACTGGACGCGGCACTGGAGTGAGACGAGGAATGGGCAGAGAGCCACGACGCGAGTCCTTAACGTGACCCGTGGGCCTGATTGGCGTTTCACTGGATTGAGTCGGGGGTGGGAGCGGCTTTGGCGACGGGGACGGGAACAACCTCGACGGAGGAGACAGACTCGACGACGGAAACGGCCGAAGCCTCTTGAATGATAGGCTAGACCATGCGGGTCGGGACATGAACGGAACGAGAGCTCTTCGTGCAAGATCGCCGGCGACCACGGCCTTCGGACTTCCCCTTCGTCCTCCTTCGTCTTGCGCACCTTGACAAACTTGACTTCAAGATTATGAGCTTCATACCTTTAAACTCCTTAACAAGGTAAGCGCCTAGTATCAAGCGGATTCTCCCGTTCTGCATGCGTGGCTGCCCTCGTCGTTGAATGAATCAGGGCTAATGAACGGGATGAAAAAGATGTGCTTGCTCACGTGTTCGTCAAGCTGTGGAGTTCTAGCGGACCTTCAATTCACTGATGCCGGCTCAAAGTTCAAAGTTTCAAAAGGAGCTTCAAGGCTCCATGTCTGTGTCTGGATTCAGACTTATAACTACTTAAAAATGGATCCATTTGAAGCCATTCAGTTGTTAAAATAAGGGACTGGAGTGGCGACGCGTTTTATCGTTCAAGAATTATGAGTTGAATCTTAAATGCCAGCTCGTACCTCGGTGGCTTCATTTTCAGGAGCCGGGTCAGAAAACCCGAAGATTTTGCTCCATGGATGCATGCGCCTTGTTCCTAATCAGTCTATTGGCGCTAATTTCGTTCTTTCAGCACCAACGAGCCGCACCGCCCGTTTCCAACTGCGTTGGGCTGAGTACACCAAAGGGCCTGGATTGCCCAGCTCATAGATTTTAATGCATGGAGAGGCTTTTCGGTCAGCCGGATCAACTGGCTCACCCAGAATCGGGCTAGATTATTCTCACTGCTCGCAGTATTCTAAACAATTTGCGCTGAAACTGATGAGCCTCGCTGCTTTAAGGGGGAAGTGCGCTTCCGTTGTAAGACCCGTCCGTTTTGAAGAAGGATAAAATTGCCCGACGGGCGGGTCGGTAACCGTCGCGACCGGCCGTCGGACCCGTCGAAACCGGGACGGGTCGGAGCCGACGGACGGCGCGCACTTCGCCTTTGTATCCCCAGTCGTAGCGATGAAACTGATGCGTTGCGTGCCGATGTTCCGGTGTTGAAGTACATAACTCCGCTGCTGCTCCTTCTCTTACCTACTCACTCGTCACATACTTACTCGACGCAGATTTTCTTGCTCATCCATGAAGCTTCATCTCCTGTAAATGTTATTGCGACAAGTTCCTTGTGCGGTGGTACTTGGGGTTATCACAGCACTACACACGGCGGCTACTCCCGTCGTTGACCTGGAATATGCGCAGTACCAGGGGACGGTCAACTCCACCACCAATATCACTACGTTTTTGGGCATCCGATATGCTGCGGCACCAACCGGTTCGAGGCGACAACCTCGGTCTACGATCTATCTAACCGAAACCCAGGGGAATTGCGCTTCAGCGCACCGCAAGGACCCGCAAATGTCACCGGCCTGCAGTTGGCCACTACACAGCCGAATCAATGCTTTCAAGCCACGCAGGGGGTGTCCGCAACTAATCCACTACGTACCCGAGACATCGTTGTGGGCACCTCGGAGGACTGTCTATTTCTGAGGTTCGTAGAGAGATCCCTCCCAATGGCAATTGTATATTCATCAGTTCATTAGCGTATACTATCCCAGCAACACTGAAGGTGTGCCGATCGGCCGACTTCCTACCATTGTTTGGATCCATGGCGGAGGGTATGTTCTTTCCCGCAGATTCTTCTGACGAGTTCCAATTAACTCCTTGGAAGATATGTCCAGGGTGCTGCCAGCATGTACCGGGGATCTGATATCATTACCCAAAGCAACAGAGGTGTTGTGGTCGTCACTATTCAGTATCGGCTCGGCGTATTCGGTAGGAACTGCTCTCCCGCGTGTGAATCTTTTCTGACCCAAATATTGCAGGGTTCCTTTCGGGTGAAGAGGTAAAGAAGAATGGAGCCTTGAATGCTGGCCTCCGTAAGAAACTGTTTAGCTAATTAAGCCGTGGCATCTCTGACTTCACCATGTATTTCAGTTGACCAGGATTTCGCTCTCCGCTGGGTGAACAAACATGTGAGCAGTTAGCTTTCCAACCCATCGTTCATCTCAATGCTGTTGCAGATCTCGAAGTTTGGAGGCGATCCCGCTAAGACCACTATTTGGGGAGAATCCGCTGGTCAGCTTCGTGTTCGCTCTGCCTGGTCTGGTACTCATTTGCTACAGGTGCCGGTTCTGTGATACAACACGTCGTTGCAAACAACGGCCAAACGAAGCCACAGTTGTTCCGGGGGGCAATCACGAGTTCGACTTTCTTGCCTTCCCAATACAAATATAACGACCGTATCCCTGAAGTGAGTCTCCAGCTGTCTTCGGTTTCTCCGCCCTGACCGCGGACCAGTTATTGTACAGCGAAGTCGTTGCTCAGACGAAGTGAGAGTTCTCTCAATCTAATTTCCTCGAAACCTGAGTTTATTCTCGCAAAGCTGTTCCAAGGCGGCAGACTCTTTTGCCTGTCTCAGGACTTCAGATGCAAATACCTTGGAAGTAGCTAACTTCAACATAAGCAACTCGGCATTTTTCGGGACATTTGTGTTTGATCCAGTCGTAGACGGCGAATTTATCACCCAGCGTCCGACCATCTCTCTGGCTCAAGGCAAAGTCAATGGAGTACGTCTTGTAACTTCTTCGTGCAGGCCTTCATTTTTATACCGCTACAGGAAGCTCTTCTGTCCATAACCAATGCGTTCGAAGGCACGAGCTTCGTAAACCAGAGCACTATGGCCACAGCAAATGCAACACAATATGCATTGGATCTCTTCCCTAACTTTGGGCCTGCCCAGGCGGATACCGTTGGCCGCTTGTACGGTGGTTTGGGCACCCCGATATTCCAAACAAACGCAGTTCAGGGAGAATGTATGTTCAAGGTTCCGTCGAGCATACGGCTGCTGACCAGTTCTAGCCATCTTCATTTGCCCCACGTACTATATGCTCCGCGCATTTGCTGGTCGGTCGTTCAAGGTTCGATTATTTCAACCTCGCATTCTCGAGCCCCTTACATTGTGACTGAATAGGGCGAATTCGCTATACCACCCGCAGTACATGCATTAGACACCGAGTATTATTTCCCCTCGCTCTTGGTCGACTTCCCAGAACTCGTAATTCCGCGATTTGAAAACACAGATTTCATCAACGCATTCGCTCAATCATTCACCTCCTTCGCTATTTCTCTCGATCCCAATGTTAAAGTGAACCCCAACACCATCACACCGGAATGGAAACCGTGGAATGCCGGAGGAACCGAGATGCTCTTTAACAAGACGGACGCAAATGCACCGGTCGTTCAACCGATGATGACATCCGACGCTCTATTGGAGCGTTGCCAGTGCGTATCTCTCGACCAACCTCGGTGTCATTGCATTTAACGAATTTTTGTTTCAGATTCTGGGACAGTGTCGGTGCATTGACTGAGCAGTGATGCAGTACGGCTAATATCATAATCGGCTCACCCTGAGGGCAGACTCATCTATATATAAACAGCCCTGTAACCTACGTTGAAGTTACCACTTTTGTGCGAACTCTCAAAGAGCCTCTGTCGCTTCTTCACAACGAGAACCCCTCGTATATTGATATTCACAGCAGCAGCTGCTCGAAAGCCTGGGTTACAGATAAGGATAGCAGGGCGGGCGAGTAGGCATTCGTACTTGATTCGGACTCTCAAATCTTTGAAAAATTCAAAATTGTCGAACACATTAGGATCTCCTGCAGTGTAAATTATCCTCGCAGGCGCAGATGATTAATCAGTACGTTCAACTACATCAACACGGTCTATACAAGGCATCGTATCATTACAGCTGAACCAAAGGCGCGGATGTTATCAGTATGCAGAGTTGCCACCCAACCTGCTGAATTTTGATCATGATGCAAGTTATCTGCAAAAATGGAAAAGCCGGTATAATCCCGGTGAGTTTTCGACAGTATATCGCCCATACATCTACTAGTGCACTGCGTTCTATGTCAGCTATCGCGTCGAATTTTGTATCGGCATAATTACGGTTCAGGACAGCCTCCGGATTTCAAACTCATCATTGAAGTACGGTACTCTCCTAGTTGTGTTCAATTTCAATTTCATCTTTCAGACTCCTGAGACGACTGCAAGTACCTTCACGAAGGCCTGGTAGTAGATGGCCCGCGCCCACATATAATTGGAGACTTCCCGCTCGATTCGGGATCAGGCCTTGGAAGGCGCAAATGAAGACTTGTTTTTTCGAGTACCCGTTCGATTGGGGATTAGGGTTGTGCAGTCGAGTCTTGTTTTTGTTCCTCCCCGAACAATCACGCAAAGGCAAGGAGAGTTTGAAGCAGGTTATACAATCTTTTGTAGGATTTTCTAAAATTACACGCAGTATATGAAAACTCGTCCGCGCTCAGCCCTATGTCTATAGGATTTAGTAATTTTGCGGGCCGTCCCTGTTTCTGTGTTTTCTGTGTACGTAGGAAGCCAGAGAGAGAGAGAGTCGGAGAGAGAGGAAAAGAGAGTCTAGAGAAAAACGAACAGGCTGAACAGAAACCGAATGCCGTTAAAACCCAGAGAATAAGTGAACCTGAGAGTAGCCTCAAACGACCGAATCGTTGCGGTGCGCAAGGCCATCCGAGCGCGAAAGGAGTCGACGCCAACGTGGGCTTGTCATCGCCTCTTCGAAGGAGTTGAGGAGATCGCTGAGGGAGCGGGAACTTGTGTTGGCGAGGCCGGCCATTGATTGGGAGGCGGAGATGGAGGAGATGAGGTGCGAGGAGACCGAATTGACGATGGGGAGGATGTCTTCGTGGTTCTGGCGTGCATTTACACTGAGTTGCTCATCCTCGTCATCCTCGTCGTCGCCGATGGTGAAAATATCATCTCCTTGCTCGAGCGCGACGGCGCTGAACCTGCGGATGTCCTTCTCAACATTCCTCTCGACGTTGACCTCGAAGACTTCGCCTTTGCTGCGCACTCCTGCGTCGTACTTGATGCCAACGATGCCGCTGTTCTTGCTAACAATCGGCTCCCCATCAAGGGCCGCGATGGTGTCCTTGGTCTCCAGAAGCAGCGCGGAAAGCCGGTCTTGAAGGTTCGAGCGGAGCGCCCTGGTCGACGCGACGAGGACAGGTGGAGCTGAGTAACGCTTCGAGCTCTTGGACGCAGGTAAGTCAGCTGGAGGCGGGGCGGGGATGGGAAGAGGGATGGGCAGAGAGCGACGATGCGACACCTTGACTTGAGCGCTCCAGCCTCGAGCCTGTGCGAGGAACGCAGCCTTGTTGGTATTCCACTGCGTTAAGCCGGGGGCGGAAGTGGGTTCGGCGATGGGGACGGGAACAGCCTCGGCGGAAGCGACGGACTCGACGGCGACAGCAGGGACGGCCGCAGCCTCTTGAACGATGGGCTCGGCGCCAACCTCAGCGGGGACTTGAGCGGGACGAGAGCTCTTCGAGCGAGATTTGCGACCACGGCCTTCCGACTTGCCCTTCGCCTTGCGCACCTTGACAAATTTGACCTCAAGATTATCGAGCTTCATGCCTTTGATCTGCGCACCGCCGGGAAAATTGGTGACGGTGCCGAGGGGGAGACGATGCTCATAGTACAAGTTGCTCGGTGGGCCAAAGTCCTGCTTGAGCGGGGTCGAAGCGGGGGGTCGGCTGGGAGACGCGCCTCGGGATACTTGAAGATGGAGGGAAGGGAAGGGAGGGCTTCGAGGTCGACGGCGACGGCAGCGCTGATGAGTTCTATTGTTGTAGACTGCTCGTACTCAGGCTCGCTGGACGTAGACTCGATTTCGAGGGTAGTTGCGAGGTCGGTGGATACTAAGATTTTCGAAAGTCAATGATGAGGCAGACAAAAAGAAGCGCACACGAACCATTTTCGCGGCCATCACCAATAGCAGACTCGGTGTCGGTGGAGAGGTCTATGTGGAGCATTGAATAAGACGAATATGTGTCGAGTTTTATACTCACCACCAACATTAGGCGCGTCTTCGACGTCGCTCTTTTTGACACTGCCGCGATAGAACAGGGCCAGGACACGGGAGAAGGCATCTCCGAGGTAGGTCTTAAGGAACGTGATGAACTGAGAGAGAGACGACATCTGAGACTGATGTAGTGGTGGGTGTGGTTGTGGGAGTAGGAAGAAGAGAGAGAACTATGGTGGCTGACGATTTGCTGCCATTTTGTTCGACGACGAGTGGCTGACCATTCAAAATCCAGGGAGTCACAAAAGGAAGGTCACCGGGTCAGTGAGTACTTAGAGATGAAGCGGCAGGCATCGCAAGTCCGTTTGGTGGAGAATAGCATGAAATTTACCAGTGTGGCATGAGAGTCGGTGGTATGATCGATCAGCTTGACACCACTGCGGCATGTTGGTGGCGGTGCACTCACCCTAGCAATTGTTTGGCGCTTGTGCTACCCACTCACCAAAAACTATGTCCATGAATCGTATGGCGTTATGACACAACCAATGGCAGTTTTTACGCATAACATGGCTCTCGAACAATAGTGCCTCAATGACATACTTTTGTCCCAGAAGACGGCCGGCATAAATGATGTGCCGAGATGAGCCGAGCCTTCAAAATAAATGTCAAGTCTCACTGGAGAGAGCAGATCCTGACTTATACTGGTTATGTGCTGAAAATGCTACTTGAAGTCTTTATCGCACCAGCGGGTACTCATTGGAAGGAGGGTGATTGTAGGGAAATCTTCTGTACTGGTCGGTGCAAAGGTCCGATCAGATATTGCCAATGCTGCCGATATGATTGATGGTCGTATATTTGGTGGGATGTTTGATGCTATTTCGAGCTCCCAAATTTCCCGCCGCATGCCCTCATCGTTGAATGATAATGAACGGTACGGTGTCGGCAGAGAGAACTTTGAAAGATGTGTGTTTGCTCACGTCACTGCGTTCCGGTGGCCCGTAGGCAGGCCGTGCTGGCTGACACCGGCCGACGGGGATCAGCACCGCTTGCCGACTTTGACGTCAGCAAAATTGGCCTAGATTATACGGCTAAAAGGATGAGATTTCGGATAAATTCCCTATTTGGCAACCCCTGTGCCAGGTGTACGGGGACTTTGGCTGACGCAGAGCTGACGGCCGTCGGCTAGGTTCCTAGAACGGCAGCACTACGGCAGTATCGCGTCAAGGCGTCAGCCTCACCAGATTCCCATGGGCCCAATGCGCTAGCGGCTGAAAAAAGCCGTTTGCTCAAGATCCAGAGGCGTCGGCTGGGGGCCGCATGGACGGTCAACCTCGAGGTCGGCCGAATCAGTTGGCCTCATCTGGGCCGATGGCCCTTCGGAACGTAGTGCGTGTTCGTCAAGCCGGAGTTCGCTTCAATTTCGGCATCAGCCGCCGATACCGCTCGAAGTTCAAAAGTTAAAAGAAGCTCCAAGGTTTCATCTTCAATTTGGGTTCTATTTTAGCCGTAAAAAAGATCCATGTGATACACTGCTGAAATTTGCGAGACTCGTGCCCAGCATATTTTAATTGTTGAGAGAGGGAGAAGTTGGTTCTTGAACGTCGGAGGTGTTCATTTTCAGGAGCCGGGTCCCGACGCCCGTTGATTAATGAATATTGATTTCCCATCTGGTGATTTCCGACTGCATTAGAGAGCCTGGGTTGCCCAGGTCTGAGGTCACAGATTGTAATGCATGGCAGAGGCCTCCTCATCACCGTACTGGCCGGTCTGGGGGTGCCATCTATATCTGTAAAACTCATGAACCTTTGAAGTGTTTAATTGTTCCGGCTAATCATAAACCTCGCTCCTTTGAAATTTTTGATGGTGACGCGGCCATGCCAAATCATCGGCAACTAACGTAAACCGAACGGTTTAAAGGTCACTGCGAAAATCTGAATGGAATTTTATTGTAAAAATTCACCAGGTTATCTTGATGTTACAACCAAATGTCAACTTTAACCTACATGAGAACGCGGCACGACCTAGCTGAGCATAATATTTATCCTGAGTCTTACCCTGAGCTTCCCGCTTTGTAACTCCAGTCATATCAATGAAACAGATGCGCTGCGTGCCGGCAGTGTTCTGTCTTGAAGTACGTTATTCCGAGTTACTATTTAATACTCCTCCACGGTCCCATAACTCCGCTCTTGCTCCTTCTTTTCACAAACTTACTTAGTGCAACTTTCCTTGTTCATCCATTGAAGCTCAATCTCCTTCAAATGTTGTTGCGACAAGTTCCTTGTGCGGTGGTACTTGGGGTCATCACAGCACTACACACGGCGGCTACTCCTATCGTTGACCTGGGATACGCGCAGTACCAGGGGACGGTCAACACCACCACCAATATCACCACATTTTTGGGCATCCGATACGCGGCGGCACCAACTGGTTCGCAGCGACAACCTCGGTCTACTATTGATTTAACCGAAACCCAGGGGAATTGCGCTTCAGCGCACCGCAAGGACCCGCAAATGTCACTGGCCTGCAGTTGGCCACTACACAGCCGAATCAATGCTTTCAAGCCACCCAGGGGGTGTCCGCAACTAATCCACTACGTACCCGAGACATTGTTGTGGGCACCTCGGAAGACTGTTTGTTTCTGAAGTCAGTAGAGACATTCCCTCCCAATGATAATCGTATATTCACCAGTTCATTAGCGTATACTATCCCAGCAACACGGAAGGTGTGCCGATTGGCCGACTTCCTACCATTGTTTGGATCCATGGCGGAGGGTATGGCCTTTCCCGCAGATTCTTCCGACGAGTTACAATTAACTCCTTGGAAGATATATCCAGGGCGCTGCCAGCATGTACCGGGGATCTGATATCATTTCCCAAAGCAACAGAGGCGTTGTGGTCGTCACTATTCAATATCGTCTCGGCGTATTCGGTAGGAACTGCTCTCCCGCGTGTGCATCATTTCTAATCCAAACATTGCAGGGTTCCTTTCGGGCGAAGAGACGAAGAAGAATGGAGCCTTAAATGCGGGTCTCCGTAAGAGACTGTTTAAATAATATACATAATGGCGGTATCTCTAACCTCGACACGGTTTTCAGTCGATCAGGATTTCGCTCTTCGCTGGGTTAACAAACATGTGAGCAGTTCCTTTCAAACCCATGCTTCATCTCAACGCTATTGCAGATCTCCAAGTTTGGAGGCGACCCCGCTAAAGTTACCATCTGGGGACAATCCGCTGGTCGGCTTCGTGTTCGCTCCACATGGTATGGTACTCATTTGCTACAGGTGCCGGTTCTGTGATCCAACACGTCGTTGCAAACAACGGCCAAACGAAGCCACAGTTGTTCCGGGGGGCAATCACGAGTTCGACTTTCTTGCCTTCCCAGTACAAATACAACGACCGTATCCCTGAAGTGAGTCTCCCGCTGTCTTTGGTTTCTTAATCCTGACCGCGACCCAGTTATTGTACAGCGAAGTCGTTGCTCAGACGAAGTGAGAGTTCTCGCAGTCTAATTTCCTCGAGACCTGAATTTATTCTCGCAAAGCTGTTCTAAGGCGGCAGACTCTTTTGCCTGTCTGAGGACTGCAGATGCAAATACCTTGGAAGTAGCTAACTTGAACATAAGCAACTCGGCATTTTTCGGGACATTTATATTTGATCCAGTCGTAGACGGCAAATTTATCACCCAGCGTCCGACCATCTCTCTGGCTCAAGGCAAAATCAATGGAGTACGTCTTGTAACTTCTTCGTGCAGACCTTCATTTATATGCCGCTACAGGAAGCTCTTCTGTCCATAACCAATGCGTTCGAAGGCACGAGCTTCGTAGACCAGAGTACTGCGGCCACAGCAAATGCAACACAATATGCGTTGGATCTCTTCCCCAATTTTGGCCCTGCCCAGGCTGATACGGTTGGCCGCTTGTACGCTGGTTTGGGCACCCCGATATTCCAAACGAATGCGGTTGCGGGAGAATGTGCGTCTGAGTTTCCGTTGAACTGAATACGACTCTTGACCACCTCCAGCCATCCTTATATGCCCCACTTATTATATGCTCCGCGCATTTGCTGGTCGTTCGTTCAAGGTTCAATTATTGCAATACTCCATTCTCGAAATTTTCACACACACTGAATAGGGCGAATTCGCTATACCACCGGCAGTACATGCAGTAGACGTCGAGTATTATTACTCTTCGCTCTTGGTCGACTTCCCAGAGCTCGTCATTCCGCGATTCGAAAACACAGATTTCATCAACGCATTCGCTCAATCGTTCACCTCCTTCGCTATTTCTCTCGATCCAAACGTCAAAGTGAACGCCACGACCATCACACCGACCTGGAAGCCATGGAATGCGGGGGAGACAGAGATGCTCTTCAACAAGACGGACACTAATGTCCCGGTCGTCCAACAGATAAAGACGTCAGATGCTCTATTGAAGCGCTGCCAGTGCGTATTTCTCCCGCGTGCGTCGTGTTTCACGAACTCATGCTTTCAGATTCTGGGACAGTGTCGGTGCATTGACTGAGCAGTGATGAAGTAGGGCTAATATCATAATCGACTTACTCTGAGGCGGACTCGTCTATATAATTTTAAAACAGCCTGTATTAGCCCAGGTAGAAGTTCCCTACATCGTTTGTGCGAACTCTGTCGCTTCTTCACAACGAGATCCGCTTGTATATTAATATCCCCAGCAGTAGTAGCTCGAAAGCGAGCTGCATGCGTTGGGAGGGCATTCGTACATGATTCCGACTCTCAAATCTCTGAGAAATTATCGAACGCAGTAGGACTTCCTGCAGTGTAAATTATCCTCGCAAGCGCAGATGGTTATATGAGTACCTTCAGTTACATCAGAACAGCCTACACAAGGCATCGTATCATTAAATCCACATATGTTCTCTCCGTGGTTATAGACGAAGAAATATTCAATTCACTAGTTTTGCACATGCTTCGTGAATGACGCTGGCATATTCTGAACAAAGTAGCGACGACCGTGGCTGACGAAATAAGAGTCCGGCGAAGATCCGAGAACGATGAGGGTGTTGGGATTTCCGGACATTGGTGTATGTACGATGAGCTTAGACTCGAGGCAGCATTATACTTTAAAGGATTCGGCCAAGGCAGTGCGAATGAATCCCCCAGAGAACGTACATCGAACCTTTTTTTAAATGACGCGCCAAGGCATTGGCGTCCAAATGCTACGTATTTGCATCCGAATATACACACCAGTGCTGAGTGCCTTCTCCTTCATGTTATTTACCTTTTGGCTCCGGATTTGTACTCTGCACTGAAGACCATCGGGGGAGTCCATGGCCAGTAGCGAACAGGCAATTCTCCAACAATAAGACGAGGGAAATCTTGTGGAACATCCATCCAAGACGGGGCCGGTTCTCCCCAGCTATCTCGACCGCTTGCATGGGGGAAAATCTCGTCTTAAGCCCAGAAAAACGGATGAGATCAGAGAACAGGCAGAAGATCGACGCCCTTTCCAACAGTGCCGGGTGCTGAGCTAAGTGTGTCAATGCCGGAAGATAAGAAAGATATGAACCGACAGTACGCCTCAGAGTTCAATCCGTTTCCACAATGCGGTGTACCCATGGCGTGCCGTGGCAGCGGGCGCACAGCTGGGGCAAAGTTAGAAGTGGGCTGAGCGAGGGGTGCCATTTCTGTTTGCAGTGATACAGCTGAACCGTCGATGTTGTAAATGAGACGCGCGGCGAATTGAGAGTATGACAATTCTGTAGAAAGGCGTTGAGAAATCGAACTATCCGCTGATAGATCATATCAAATTTCTTAACAATCAAATGCTGAAAGGAGAGCCTCGTAACATGGAGCTTCATTCGCGCGCATGAAGATATGACGAGCGTGTACACCGTTCTTTCAAGTTCCTCCTGCGCAGAACCTTTGGGTTTGTGATTTTGTGTGAATCCTGGGAGTACCGATGAAAACTTTTCACTGATCAACGTCCGTGTACATACATGATACATGGGCACCACTCAGCTACCTTCCACCGTTTCATAGAACGGAAGTTCTTTGGTGGCCCGTAATTCGTCTATCCGCGCTGAAACGGTAGGGTCCAGTTCCCGTTCATAGCCGGGAAACCACAACAGTGCACATTCGAAAGAGGCCGATCCCGGCGGCTTCTGTAGTCGTGACAGTAAAAAGTTCAGGTAGACGTCGTCGTCAAATTGGAGTATGGATTGGCACTGCAAGAAGCCGAGCTGCGGAACGAGACACGAGGAATCCGGAGTGTAGGTGAGCGCGGATAGAAGCGCATCTGTCGCAAAAATCCTGCCCGGAATTCAACAGCTTGTGTCCGGTTACAAGCCCGTATATGGTCGTAAGGTTTTGGTTGGCTTGAAACAGATAGTTTGTAGCCATGTAATCCACTAAAAGTCTTATAAGCCATCATAATCCACAGGCCGGACATCAAGCCACTACAAGCCATTCACGTAGTCTCAAGCCAATTACGGGCTTTCATGTACCTTTATTATTTACCAGAATCCAGCTCAATCACCACATCAAAAAAATTAGAATCGGATTTATTGCGTATGGAATGTGTACATTTAGATATTTAGTGTCGCTTACTATTAGCATACTGCTTCGACTTGACGGGCAACCGCTCTCTGCGAGGACAACCAATCTGCGCGGGAGGTGGTGGGGAACGCAAGTCATTATCGCGCTCCGATCCGTTCCCATTCCCCATGTTGGTGGGGGGCGTCTGCTGATGAGTGGCCGAGTTGACAACAATCTAAAGCGATTGATAAAGCTGGATATTAAATAAGGTAGGATGGCTCACGGCGGCATGTTCATTGGTTTGTTCCTGAGTGGCGTCTTCGGTATCCTATACACTCTCAAAACCGTCTTCAAACTAGAGTGAAATAAGCACCAGAACTAAAGAGATGTTCGGACGCGCACCGCGCTCGCAATCCACGGCTCAGTTCGCTCGGAAGCAGCACAATCACATCTTGAAGTTGGCCCTGAACCTTATCAGCTTTCGAGTCGAACTCCACGGCAAAATAGAAGTCCTCGTTATCCTCCACTGTCCAGGTGAGCCGCGGGTCAACTAGGAACAACGCCTGCACGACAACAAAGTGGTAGCCCGCCTCGCGAACCCTTTCTTCGACGGTGACTGGATTAGGAATTGAATCGTCCACACCGTCGGCGTGGGGCTATGGGGAAAGAAGAGAAGTTGACGCGAGATACTCACTAGTCGACATTTTATATAGCTGCTGCGGGCAGTGCTGCTCCACTCCGCCCCACACCTAGCCCCACTAGCGGCCCCACAGGTGCCGGCAAGTGCAAACATTTGAAAGAGGGCCCGAGTGGGCGTACACCGCACCATAAGAATATTGTGGTAGGTACATTGATGGGTGGACTGAGAGATTGGCCTTGCGAAGCAAGGGAGAGAACGGGAGACGGAGCTTGGAACTGAAGGTCCGAGGCCGAATGGGGCCGGATTGATCTATTCCTCAATGTGCTCCAGGTGCATACCTCTTTCTCTAGATTGTTCATCAGACTGAACAGGTTCTCAGAGCGCCCAGGACGCCCAACACGCGTTTTCTGCGGATCTCAGGTCAACCTTGCACCTCGCAATCCCGGCGTTGGAAAAGCTGCATGCGGAATGGACGGCAAAATCTACCAACGAAAAATATTTGGTATTCCATGACGCATTGAAAGAAGCACTACTGAAGGTCGACGAATATTATCAGAAGACCTCGAGCTCGAACTCTTACATGTTCGCGATGGGTACGATTGATTCATTATCCTCGCGATTTTTTAAAACCCTGTCAGTTCTCGATCCCAGGAAGAAACTCGCGTATTTCCAGAAAAATTGGCCGAAGAGTCTTCAAAACGAGGCGACCAAGAACATGGAGGAAACGGTACGGGTCCCACTCACTTCATCTCTCTGAATCCACTGAAACTGGTCATAGTTCAAAGAGCGGTACCTGAAGATGCACGCAGACACTATCACCAATTCAACAACCTCAGTCACCCAAAATTTCAAGGCCACCCAACCCAACCGCAGGTGAGCTGTAACTCCTCTAGATGGTGACAATGTCTGATTTATCGGCCACCCATATCGACCCGCTGCGTCCGTGGCTTGATGAATATCAAGGCTATCTTGCGGCGCGTGAGGCTGTCCCGGAAGGAATGTCCACAATCACGTGGTGGGGGGTGGGGAGATTTATCTTGCATGATTTTCAACCGACTTACAACTGCTTTCTTAGCGCAATTATCATCGCTATCCAGTATGGGGATCCCTTGCGCGCGATTATCTTGCTATCATGGCGTCGTCCGTGTCTTCTGAGCGGGCCTTCTCTTCGGCCGGAATCACGATCAGCAAGCGTCGCAATCGATTGAAGGGGGATATCGTCGAGGCACTGCAGGTTTTGAAGTGCCTGATTCGTCGTGATTTACTTTTCCGTGTACCAGAAGCCTTGGTGGATGACGAAGATGACATGGAGGTAGAGCCGGATGCGGACAGCGACGCGGAGAAAGATGGAAGCTGGGATATTTTGGTGGACGATGATCCTGATAATTATGAGTTACCTGCCATTGCAACTATAGAATCTTAAAGCTCATTTCATCGCACTTTCCTATGTTCTGTTGTGAATTTCAGTCATCAGATTATATGATAACCGGTGAAATGCACTGTCAAGCCCGGGCCCAGGCCCAAGCCCTAAGGCCTGAAGCCCTGCCTCAGGGCTTGGGCTTGGGCTTAGAAAATCTCAAGCCCAAGCCGGCTGAGGCCGGGCCCAAGCCCGGGCTTCCAGGCCAGGCCGGGCCCTGAACATCACTAACTGAATTATGTCACACTTTGATCCGTTGTCACTGCTCTCTTTGCTCTCTCTCGTTATCTTGTTCTCGACGCTGTGATAATTCTGAGAAGTACATGCTGTATACAATATACTATGGGATAGCAATGAACTACTTGGAACCCAACAACTGTTCTGTGCGCTCAAGAGCTTCGTCCAAGGCGGGGTCTTCATCGCTTGAAGATGTCGTACGTGGTGTATTGTTGTGCCCTATCTTTGGTGCATCGTGAGAGGTTTTGTACGTCGTAGATTGTACATGTTTCTACGTATAAATGGTATAGTTCAAGAAAATATGCTATATGCGTCCCAAGAGCCTCGAAAAGCCCTCACGAGCCACCCTCTCCCTTGAAGGTAATTGAAACGGCTTACAGTGGATTGTAAGCCTCTCAGTGTGCGGCTTTTAATCCCCTTCAGGTCGCTTCAAGGTCTTAAGCCGCGTCAATCCCTTGCAAGCTGAACGGGGTTTTTGCGACATCGATAACGAGCACCTGCCCAGCGCTGCCGGGAAGCTGTGGATGATCTGATATGTAAAGCTGCTTCAACGCGGGCAGGGCAGTCAGAGTTTGGATGAGTTCTGCATCGGTGATGGCAACGCGACACATGTGGAGGTCCTCTAGATGCAGGTGAAAGGAGGACCGCTCTGCGAGGGCAAGAAACTGGGAGTGTGGCCATGGCAGAGGCAAGGTTGCCAAGTTGTCTATCACACCGAATCCTAGCCCAATGAGAGAGGGTAGGGTGACGTGTGTAACGATGTTCTCCAGCGTCTGTTGAGCGGAGATGTGATCGAAATTGGAGATCTCGAATACGAAACTCGCTATATCTGACGAGACAGAAGGACAAATCAATGGAAGTGTTTGATTTTCGAGGGATAATTGAAGATAGAGTTTGGCAGCTCCCGATAGGCGAGGCATGAGGTCTATGACCGCAGGCGGTTCGTCTCCCAATGACTGCACGTATCGGAGTTCGGTGAGCTGCTCTAATGGCAGAAGCGACAGCGGAGCAATGTCATCTATGTTTCCGTTGAATTCCAGACGCCGGAGGCATGGTAGATCTCGGAAGATATCCAACACGGGCACTATTTCGCCCCAACAGTGGATCTCCAGACATTGCAAGCGGGGCAGCTTGTTCTTCAGCATCGCGAGATCGACGAGATCGGAGAATGGGCAGATGAATGTGGCTTTATGCCAACGCTCCGAATGTTGCGCTAAGAGCTCGAATGCCGGAAGGTGAGGTGGTGCTCCAAAGTCGTTTGTCATCGTGACGACGAGCGGATGACTTTGGCCGCGCTCCAGTGCGGATCGAAGGAGATTCATGCAGTTATCGAGGTGATTTGGAGCAGGAGTCCAGAGTACGCCTTCGAGATCAAGTCGACCCCATAATGCTGGGGTACCCAGAGCGATCCTGTGCCAGCGTAGGCACACCTGAGACAGCGTTAGAAGTGGGGCATGAGCGAGACGCGCCATTTCTGTTGACAATGATAGTGTTCTAAGGTCAATATCTTCCACATAGGGCGTGAATGATTCCCAGCATATTCCAAAAATTTCGACCAGAATTTCAGAAGGGAGTCGACGGATGGGTGCGAGGAGGCTGCTGCAAGCTTCATATTGGACTTGGAAAGTCTGGCGTTGGACCTCCAGCCGCTCGAGCTTCTTGAGAGCCGACTGGGCTATTTCGCGATCGTATCGTGCGAGCTCGTCTGCCAACGCGGATATGATGGATGTGAGCTGGTCTGGCGGCTGCGAGTGTGCTCGTAGAAGCTCGCGGATTTCCATTGTCTGCAATGAGTCCAGAAGACTTTGGGCCAGACGGGAATGTTAAACGAATAGTATATTGTACTGGTACAGTGAGAAACACGATAGGTTAAAGTAATAAGAAATGCCCATACCTGGTACAGTGAGAAACACGATAGGGGTTCCTCACTGCCCAGGAGCGTACATAAGCGACTGATCGGTCAAGACGCCGAGTCAGATTCTAACACCCCCCTTGACTGGCGTCCAGTCGCAACATCTTGGTCCAACGGGTATGAAGCACACAGTGTAGTGGTTTGGTGAAAAGGTCTGCGATGTTCTCCCTATTCGAGACGTGTATAACGTCAATGAGTCGTTTCATGACACAGTCGCGAATGAAGTGTTCGCGAATGGAGATGTGCTTCATTTTCGAGTGAGCGTGAGGGTCGTGGGTGCAGGCGACAGTTCCTTGGTTATCGCAGAACAAGGAGGTAGGTTGACTCTGAGCGAAACCAAGTTCGGCGAAAAGGTTACGGAACCATAAAATGTCGCGTGCGCAATGAGTAGTAGCCAGATACTCAGCTTCACACGATGAAAGTGCGACAACCGCTTGTTGTTTTGAGCTCCAGGAAAGCGGTGAGTCTCCCATCATGATGAGAAAGCCGGAGACGGACTTTCTTGTGTCGCCCATCCCCCAATCTGAA
Organism: Mycena capillaripes; assembly: GCA_029204075.1. Taxonomy (NCBI): domain Eukaryota; kingdom Fungi; phylum Basidiomycota; class Agaricomycetes; order Agaricales; family Mycenaceae; genus Mycena; species Mycena capillaripes. Next base: position 331,308 of record JARHKZ010000027.1, read on the forward strand.
TCAGTAAGCGCTTTGAATAGCGGGTGTAGCGTGTCGGATCCTCCAAGAGTAATGCCGTATGACGTCGTACCACGCAGATATCGGAGAAGATGTTTCGCCGCTGCAACATGAGGTGGTCCATAGTTTGCCATGAACCTGGCAAGTTCCCTGACCGCGTACGCAATGTCTGGGCGTGTGCAAGTTGCCAAGTACATGCATTTGCCGACAACGGCAGTGTAGGGGAAATCTCTGGCTTTGCGTGCATCTTCAGCAGTCGCCGGCGATAACCGTGCTCCAGGATCCATGGGAGTAGTGACAGAGTTACACTTATCGTAGCCAAAATCGCGTAGGATGGACTCGGTGTAGGCTTTCTGGTCAAGCCGAATGGTTCGGTCAGCGCGATTCCGCTCTATAGAGCACCCGAGATGCAGCTTGGGTTCGCCATTGTCGGTGATCTCAAACTGAGACGCCAAGGCTGTGACAACAGCATCCGACTCGACCGTTGAGCTCGACGCGATGAGCATGTCGTCAACGCTTGTGGTAATGATTGAGTTTTCAGTACCTTGGACACGCCGATACACGCTCCAGTCCGACTCTGTCCTCGTGAACCCAATCGCCTCAAGACGCGAGTTGAGCTCTAGGTACCACTGGCGACCTGCTTGCTTCAAGCCGTACAGCCCCTTCAAGAGCCTCCAAAACCCCTCGCCGACGATGGCGGGTTTGCGCAGGTAGATCTCTTCATCAAGAGGTCCATTGAGGAATGCTGTTTTGACGTCGACTTGGCGCAAAACCATGTCATGATCCGCGGCCAGAGCAAGCACGAAACGGATTGATTCCCATCGGGCAACCGGCGCAAACGTATAGTTGAAGTCTTGGCCAGGAATTTGGGTGAATCCTTTTGCGACAAGACGCGCCTTGAATCTGGATATGAGTCCTTCACGATCGCGTTTGATGTGTAGAACCCATTTCGACTCAACCGCCTTCCGGCCCGGAGGTAGCTCCTTGACTTCGTCATATACACCTTTTGCTTTCAGCGACTCCAGCTTTTCGTAGATAGCGGCCAGCCAGTACGTCCAGTAAATTGACGACTTGGCTTCCTGAAGAGTACGAGGGTCCTTCTCGTTCGGATCGTCGATGGGATCTGTGAGTGCAGCAGCTGCGAATGCGGCTTCGGCGTCGATGAAACACTGAGCAAGCTTGGGGAAATCACTGTCATCACATTCAATTTCGAGTTCTTCATCGTCGGACTCAAGGATGGACCGTAAGAGATCACCCCCCTCATCCGAGGTCCCGACGTGATTGACGATTAAGCGTGCCGGTAGGCGTCTCACACGTGGGGTACGGCGTGTCGCAATAGGTCTGTCATCAACGGAGACATCCTCCATCTCGACATCAGTGTCCGTGGAAGAGTCAGGAACGAATGACCTGGTGAAGCAGGTAAATATGGGGTGTCACCCATAAGAGTCGCGTTAACACGTACTCAGGAACGGCTCGATGGCGCGCGTTACTCTCGATGGAGGTGTCTGTCTCAGAGGACAACCTGGTAAAACAGGTAAATATTGGTGCAATGACCAGAGCAGTATAAAACGTACTCGTTACGCTCGATGGCGGGGTTATGCTCAATGGCAGGGTTATGCTCGGAGGCAATGTCAGAGCGTTGCTCCAGAATGATACGGTCCTCCCTGTCGTGGAAGCGTGGCTCCAAGTCCATGGGTATATCATCCCACAGTATCTCGGAGAGCGGCGGTGAAGGGAGGAAGTCAGGAAAACCGTGGAATTCAACGTCACGGCGTGGGCGGATAGTTCTCGAATCGGGAAACCAAATCAGATACCCTTTCGAGTCGCGTGCATATCCAACGAAGCGCCCCTCTTCTCCTCTGGGCATGAGCTTCATCAGCTCATCCGAGTCTGTCTTCCTTGCTGTGACAAGTACGCCGAAGGGTCTGAGGTGCGATAAATCTGGTTTCCGTTTAAACCAGCCTTCGAATGGAGTGGTGTCTGATTTGAGCGACGCATGTGGAACGCGATTCTTGATGTGAACAGCAGCCTGTGCGCCCAGCGGCCAGAACCAGAATGTGAGGCTGCTGTCAACGAGCATCGCGCGCGTCATGCGCTCGATGATCTGGTTAGCGCGCTCTGCAACGCCGTTCTGTTGAGAGGCATCTGGGACGGTGCGTTCGTATGTGATCCCATGTTTCTTGCAGTAATCACTGAATTGGCCATGTATTAGTTCAGGCGCGTTGTCGACTCGCAGGAAAACAATGGAGTAGCCGAGAAATTTTTCAACGGAGGTACGAAATTCATCGAAACATTTAAGCGCGTCGGATTTGAGTTTAAGGAAATATATGGCGAGGTAGCGGCAGAAGTCGTCGATGAAGGTGATAAAATATTGAAAACCTCCGTACCCAGTAGGTAGAGGGCCACAGATATCACAGTGGATGCGGAAGAGAGGTCGGTCGGCGCGATTGGAAGCTTTGCGAGGGAATTTGAGCCGCTTGATGTTGGCTAGGGCACATATGCGACAGTTCTGGATTTGTACGCTGTCAATTGGAAGCCCGGTGGTGGCGTGCTGAAGCCCTTTAACGTCTATGTGGCCGACTAGACGGTGGTAAAACCCAGCTTCTTTGTTTCTGCACTTTCGGTTCCAGGCCCGAAGAGCGATGTAACCGAGGGAACCATTGCGGCGATCAAGTCCGAGGTTTGCTCCCGCTCCCCAACTCCCACTTCTACCGTTTCCACGTCCATTTTGTACAAATCCCTGACAATTGCCCCAGTGGCAAAGGGAACATTAGCAGCATTGAAGTAGGTGATTTTCCCATTCCCCGTCTGCGTATTAACTCCCTTCCGATCGAGTCTAGATCCCGAAATGAGGTTGCAGCGTGCCGTTGGAATATGAAGAGCATTCGACACTGAGAAGTTTCGTTTGACCCCCTCGTACGTCGAATTAAGCACTATCTTCCCTTTTCCGACTGCTTGAGTTGTCAGACTCGTCCCGAAACCGTGTACGACCAGCGGCGTGTCAAATGCGGTATAGTCGTGAAATGACTGGAGTTTATGGAAGATATGTCGCGACGCCCCAGTGTCGTGATTAATCGAGTCATCCTGCTCAGTGGCGGCGCTGCAGACTATCGCGTTCACCCTGATCTCCTCGTCAATCGCGACTTCGTCGTCCTCCTCCTCCTCCGGCAGCGTCAGCATGAACACAAATCCATCCTCCACTCTTTCGATGACTTTCTCAACGTCTTCCTCTGTGTCCTCCGTATATTCAGCCAACCCGGCGAATCGATTGCCGGCGTCATGGCTCCCCTCCAGCGCCTGCTTCCGCCGCGCAGCAATCCTTGCATCCGGTGCGAGGTGGACGTCTTTCCTGCCGCGGAAGTTCTCAGGATACTTCCCAGCCTTTCCTCCTCCGTAAGAGAAGCAGTCCACCTTGGTATGGCCCACCGGAGTCTCACAGTACACATTCTCGCAGATTTTACGCGGCGCGGAGCGTTGTTGTACATTATAGGGAGTGGGGCGTTTGTCCTGTCGCTGGTGAGCTTTATCGTTCCTGCGATAGTTCTGGTTGGGTGACGCGTTCTGGTTAGATGACCCGGCTGCGTAGGCATTCGGAACAGCATCTCCAAGTCCCACATCACGTCCCTTCCCCCGGTGACCAACGCGTTGATGGATACGATTGAAGGTGCAATTTTCATCTCGACCTCCTCATGCTTCAGGCGCTGAAGTACAGCGGCAGACGTGAGTGCCCTCCCCATGTGGTCGCCTTGGCGGACTTTATCACGGAGGGAGTCGCGACAGTAGCGCCAGTTGTCCGCCTGGGTCATGAGTGTGACGAGATGCTTGGCAAATTCGGCATCGGGCATCATGTTGGGGTCGGCGTCTCGCAGCTTCTGATAGAGCTGGACCATAACTTGGCGCCAGTGGACGGGGTCGTCGTGAGTGCCGCATTGATATCCGATGATCTGCTGTTTAATGGTGACAGCAGTGAGCGCGTTGGCTGGCTCGTACTCGTTCTTTAGGGCCAGCCAAGCGTCGTGAGCAGATTTGCAGTCTCGGACGATGTAGAGCTTCTCGACCGGGACGGCCTTTACGATGATGGCGTGGGCCTTCTTGTCGGCAGAAAGCCAAGCTTCCGCCCGCTTCTTGGCCGCTGCAACGACGCCTTCGTTCCCCGGCACGGTAATCGTTACTGTGGCTCCAGTGTTGTCGAGGCCCTGGACTTGTTGGCTCGCTCTGAGCTCGGGGATAGTCGGAGGATCATAGTCAGGGCCATCGACATATTGCCAGTAGCCGGCGGCGTCAAGCTCGAGTACGGATTTCTGCTTGAACTCGCTGTAGTTGTTCGTCCCGTCTTCCTCTTCCTTAATAGGGGTAAGCTTTATTCCCTTCCACTCCTTCTCCTTGTCAACGGAATTGCTCTGGTAATTCGTCATTCTGAATGTAGGATGGGTAGCCGGGACGGGTAATGTGGAATTGTCGTGGAATGGGTGGAGCGAGGCGAGGACAAGAGAATCAAGTTCGAGTCGAGGTTAGGCTTGTGCAATAAATTTGGTGTATGTTTAAAGCACAGCGGGGCCCATAACCTGTTAAACGAATAGTATATTGTACTGGTACAGTGAGAAACACGATAGGTTAAAGTAATAAGAAATGCCCATACCTGGTACAGTGAGAAACACGATAGGGGTTCCTCACTGCCCAGGAGCGTACATAAGCGACTGATCGGTCAAGACGCCGAGTCAGATTCTAACAGGGAACGCTTGCGGGAGCGAGTTTCGGTCATGGTGGTCGCCGGACTCTTGGAAAGCGCTGGTCACAATCAGTGACCGCCGACCGCTCAGCGCCGCCACGCGCCACCTTTCGATGATTTCAGTTGGATTTCAGACCAGAAAATCTTAAAGGAGTCTAGAGATTGGTTCTTGATCGTTTCAGTGGCCTTTCATTCTATCGCAGCTTTACAGCATTTTGCGTGATTATTTTCACCTAATGTTGAAGATCAAGGCACTTCAATTTCATCCTTCAGCATTTTCAACATATGTGCCGCTGATAGCCCAGTATATTCTGATATGAGTGCAGGGGCGGGACTCCGGAGGCCTCAAACGCACCAGTAGATACTCTCGTTGATGCGATTATTCTTCGCGCTCCCGTTCAATTCGACGCCAGGTCACAATTTGACAAGATCGGTTTTATTTCTCTATCGCACGCTCATAAACCTAGATATATGCTCCTCCCGTACGCCTAAAATGTATCTCAGAGCCGGTAAAGTTAACAGTAGATTTCCCTTGGTCGTAAAGTTTCCGGATATCATCACAAGTTTGCTTTCAGCTCCCCCTCCCCGACCTTTAACACAATCTTCCCGAACTGCGAGCCCTTCGCCATCATCTCGAAGCCTTCCTCTGCTGCGCCGAGTCCGGGTAGGACGGTAGCTACGGCCGGAACAATTTTGTGCTGCGTGAGGAAGGTGGTGGCGGCGACGAGGTCTGCGCGCGAGCCCATCATTGTACCTGGTAAGTCAAGTGGATTAGTTTGAGTTCATTTGAACCAGGATTGAGAAGCACAAATGGACACGCAGCTCCGTTAATGGAAACAAAACAAAAATTTTGCAAGAAGGAAGTCAAACTCACCAACAAGCTGCTGGTTCCGCCCCACCTCGCGCATCGTCATGCTGATCTTGGGCGAGGCAGTCATGCCATAGCAAACTACCTTCCCTCCGGATTTGAGGTATTTGCTGGTCTTGACCATAATCTCGTCACCGCCCGAGTCGATGACCGCCGCCAGCTGTGTATGGTTTTTCTTCAGGAGTGTTCCCAGTCGTTCAGGCCAGGAATCTACAGAGAGCCGGAATTTGAGATTTATCAGTTAACTACGGCGGGATAGTAGAGAGATTATGTTTTTTCCAAAAAAAAAAAAGAACCCAGACAGTGCAGTGGTTGAAAGCTACCCGGGAAATACGAAAACAGAAAATCAAACGCTCACCCTCCGAATATCGTACTCCACCCGTTGCGCCCAGCTTCACAGCCTTATCGATTTTCTCCTGGCTCCCAGAGGTCACGTATACCGCGGTGCGCATGGCGACGCAGAGCTGTAGCGCGAGTAGCGCAACTCCGCCCCCAATGCCGGTAATGAGGACGCTGTCTCCGGCAGAGATTTTCGCGAGAGCGATGGCTCTGATAAATTGATATTCGACAATGGTTGTGTTAGAACGATGTGGATTGCGGGGAAATTGAACGTACCGCCACGCGGTGAGCCCGGCAAGAGGCCATGCAGCTATTTGCTCGTCAGTGAGGTGCGCAGGCGTGGGGAGCACCTCTGAACGCTCGACCACGACGTATTCCGCGAACGTGCCCAGCGGGGGAAAAGACCCGCCGCCGAGGACGCCGAAGCTGCGGCGAGATTAGTTCTCGTTGGAACCACGATGATGGCACGATGCAGTAAGGACTTTAGAAGGAAATATATCCTGGCTCCCGGGATGCATCATGCAATGCTTGTATTTATATAGATCGAGGAAGACCCTGAAAGGGGAAATGAAGCGCACTTAGATTCGGGACCATTGGGGTCGCTTTCCCAGCCTCTCATTGGGGTGAGGAAGACGCGCCGTGCGAGGAGGGGGTCAGTGGGATCGGCGGCGCCGATCACCGTGCCTGGGGAATATGGATCAGGTTTGAAGATCCAGGTTAAAGGCGTACGGTAGTACCGGCACCGTCAGCTCCGAAGGTGCTTCCAAACGCAATTCGAGGGTACATGCCCTTCCGGATCCACAACTAGAAGGGTATCCAGTTTTCCGTCCAGAAAATACATGAAGCAGACGTACATCGCGGTGGTTGAATGCCACTGCATCCATTTTGACAATAATCTCCCCAGGTTTGAGTGTGGGGATGGACTGCTCTTGCACGACCGCATCGTGGAACAAGGGTTTCCGCCCGACAGGTGATTTCCGTACAACCAGTGCTTTGGTGGTGCGGGGTAGCCTTGCAGACATTCTCTGTAGACTTGAAGTTGTTAGATAACTACAAGTCGTTGCTCCGGCTCCGGCAAAGTGATTGCCGGACGACCCTCAAGATTCAAACGATGAAATTGGAATTTAACCACTAGGTTGGATGAACGGAGCCAACGTAGAGTCAGTCATTTAGAACGCTCAAGTAGTCATCTTGATAAGTGGAACGAACACCAATCACTCACCAATTGGCAGATTATGTCGGAAAGTTCAAAGCAACGTAGGATGAAGTGGCAAGTGCAACATTAAAATTCATTCCCATAGACTACGTGGCTCTTTCGTTATTGCCTAATCTATTATTGTAGTTTTTCATGCCTTCATGACGCTCATGAAGAGCTCAGGAACACCTGAACAACTGTAAAAGCCGACGGTCGATTAAATGACTGGCACAATAACCATGAAAACAGGCATACCTTTCCCCACTCAGTCTTCCTAAGCCTCGGCAAAAAACAATCGAAGTTCTCTCTTGTCGCATAATTCATCTATCCGAGCAGAAACGGTTGCTTCCAGCTCTCGGTGATGCCCGGGTAGCCACAACAGCTCACATTCGAAGGAGGCGGATCCATGCAGCCGTGAGAGCAAAAAATTGAGGTAGGCCTTGTCGTCGAATCGGAGAAGGGAGCGGCAATGGAAAAAGTTGAGCTCCGGCACGAGAGACGGGGAATCGAGGGAGCAGGTGAGGGCAGCTAGAAGTGTGTCGGTGATCAAACCTGCTCAACGCTGCCATCCAAGGGAAGCTGCGGATGATCCGACACAGAGAGCCGCTTTAGGGAGGGCAAAGCGGCCAATGATTGAACGAGTTCTACCTCCGAGATGGTGACATGGTCGAGAAAGAGGTCGTGGAGATGCGAGTCGAATGCGGAACGCTCCGCGAGGGAATGAAACTGGGAGAGCGGCCATGCGGGAGGCAAATGCTCAGACCTATCTCCAACGGTAAATGTTATTCCCTTCAGAGAAGGTAATGTGAAGGTTGGAAGCAATGCCCCCAGCATCCTTTGGCCACATAAAGGCAAGAAATCGCATACTTCGATTACGAGAGCTGCGATATCTGATGTGACGGAAGGGCCGCCAAATACGAAATCATTTTCTGGGTCTCGGTCTTCCGGGAACCAAAATTCGAAGCGGACTTTGGTGCCTCGCGATAAACGGTGCATGAGGGTCGCGATCACAGGCAGCTCATCAACCTCGATCATCCCGACACACCAAACTTCGGTGAGCTGCTCCAACGGGAGCTGCGACAACAAACCGATGTCCAGGTTTCTGTTAAATTCGACGCGTTTGAGACATGGTAGATCTTGGAGAATATCGAACACGGGTGGTCGTTCGCCCCAACAGTGTAATCCGAGAGATTGTAGGTGGGGCAGCTTTGCCTTCAGCCCAGAAAGAGGCAAGAGAGCAGAAAACGGACACATGAATGACGCTGTTTGCCATCGCGCTGAGTGCTGCGCGAGGAGTTCCAGCGCTGGAGGATGAGGCGGTACTCCGAAACGGTCACTTGACACAGTAAGGGATAGGGCATGGTCGGCACTTCGTTCTAAAGCAGAGCGAAGCAGTCCCATGATACTATCGAGGTGGGTGGGTGCGGTCCAGAGTTCGGCTTCCAGATCAATCTGACACCATAAGGCGGGAGTACCCAGAGCGATACTGTGCCAGCGCACGCACACTTGGGACAGGGTCAGAAGTGGGGCATGAGCAAGACGCTCTATCTCTGTGTGTAATGATGTAGTGGCACTATCAACCTCGTCGATGGCGGGGGTGAATGAGTCCCAGCACAACCCGAATATTTCGACGAGAATTTCTGATGGAAGCCGACGAATGGGGGCGAGGACGCTGCTGCAGTTAGTGTAGTGTGTGTGAACCACCGCACGATCAGCGAGCAATCGGTCGAGCTTCTCTTGGACCTTGGCTATTTCGATGTCGTATCGCGCAAGCTCGTCCGCAAGCGTGGAGAGGGTGGATGGAAGGTGTGGAGGAGGAGGTAAATGTGAACGCAGAAGTTCGTTGATTTGGATGCTTTGAGCTGGATCCACAAGGGAAAGAGGAGAGCCAGCTTTCAGGTCGGACATGGTGGAAAGGAGAACGCTCGGTCACGCTCACATGCCGTGACTTAAGGCGGCGCGTCACAGTGTGAATGGATTTCAAAACCCGGACCGTTATCTAAAGGCAGAAAAAAGTTAAATTCCAATTTTCGTTCGTACAGCGCGCCATATAGCGTCTGTATATTCCCAAACCTTAAACAATAAGTTGAACAAAACGCGTCTCCTCATATTACTTGGAACTTCACGCGAAGTGAGAATTACAGCTAATCCGGAAACGATAGACACCCTTGGATTTCCAGCACAAGTTCGGCTAAGTTCGGCTAAGCCTGGATCATTTTATATTTAGTACTTGTGGAGCACATCCTCAGCGTATATGACCGTTGTCTCTACAATAATGATCATCTACTCTCCTCTACCACCATGCCATCGGGCAATCGATGCTACATACCGCCCGACCAAAAGCGCCTTTTCGTCATAATGCCGCATGCGAATGGCATGAAAGGGCGCGCAAATCGCTAAAGCAGCAGTTCCACATCCGAACCTGTAGCGTATGGATCGAGGCCCTTGTTGTTTGGGGATGTTGCTGTGAGCCATGTTCAAGTCGGGATTCAGTGAAAGTAGTCCGTATGTTGGTGGGCTTACATAAAGTCGCCCGCCACCCCACAATATATAGAGAGTTCGTCACAAAGCTTAATTTCCTGGAGACGCAAGTGAAGTAAATTTGGCTTAGCGGTTGGCCGGTCCGAACTTAGCCGAACTTTTGCTGGAAATTCAAGCGTGTCTATCGTTTCCGGATTAGCTGTAATGTCTACATCAGAGCCGAACGATGTACACGGGAAACATTTTCACGCCGAGGGAAATGAACCCAACTTTGAACATAGATCATGGATAATCAGAACATGTACATTGCTTCAGTTACAAATTTCAACAAGCTCAATACAATCCCTTTGGCATGCTCAATCGCCCTAGCAGAACCATCAGTACGCTGCCGACAAGTATATAAATAAAATAAAATATGTACGTACTCTGCAAGAAACGAAACCGTCCTCCGAATTTACACAAGTCCCTCCTTTAATAGCATTAAGATCTCTAATCCCACACTAGCCAATCCTTAACCCTTAACTCTGACTCCCAACCTATGACCTCTAACCAAAACCCTAACAGAAACAACCCTAACACACCACTAACCCCTAGCCCCCTGAACTCGGCAATGTGCCGAATGTCGTAACTCCGTGATGCGTGCATTTGATCGATAGGCATTCGCGAACGCCCATGCTACTAAAGTTGTCGTGCCTCGACTGCGGCTACTGCGACTTTGCTGCGACTTCGGCGCGATGATGTCGCATTCGATAGGCCCAATGGCCTCAAGCCGACAGTCCAGCCTATAAAAGCCTCTGGGATGGTCATTCGCAAATCAGAGCATGTCGCTTTCTCAAAATCCTCAAGATCCTAGTTATCGGCGCACACTTGGCGAGAGTGGTCTTGTTTTGCGCTGGTCTACTGCTGCAGATAGGGCGGGCTGCATTCTTGTGTCGTGTCTTGCAATGGGGCAGCAGGAAGGGCAAGAGAAGGAATTCGGAATGCGGTATATCGAGCCCTACATGGATGACGCCTTTTACTCGGGAAGCTCGTGCGTTTGCTTCATTTGCTCATGGTGCTAGTGCTTACATTGACCCAGGACAAACTGGGCTATCTGCGTTGACATCTCACGCATTGAAACCCGGGTCCAAGATCCCAGGGACGACTCTGGATCATATGTGGACAAGTTGCGCGCTGAGGCTGAATCGGCGTCCGAGCGTGTCGTTGCTCTCGTATATTTCCTTCCAGGAGAGATCGCCTTCGACGGAGATGCGGTGCGCCTGCCCATGGGTAAGACACAGATCGTTGCCTGCAGACCAGCGTATCGCCAGCGCGGAGGTGGCGAAAACGTCGTGAAGGCCCTCCTCGAGATGGTCCACGCGCGAGCTCTCTCCACTGGCTGCATGCTCCTGACCATCGCAGGCATCCCCGCATATTGTACGTCCCGCATTCACCCCTCCCCCGCCGTAGCTCACGCCATAGACAGACCGCACACAAGGGTACGAATATGCACTCCATCTGGGCCGTGGGCTGGTCACGCATGTGTCCGCCCTCCGCCCACCCAGCCTTGGCATGGCGCCGTCGCCGTTTTCTCTTCGCCCAGCAACGCTCGCGGACCTCCCCGCCCTCGAGTGTCTCGTCTCCGCCCCGCGCGCCGCCGCCGACATCTTCGCGGGTGTCTCCACGCCGATGCTTGAGTCAAAAGCAGCTCCAGTGGCTCCTCGGTGACCGCCCGGCGTCTTACGCCGCCCCCGCGTACCCCCTCCACCCGTTCTTCGTCCTGGAGAAAGCGACTCTCCAGAGTCGGCCCCGCGGATCGTCGCTGCCGCAGGCCTTCTCAATAATGGCACCCCGTCGGCAACGGTGCATCCCCTCCTTTGGGACGGCGTGGAGGATGCCTCAGCCGTTACTGTGGCTGTCGTGCGCGAGCTCGTCCAGGCGCTGGATGGGCTGGACGACGCACAGACCAGGTCCGTGCACATCATGTAGCGATTTCGCAGCATGCTGACGTATCACCTCCGCAGACTCACCACCATTCGCTGGGTCGTCACCGATGCGCACCCATTGCGGCGCTGGCTCCTCGCACACGAACTCGCCGTCCCGGCGTCTGCCTCCCCGCGGTACGACCACACGAGCGTCTGGTGCGTTTGCTCAATCCCACTCCCGCTCTCGTCTTCAGATGCTTATTGAGCTCCGGTGCAGGTGGGCCGCAATCCCCTCACTTTCCATGTTCCTCCGCGGGCTGGCGCCGGCGCTGACCGCCCGCCTTGCGTGCGTGGCGCCCGTCCTCGGAGCAAACTACGCTGCGACCCTGCAAATCGCTGGTCCGCGTGCAAAAGGCGGGGACGTCCTCCTGCGCGTCGCGGGCAGGACAGTGTCTGTCGAGGCTGCGCCTGCTTCCTCGGAGTCCAGTGTATCTCTCCCTCTTCTCATCTTCCCCCCTATTCCATATTCCTTCCTCTCTCTGCCTCTCCCCTGCCCACGCCTTGCTACGCTAACCCCACCCGCCACAGAGCCAACTCTCTCCCTCCCGCGCGGCGCCCTCACCCAGCTCCTCCTCGGGTACGCCACCTGGGCGGAGCTGAAGGCCATCTCTCCCGACGTTGCTGTCGACCCCGTGCTGGTCCCGCTCGTGGAGGTGCTGTTTCCGAAGAGGATGGAGGTGGGGTCGACGATGCTCGGGGTGCATACCATCGTTGGGGAGGCGCTGTCTTTCAAGTAGCTGTTGGGGAGGTGTGTAGGTGGAAGTAGGGGTGGAGTCGAGACGGTGGAGGAGGTAGAGTAGATGCTCGGCGGTGTTTCCCCATGTACGTACCGCGGAATTTTCGCTTTACAAGAATAAGCTAATCGGGCTTTATAGATGTCGATTTTGCCGCGCCGATGTATTTGTAGTCTCCCGTAGTCAGACCATAACAAGTTTTTTTCTTTTTTTTGGAGGTGGGGAAAAAAACTTGATTATAATGTATTTGTACGTGCCTGATAATTTACATTGTCCTCCTTCCGCTTGACAGGTACAATTGCTCTTAAATCTCATCGCGCCCCGCGAACTTGGGCGGCGACGACGACCAGGGCAGCCCTTGCGTCTGTTCCCTTGTCCACCCGAGCCCCACGCGCGTATGGATCAACGCGTTTACGATCCCGACGAGCGCCGGCGCCGTCTGAATCACGGTCGACTGGAGATTGGACTGGGTCCCGTACGTGACGGCGAAGAGCACCGCCCAACATCTGCGCAGCAAGAAGACGCCCGAATCCACATCAGTGCGAAGCATCAGATTGGAGGGAAGAAGAGGCTGACGCGTATATCCCGGCGCTCTCGACGATAATGACCAGGAGGTGCTGGGCGGAAGGTTAGTTGGCTTGTTTGCACTACGTGAGGGGTGCATACGCTGAGACTTGTCCCGTATGATAGGTGCGGCATGGATTCCTTGGTGATTGTCCAAATTTTCCAAGTGATGAAAGCTATTCCATCATTCCAGTCAGCGGCGGAACTTACACGCAGAAGAACCCTCATTCTCACCTGTGCAATAGATGTTGGTTCTTTTGCCTTGTCAGCATAGGCCGAGCGACTGCGAATGTGGAATGGAACGCACATCAAAGTCAGAAACGTGCTGATCTTGAGCCAAGGGTTCCCGAAGACGTCGGTGCTGTGCGACGTGATATTCAAGGAGACGAAGCTGCCGACTGTCGGGTCCGTGTCAGTGCTGTGCTCTCCATAATCCTTTGGCGCTCACCGCTCAGCGTGATAATACTGACAGCCGGGACTACAAGCACTAGTTTACTGTAGTTCCAAACGACCCATAAGCGGTGAATCTTGCAACTTGGTGAGCCGGACTGAAGGCTAGATAGAAGGTGAATGCTCACGATTAACGAGTCGCCGATGAAGACCGCTAGCGATATGAAGCAGCTTTGAATCACCTCCGAGATCTGGGTATGGTCGTTGAAGAACGCCTCCGCTTCGTCCCCATCCCCCTTCTGAAGAGCGACGTAGGCGATGAAGGAGCGATAAACGATTGTGGTCCAATGCTAGTTTCATAATAATCAGTTATTCACACACATGAGAATGAAGAGATTGCGTACGGCGGTGACTACAAGAAATAACAAAATTGCTGAAATGAAGACGGTAGATTTGAATACAGAGCTGTTCTGGCGGGATTTGTGCGATGTGTGGGTCGCGTTGTACCGCCGGAGACGCAGGTACATGGAAATAAAGAACAAGACGAGATATATTCCGTAGAAGAGAGTGCTGAGGGCGAGCGTGGCCAGGTTTACAGCGATTAACGCGAAAGCCATGGTCGTATCGATAAAGAACGAGGTGGCAATGGGGGCTGTTCCTTGTATTCGTGGCTGGGTTATTTGCGGTCTACGAGCATCTGAGCAGATGATCATCGCGGCTGTGAGATGATACCTCCCAAGATACATCTGTTTCCTATCCCTTTGACAGGCTAATATGAGGGGCATAGAATGGCTGTGCGGCGGGTTCCCATGGATGGTCCGTTTGGCAGATGGCTCTCTGAATTTTCCCTCAGATCGTGGCACTGGCAGAAGAAGCAACGATGTGATGTTGAGATGCGAACATGAGAAGTGTGATGCATATTTAATTTTGCGGGGGATTCTGTCTTGAAGTGTTCCCCTACATCCTTTCACCCTCTATCAGTTTTCGCTTTTTATTCGGGATGGATACTCTGAGACAATCATACTTTGAGAGATAAGCAGAGATAAGCGCTATTTCGAGCAAGACTAATAAATTAAGGGTTCGAACCTCTGACTATACATGAGCTAAATCAAGATACAACAAATGAGGCTATTCCGGGAACTGCTACTACACAACCTTGTATACATTTCTCTCTCCAAGGATCGTCTAGATCTGGTACGCCAATGTTGCGGTGGAGCTCATTCGGCTGTGAACGCTCAATATCCGCTTCGTCGGCGGCGAGAGTGGTTTCGCAGTGTCCTCTGCTTCATGGCTGTCATTGAAGAAGCTTGCTCGCGCGTCGCCGCGGGTCCCATGGAAGTCCTTGCTGCTCTCCTTGTCACCAAGACCTCGATCCACAGATTGCAGCTCAACGTATACTGTGTCACTCGTCCTAGCTGGAAACCCAGGCTCTGTTGGATGGGAACCGTCTCGACTGAAGGGTGTATGGCAGAGACAAACGACTACAGGGGATTGGGTCAATAAAAATCTGAGTTCAACGATGACCGAGCGTACAGGATCCGTCAGGGCAAGTGCACTGAAGACCAGTGGGTGTCAGAGTTTCGATGACTCCGGTCGAGGCGCGGTAAGAGCCCAGTACGAAAATATAAAGTATCGCGTTTGTGATGGTACCAGTACAAACGCGTAAGGGACATGTACAGTACGTGCGTGACTTTATACTGACTGTCATACCAAATACGGAAGTCCTCCGGCAGCTCGCAAGCTCGCCCGTCGGAATACCTCTTACAGTGGGCGCACAGAAAAGATGGACAAATCTACAATGATTTGTTCGTAACCGGGAAATTTAATATCAAGAGGATATGAACTCACCTGCAAGGCCCAATCGCCAATTCTACACCGAGATCAGAGCAAGGTGAGACGAGGGATGAAATGGAGCTCCAAACGTACCAGCTCTGTCAAGATTGGGTTTTGTGCTAGATAGAGGTCGAGTACACAGGAGGAGAAGTTCATGAGAAGAGAAACGAGCGGATAAAGTCCTGTTGGAATAACTTGCTGAATATTTGCCGCAAGTGCCCACTTCGTATGTGTACCAATCCGAAGAATTATGTTACGATATATCGAAATCGGGGAGTCTGACGGCGTCGAGGACCCCTGGTAGCCTTCCATGTTGTCTTCTGACTGGGGACGATAGTTTCGTGTGATGGGCTACAAATATAAACGGACATTGGCTTATGAGCAAAACCGACGGACCTCGTACGAAATAACATATCCGACTATCACTAGAAAGCCATAATTGCGCCAATCGACATGAGCAGCATCCAAAAAAGCTGAGTCCCGATGAGCCACTGTAGCACGACTTTCTGGTCGGTTTTTGGAACCAGCACGTTTCATTGGCAACATTCCATCTGCGTCGCTCGATTAATCGAATGTCCTTCCAATAAGACTCCTAGAAACTCACCCAAGTTGCCTCAACGCATACGGGGTGACGTTGCACGCATTGCATAAGATTATTGTGCCAAATATGTAATATTCCTCCATTTTCTGCCCATTGATCATGTGGACGAGAGTCAACCTGAACGAGGAACATTCAACTAAAATGGTTTTATTTTGACGTTTACTGGTGCACTGCAGATTGAGCGCCATCCAGAAAAACATGCCCGCGGAGAACATCAGGCTGAGCTGGACTGGGTGAGAAGGGGTCGACATTGAGCCGCAGGAATGGACATACATTAATCAAGAACGCCACCAGTTAAAGCTACAATACCCGCTGGGCCCTGAACTCTCCGTTCCTATGATAAAGGTGATATGAGCCTCGACTAGGATGTTTCCGTCGGCTCGCAATGCTTACTTGGCTACGAGAGCGTAGACCAGCAGCCGAAAGCTGACGCGATTCAGATGGGGCTTTGACGATGGATGCCAGGCCGCAAACCCGTAGGCACAGAGGACGAGGAACGTCAGGGATGTCCCAGGTATCCCTAGTCCAAGTATCAGAGCCCTTTTGTAAATTAGTATGGGTGAGTTGTTATGCGTACTTGACGTGCTTATCGAATACGGCCGTTGTGTGAAGGGATGAGAGGCCCATGGTCAGAGAAGGGGGGGGAAGAGATTGAATTGAGGGAGGGGCTGTACCCCGAAGTCCGCGATCGCATTCAGTTTGACAGATATCTCGGAATGCTACCTATACTTGAGGGTTTCCAGGACCGCGATAGGGAGCAGAGCAGGCAATTCACTTCGGGTCGCTGTCTAGATGCAGTTCAGGACAGGATCCGCCTACCCTACTCCAATGACCTTGACGTAGGGAAAAAAGCAGATGGAAAAATTAGATAAAATCCGATCGTTCGATCGGCTGTTCGAGGAGGAAACTGGAGGAGATTGGACCCTCCACATAAGAATGTCGCTGAGATGAGATTCAGCGACGCGTGTAAAAGGGAATTATGTCGGTGCAAAAAAACAAGTCATCCCGATCCAGATGGTCGGGGCACGACTCACCGTGATTTTTTTACCGTATAGTAGCGGAAATCGGCCAGAAATGATTAAGAAGGCGCCTCAACCAAACATCATACTTATGTTCAGGTATACTGTGTTTGGAGAGCTGCGCGCTCTATGAACAACTGGTCAAGCGTCTCCGGGCCCTTCGCTATTTTGATGTCAACTCATATCGCGCAAGCCTGTCTGTCTGCTAGCGCGGACAGCGTGGACGAAAGGTGTGGAGGAGGTAAATATGAACACAGTAGTTCGTGGATTTGGCTTTTGAGCTGGATCCGCGAGGACAAGAGAAGAATTAGTTTCGGACATGGTGATGCGAAGGAGAGCGCTCCGTCACGCTCACGTGCCGTGACTTAAGGCGCCTCACGGTGTTGTGACGCAGTTCAAAAACCCACTGGCATTTGGACCGTTATCTAAAGGTCAAGAAAAAAAGTTAAATACAAAATCCCGTTCGTACAGTGCGTCAAATAGCGTCCACATACTCCCAAACCTCAAACAACAAGTTGAACAAAACGCGTCCTCATATTATTTGGAACTTCACGCGAAGTACGAATGAGAATTAATGTCCACGTCTCTCAGACCCGAACGGTGTACACGGGAAACTTTTTCACGCCGAGGGAAATCAACCCAAATTTGAACACGGATAATCAGAACATGTACATTACTTCAGTTACAAATTTCAACAAGCTCAATACATTCCCCCGGTCTTGAATTTTGACCCGCTCAATCGCCCTAGCAGAGCCATTAATACGGTTCCGAGAAGTATATAAATAAATATACACGTACCCTGCAAGAAACGAAACCGTTCGTCGAAGAAGCGCCGGTGTGGGTGACGACCCTAGCATCCAGTTTTAGCAAGCTCTGGCTAAATATGTGTAACACGGCGTTAACTTACGCGCAGTAAGTGCCGGCCGTGTTGAAGATGACGCGGTCAGCGCCCGGGGAGCCACCAGTGTACGTCCTGCCTCCAGAAAGAATGGGGTACTGTTTTGCGATGCACGATGAGCGCCGGGGTATATTGGTGGAACAGATCATGGCGCACCTCGAGCCAAGAACTGCCGGAGCAGAACAATTCGAGGCCCTCGTCGTCGAAGAACTGGTGGGGGTAGCTGTCTGAGCAGCGCCACACAGCGGGTTAGCATAATAGAAATTTTATTCAAGCCGCTGGGCGACGCACCAGAGCCGAGGGGGCTGTTGCGGTGGGAGAAGCCAGCGGAGACAGCGGCGGAGACTTGAGAGACAGTATACGTGCTGCTCCCGCACTCCACATTGCCCGAAGGCAGCGCGCGACCCGTAGGGCTCGCAAGCGCGAGAGTCGCGAGGACAGCGATGATCAGAGAGCGAGCAGCGAACATCTTCAGTGCAAGTATTAGATCTTGACTGAGGATTTGCTTTCGAGGTATGGGGTGTCTTTATACCGTTCAGAGCTCGGAGGCACACGCAGAAGAGATCAGCACACCTAGACGGCATCGTTGACCGCCCTTTGTGCACCATCTGGAATAGTGAAACGTGCGCAATAAGTATGGACTGCACCATGTGTACATGTGGGAGCGAGTACGACAGCGACTTGAAAGCGCAGACAGAGACACAACTTATGGACGATGCATTCGGTGTTCCTAATAAACGTAAGGAAACGACCTTGGGGTGAAGAACGTCGCCAAGTCAAAGCAACATAGTCCGTACTACGTTTCATTGATTATCAGCGTTGGTAAGGTCGCGGTTGTACGCCATCGGTGGGCGGTCGTCCTGGATTCAGTTAGAAGGGTTACAACCCGCTGCCGATTCGGCAGACCGACCATTAGATCAAATTTGTACTATTTTGCTTCAAGTGCACGTTGGAAGAAGTCTTCTGGATGTTCCGAATTTGCTGATAAAGCGACAAGGTGGTCATACCACCATGACCGTGCACGTGTGTAGAGTGGGGCTTTATGAAAGTCCTCTCTGTATGCCGGATGACAAGCTGCATGTCTATCGGGCTAGGCCAGAAGGCCCGTATTCGTGCAACGTCGAGACTCGGAGAAACTAATAGAGATCTGTTGTCCTGGGTGTGAATCGAGAATGTTTATCCATGAACCGAGATTTTTTGACGACCACTGTTAGGATAGTGGGTGTGGCTAGAGAGAGGCTTTGAAAAGAGGGCCGGGATTGAGCGGTCATATTGCGGCCAGAAAGTGAGGCCAAAAATGCCCAAACGGCCATTGCAAACCACATTTGGTTCACCTTGATCTCGACCGAAAGACACGAGATTGAAATTTCTTGAAGCTTTATTGGGAAGTCTTCGAAGTTGGTGGTACCAGTAGCATTCGGAAAGGACCTTGGGTTGACCCAAGAATTCTTTGGAATCAGATTGGGCGGCCATTCGATCCGTGTCCGAGTTGCCCGAACGAACGTGTCCGGTATGTACTTAGCCGTCCTTATTCCGCTGAATGTGGAGGCGCAAAGAACAGCACCCACTGGAGGTGTAATGCGCTCTTTCGCCTACACCACATCGAACGCCGCAAGGATGGTCCATCTAGTAAGCGTCCAATTAATGAAGTTCCTCAGCATTTCCATCTGTCATCGGGTTTCAAAAAGGTGACTTGCTTCCCATTCGCCTCCGGAGTCCAGTGTCTTCATGCCACACAACTGTGAAAGACCGTGTATCCACCCTCCCCACAGAGATACTGCGCGCCATCGTCCGCCTCGTCGACCCCATCGGCCTCATCTCCCTTTCTCAATACTCCAGGTCCTTATCCAGCCCACGCATGAAGATTTTGTGCAGCGTCTGCTGGCCCTTGAGCTGGACCCCGCAGTCGGCGGCGGCGCGGTACGTTTGCGCGCCCGCGACAATGCCATGACGCCGCCCTTGGCCGACACGGAGGCGTGGAAGGCGATGTACTACGCATGCACGGGGTGCTCCTTCTCCACACGCGCTTCCCGAATCAAGATATCCTGCGGTTGAGGCGGCGTAAACCGCTGCCGGGCTCGCGCGAGGCAGAGCGGCTGGCCGAGTGGGAACCGCTCTCGGGCGCGAATGCGAAGACCCGCGGACTGCCCATACAGGAGTGTGCGCAGCGTCAGTTGAAGGAAGCTGAGCGGGCGGCCGCTTGCATTCGTCCAGATTGGGTAAACTGGCACCATAGCGACGCGGAAGCCATCGACAAGCGCAACGCCGCGATCGAGGCGATTTTAGGCAGCACACAGAGCGCGCGCCAGCGCTGCAACGAGTGCCACTTCAAGCGCGGGGACTTTGCGCGGCACACGCGCGCCAACGCCGGGAGCGCCGCGGTGCCCATGGTCAAGAATCGACGACTTCAGCTTGTCACTCCCCTTGAGCGGCTCTTCCCGGATCTGTTTGCGCGAATCCTATTGGAGGAGGCGCGGATCATGCGGTACGAAGACTTACCGGCGTAAAGTTCTGCGACACGTACCAGGTGCGCTGCCCGGGGTGCACCAGATGGCAGGAGCTCGCTGCGTTCCGCCGCGTGGACGGGTACGCGATGAAGACAGTCCCTTTGGACACGCTCCAGTGCAATGTCTGTTTTGCAGCGGAGCAGGGACGAGCAACCCTCGCTGAAGAGTTGTACAAGATCGCGATGGATTCGTGCACGCAGCTCATCGGATGGTACAATTTGACCTGCATTTCGGGTGGCAAATGTTCGAGTGGGATGTCTGGAGGAATATGCAGCATCCTCAACTCGGATAAGTATGTGGGCGTGAGGGGGCAGTTTTCAGCCGGAGTATCCCTGGTCCCAAGGTGTGAGCAAATGCTGAGAGAAGGTATGGCGAACTTATAGGAAGTCAAAGGGAGATGCACGAGCTAGATAGTAATACAATCAAATTTCCAAATGATGCAGAATACATGCAGACCTGTTAACTGAACAAACCCTGCACCTTGGCCTTCGCAGTCACCCCATCCAGCGGCAGCGACTTGATACCCGCCGTCTTCCCCGCCCTCCATGCCTCCACGAGTCCCTTCGCCTCCACCGGCATGATGCTCGCGTTGCGCGTCCCCACCGTAACGTGCAGCCGCTTCCGCACCTCCTCCGGCAGCGTCGACACAAACTCCGCGCCCGCCTGGCCCTCCGCCGCCTCCGCCTCGAGCCGCACATCATCCACCGTCACCGCCATCACGCGGTCGTTCCACACCACGTTCCCGAGCGTGCACGCGAACACCGCTCCCTTGCCGCCCGTGTCCAGTGCCGCGCACCTCATCCACAGCTCCTCTGCCCCATCCTCTTTCGCGCCGACCGACTTGCTATGCACGAGCGTGACGTGCGGGCGCGCTGTGATGCGTTTCTCCTTCACGAGCTGAGCGTAGAGCTCTGCCGCGCTGGACTCTTGCTCGACGGGGCCGGCGAGCAGCACCTCGAGTGCGACGTCAGGGAGGAGCCCGTAGTAGCGCGGCGGCTTGCCCTTCTTCTTCCGCTTCTGGTCGTCCTCCGCCGCAGTCGTCTCCGGCTTCTTCTTCTCCTGCGCCTTGCCCTTGCCCTTCCCCTGCGCGCCACCACCATCTCTCCCACCAGCGACCGCATACTCCGTCGCCTTCGCTAAGCCCTCTTTCACCTTCTCCGCCTCCGGCTCTGGCAGACCCAGCACCCTCATAACGCCCTTCACCGCGCGGTCCACCGACGCCTCGAGCCCCTCGTCCTCGCCCAGCACCATATCCACCACCTCGTCCACCTCCGCAGGCGCGAGCGGCTCTGTCGTGTTGATGAACATCCAGATGACCTGCTCGTGCCCCTGCTCCCGCGAGTCGCCGGGGTTGGGGCGCAGCGACTGGTGGTTCTCGCCGCGCGTGGTGATGCGCGCGTTGCAGATGCGGTGCGCCTCGGCGGGAGCAAGGCCCTCGAGGGACCAGTTGAGGGCGAGGAGGCGCACGGGTGGGTTGCGCCCTGCGACGGCGGTGCGAAGGGACTCGCGGTGCTGCCGCAGGTGGTTGTTTCTAAGGAGAGACGAGGTTAGCATGGGTGTGTGGTGGTATGGGAGAAGATGGTACGGCGGAGGGACGAAGGGAGGGGGAAGTGGAAGGAAGCAACAAGGACATAGGGAAGAGGAAAAGGAGGAGGTACGCACTTGTCCGCAATAACGACGTCGTGCGTCTTCAGCAGATTCGTGACGTTTTTGATAAAGATGGGAGCGGGCTTTTTTGCGCGGACGTCGTCGCTCTGTGTGTGGCCGAAGCCGAAGATGTGCGCGAGGGCGACAGAGAGGGCGGTTTTACCTGCAAGACGGATCAGCGAGAAGGGAACCAAAATGGGGGGAGTACATACCACAGCCAGGGATCGCGATGGGGACTATGATAGTCTTACCAAACGGCACATCCACTTTCTTCGCGGTGGAGTCCGGCGGCATCGTCCCCGCCTTCGCCGCCTGCAGCAGCGCCGCGCCCTCCGGCGTGGCGAGGTACGCAAGGAACCGCTCCCTCGTCGCAATAATCCCCTTATTCTTCCCATACTCCTCAAACTCCGTCGGGTCCCTCGCGATCTCCCCAATCACCCACCGCACATACACGCGCGTCTCCGCACGGCGCATCTTCCCCTTGTGCACCGCCTTCTCCGACATGCCCGCGCCCTTGCCCGTGCGGCCCTGCTCGTGCATCCGGAGGAGCGACTTCGTGACCTCGCGCCAGTCGCGGTACATCATGTACGGCTCGTCGAACTTGACCTTGAAGAAGAAGGTGGCGCCGGGCGAATACGGCGCCTTGCCCGGCGTGCTCGCGACATGCGTGCGCACGACGAAGCCCTCCACGGCCTCGCCGTTCCACGTGCCCGTCTCGCCTGCGGCGGAGGTGAAGGCGCGCACCTCGGCGATGCTGGGGAGGACGGTGGACGCAGTCTGGATGAAGCCCCATTCGGCGGCGAAGGCGTCGACGTCGGCCTGCGGGAGCGTGCGGAACGCCTTGGTCGACTCGTTTAGGCCATGCAAGTGCAGACCGGTCTTGTCAGGCGGATACCCGAGGACGTGCTCCTCGAATGAGTCATCGCAGAGCTACGGATGTGCGTCTCAGTATGGAGTGAGAAGGGGAGAAAGGAAGGAAGACGTACTTCTGCGATGGCGGTCCAGTTGTTCTCCCACAGACGCGTCGCGAACTCCGCCTCGGTCTTGCCCTTCTGCACAAAGTACTTTCGTAGCCACTCCTCGCCTGCCTCCGCATGGCTGATGCCCTCCCCCGGCGTGGGACCAATAGAGTGTTTTGAGGTCACAAGGATCTTCGTCGGCGTAAGCGCTGCGATGAAGATGATGCAGCCATTAGACTTGAGTGACAGGGTATACGGCGCGGCGGTGTGTGCTTCCAGAGACTCCCACTGCCTACGCGTCAGCACAACCGCTCCTAGAAATAAAAACAGACGCACAGTCGTCCATGGCACCTCCCCAATATTGAAAAACTTGTCGTATCCGCGCGCCACGATGCGGTACTCCTGCTTGTCCGTCTCTTCCGCCTTGGGCAGTTCCACCGTGAAGATCCCCCGCGCAAGAGTAGGAAACGGCGAAGGAACATCGTAGTACTTGAACTCGTCCATCTTCCAGCTCCGCACCTTGATCTCTGCATCTGCGGGCGCGGAATACACTGAAGACTTGATTAGCTTAGGCTTCGCCGCCGAGACTTCGTGCAGCTTGGCGATGAGCGCAGAGTCTTCGGGGACAACAGGACGAGCGGCCATGGGGAAATTATTTTGCAACAAAGAAATTCTTGCGCGGTTATGAACCCCTGAAACTGACTCAGAAATCGATGACAGACGAGTCAGAAAGCGACTGAACGATCGAACCCGGCGGTTCCGCTGAGCGTTCAATTGAAAACTTGAATCCAAACGAGTCGAATTGGATCTTGTCGCCAACGAAGATGGTTGGCAACAAAGAGATGAAAAGAAAGTCGTGGTTGAGGTAAATAAAGCATCGGGTTGATTGTGTATGTTTGCGTTAGGCCGTCTATTTGCCATCAACTCTCTTTTCTCTCCGATGTCGAAAACTCCAGGAAATTGAAGTTGGAATGGTGATTTTCGGGGTCAAGTTCTCAACACGATGGCGCCCGATTTTCAGCATTCCAGAATGGAAAACCTCGGCGCTACTCACGGAAAACGCGCGCCTCCAGCCGCGATGCGGGACGCTCATCTGCAGTGTGCACTCGGACGGTCACCGGCGGAGTTCCCACCAATCGCCAATGCCTTTCAGCATGAACTCATCAATACAGTTTGGAAGCTACACTATTATTTGGAAGTCGGAGAAGTACCTTCAGCTGCTCTCCTCACTATGAACGCGATTTCCGTCCAAGCTTAGGATGAAAACCGTCGAATAGCTATGCTCCCTCCGAGTCGGCCGGAGAAACTCTACCCTAGCGCGCTCAATTACCGCACTTACTACTCCGCAGATCACCGTTTCCAGCGCTGGCCGCTCAATGTCGGATCTACGTAGGAATAAAGCTAGATGATATCTTTTTGCGCGTCTGAAAGTCTCGTCTATGGCTATCTGTTTTAATCGTCGCCCGAGATGGTTTTCAGCTTTGAGCCTGCAATTCAAGAATTATCCCTCAGCGGAATGATCGAAACTAAACCGTTGGAATGAAGATTACATTCGGGTCATACTCGAGTATAATATGACAGCAGGAAATAGATTGAAGATGTCCTTGCCGAAGACCGGTATGTAGATGGCAGTCCAAATCCATGAACATGGATGGCAGTGGAGCGGGAAAACGGTAGAAACTTTCACTGGATACTCCCCCCACGAAAAAGAACAAACAGTCAAGAAACGAGGTGCAGGTTCAAACATTAGTTTCCTCAGATGGCCTCGGGCGTCCTAACGCCCTCGCGAGCTGTGTGGCCCAAGTCTGAGGAAGGTGAGAAAGGTCAGCATTGCCCTCCGCAGGTGCTGCAGCTTTTGGATCAGCTACCCATTCCAGATCGTCGTCTGAAACCTGCTCAGGTTTTTTTGGGGGAGCCACGACCACGGGGGCGTCAACCAGGAATTCCAATGTATGACACTGGCATGACACACAGGGCCCATCCTTCTCAACATCATCTGCGAATCCGGCCGGTGTATCGTAGCGGGAGAATTGCAAGTTAGATGATGCCGGGATTTCCCGCAGACGCAGCGCACACCTTGTCCACCAGTCTGGGAAGAGTTCCGTCCCGTGCTGCGCAAAGCGTAGGGCGTAGTGATCGTGAGACTTCATAAGAATGTCGATGGTGTGGTCACCTCCCAGGAGTTGCTGTTTCATCGTCTGAACGACGTCCAGGTTTGCTGACCGGCGCTCCAGTGCAATGAGCTGCACTGCGAGTACGTGTCCCACCCTGATCAGCTCTTTCAAGCCGTTGCCTGGAGTGGTAATATCACAAAGCACGCGCCACGGGCTATCGTCTTTGAGTTCTGTGGCGGAGAACGGTCGCAGAAGGCTGAGTATCGTGCTGTCTGATACAGCCGACTGTGTCGTATGTTGGGAACACAGCTTCTCCACAACCCCTTTGCAGTCGTAGATACTTGTATGTTGCGTCATCTGGATGAGCTTCCCCAAGGTCGTATCGCCCGCCGTGGAGGTCCGTGTGCGGCGATACCGAACAAGAATACGACGTAGTGTAGATGCTAGCATCGACGTCCAGGGAAGCACGCCGTCCGAAAAAGAGAGTTGGGCTGCCAGCAGAAGTGTGCAGGTCGCATTGCCAAGATCTTCGACTGACCACTCGTGTGCTGAATTGAGGGAGATCTCCAATCCCTCGCGAACTTGATCGAAGCTCAACCGCACGCCTGGAGGCAGGACTGAATCCTGGCGGGAACGCGGCGATTCGGCCTGTCGGCGCGACTCGAGAGTTGCAATCATACCACAGAATGATAAAGGACCGAGCACACAAGCATCGCTGTCGAGCGAGCGTTGATCAAGACGAGTAATAAGTTTCCAGAGCTTCATGCACGCGCCAACGGGCTCCTCGGGCCAAGATTTCGCCTCGAATTGGTGGAGTACAACACCGAGCCGGTCTTCGCGATAATCGCCGCCCTTTAGACGCGCCCCTCGCTTATGTGCGTGCACCAATGCATTGCGCAGACCCAGTGCAATTGGTTTAGCATTAAGCGGATTCATAGCGTCACTATATAACTTTTGCGCATAGAACACATGCACGAGCTCCGTGATTAGTCGCGAGTGCTGTGAGTACATCAGGAGCAGTGGTGTGGATTGATGAAAGGGTGTCTCGTAGTGGATAGCAGCATGGTCGTTCCACTGCTTCACCTGCGAAACGGCTGTGAGAGATCGGGGCATCTCCACATTGAAGCCCCCACTATCCTCCGTAAAGGAATCCAACATGAACGCGCTGAGCAGATGGAGATCGTGTGTTTCAAGGGACGCCCACCGTTCCAGCGTGGGACGTGCAGAACGACTCGGAGGCGCCATGTCAAGGAAGTACATTGTACGCATGCAGCGTGCGGCTGCAGCAGGATCCACACCCTGACCAGTTGCTGAGAGTGCTGAAAAGTGGTTGTGTACAGCGGAGACGATTTCTGGTGATCTGAGAGCATGATACATTGCATCTGTTATGTCGAGGCCTGCAATGGCGTCAAGCGCTATGATGACTTCGTCTTCGACCGGTAGAGATGTAATCATCCACTTTAGAGCGGTTATGTCAAAAGACGGCCCGTCACAAGCAATGAGTCGATTCTCGTGGAATGCAGGCTCCGAATTGCCAGTGGATTCATCAGAACTCGCGATCAAGGTGATATTGCCGGAGTTGTCGTCGTCTGAGCCGCTGACACTATCGGGTGGGGCAGATGGTCCGGAGGCGGGGTCTGACTGCTTCCCGCGAAGACGCAGTGGCAGCTTCGGCAGGGACCAGTGCAGTAGACGTCGCGCTGTTAATGCGAGCCACCGCTTTCCGCCCTTCCACGCACTGTATAGCTGTCTGAGAAGAGGTGTCGCCGTCGGACAATCACCTTTCCACAATGGTAGAGTGAATGACACGACATAGAATACCAGAACAAACGATGTGAGCCCGAGAATAATATACGCGATAGTCTTGTCCAGACCCCAAAGGAATACTATGAGGCCGGCGAGGAACAGAAAAAGGGAGACGTGCAAGATCAGCGGCAGTGTCGAGATGAAGGCAGGGAGCTTCCAGGCCTCGAGCCCACTGTTGTAGACCAGGTGCCGCCAGACCCACCGACGCTGCGACGCGACGGGGGCCAGCATGCGAGAATTGTACTCAGTGAGCCACTGCTTAGCGAGAATGGCGAGAAGCGAGACACAGAGGGCCAGGGCCAAACTGGTAAACCATAGTGCGTTGATCCAGCGTGCGCCGCTGCTCGGTGTGAAGTCCTGTGGAAGCTGCAGTACAGGCAACGTTATATTAACAGACCCTGCCAGCGTGAGCGCTGCGATCAGTGTTGCATTTGCAGTGTATTCGGCAAAGTCTGGCTGTAGGTTCTGATATCTGGCAAGGCATCAGTGGTTGAGTATCACTGATTACAGAGTGCTTACGACTCTATCACGAATGCCGTTGAGACGGCGGAGAACAGACCGGCCTACAGCTCTTCAGTGATTTGTGAATGATGTGGCAGATACAGTGACGCACAAAGAGGAGAAGGATATCGAGAGTCTTGTTCCAACCGTCAAGCAAGTCCGCGTCCCGTTCGTTTACTTTATCTCGATATACTTTCCACACACGCGCATTGTTTCCAGCTTCTTCACCGTAACGGTCCGGAGGATACTCTTTCTCGTGTTGGGTGTACTGCTGTGGATCTTTAACGGGATGACGCTCTATGAAACCATATGAAACACTGCGCCGCATGAAATGACGTGAGTTCATACCCTCGGGAGTGCTAGCCCAGGGATGCTCCCCTGGGTTCTCCACGTCTTTGAGGTTAGGTCTCCATGTAATTGTCCGAGGTTTTTCAGATGTCACGGACATGCTTCGAGGGGTCGATGCTCTGGACTCGTGTACACTTTTAACTGGCGAGATATTTCTGCAAGAGTTGTGAGCACAAACTTGGAACCGCACGCATGCTTCAACGAACTCGAATGAGTCAACTGCATGCCGTTGGTGATAGTTGCTTAAATTGGCCGTCGCCGGATGTTCCGAGCTATTGTGCCAGTAGGAGGGCAGCTCAGCTGAGATAGAGGAGTATGGAGTCCGCGCAGGGGAAGGTGGAGAAGACTCGGGCAGCGGAATATCTGCTGCCACTGGCAGTACCGAGTCTTCGATGCTAATTTGGTCACAGGACATAGGTTGTGTTGTCACCCGATGCTGTCAACGTCCGGGCTCAGTTATTCGGTCGCGCGAGAACATGGTCGAAGACATACCGCGATGAAGATCCTCTGTAGGTTGGGGTGAAAAGGCAGAGATTGATCAACTTTACGTGATCGCACACTGCCACGGCGCATTTTAATTTGTTACCAGGTCCCCGTCTTTCGTTCCTGCTTTCTCGTTACTGTTCCTGTGCCAGACAGACTAAATTTGTACCTTAATTACTCTCAACTATATGTCCCATAACCAGTGAAATTCCCCGGGCGTTTGCAACGGGTTCCTTGCTAATAGTGGATTGTCCACTTTGGATTCCAACACGCGGTATTCTGAACGGCATTTGACGCGTTAGAGGTGCAAACACGAGAGCGCGGAAGTAATTTCAGCCAATAAGAACACTTGAGATTACGTCGTCCACAGCTTTCTGTTTACAGTGCCTCAACCGTTCACCCTGTTTTGCCAATTCTTTCCACTAAGTATTCGAGGAACTTTCACTCACTTGTGCCCAGTGCATCAGGATACCGCTTTAGTGCTCAATTCAATCCTCTCAGAAAGGTCAAAGCACAATTGCGTTCAACAGTTCCGTACTCAAAAAACTGTGATGTTATATGCACCTTTGCCTTTCAACAAAAGTACCGAAATCATTCGCGTGGTCCATGCTCGACCCAAAAGTTGCTGTTTGATCATGATGATAAATATCGCCTTAAGCTTGGGCTGTGTGCTCCACCATCTGAATAATTTACGGCAAAACCCTCGATCTCCAGAAAGGGTTCAAGAAGCTGTCCCTGATCGTAAGCACAAATACTTCAATTTTATACTGTACAAAAGTGCGGCTGGGGGCTTCGTGCCCACCACTTCGATCGAATTCGGTTGGAGTTATTGGTGTGAGTCAGTATGAGCATACTTCTAAGGAATGTAATGATAATAGGGTTATTCACAGTAGACTTTTTTGCACTCTTTTTGTTCCCTTTTTTCTCCCTCTTTCAGTTTCCCATCGATTTTCACCGATTTTTTTTCCCTTTTAGCATCTGACATCTAAAAAGGGTAGAACCGGGGGAAAACCAAGTTGATACCTCAAAAACTGCCAGAATTCCACGAAAAAAGGGTGCAAAAAAGGGCAGGAAAAGTCTACTGTGAAACCCCCACATGCGTCTCCTTTTTCTTCCCTTTTACTGTGAACGACCCTAATCTGTGTTTCCAACCCAACTAAAGAGGGGTAGTGTAGCCTGCAACCATTCTGAAAGTATGTCAACTTCCCAAAGTATTGGAGATACCGAATTCAAACCCACAACCACCCACACCAATTAAAACACGAAAAGGGAGTAAAAAGGGGATCAAAAAGGGAGAGAAAAAGGGTGCAGAGAGGGAACCGTGAACGACCCTAATCACTGCCGAATGGGACCGTTCAACAAACAGCCAATTTCAATTCAAATCACGAAAATTGCATTATTGCGAGACTCGAGGCTGTTACATCAATCCGAGGGTGCGGGGGCCTGCTGCAGACTATAAGTGACTTCACCGCGGTTGGCAATCGTAAATCTGAACGATGAAAACGCGCGATACAGATAGACGGTCAGACCAGTGCGAAATTGTTGATTACAGAGACACAAGGGACACCAGTCAAGTGTACGCAATAGCCGAGTACCCTGGTAGCCTCGCGACAAAAAATTCAACATGATTTGAACTTGAACGAGCCGAGGCGGCGAAGCGGCGGCCGCAGGCAATCATTTAACCGAAAGCCGGAGCGCATCACAGTAATTGTGCGTACGTCACAGGTTCCATTATAACCACCACCGTCTCGAGTCCCTCCAACTCGTGGTCAGCCCAGCTGCAGCAGAGAATGCCCACAAAACTCCCCCGCGTAACAAAGGCTCTCATTCTGCAGAAATCCCCTGCCGGGCGGGAGCCGCTGTTCCACGACGCTGTCGTGCAAGAACAGTCCATCCCCGCGCTCAAGCCTGGCGAGATCCTCGTCAAAATGGGTGCTGTAGCGTTTAACCACCGTGAGGTATATTTGTTTTCTTGCGATTTTTAACCACAGTTTGTGAGACTTAATATCGGAATAGCTCTGGATTCGCAAAGGCTTGTACCCCCGAATTGCGGTTGGAAGCACCTTTGGAGCTGACGGAGCTGGTATGTATGTCGTGGACCCAAATTCCCTTCCTTAATCATTTCACTCAGGCACTGTCATCGCCGCCGCCGATCCCTCCGATCCGCTCCTCGCACAACGCGTGTTTCTCACCCCGATGCGCGGCTGGGAAAGCAATCCAAATGGCCCCGAATCCAAGTAAGCTTCGATTTCTTCGGTCTTATTTAGCCACAAACATATTTTCTCTGTATATATCATGTCCCAATTTTGCAAAACTAACTTGGCCGTAGCTTTGGCATTCTCGGTGGCGCGGCTTACCCCCCGCTCGGCACGTTTGCGGAGTACGTCGTCGTCCAGCGCGCGGAGGTGCTCGCCACACCCGCGCACCTCAGTGACGAACAGATTGCGGCGTGGCCACTTGCCGGACTCACTGCGTGGAGGTACGTTTCGCCTCTCGTTTTTTTACTCTTTAACATAACTGTCGTGCTCCCTTTCACTCACCATTGTCGAATATAAATTTGCTAGATCCATAGCTCTCGCGCAAATTTCTTCCGGAGACAGCGTCCTCATCACCGGGATTGGGGGCGGAGTTGCGCTACTGGCGCTGCAGATTTGCGTCGCCATGGGCGCCGCGGTATATGTTACCTCCGGGAGCCAGCAGAAAATCGACAAGGCCGTGAAGCTCGGCGCTAAAGGTGGGGTGAGATATTCGGAAGGTGAGTGTTGTTTCTTCCATCCCATTCATTCTTTCGTCTTCCGCTGGTGTGATTCTTTAAATTCGTCAACTGCCCCGCACATGCAACTCGCTCGGCTGACACAAACTTATAAACCCATCCTCTAGACTCGTGGCCCGACGATCTCGGCGCGCTCCTGAAGAAAAATCGCACACAGCTGGCGGCGGTCATCGACTCGGGTGGGGACGAGATCATGGGCAAAACGAGCAAGTACCTCAAGTTTGGCGGGAAGGTGGTGTGCTATGGCATGACTGCCGCACCCACGATCAGCATGACGATGCGCGAGGTGATGCGCAACCAGCAGCTTATTGGTACGTCCTTACCTCTCTTTGAACGTCATTTTGCCGCCTGCTGTTCAACTCTCCGATTCAATCCCACTAACCTGACTCACCAGGAACGATGATGGGCTCCTGCGCAGACCTCGTCGCCGCCACCGCTTTCCTCACGCAGCACAAAATCGTCCCAGTCGTAGCCGCCGTTCTTCCCGGACTCGAGGCCGCGGAGAAAGGCTTCGAGATGATGGAGAAAGGGTCGCAGTTTGGGAAGATCGTGGTGAAGGTTGGAGAGGGCGAGGTGAAAGCAAACTTGTGAGGAGATATGTACAGCTAAAAAGAGATATGTGGAGGGATTCATGCCCAGGCCAAAATGTACACTGTCCGATTTATTATATATGCGCTTACAGCACTTTGCGGTACATAAGGCGCGGACCGATTTTCTTTCCATTTTGGGCTTTTTTTGATCCCCGCGACTAGGACAGTCGCGGCGGCCTCAATTCTCGCCCGTTTTCCTTCTCCATGGGCTCATCCGCTGCGCATTTCAAATACGCAGAGGATGGCATGCTCAGAATCTTTTATGCGAGGTTTAACATCATTATAGAAGTGTCCTAGCGAGAATTTCATGTTTTCTCTGCTGCTTTTTTAATGGGACACTTGTTCTGAGCTCGAATCCTCACCTTTTTGCCTGATTATAGGCTCATTCTCTCCGCGCTTGAAATACACAGGGGATGGTCTCCTGAGATTTTTAATGTGGGCCTGAAGGGGGATGTCTGAGTGCACAATATTGATGATACATCACCATTTTTGATGAGCAGGCAACAGACCACAACTAGGACAGTTGCGGCGGCCTCAGTTTTAGTCTGTTTGACCTGTCCATAGGCTCATACGCTGCGCATTTTGAATACGCAAAGGACTCTGGTATCCTCAGAATCTTTTATACGGGGTTTACAGCACTTTGCGGTACATAAGGCGCGGACCGATTTTTTTTCCATTTTGGGCTTTTTTTGATCCCCGCGACTAGGACAGTCGCGGCGGCCTCAATTCTCGTCCGTTTTCCCTGTCCATAGGCTCATCCGCTGCGCATTTTAATTACGCAGAGGATGCCGTCCTCAGAATTTTTTATGTGGGCTTGAATACCGTTATACAAGCATCCTAGCGAGAATTTCATGTTTTTCCTGTCGCTTTTTTAGTAGGACACTTGTTCTGAGCTGGATTCCCCACCTTTTCGCCTGCTTATAGGCTCATTTTCTCCGCACTTTAAATACAAAGGGGATGGTCTCCTCAAATTTTCAATGTGGGCCTGCAGGAAGGTATCTGAGTGCACAATATTGATGATACATCACCATCTTTGATGAGCATTCAATAGACCACGACTAGGACAGTCGTGGCGGCCTCGATTCTGGTCCGTTTTCCTTCGCCATAGGCTCATTCGCTGCGCGTCTTAAATACGCAGAGGATGGCATCCTCAGAACCATTTATACGGGGTTTAACATCTTTATAGAAGCGCCCTAGCGACAATTTCACGTTTTGTATGTCGCTTTTTCAATAGGACACTTGTTCTAGGCTCAGTTCTTCGCCTTATTGAAGATGATGATGAGCACTCAATAGAACACTCACTGCGCAGTCAGGTCTGGACCGTTTTCCATGTTTCTACGCTCAATTTATTCGCACTTGTAATGCGCAGGAAACCACCGTCTCAGAATTTTTGTTCTCAACATTTTATTACATCTCCCTTTTGTCACTCATTAAAGCTAAAAATACATAGTAAAGATGCAATAGCACCGATCAGACCAATATAAATATATATATCATTCATGTGGATAGTTCTGAGTTCTGTATCAACATAAACAGCGACTTGTGGCCATCCCAAAGGGGTCCCAGACCTGTTTCACCAAAATCATGGTTCAAAAGCAAGACACATCTTAGGAATGACCAGTGGGAAGGTGATGAGTGTACAAGTGGCTCATCCTGTGCTTAAACACCGGCAGAAGACGATGAGAGCATAAGTAGAACCATTGTACAACATTTGAGTCTGTAGCAAGTGTTCTATTGACTGCTCATCAAAGATGATGATGTATCATCAATATTGTGTGCTCACATACCTCCCGATGGGCCCATATTGAAGATTTGAGGAGGCCATTCCATGTGTATCTAAAGCACGGAGAAAATGAGCCTATAGGCAGGCGGAAAGGCGAAGAACTGAGCCTAGAACAAGTGTCCTATTGAAAAAGCGACATACAAAACGTGAAATTGTCGCTAGGGCGCTTCTATAAAGATGTTAAACCCCGTATAAATGGTTCTGAGGACGCCATCCTCTGCGTATTTAAGACGCGCAGCGAATGAGCCTATGGCGAAGGAAAACGGACCAGAATCGAGGCCGCCACGACTGTCCTAGTCGTGGTCTATTGAATGCTCATCAAAGATGGTGATGTATCATCAATATTGTGCACTCAGATACCTTCCTGCAGGCCCACATTGAAAATTTGAGGAGACCATCCCCTTTGTATTTAAAGTGCGGAGAAAATGAGCCTATAAGCAGGCGAAAAGGTGGGGAATCCAGCTCAGAACAAGTGTCCTACTAAAAAAGCGACAGGAAAAACATGAAATTCTCGCTAGGATGCTTGTATAACGGTATTCAAGCCCACATAAAAAATTCTGAGGACGGCATCCTCTGCGTAATTAAAATGCGCAGCGGATGAGCCTATGGACAGGGAAAACGGACGAGAATTGAGGCCGCCGCGACTGTCCTAGTCGCGGGGATCAAAAAAAGCCCAAAATGGAAAAAAAATCGGTCCGCGCCTTATGTACCGCAAAGTGCTGTAATCAGTTGAAGTATGAAGCTGGAGTGCTTTGATTCAACTCACGCAGGTGGCAACCTCAGCTTTTGAAAAATAATGACGCACAACGGATGTACGTACATTGCAATAAAACAAACACATGAAAGTGCATTCCACTCGTAAATTTTCTAACATCCTCTAAATATAAATTAATCGCAGAAACGTGACGTTGTAATAGCTACAGCAACGTTGTAGTCACTGATGGTGACAGGCTCCCAACCGCCATGACCGAAACTCGCTCCCGCAAGCGTTCCCGTCTGGCCCAAAGTCTCCTTGACTTAGTTCAGACGATGGAAATACAGGAGCTTCTGCGATCACACTCGCAACCCCCAGACCAGCTCGCAGCCATCATCTCCGCGTTGGCAGATGAGCTTACGCGGTATGATCACGAAATAGCCCAGTCTCCTCCCAAGAAGCTAGAGCACCTCCAGCTCCAGCGCCGGACCTTCCAAGTCCAATATGATGCTTGCAGTAGCCTCCTCGCCCCTATCCGTCGACTTCCATCCGAAATTCTCGTCGAAATTTTCGGATTATGCTGGGAGTCATTCAGGCCCGCTATGGACGAGCTCGACAGCGACACTATATCATTACAGACAGAAATGGCGCGCCTCGCCCATGCCCCACTCCTTACTGTGTCCCAAGTGTGTGCGCGTTGGCACAGCATCGCTCTGGGTACCCCAGCATTATGGGGTCGGATTGATCTCGAAGCCGTACTCTGGACGGCTCCCGCCCACCTCGACACTGTAATGGAACTGCTTCGATCCGCTTTAGAACGCAGTGCCAACCACCCACTCGCCGTCACTGTGTCAAATGATGCTGAAGTGGTACCGCCGCACCTTCCGGCATTCGAGCTCCTAGTTCAACATTCAGAACGATGGCAGACGGCGACATTCATATGCCCGTTTTCTGATCTCGGCTGTCTTGCTGGGGTGAAGGCGAAGCTGCCCAAGCTGACAATTCTCCGGCTTTATTGTTGGGGTTCTCCCGACGCTGCGCGCGCACTGGAAAATTTCCAAATTATACCGTGTCTCAAGCGTATCGACCTTCACGCAGACAAAACAAACATCGCATCGTTCTCCCATCTCCCTTGGGAGCTGGTCACCGAAGTTCGGTCAGGGGAAATGACCCGGGAGGAGCCGTCTGTGCTTACGGCCTTCATCATGGGCCGTCTGTCGCCGGGCACCGCGCTCAACCTTCGATTATCTCTTCATCGACAAGATCCCGAAAACGATTTTCCGTCCGATGTGTCTTCCATCACATCGAATATTGCAGCACTCACGTTCAGAGTGTCCAATTTCTCCCCTATCTGTGCTCGTAAGACACTCGAGGCATTTCTCAGAAACCTCACATTACCCTCCCTGAGTGAAATGACATTCCTCGTCGCAGACAGACGTCCACACTTACCCCTCCCATGGCCGCACTCCCAGTTTCTTTCCCTCGCGGAACGATCCTCCTTCCATGCGCATCTACACATCCTCTACCTTGACCATGTTACCATGTCGGAGACAGAACTCCTCCAATGTTTGGCTGCTTTACCGGCATTGAAGCTGCTCTCTATCGCTGATCACCTGCAACTCCCCCTGGATGGCAGCTTTGAACAGGTTTTGGTCACCGACACGCTTTTGTCCGCCCTCATCCGCACACCCGATTCCTCGTGTCTAGTTCCACAGCTGAACTTGTTTAATTGTCGGTCCATGCTCCGCTTCGACGATAATGTGCTCTTGAATTGTCTGCTCTCGCGCCGGCTGCATGGTCCCCCGGGATCTGAGCCTTTTGAATGGGGCCTGTGGTGGCTGCCCGGTCATCAGCGGGAGCTCGACCTTAGCGTTTCTGCTCGAATAGAAGAGTTACGTGTCGAAAATGAGGTTTGGTTTTTCTTCGCAGAAGCTGAACAAGACTGAGCGGCGAAAAGGTAAATACGCCTGTATTTACTACGCGTCTCACTGACCTTCAAATTTGCTCAGTCCTCTCTGATTCCAATTGTTTCCAAGCTCTTTACAAAAAAGCATCCAGTTCGTGGAGAATTATGCAGGGTCTACAATACGTCTAGTTGGAAGGAATTGATTTGAGTTTGAAAGCGAGTGTTCCGCATCTCAGCATTTTATAAATAGAACTTCAACAATTTCGAGTGGAGTCAGCATCTCGCTGGGCAGTTGACGGCATGCAGTGTTCTGGTAGCCAATGAGACTGCCTCAGAGTCAAATGGTGTCGTCTCGCCCACACAGGAAGTATTCGATTCGTGTATAGCTCGATATCCTAACACATCAACTTGAAAAATAGCATCATTAATTACTTAGGTACACTTGAAGTTACCCGTAGTGGGGGTGAAGTTGCAACTGTCGTCCTCCCCGCCAGCGATCGCAACATTCACAAAGTCGAAATTGGAGCACGATCCAGAGCCGCAGAGGATGTAGTAGTTCTTTGCAGAAGAGGAGGCGGTTCCGGTGATGTTGGACATGGTAATGCCACTGATGATGACGCCGTTAGTAGGAGTACCTGTAGGGATTTAGAATATGTATTTGAATTGAGTCGATAACAAAGCGCTTGCGCTTACCAGTGGGTCCACCGTTAAGGTAGTCCTGCTGGATATCTATACCGTAGATGGAGATGTTTGACACCTGGATGTTGCTCCATTCAACGTTGGAGACGGTACCGGTCGTTCCAGAGTTGGTTTTGATACGGGCTCCATTTTCGGAGTTCTTCACGACGGAGTTTGTAAAGAGAACGTTGGATACGTCGTTGTTAGACTTTCCGCCGATGGAACCGATAGAAAGACCATGTCCACCGTCGCACACCATGTTCGAGACTGTGATGTTCGTGCCGGATGTGACCGCAACACAATCATCTTGGTTGATGACTGTGGTATTAGTGATGACGATGTTCGTGCTACCCGAAACGTCGAAGCCATCGCTGTTGTGGGCAGCAGGGAGACCGCCCGATGCGGAGTTGGGGGCATTGCCCGCAGAATTGTCGAGAGTCAGCCCGGTGATGGTGGTTCCGGAAGCTGAGGTGATTTCGAAACAGTGAACAGGCCAATTCTGAATATGGAGATTTTGAAGGAGGGATTTTCCAGTCGTCTTCAGGACAATAAAGTGATCGGGTCTGAGGAATAAATTAAGCAAGAGCAGAAAATAAAACTGTAGACAGCATACTTGGTAGCTCCACCATTGGACCCTTGACCGTCCCACCATGCTTGACCATTACCGTCGATGACAGAGCCAGAAGCACCTTGGATAGTAATGTCCTGTCCTCCGATCTGTATGAGATCAGAGTCCCAATCGGTGAATGCAAACGTCTGTCACCGCTTAGATAAAACGTCGAGTTGTTCCAAAGGCATCTGACGTACAGTTTTTCCGCGAAAGTGACGGTTGTTCCAGTCTTGAGCTTGCTCAGGTTCAATGTAGTTGAAGTCGGCACTGCCAAGTTGGAGAGCACGATTGCCGTACAGGAAGCAGTTGCAGAAGCAACTTGAGCTATTGCAGTCACCGTACATGTTGGAGATTGCGCCAAGACGCTTGGGACGACAGCGACCAATGCTAGCAAGAAAAGCTGGATTTTAGCCATGTTCTTTCAAATTTGGAGTGAAGAAAGGCAGTGGAGCGTCGAGCTTTAATAACCTGCTGCCTGGGAGATCGTGAATTGAACGGGCCGCTGCAGTGAGATATATTACGCAAAGCTGATCAGGCGAACGGCTTATGCAAGCTCCGGTATTAAGCCGAGCTTGCGACTCCGGAAAAAACGTTTCAACGGTGCTCTCAAAATACCTGAAATTTTGAGTTCAAGGAAGAGAATAAGTGCACCTGAAACCAAAGGTTCTAGGATCATTTTTCTTCAACTAAAATGATAACTTTCGGAACTTGGCTATGCTATTATTGCTTTCAGACCTCCCAAAACTAAGCGGCCCGCTCCGGGATGCTCTGGGCCGTCTCCGGACGAACCGTATGGGAATCCCCGAAACCTTAGCCGAAACTTATTCTTCGGTTAACAAAAAAACTGATCCTGAAACTTTGGTTTAGGAGCACTCCGGACAACCGTTGTTTTGAAAACGTCCCTAAAATCATAAGTTTGAGGGACAGAGTAAGTGAGTATAATTACGCTTAAACTTTCGGTCCGGCAGTCCCCTGACTTTCTAGGGTTACGAGAATCAGCTACGCAGATGACGCTCAGGCTCACAAGGCCTCGGTCACTGTTGTCCACCTTGTAACCAGTGAGCTGTCGAAGTACTCCACACTCCCGTCACCTTGCTATAATATCAGGCGTGTTCTGAATTTGAGAGAATATAACAGCTAGATAGCATCTCGACGGTGAACCACACAAGTATTTCAATGAGGACTGTTCACGGAATTTTTCGGAAGACGGTACAAAGTAGACGGTGCTGCGTGTCCCTCCATACCGCAGACATTTCTATTCTGGACCCATCTTCATTGTCTGCTGCCAGCGAGACTCGATTACCGGCAGTCATACGGTCCGTAACACATGACGACGCCCTTG
The DNA here is from genome assembly GCA_029204075.1 of Mycena capillaripes. Taxonomy (NCBI): domain Eukaryota; kingdom Fungi; phylum Basidiomycota; class Agaricomycetes; order Agaricales; family Mycenaceae; genus Mycena; species Mycena capillaripes. The sequence goes on from JARHKZ010000027.1 coordinate 369,661, forward strand.
CAGCTGTGCCTCTCGATATCACAGTCCAAGTATTAATAGCGTCTGCTTTGGTCGGGGGTAGCGCTGTTTAAGAAAGCCTGTGTTAATTAATACGTGAGGCAATGGCCTCGCCAGCCCTTGGCCGCAATTTTTCGGGCAGTGAAGGCCTTTCGAGTATATTCTGTCCTAAAAACAGACATTGTTACACTCATGTGCTCCAGGTATAACACCGTGTTTCGAATATTATACGATTCATAGTGCATTCTACCCCTTCCAATGCACATTTCTCCCCTCACAACCTTTCCTATACCACTTTCCCATCCCCGTATTCAAGGCCCTCCAAAGAGGGTATTTTTTGCTGCTCCGGCCAAAGCTCACCCTGATGCTGTCACGGAACCGTCCCAAAACGGCTGCTTGCCCGTCGACGTAGGTTTCGCGTCCGAATAAAAACCTACTGTAGGTTAATTTCTCATACAAAAATTCCCCTTCTTCCAAATTTCTAGCTCAAGCGCCCCATCGTTGAGCGTACAACCCTGAAAATGTGGTGAAATTCACTAAAACTGCGGTTCTGGTCCCGTAGTACTCGCCAAAAAAAAGGCATTTTTGCCCGAATAGAAGAGTTAAGCGCCGAGAATAAAGTTGGTTTTTCTTCGCAACAAGCTGAACTAAGCGGCGAACAGGCGTATCTACTATGTGTCTCACTGACACAGTACATATTGAGCTGCGATCTGTGGATCAAGGTCTTGGCGACAACGAGCAAGGACTTCAATGGGACCGGCGGCGACGCGCGAACAAGCTTTTCCATGCCAGCCATGAAGCAGAGGACTTTGAGAAACGATTCCCGCCGCCGCCGAAGCGGATAATGAGCGTTCACAGCCGAAAGAACTCCATCGCAACTTTGGCATGCCAGATCTAGACTATCCTTGGAGGGAGTAAAATGTATTAAGGTTATGTAGTAGCAGTTCCCGAAATATCCCCATTTTTTGTATCTTGATTTAGCTCATGTATAATCAAATGTTTGAATTCTTAGTTTATTGGTCTTGCTCAAAACAGCGCTAGGCTAAGATGGCAGATAGTGAGCGAAGCAATCTATCAAGGTAAGTATAATGCGTCCAGTTGGAAGGAATTAAGCTTCAAAGCGAGTGTTTCACATCTCAGCATTTTATAAACACAACTTCAACAGTCGAGTGGAGAGATGGCGACTCAATTGACGGCATGCAACCAATCAGAATGTGTCAGAGTCAAATGGTGTCGTCTCGCCCACAGGAAGTATTCGATTCGTGTATAGCTCAATATCCTAATATATCAAAAATACCATCATTAATTACTTAGGTGCACTTGAAGTTACCCGTAGTGGGGGTGAAGTTGCAACTGTCGTCCTCCCCGCCAGCGATCGCAACATTCACAAAGTCGAAATTGGAGCACGATCCAGAGCCGCAGAGGATGTAGTAGTTCTTTGCAGAAGAGGAGGCGGTTCCGGTAATGTTGGACATGGTAATGCCACTGATGATGACGCCGTTAGTAGGAGTACCTGTAGGGATTTAGAATATGTATTTGAATTGAGTCGATAACAAAGCGCTTGCGCTTACCAGTGGGTCCACCGTTAAGGTAGTCCTGCTGGATATCTATACCGTAGATGGAGATGTTTGACACCTGGATGTTGCTCCATTCAACGTTGGAGACGGTACCGGTCGTTCCAGAGTTGGTTTTGATACGGGCTCCATTTTCGGAGTTCTTCACGACGGAGTTTGTAAAGAGAACGTTGGATACGTCGTTGTTAGACTTTCCGCCGATGGAACCGATAGAAAGACCATGTCCACCGTCGCACACCATGTTCGAGACTGTGATGTTCGTGCCGGATGTGACCGCAACACAATCATCTTGGTTGATGACTGTGGTATTAGTGATGACGATGTTCGTGCTACCCGAGACGTCGAAGCCGTCGCTGTTGTGGGCAGCTGGTAGACCGCCCGACGCAGAGTTGGGGGCATTGCCTGCAGAATTGTCGAGAGTCAACCCGGTGATGGTGGTTCCGGAAGCTGAGGTGATCTCGAAACAGTGAACAGGCCAATTCTGAATATGAAGATTCTGGAGGAGGGATTTTCCAGTTGTCTTCAGGACAATAAAGTGATCGGGTCTGAGGAGTAAATTAAGTAAGAGCAGAAAATAAAACTGTAGAGAGCATACTTGGTAGCTCCACCATTGGATCCTTGACCGTCCCACCATGCTTGACCATTACCGTCGATGACGGAGCCAGACGCACCTTGGATAGTAATGTCCTGGCCTCCGATGTCAATGAGATCAGAGTCCCAATCGGTGAATGCAAACGTCTGTCACGAATTAGATAAAACGTCGAGTTGTTCCAAATACATCTGACGTACAGTTTTTCCTGCGAAAGTGACGGTTGTTCCAGTCTTGAGCTTGCTCAGGTTCAATGTAGTTGAAGTCGGCACCGCCAAGTTGGAGATCACGATTGCCGTACAGGAAGCAGTTGCAGAAGCAACTTGAGCTATTGCAGTCACCGTACATGCGGTACCACCGCTGGAGGTCGTGGTGCTGGTAGTAGACGTAGCTTTCGTGGTGCTGGTCGTAGATGTAGCTTTCGTGGTGGTAGTAGTAGACGTAGCGGTAGTAGTAGACGTCGTTTTCGTAGTTGTTGTCGCGGTTACGGTACCGGTGGATGGGACGCACTAGAAGCAGTTGGCACAAACGAAACACAGGTAATGAATGAAACACTAGCCTGGGAGTAGAAATCGTTCTGGAAGACACACATGGATCCGGCAGCACATGTGGTTGGTCCCGTCCAGTTAACACCTCCACACTAGAAACTCTGTGAATGCGACTTTCCTCGGTTGAATGATAAAAGCTGCCCACCTGACCGAAAATTGGAGACTGCGCCAAGACGCTTGGGACGACAGCGACCAAAGCTAGCAAGAAAAGCTGGATTTTAGCCATGTTCTTTCAAATTTGGAGTGAAGAAAAGCAGTGGTGCGTCGAGCTTTAATAACCTGCTGCCCGGGACATCGTGAATTGAACGGGCCGCCGTACTGAGATATTTTAACGCAAGCACAGAGCTGACCAGGAGCATCCGCGAAACCTTAGGCAAACTCCGGTATTAGGCCGAGCTTGCGCGTCACTCCGGAAAAACCGTTGTAGCGATGCCCTCGAAAAGGTAACCGACATTTCAGGTTCAAGGAAGAGAATAAGTGCACCTGAAACCTTCGGTTTCAGGATCCGTTTTTTTTGCCGACTACAAAAAAAAGTTTCGGGACTTCACTATATTATTGCTTTCAGACCTCCCAAAACTAAGCGGCCCGCTCCGGGATGCTCTGGGCCGTCTCCGGACGAGGGATATAGGGAATCCCCGAAACCTTACCTTGACCTTGCCGGCTTATTGTTCGGTTAACAAAAAAACTGATCCTGAAACCTTTGATTTTAGGAGCACTTACTCTGTCCCTCAAACTGAGGATTTTATGATTTTAGGTACGTTTTCAAAACGATGGTTTTTCAGAGTGAAGATAATGACGCTTAAACTTTCGGTCCGGCCCAGTCCCCTGACTTTCTAGGGTTGCTAGAATCACGGTCAGGTGCACAATGCCGCGGTTACTGTTGTCCACCTTGTAAACAGGGAACTGTTAACATACACATCACACTCGTGTCACCTTGTGCTTTGATATCAGGCTTGCTCTAATTTAATAGAACATAAGTAGCAGCGAGATAGCTAGCATCTCAACGGTGAGCCAGACAAGTATTTCGATGAGGACTGTTCACTGATTTTTTCGGAAGAGTATAAAATGGACGGTGCTACATGTCCCTCCCTAACACAGAAATTTTCATTCTGAACCGATCTTCATCGTCTGCTGCCAGCGAGATACCATTACCGGCAGTCGTACGGTCCGTAACGCGACGCCCTTGCAGCTGTGCCTCTCGATGTCACAGTTCAAGTATTAATAGCGTCTGCTTTGGTTGGGGGTAGCGCTGTTTAAGAAGGTCTGTGTTAAATAACGCGCCCTCTCTCATTGTTATTACCATGCAAATAACATTTCTCACATCCGAGCTCCTCAGAGCCATGTAGTTAAAGCGTGAGGCAAGGAACCTTACCAGCTCTTGGCCGCAATTTTTCGGGCCGTGACGGGCATTCGAGAGTTCAGAGCTAGTACTGTATATCTGTCCCAAAAAACAACCCTCGTTACACATATGCTCGGGGTATAACACCTTTTTTTTTCGAATATTCTGCCATTCACAGGGCCTCTTCCAGTACACATTTCTCCTCTCACAACCTTTCCTATGCCACTTTCCCATCTCCGTATTCAGGTCCGGTTCTTATCGCTGCTGCCATGGAAAACGGCTACTTGTCCGTCGGTGTCGCGTCCGGGTAAAACTCTGGGTGTATTCCTCATAAAAAAATCCCCCTCCTCCCGAATTTCTAGCTCAAGCGCTCCATTTCTTAGCGTATGTCTTGAAAATGTGGTGAAATTCACTAGAACTGTGGTCCTGGTCCTGATCTGGTAAGTAGTACTCACCGAAAAAAGCACTATTTGGGAATTTCGGGAATACTGTACCAAGTTGTAGGGGAGCAACGGTCACGGTCACGGGCAGCCTGTTGCGTTGCCTCTTTTCTGGCGGGTCACGGTCACGATGGGCTCCGTCGCTCAAAAAAATCGTGACATTGAAAAAGAAAAATCGTAATTTTTTTCTTCGAGCTTCCAGAATCACCCAATCGTCGCCCGCACCTAGGCGAACACCGCCGCGATGCCGTAAAGGACCTCTTAGGTACCCCTTCTTGTATTGTTGGATTTGGAGTGGCAGTGTATAGCTGTGTGAGCTGTTGCGAGCTCGACATCTGGTGCTGTTGTGCTGTTAGATTGCTGTTGAAGATAGCATAGCTTTATTCTAGGTAGACACAGCCTAGATAGTGTTAGATAGTATAAAGTAGTGTACTTACAAGGATGTACGCTACCGGAGTACAACGAGATTCCCCACTGTTGAATCCTGTGCTCTGACCTCTGGGGCTTATTTCAACATGTATGAGTAAAGGGTACCTAAGAGGTCCCCCTCCGCCCGGCGGATTGCTGTCACTAATTAGTCATAGGCTCCATTTGGCAATTATTGCCGCCTCTGCCGGCGCGTCGAGCGCGGCGGATACCTGTGCTGCGCCATCATGCATCTTTATTTCAGCCTGTTTCGGGCTGCGCCTTGAGCATAAAAAAATGCATCAACACAGGGAGTAGAGACTGTATTTCTAGCCATCAATCACCAATTAACACCTCGTGGGTTGACAATGGAATCTGGGCGGCGGATGCATCTGCCACATTGTTTTGGAGTTGATGCTTGGCAGGCCACTGCTTTAATATTGTCAGCTTTTGTATAGGTCTTCTCATTTAGTGTTGTACTGTACCCAGAAAGTTTCCCTTTGGCAATTATTGCTATGTGCCGAGGCATCACATTGCGTCAGATGCCTCTGCTGCACCTGCAAAAGCTGGGGTTTACACCCTTGTTTCAAAGCCGTAGTTCAAGGAGCTTCAGCACAACAAAATCCACAACTGGTTTGTTGCCCTGTGCAGTTCGGATGCTGCTCCCGTGCTTTTGGTCCCAGCCTGCTTATTATTTCAGCTGCATTTTGAGTGGGCACCACAGCAAAAGATATTCAAATATGGTATACCATCTGCCTGGCAGTCAACTTCAGACAGCTTATGCATGGTCTAACCCATCAGATCATCACGGCGGAGCAATCCGCCGCATTGGTTTTGCACTAATTCTTCAATTTCCTTTCTTCTTGAGTCAGTATTTTAAGTGTAATTTTATCGCATCATCTGTGTTTCAATGTATTCACAGATCATGGTGCTGGCTACCTCCACCACTTCCCGTATCTGCCCCTCTTCAATTAATTGCTTGAGTACATCATAAGTTGTTACTTTCCTCCACACATTTGCCTTCAGTCTTGGTCCAATCAAGGTGTGTATACACCTTGCACAGCATCACAAGCCTCCGGGACTCAATTTTACTGTGGAACTCCAGGATTGACTATACATGGGCCAGATTGTCAAGTCCACCTGTTCCAGTTATATCTGTTTGAATGAATAAAATTTGCATATATTCTGAGAAGAATATAGTGGCGCCAGAGACATCTGTTTTTTTTTCTTCTCTGCCTGTCTGCCTGTTTCCTGCAACATGGTATAACATTCAGGCTTGCACGTGCAGTTTTGACCCAGGGATCCATCCTTAACATCGGTCAGATGAGACTCTGTAGATAATCCTGTATCAAAGCTATACAACCACTTTGAAACTGCCCCAGGAACCAGCCAACAATTACAACAGCCTCTTGATCTTGGTTATTGGTGCATTGAATAAATTTATTCTCAGTCAAAGGCATTAAAAAAGTGCCAAAATGTAGCGCCATTGGTGCATGGCGGAGCATCGCCACCATCTGCCGAACGGCAGAGGTCTCCGCCGCTGCCATCCACCAAATGATGCTACCCATAAAAATTTACATTGAGGTAGGAAACTCTGTCTGAACTTCCAAACCTTTGCTCACTCCATAATTTCATATGTAGAAGCACTCAATCGTCTGTATTGTGCTGCGAGAAAGCCTTGGGCGGTGGCCGGCCCGGGCATTGATCGGCCAATCAGAAGCGGTATAAAGATCGGTGTAATGTAAAACATCTCCTATACACGCAATACTGCCCCAAATATTAAGCCTGGGGCACCAAAATCTTACCCTATATCACCCCATCAGTATTTGGTGTACTCCCAATCGTATCTACCAAGATTAAAGATGCATAATATGTCGTGCAAGAATAAGCACGAAGTTCAACTATAATTCATAGTTGAATCTGGGTCAAACCACCGAAACTTGCAAATTCAATATATGGCATGTTTCCTTTTTATACATTTGTCTTCACATGTGTTCCCACATGCCTAAATTGTGTTATGACTCACTGGATGCTGTGTGTTTGGAAAGTGGGAGCTAAAATTTCAGTGGGTGTGATAATGATAACTTGTTTTTTTGGCACTGGGTCACCACAGGTGATTGGATGCAGCTTCTTCTGTGCCCAGCAGTTGAAGAAAAACTAATCTCACTGTTGAGACACTGGCCAGGTGGGATGCACTTTATTTCCAGGGGATTGAGTCCATCAGGAGGTGTGGCGGAGACGTCCACCGCATAGGCGGATGCCTCCACCGACAGATCAGAAATTGCCAAAAACAAAAAGAGAAAAAAAATGCACTGCTTACTGCATGCATACCTCATACCTTCCACAACTTTCAGACATTGCTGCATACTGCATTCAAGTCTGGCTCCCATTCAGAGTTAACTTGAAAGTTGTGTGTGTGTTACCACTGACAGGCACAAAACCTAATCTACAGTCACTGGAAATATGATTCTTCCTCTTTTCAGTGTTTTCCACACTTGCCTTGGTCCCCTAAAAAAATCTGCAGGCTACCATCTCCCATTGAAAGAATTGGAGGCAATGTACCAGCACTATCAGGGCAGAGCTTCCTAACTTGACTTTGCAGATCACAATGCTCCATCTAGAATTATGTGGTGCATAAAATTTATCATCTGTACTATCCCAAAGTCCTCAGAGAATCAATGTAGTCAGGCTGGCGGAGACCTCCGCCGCAGCGAAGTATTTCTTTCTTTCTTTTCTCTGCTTAACCTCTGAGTGCACTTGTGGTGGAATTTCAGTTGTATGACAACACCACCTTCTCAGAGACTGACTCCTGGCAATAATGATACTGAGTGGGCTGCATGGCTGATACATCCCCACGCGGGCCACGACACATCCACCACATGGCAGATACCTGTGCTGTGAAATACATCATGGGATTTCCCTCAAAGGAAAGGTAAAGTGAGGGGAGTATGCTCATATACTAAAGCCAAGAGGTCCCACATCACAGACCTGGCGAACAACCAATGCAGCAGATACTTTTCCAAGATGATCCGTTGGACCATGTATAAATGATTTGGCTGCCAGGAAGATGGAATGGTACACCATATGTGAAAAATTGAAGGCTGCAAAAAATTGTTCAACAACCAATGTGGCGAAGTCTCCGATATGATGATCTGATAGGGTAGATTATGTATAAACTGTCGGTAATGGCTGCCAGGTAGATGGAATGATGTACTGTATGTGAATATGTTTTGCTGTGGTGAAATTGAAGGGAGCTGCAAAAAACTATTGAACAACCATTGCGGCGGAGGCATCCACCACAATGATCTGATCGGTTGGACCATGTGTAAACTGTCGGAAATTGACTGCCAGGCAAACGGAATGATACACTGTCTGTGAATATGTTTTTCTGTGGCGAAATCTGACAGGCATACAGGGTTCTTTTTTTTTTCTTCTGCCGGCGGAGGTATCTGCCGCCTCTTTTCTATATGGTTATATACAGTACAAAGATACATTTTTTCTGGACCAAAGTTGCATACAAACAAGCCCCAAATTGAGCTGAAATAAAATATTGAGGAGGGTGTATGCAATGTGGACGCTCGGACCGCGGCGGATGCATCTGATGCACAAAGTGTGCCGAATGGTGGGATACTTCCCAAATGGGAAACGATCGATATCTGACTAATACATCCGCCGGGCGGAGGGGGACCTCTTAGGTACCCCTTACTCATACAAGAAAGGGTACCTAAGAGGTCCTTTACGGCATCGCGGCATCTCACCTTTGGCTTGACGCGTCCAGAATCTGCAACTCGACCAAAAGTTGGCGTCGGGTGCCTTTATTTTCGTCGATGTCCTTGAACGCGTCCGTCCTCCCGATAATGACTCTTCTGCGCCTGTCCTTCGCCCGATACTAGACGCCGTTATATCTGCGCTAGGGCCGAACGACGCGCCCGATACGCTGGTCATTGTCGACGACCTCGCAACGCTTGTGTGGCTCGGGTTCTCCGTCCTAGACATCACCCGTTTCTGCCGCGCCCTCGCTGCCGCATGTCGAAAGGTCTTCCAACCTTTTTCCGTTTCTCAAACCTACGATCGCTGAATACATTTCGCTTCACCGCAGGCAAACGCGACGCTGCTCATCCGACAGCACGTCCTCACGCCGTCGACCGCGGAGCCGGTGCTGGACGACCTGTTCCGGGCACTGCACCAGATGTGCGCGTACCACATGGAAGTGCTGCCGCTCGCCAGTGGACGCAGCGGCACCGTGAGCGGGCAGGTGAATCTCCGCGATAACCACGTACATATATATATGATGCTCATTGCATTCCAGGTAGCGCTGCATGCGGGCTCGGGGACGCCCCGCGGGGGTGTCAAACTGCTAAGCAGGAGCTCGGCTCTGCAGTACAAGCTTACGGATGGGGGCGCGGTGTTTTTTGAACGGGGTACAGGTGCTGGCATTTTGTAGGCGCCGGAATCCAGGCACGACGTGTTTTGATCCTCTCTACCAACAATTGTATTAAACAAAGTGAAAACCGATCGGCTATTTGTACGAAGTTACATATACAGAGAAGATTCGACAGCGGTCAGCGGACAGCCTGAAATTTAAAGCTACACGACCTTTCCCTCCTCCTTGCGCTCCAATTGCGGATCGGACGACCCATCCGAGGCTGGTGAGGCGGCGATGTGGAAGCTGGTTACATTTGTCGACATAGGTCTGTGGTTTGTCCCGCTTTTGAAGTGTATCGGGGCGGTCGTCGAAAGTGTGTCCTGCCTCCAGGCGCTCCCTTCCGCGAGCCGATAAATAATGAGAAGATTCGCGATTTGCTGCAACAACCATGTGAGTATAAGTACTGATGGCTGAGCACGAAAAAGAAAAACACCGCACCTGGCAAGCGGACGCAACGGCAAGCCAAATCTGATTCGTGGGGTTGTCGATCGCGTATGTGACGAGGAAGAGGACGGCAAAGATGCTATACAACGCCGCGGATTCGATGATGACTGTCGCGAGGGAGATGTAGTGATTCGCGAGCTCGGCGGGGAGGCTTTGGAGGAGGGTACGTCGGTAGGAAATGAGGCGTCCAATAATTAGCAGAGACATGATAATGTTGGCACTCAGAGAGATGGTGTAGTATGCGGTCCCGTATGCTTGAGGTAGTTTGCTGTAAAGAGAAAGGGTAGGCTGGGATGATTCGAGCGTCCACAGTGTGCCCATAACTTTTGTGCGTAAGTTTGCAGCGGAGACGACAAATCGCGGACACTCACCAAAGGAGGTCACGAGGAGAATAATGGGGAATGTAACGGCAACACAGGCAAGTCTGGTTTGGCCTGACGCGGTCCAGATAACCCAACAGCGCCATAGCTGGACGGGATTTGACAAATTCTCAAACGACAGGAGGGACTTTCACGCACCACAACAAGGTCAGAGAGGAATGTGAGAAGAAAGAGCGTGGCGTAGAAAATAACATTGACAGCAGCTGTCTGCGTGGCCAAAAAAAACTTCCATGGGCCCCCTATGTGCCGCCCGTGCTTAGCCTTGGCTCGATATCAGAAATAACTTGACACCCCGCTTACCAGAGTAGTTTCGGTTGTCAACATATATCATCTGGACGGTGCGCGCTTGTACAGCGACAAAGAGGGACTCGATGAGAAGCATTGCGGTGATATAAAACAGGAGGAACATGGGCTGTCGACCATGCCTCCTCCGCTTCCAGAGAAAGAGCGCGCAGTTTGTCCATAGCACGAGCTGGATCCCATAGCCCGTTCCTACCACGACATCGCCTGCTATCTAGGGGGTCGATACCTGTTAAAAAGGTGGACTAAGCATTGAGTCGCGGCACCTACAAAGTTGCGCTCCAAATCGATGTCGTGCTGGGTTTCGTTAACGGGGCCGTAGTACTGCGACATTTTGGCGGACTGTCGTTGTCAATCTCTGCAGGGAAGGAGAGGTGTCGAAGTCTAATAACCGTCGAAGACGACTTTATAAGCAATGCTGCAAACCCAATAGAGCCAGGAACGCAGCTGCGGTGAAACTTGTTCGAAATTGGCATTTGCAGTGACTAATCGCGGTGATAGATTCAAGTTGATCAGTGCGCTCCTTTGGCGCTCCTCGTCTTCGTGGCATTGGTCCTTTCGTCGAGGACTCCAATGACAACTCGAAATTCTGAGGGAGCTGTGAGAGCGTCGAGGAACAGCGCAGAACATCTTAAAAGTAGTAAAAAGCAGTAACAAGTAGTGTCTTGCGTTGAGGCAATGACACCTGTTAGCTTTTGATACAATGCATTTGCAATAATATGTCCAGAACATTGCACGGCGGATCCAGCTCCAGTTCTGTCAGGTGGATTTCTTTTTGTCCTCCGCCAGCCACTTGTTCGGCAAATTAATATGGTATCCGGGACGCTATATGCTATCTGCGTGGTCCATTTACCCTGACCAAACCCTGAAAGTGGTTTAGATATTCCAGCATCAGCACCTGTCGCAACGGAAATGCCGAGATGGTTCATCTGACAGAAAGGGATGAGGCTGTGCTGAGCTTGGCAGCTTATTATTTGTTCCAAGGGCCTACGACCATGATCTCTAACCTCTGAGTCTGATTTCCATCGATCCAAGTTGCGCCTGGCCGACTGAAGCCTTCTTCCCGTGCGCTCATCTTGGACCGGTACCGTGATCGTAAGGAAATTTCAAAGTGCTGTCGACTCCTGTAGCCGATTTTTTTTTGCAGCCAACATTGTTGTGGCCTGAACATTCCAGCAGCCATAGTTTACTACATACGATATACAATTGAGCGCTGGCCTTTCTATGGGAAACCCTCAGGTTCAGACCAACACAACACCCTGGACTTGCGGAACACAAGCATTTGTGGTCGAAAATGCACCGATATCAGACTCGGGTTCTTCACCAACCATGACTGCTTGCGCGATGCTGCTAGATGGCCCTGTTGTTCCTTTACTTACACGAACCCTACACCCACCACCACCGAGCCCCACTCCTCCGGCTTTTTATGTGGCAGATGCTGGAATCAAGGGAGCTGGCATGTTTGCCGCCCGAGATATACCTGCTGGAGGCCTTATACTTGTCGATCGCCCCATCGCAGTTGTCCCTTCTAATACGAACTCTTCCTGGAAAAGAGAGGCATTCGACGCGCTTCTTCCCCGGATTTCTCAGCCTTCTCGTGATGCTCTCTTGGCTTTGGCCAATTGCAAACCTCTGTCCGAGTTTCCTGTCGTCGAAGGCATTGCCTTGACGAACGCGATCCAGATAGATCTGCCTGTACCACTCCTAGCAACGCCACAAGAGTACGGCGGGGTATTCCCCTACGTGAGCCGTGCAAACCACAGGTCTAGTATCCTTCTGCCTCCCTGACTGTACCGGCCCTGACCCGCATCCGTCGCCAGCTGCGGCCTGAACTCCGCGGTCAAGTGGGACCCCGCCTCGTTCTCCGTCTCTATGTATGCACTCCGGCCCGTCCGCGCGGGCGAGGAGATCCACAACCAGTACATCGACGTTCTCGCCCCGCGCGCCGAGCGCCGCGCGGAGCTTGCGCGCTACGGCTTCGAGTGCATGTGCGTGCACTGCGACGTCCCGGACGCGGCTGCCGTCGGGCGGAGCGACGCCGCGCGCGCCGAGCTACGCGACTGGCGCAGCATCCACCCACGTTTTCTCCCGTGGTCAACGGATTTGTGCCGCGCAGACGACGCGATCATCGTCTCGAATCTGCGCGCGCTGGCGCTCATTGAGCAAGAGGGGCTCCATGGGCTACAGGTGCCGTTTATCGAGGAGATCGCGCTGAGCTACGCGGTCATGGGTGACGAGCCGCGGTTCCGCGAGTGGGCGCAGAAGGTCGTGGATCTGTGTGTGGGCCAGGACCCCGACCGGGCCGCCAAGTTTGCTGGGTGGATGGCGGAGCCACGCACATACAAACGGTGGGGATGGAGGGGGAAACAGAGGCAGAGTAAGTGGTCTTTTCCATGCACAACTCTATGATCTGAGTTTCCCTCTAGTTCTAGACAATGAAAAGCCACCTGTCGACGTAGATATTTCCATTCCGTGGTAGATATAGAGTTATAATGCTACCCTCATCGCTTCACGTTCGTCACCAGCAACCGCTCAAAAAGCTTGTAATCGATCGTCTCCGGAGTGCTCTTGTCCAAGATCGCCGCCAGCTGTTCCGAACTCAGTCCGATCCGCCCCGCAAGCGTAACGAACCCGGGCGACTCGTTCCCTTCCAGCGCGCGAATGTAGTTCATCGACCTCACCGTGAGCCGGAACTCCTCGCCCCGGTCCCCCTCCCGCCGCGCTAGCCGCAGCGCGGAGACTCCCAGGATCGATGCCCCTTCAACGAGCCCCTCTTCCTCCGCCCAAAGCATCAGCTCCTTCGCGCGCGCGAGCGTCGCGCCCTCTGGAATCCTCTCGTCTTTGCGCATCCCCCCGACATACCCCTCAATCGCCGCTCGCCTTTGATCGCTCTCTACGGCCCTTGCTCCTGAAAGCCCACACGTCGCACACTCGCAGTTAAATCCGTACCCTGCCTGCAAGCGCGCGCGGCGCGTCTCCCTCGGCGCCAGCAGATCCGTGTACCCGATCGTGATCTCCTCCCCTTGTGCGATGGCACGCAGCGCGAAGAGCCGCCCCGCGCAGGTGTCTTTGCAGAACGCGTAATACGCGTTCGGAACGCAGGCGTGGTTCGCGCGGCAGAGTGTGGGGAAGAGCGCGGCGAAACGCGTACCCGGCGCGTGCGGGAGGGCCGCGGGGAGTGCGTTGGTGAGGACGCGTCCGTGTATGGGCCCGTGTGCCGCGGCGGGTTGCGCGTTGTGCAGGGAGGCGAGGGCGGCCTGCGAGCTCACGGACAAGCCCGCGAGCGCAGCGGCTTGGAAGGCGTGCACTTGTTCAGCGGCGATGGCGAGGGCGGGGTGCGAAATGTAGATGGGCCGCTCGTGCGTGATAAGCGCGCCACGCTTAAGGGGACGCGTTGCGAACATGCCTAGGCCCTTGTCCTCGCCGCTGCTGCCGCATTCCCTGACCACAAATGGCGCGTTGGCGGGCAGGGCGCACGGCTCTTTCAGCGCGGACCATTTGGCTATGGCTTGGACGCCCTTCAGAGAATCCACGAAGACTATGGTGGGATTTTCAGACGGAAGATATAGAAAATGCGGCGACGAAGAGGACGAGAGCCTGTGGTCTGCAACGACAATGTACGGGTCCGCAGAATAGATGCGGCATAGGTCCGAGAACTGGAATTCGGTCACTGGATGTGCTAGATCAGACAGTTGAACTGCTTCCACCGATGTCCTGTTGGCGGCGGCAGTAGATGTTGCATTGTGAACTACAGCCATTGTCAGCCAGGATGCCCGTGAAACAAGAGGAGGAGCGCGCGCCTGATGAACCTTTTCTCGCGACGCGGTCGCGGTTCAAAAATCCGCGTTTCATGGTCGTTTCAAGGACAGAGAGAGAGATCGTGCCCAGTTACTCTTTTTCTTCCGACATATGACGTCCCGAAAATCCGTCCCACGCCATTTGAGCAACGCAAGGGTCGCCGGGTGATTGTAGGGCATCGAAGGAGACACCAAATCCATTTAGGCATCTCTATTCCATCAATGAACTTAGACACGGCCCTTTAGAAGTACCCAAGTACTTTAGGTTCCCTCTTCTCTATTGTAGACTCGTTGCCTACGCATACGGAATACAACACACCATCCCCTTCGTATCGCTAATGCCCAGAACCACGACCACAACCCCGCGGTGGTCGTCTACCGCGAGTGCCTGTATGCACCACATGTCGAGTTCTGGGTCCCCCTCGCTTTCTTCTTCAAGGTCCTCAACCAACCCGATGGTGCTGTTTGTAAACGCCGGTAACCTCAACTCATGCAGCGACACCGCGTCAAGGGCAGGGTCGTACCGCGCCAGCATGAGCTTCGGCGTCTGGAGATTCCCGTCATCATGTTCATCTTCGTCATCATCCACACCTTCGACAGAGTGGATGTTGTCCCCCCCACCAGGATTGTCACTGCCTTCGCCCGCATCGTCGTCAGCTGCGGCAGTCGCAGGCGCCGGATTCACAGCACACACTACCGCGAGCCCTGAACTTGCGACGGCGAGCAGGTTTCCGTACATCGGGCCTGGGATGGCAAGTGTGTGTGCGGGGCGGAGGAGGCGTGCTTCGGCTTCGAACGCCCTCTGCCCCTCGTTTCCTTTCCGGTTTACCGCCGACGCCGCGCCCACGTTTGATGTAAACTCTGCCATACGCCCGGGGGGCCTCGTCCAAAACGTCACCTCTACCGCGCACGATACGTGTCCTCCGTTGACCCCATGCATGACATGGGCGACGGAAACGGTTGCGTGGCCGTGCTGCGGCTCGGTGGAGAAGACGGCGTGATCGATACGCGGGAGCGAGGGGCGGGCCAGCCTTAATTCGGGCCACGGAAGGCGCGCGACGTGGCTGCGGCGGAGGGTGTAGTCCGTGTAGTCGGGTGCGGGTGCAACGGGGAGGAGACGCGGCGGGCACGCGTACACAAAGGCGTCAGGGAACTGCAGGGTGATGAGGAAGACGGTGGAGCCGATGACGGCGCAGCCTATGACGTTCGCGGGAGAATAGGGCTGTCGGCGGCGTTCAAGTAGATGAAATGCAGGATACAGAGAAACGGTACTCACTCGATCTGTGACAATTAGTGTGGAAAGAGCGGGGTCGGCGAGGTTGAACGACTGGACCTCGACGACGGTCCCCCCACGCAGCGCGCGCACAACACCAACGACGACAGTGGTGAGGAACACGCAGGAGTTGGTGTACCCATGCTCCAGTTCATGCGAGAACACCCTCACCATCCCCACGGGGTCGACTGTTACTCTTAGAACAACGATGCGCATAACGCCGTCGTCATCGACCAGCATCGCGAGCGTACACCCCCCGCTCTCTTCCAAAGGGCCGCTACGTGCCGGACATCGCCTACGAACAACGGCGCACTCGTCGCGCCTGTGCTGACATCCACGCACATTATTGTGCCGAGCGTGGGGGCGTAGAGCACGAGTGTGTCTGTCCCAGGGACACAGTGCAGGATGCTGATGTGCGCACCGCATTGGAAGGTCCTCATAGGCCCTGCAACCTGCGGACGGGGCTTACTCCAGTTGCGTTGGAGGCGCAGGGCGTGGAGAACGAGCTGCTTGAGGGCAAGCGCGGGGCGGGCGGCGAGGTCGGCGGTGGGGGAGCATGGCAGCGGACTAGTTGAAAGCAGGGGCTTGAGCCAGTAACTGTGCTCGTGTGAGAGCAAAGAGAGTGTCTTGCTAGCCTGCGCAGAGTGAGAATCACGTAGGCGTTTACAAACTTAGAGTACCATCGACAGCGAGACAGCATCGCGGAGGTTCAGAGACGCGACTATCTGCAGCAGAATGTCCGCCGGAAGGGTGTTGAGGGAAAGCATAGTTGCCAATTATTTCAAAGCCAGCAGCAGACACCCAGTATGCAATTCGCAATTTTTGGTCGATGTTGGTATGCCTGGATAGTTTGCAGATGAGCTGCAGAATGTAAACCCAACGTCCAATTTACTATCACCGTGCTGCGACTCGCGCTGTGAACCAAGGGAGTCAACCCAATTTTCTCTGGAGTCGAAGCAGTAGCAATGCTCGAAAGACCATTGAGCCTTGAGGGGTTTGTTCGGTCGTCGGCAGCAACGGTCCGTGGCAGCGATTATCCGCTTTAGGCAGCGCTTGTGCTCTCACTCAACGTACACCACTATGGCCCTCTCGTTCCTGTTCCCCAAAGTCCGTCAATAAATTGGGCCTCAACTCGAACTGACAAAACTCAGCAACCTCTTCAACCCCCGGTCATCGACGCGGACGGCGCATGGGTTTTTTTCGGCGGCGCGTTACGCACGTATGCAATCAGCAGCGGAGACGACGGCAGCTTCACGTCGAGGCAGATATTCGCTCACTCGAACCCTCACACTGGGTGGGATTTGCGCCTTCCTTTTTGCGAATCATTCAGGTGCTACTTCTGATTCTTAGTGCCGGGCGCGGATCAACTGCTACTCGTACGGTTTTTGGAGGTCTCCGGAGTGTGTAAGGCTAATTTATGTCGTTATCGCAGCGCCATACCACTGGCATCTATACCAAACGGAGACATTCGACGTTGTGCGCAGATCGTTCGAGTTTTCTGAGTGCTATATTTATTCTGCTACCTACCAGAAAAGCGGGGTTTTATGCTACATCCTCGATGGAAAGACAGGCAAGCTTCAAGCTGGCCAGAGCGTAACCATCCCCCCGAGGCACTGGCACACTGTATACTCAACCTCACTGTGTCGCACTGATCTCACTCGCGTGCCGACAGTTCTGGTCTGACCCTGCGTCGGGCGTGGACCTGGACGTAAACATCACGGTGCGTGGTGGTCCCAATCCAGGCTTCGACGAGACATTCGTGCGCAATTCCTACGGGTAAGTTTTGTTCTTTCTAGCCAGTTACTTTGACCACTTGACGTGCCGCACGCAGGTACCTCTCTTCCTGCACGATGCAAAACCTCGCCCCGAACCCCGTTCAGATGCTCACCTTCATGTACTCTGCGGACGTTGTGCTGGAGCTGCCTCTTAACCTGGGACGCTTTGCGAATTACGCGATGGGCAACTGGCTCGGCTGGCTCGGCGGCTTCAAGAGCCAGTATCCCGAGTTTGCACCAAAGTAGTGAAAGCAAAAAATTCACATTCTATAAGTACATGTATATTATGGGGTTCTCGATAATTAGGACACCCCAGAGGGGCGCTTGCTAGTGGTGGCAGGAATGCCGGTAGGCGTAGCGGTGGAAACTGCTGCTTTTGGAGGCATAGAAAGCCGAAAGGCCCAGTGGTGGCAGGAATGCCGGTAGGCGCAGCGGTGGAAACTGTAGAGGCGCCAGACGCGCCGCTAGAGGCCGCAGATGCGGCGGCCGTCGTAGAGGCAGAGGTGGTGCTCGAGCTTGCGGTGGAAGGAGAAGGGGATGTAGTAGCGGTCGGGGTGCCGAGGGCGCTGGTGCTTGCTTTGAAAGCGAATCCGCTCCTCAAATCGAGGGTCCTTTTGCTTGGACCAACCGCCTTTAGGAACGTAGGAAGAAAAAGAAAAGGATCAAGCTGAGCTCCCGTCGTAGCCGGGGCGGCGCCAGCGCTGGGAATAGGGCTCTTTGCTGCCGAAATCCGAGGCAGGGACCATAACGGTCTGTGCGCCTCGTCTGCCCGTTTGAACTCGGCCTGAAATGTCGTCCCGAGGCTAACGCTCTCGTACGGGTTTTTAGCGCGGCCTCGGGGGCGACCGCCGCCTCTCGAAGCTGGCATATCTGCAAAGTGACCTCCCATCCAATCTTTGCGGCCTCCTCCGACGAAATTGGGGTTTTCCTCTTCGCTAGCTCAGTGTAACCTGAGCGAAGCCAGGACGACACGTCGTGCTTTCTGCCAAGCACAATGCGCTCGGTGGCATTCAAAGTCCTTCGGCGTACAAGGAAAGCTGCTGAACGGCGAGATCGCGGACTTCTATGAAGTCCCAGAGACTGGCCAAGTGAAGAACGGATATCCACTCTTCCCGTTTCAGCTCTGGGAGCTTGGGGATGGCGCTCCTGTAGTCGATATTAATTCCCCGTGAGTAAATACGCGTGCTTGGTGGCATACATTGGGTACAACACTTTCAGCAGCGCCTGAAAGTCCGCTCTCTTGATCCCATCCAATTTAAATGGGATTTTGTCGTTGGTTCCTTCTGCCCCTTCGACGGGTTGGGGCAGAGATAACGTAGTCGCGAATATTCCAGAGTGGCGCTCGAATTGGAAACGCGGGACTTTGAAAAAGGCGTTCTCGACCTGTGCCACCGCGTCGCGACTATGAGTGTTCTGTTACGTCAAAGGATTACGGACGCGACTTACGTTGAAAACCACAGTCTCCAGGTAGTAGGAGTCGCGTAGAGGTTCAAAAACGAATCCTTCAGAGGACATAACGCGAGAATTGGATTGTTAGAGGAAACGGAAAAGAGCAAGACGCGACTGTAACGTGACCTTCAATTGTGACATGGACGCGTTCATCAGGAAATTGTTGACCAATAGATAAGATACTGCTGGCCGGTCCGCTGACACGCCCGGGCAACCGGCCGCTTCGTCCGCGCGGATGAGTTGGCGGGCGGAGCATTTTGGCCCTATATTGCCCTGCTCCGCCTCCCTTCCGCTCCTCCCCGGGTTAAATCACACCATAGAGAAACGGTAACAATATATTCATTCATCTACCTACACACCTTGCCCCATTTCACCTCCTTCATCTTGGTAACTCGAGGCGTCCTGCACGACTATGTGCTCAGGATGAAACAGGGCAGTCGATTGCTTGTGAAGGCTTGCGAAGAGAACTTGAGGCGGGCTTGAGCTTAAAATCTTGAGTCTTGAAGGCGCGAGAAACGAGCGGCAGAGTAGTTCTTGACCAAAGATGACGAGGATTGATGTGGCTTGAGGACGAGAGCTTGAAGAGGGCTAATGTCTTGGGACTTGGTATATCTTGCATTTGAGTTCTCAAATCCTTCCGAGAGATTTGAGGTGAGACTTGAGCCGCAAATTTGCTGAAACAATGATTCGGTCAAAACCAAGGGCTTGAGGCTGCGTCAGGATTGAAGGCCAATTGAAGGGGTCAAGCAATGAGAATTTGGAGGGATCTGGGCGGTGCGATGGGCAGAGGGGGAATGAAGGAGGAAGGGATGTAGTGGGGGTTTGAGAGAGAAGCGATCAACAACCATCAAATGGAGGCATGAACACGCAAGGTTAGTATTGTGGCCTGTTCAACTTCTGTTGTACTCCTCTCAGGCCGCGCTTTTCTACGCGCAATCTACGCGTCAGCCTCCGCTTTCCCGCGCCGCAGCTCATTGCTCACTTCTGTAGCATCTCATACACATCTTATCCTGGCCTTGCATCCCAGCCTGACCAATAAATGCTCGCTCTGGCGTCACGGCTCTGTAACGAAGAGCAACTCGCTCGTTTCCCTGGCCGTTCAGAAATATCACTGAACATGTACACGCGGACGAACGACATACACGAGGCATTTCTACCGTACAACGACATCGACAGAATTAAACAATGACGGGTGTCAAGGCGCAATGGTCAAAACACTGGAGTTTGTTTGCCTCTGCCAAAATTCCTTGTTTACGACAGAGCGGTCAAGCTAGTCAAGTCCATCCTAAGTGAGCCTAAGTGTCGAAGAGATCACCAAAATCACGGTAGAGGCGGAAATCGGGAGGAATGACATGGCAAAGAAGAGAATGGGCGCTGGGGAATACTCGGATTTGCATTCCTTGACCTCGGAGTATCTCCATTCGCTGGAGAGTGGTCGCTGAAAGCACGAATTTTGGACAGTACAAGTTGACCGAGCGCCAATCACCGTGCTGCCAATGCGATTCGACCGTGCGCATCAACAGGTCTTGGTCAAGATCTGGTGGGATCTCATTTTCATCATCCGATATAAATTTGCGTATGACACGCATCGAAATGGTGTCAAGGACGGGGATCCTCGTGGTAGACTCATTCCTCGACTCGGGTACGAGAGCAGAGAACAGATCACCAAGAAAAGTAAGATGTAGGCGTATACCGAGATTGGTGATGGTTGGCGCTGCGTGAAGTAGTCGCGTAACGTCCGGGATAGTGGGGGTTTCCGTTTCTGCAAAAAACAGCTTCTGCAGTTTAGGTAGCCGCTTCAGAAAGGAGTGGAGGCCGTTGGACTGATTGCAACAGTACAACTCCTGGAGCATGGGGGTATCCAGACAATGCAGAAAACTATCTGTCGATACGGATAGGCGAAGGAGGTGTGGTAATATAATACTGCTTGCAGCGGAAATCTGGGAGGACCGTGGGAGATGCAACATACAATCCACAAGATTAGATGCAGAGCGAAGGGCATGGACGTGGTTGGCCCAGGGATTGCTTGCACCGTATCGCTGTAATTGAGGAAAGGGTAGTTCGGTGACCAAAGAACAATCCTCGCCGTAACCCCCGGTATTGAAGAAAGCCTCTTCAAGTCTAGGGCAGGACTGGAAGAGGTCCAAGTGTAACGGGTCTGACCTGCGACCAGACTCATGTACCGTAACATCTAATTTGCGTAAGATGGGGAGGTCGCCCCGAATATCCTCCAGAAGCGTATACGCCACTGATGGCCCAGTGAATTGGATAGTCTCCCAACGACGGCAATGCAGGGCAAGAAGCTCGAGCACATGCCGCTCCCTCTGCGTGCAATCATCGTTGTAGAACGTGCCGAATGTGACATCGAGTGGTAGTTGTTGGGAGCGCTCGAGATGAGCCTCCAACATGGGCACTATTCCCGCGAAAGATGATGATTCAGGATCGTCGTCCGTGAAATCGAGGGATAGTGAAGTCCAAAAGCATGGAGAGGACAAGATAATTATCCGCCACCGGCTGCACACCGCGCTGAGAGCCCATGGTCCTTCTTGGACGCTCATAACATTGCCGAACGGAGTGAAGGGCGGGGTTGCGAATGTGAATATGAGAGAGATGATCTCGGTCGGCATACGACGGAGTGGAGAGAGAGCCCCCTCGTGTTTCCGAACTTCGGTGTCAAGGAAATTGCGTTGCTCTAGCAGCTTTTCGAGCTCTGCTTTGAGCGAGCCGATTTTGGCATCGAGAACCTCGCGGCGGGCACTTCCGCGGGAGACAAACTCTCGAATGGACGAAAGATTAACCTCGGCAGGAGGGTTGTTGGTGTCCAAAATATCCTTGGAAATTGGGCTTGGGGCGACGGGTTTGTCCAGTAAGTTTGAGAATGGCTCTGGTGCTACTCCCGACATGGTGGCAGGAAGAGAATTTGATTAATTGTTTGTTTCGGCAATACCGTGACCTTGAAGCGCGCTTGCTGTTAGTGTTACATACATTGTACACTATCTCACAAACAATTTCTTTGACCTTAATGGCCTTGCAGCCCCCACGCGCCCAGTCTCCTCCTGATACATCCGATACGCCTCGCGCAGGTGGTCGGGCGACAGCGGGCCTGTCTCTCCTCGTCTTGCCTGTACCGCGCGGGCTGTATATACATAAGCACAAGAGCGCCGGAATGGTAGAGACGGGGAAAGGAGAGCACGCACCCTTCTCGACAATCTCGCCGACGAACACCTTCGAGAAGCCCGCAACGATCTGCGCGACGGGCGGGGAGACCTGCATGCCGACCGTCTGCTGGATGACCTTCCGGACACCCTGCTTCGGCAGCGCGTGCCGCCGGTACGCCTCGAAGCGCTCGTACTGCTCCGGCGTAAAATTATCCATCAGCACCCTGCCCGCCACGACTTGATAAGCAACCTCTTCCAAA
Source organism: Mycena capillaripes (assembly GCA_029204075.1). NCBI lineage: Eukaryota > Fungi > Basidiomycota > Agaricomycetes > Agaricales > Mycenaceae > Mycena > Mycena capillaripes. The sequence continues at coordinate 391,815 of JARHKZ010000027.1, forward strand.
CATATGCATAAAATAAAACGCACTTGAGATTATCCTTCGTCTGGCTCTGCCACGACAGCTGCGCTGAGTAGTCGTCGTCCGCCATGGCTGGGAGCAGCTCGTCATCGCCCTCGCCGTCCTCATCGCCTCCTCCACCCATCCCGCCACCACCTGCCGGACGGCCTGCGGGGACAATAGGAGCGCCGCTCAGGCTCAGCAGCCCGCTTGTGTTTGGCGCAGAATAGGAATTAGTCGCGGAATACGAGTTGGAATTGTAGGCAGAGGACGAATAAGAGTTGGATGCAGTAGGGGGTGTGTACTGGAACGTCGACGCGGCGGTGGGGAACGCGCTTGACGCGGCTGCGTAGGACTGCGATTGTTGTAGTAGCAAGCTGCTGCCACTGCTGCTGCCACTTGCTTGCGGATACGCGTACCCCGTCGTTGCAGGGCGGGTGATCCCACTTTGGGGTAATACCGAGCTCGAACTCGACGCAGCAGCATTGAATGTGGATGTAGACGCCGAAAAGGTAGATGTACTGCTCCCAGAAGCAGATATCGAAGCGTATGTGTTAGGGGGAAGGACCTGCGGGCTCCCAGGTGCGGGAGAATTTTGCAAACTCGAGGGCCCAGGGCGTTTGGCTCCTGCTCCTGCACCTCCGCGAGGGCTGTAGGGATTGGCGCTGGGGCTCTGTGCAGGACTGTAGTAGCTGGATCCGCCTGGAGTAGCCATGGTGCGTGCAAGAAATTCGATTTGATTTGAGAGTGCAAGGTGAAAGCAAGTCAAGCGGCTTGTCGGCATGTTGGTATCAATTTCCAGTGATGGCCACCACGCCGACAGCTGGTTCAACTTCGATTGAGATTTCAGAGTACTTACTTCGTTGCAGGAGAGAGAAGAAAGAGCCAAAAAGAGTCGGCATCAATTCAAATTGGGGGATAGAAACCTTGCGCGGGCGGAGTATGGCTCAATTTCGGACTGACACGTTTTCAAGAGCTTGCACTACTATCGCTAGTACTCCTCGGAAACTGGTTGAAAGATATTCGAAGCCCGCAGGCTCGGTACAACCACAGAAATTTGGACAATAACCAGCATTCACTTCGTCTCCCCAGCAATACCCTCAATATGAATCTCCCTGCGAGGTACAGGTTTGCCTGGAAGGTTATATCGTACAGTCTAATGAGTACTGCGGTGAGCTAATCATCCAAATTCCAATAATTGCGCTAACCTCCTGCGACCACCATGCGTTTCCGCTAACAACGTAGGGCAGGGCGAAGAGCCACCGGTGAACATTCTCTGAGATCGCAAGGTCCCCACTGACACCTTCCAGCACTGCGGTGTTCGCTTAGGTGGTCGCCCGAGTCATCGTTGTTCGGTTGGTAATCGTTCCCGCTGCCACTGGTCATTATCTTCCGACTTATTCTGAGCTATTTTGAGTGCATAGGGCCCTCCGATACAAAACTGCTGGTCGCCTTGTTGGGCAACGGTCACGCTCACGATGGGCCCGTTGCCTGAAAAAAAGGCAACGACCATGTCACGGTCCTTGGGGCGTTGCTCCCCTACAACTTGGTACAGTATGAAATGTATGATAAGTCCCTTCAATTTTACGATAAACGGACATTTTACCTGTAGGTATTCGTCGAGAGATTCACATTTCCTCCCTCGACGCGTCGAAAACGCGTCGCATCGCGTTCAACGCCCATTTGATCGCTCCTGATGGCTTACTGCGACTCGTCACGCTTCTTCCCGGTTAGTGATGTGCTTGGCTTGGCTTGAAGCCCGGAAGCCAGAGCCCTGGCTTTGCAAGCCAAGCCAAGCCAAATTCAGGGCTTGATGGGGGCTTGGGCTTTGGCTTGAGGTTGGTGAAGCCAAAGCCAGGGCTTCGACCCCTGGCTTTGACAAACAAAATTTCCTGTGTGGACGGCTCATGAAGAATCCAAGGTTGACCACTAAAAACACACCACTAGAGTTTCGAACCGTTTTCCCACTAAATTTTACCCCGGATGGGTAAGTTCGAGGTTGAGCTGGGGTTGAACACCAAGACCGGAAGATGCCGAAATATTGATGGAACGTAAAATATCCTTATTGGGGTCCTTGTGAGCCTGAAAATTTGTCTCGAGAATCCGAGTGAGTTAGAAAAGTTGAAACGTCGGTATAGATTATCTCTGGTATGATACTAATTACCTTCGCGTGGCCCCCAAAAAATGGCTGTCAAGCCCGGGCTTAAGCCCAAGCCAAGCCGTGTCTGCGGGCTTGGGCTCGGGCTTGACGGACTTCAAGCCAAAGCCCGCTCAAGCCAAGCCTTGCCCAAGCCCTGGTTTCAAAGCCAAGCCAAGCCCGAACGTCACTATTCCCCGTAACACACCGTGACTCTGTTCTTCAGCAATGCGCAGCGCGCTTCGTGCTCTGCTCCGACTCACGGAGTTACCTAGGAATTCTCGACGCCCACCCGACGCTTTCCGACGCTTTCCGACGCCCGTCCAATGCTCTACTCTGCTCTACTAATCATTGAAGGATAAGCGGTGCGAATGGCACGGATCGGAAGCCTATGACAGCGAGCGCGACACGTGATGGTGGTCGGTCCCAAGACACTCTTCAAATTCCGCCGCAGGTGTCAAACCTAATCGGGTAATTTGATGGCGGCAAATTTCGGCAAATTGAAGCTCCGCTTCTTGATGTGAGGCGCGCGCCGCGTCTAGAGACCTTCAGTTGTGTACTTGCCATTGTCAATGTGGTAGAACGGGTTACTTCGTAGTCTCGCTGTGGTGACAGACTGTCACGGGCTGGGTTCGAGCCCGAATGTGATCATTCTTCTTGGCATTTTAATTTTTCTTGGCTCGCCGCGAGCGGCAAGCGGCAGCGCCACGCAGTGGGCCCGACGGCGAGCTTGAGTACGTCCACGGAGTTCTACCCCGCGCTAACCTTGCACAGATCAGAATAAGTTTAAAAAAAAGAAATACAGGAAGAAAAATGACTGAGCTCCATGCTAAATAAATTATTTTTACATGCTGTCAGGCCAAAGGAGGGGGGTCTAAGAGCAGTGTCTAATTAATTTTATTATACCCTTCCTCCACTTGAGGAGACTTTGAGTTGCGACTCAAGTTTGATTCTGTGCAGCATCTATGCCGATAGATGCCGCGATCACACCTCCTGATCCTGCCGCCATCAAATTGCCAAATTGGGTTTGACACCTGCGGCGGAAATTGCGGAAGTGTCCCAAGACAATCTTCATCTCAACCCATCGACTTTGCATCGACTTGAAACTTTACTTAGAACTGCAGCGGTCAGTATCTCTGCATCACCCTACAGGCATCGCTGACATGTGATCACCGGACAGTCGATTCATCTCTCCAATATGGAACGCTTGCCGCCTGAGCTCCTGCTCACGATCTTCGCTTTCGCCTGCACGGACGGCGGACCGACGGGTTGCGCCCTCTCACTAGTCTCCAGGCATGTCCACAATGTCTCTGCTCCGGCGAAACTGCGTTCCGTCGCCCTTCGTGGATTACCGCGCATGCGGCTCTTCGCGGCCATGCTCGAGCGCAACCCCACACACCCCCACGTGGAGCACCTCTTTCTCACCGATAACGGCGGGCGAAAAGACCTCGGCGAGAACGCCCGGGATGTATATACTGCTATCATCACCGCCGTCGGACCTACCCTCATCGCGCTCTCGATGTCCCTGATGTTCGCCGACGTCTACATCGAGCATGTAGTTCCAGCAGGTTGCTCTCTCCCAAAACTTCGGGACCTCTCCATGGCGTCCTCCACGTTTGCGCTCAATGAAGGGGCGACGGCGCCCAGTCTTCCCGCGCTCCGGCGCCTGCACCTCTACGGGATGTCGCCCAGCAACACAGACGCCCCCCTCCTGGATCTTGCCGCTGCCGGTGCGCCGGGGGTGACGCACATGCGCCTGTCGTGCCTGTACGAGTTCGAGAATTTCCCAGACATGCTCAGCGTCGCGCTCGGCGAACAGGCGAAGAGGTCAGATGTTCCCAAGCTCAGCCTTCCATCCGCCCTTGAGCGGCTCATCGTTTTTGCGTGCGAATTCGACTACGATGAAGGGGTGTGTGGCTACGGCGAAGATGAACAGACCATTATGATGGAGGGCCTAGAGGAGCTGGCAGAGAAAAGCGAAAAGATCACATTAGGCCCTGGGTGCTGGTACGATATCGATGACTGTTTGGAGGATTGGTTGGACGTGGTAAACGGCGGGGATGGGTGCTGGCGTATGCCACCGAGGATAACTAAATCAACATTCCAGCAGCAGGAGGAGAAGGCGGAGCAGATCCGGAATGGCACATATAAGCGGCCCAGCCTGAGCCTGTTCGACTGACGGTAGCATACCGTCATGGAAATACCGGTACAATATATGATGCAATGCAAGAGACGTTCTGTCGGTGATCATACTTGGCTGTAGACTCGTCTCAGCCCTGGGCCTTACACGCGTCAGCCGGCGCTACTACGGTACTTAGCCGATCGAGTAAGTCCGGTTATGGCAATTCCGCGACGTTCTGCACTGCTGGTGTCCTGAACGAAGTCACAGTGTAAGGGCTCGAACCGCAACTCACATCTCGAATATGCTTCCCAATTCATAACCTCCGCGACCTCTTCATAAATTACACGGTATGATTATTGCTATCCAAGATTTAGAGAGAAAGAAGTTAGAGTCGGGACGCCGCGGTCGGACATGACCCTCTTGACTTGCCGGATGACTGATAGTGAGTGAAGCAATCTCTCAAAGTATGATTTTTTCACGGTTGACAAACGACAGAGTATAAATCCCGAATAAAATTAAACTTGAGAAATATGAAAGCTGAAAGGATGTAGGTGGAGGAATACTTCAAGACAAATGCCCCGCAAAATTAAATATGCATCATCACACTTCTCATCTTCGCATCTCAACATCAAATCTTTGCTTCTTCTGCCAGTGCCATGATCTGAGGGAAAATTCAGAGATCCATCTGCCACGCGGACCATCCATGGGAACCCGCCCCGCAGCCATTCCATGCCCTTCATATTAACCTGTCAAAGTGATAGGACACAGATGTATCTTGGTAGGTACCATCTCACAGCCGCGATGATCATCTGCTCAGATACTCGTCGGTAGACGGCAAATAACCCAGCCACGAATACAAGGAACAGCCCCCATAACTACATCGCTCTTTATCGGTACGACCATGGCTTTCACGTTGATCGCTGTAAACCTGGCCACGCTCGCCCTCGGCAGTCTTTTCTACGGAATATATCTCGTCTTGTTCTTCATTTCCATGTACCTGCTTCTCCGGCGGTACAACGCGACCCACACATCGCACAAGTCCCGCCAGAACAGTTCTGTATTCAAATCTACCGTCTTCATTTCAGCAAATTTGCTCTTTCTTGTAGTCACCGCCGTGCGCAATTTCTTCATTCTCATCTGTGTAACTGATTATTATGAAATTAGCACTGGACCACAATCGTTTATCGCTCATTCATCGCCTACGTTGCTCTCCAGAAGGGGGATGGGGACGAAGCGGAGGCGTTCTTCAACGACCATACCCAGATCTCGGAGGTGATTCAAAACTGCTTCATATCCCTCGCAATCCTCGTCGGCGACTCTTTAATCGTGAGCTTTCGCCCTTTGTCTGACGTTTTACCCGTCTCACCAAGTCACAAGATCCACCGCTTATGGGTCGTTTGGAACCACAATAAACTAGTGCTCGTGGTCCCGGCAGTCAGTACCATTACGCAAACCGGTCAGTGTCAATGAATTTCAAGAGAGCGCATCGCTGACACAGACCTGACAGTCGGCAGCTTCGTCTCCTTGAATATCACGTTGCACAGCACCGACGTCTTCGGGAACCCGTTGCTCGGGATGGGCACAGTTCTGACCCTAGTGTGCGTTCCGTTCTGCATCAGCAGTCGTTCTACGTACATGTATGCTAACGAGGCAAAAGAACCAATGTCTATTGCACAGGTAGGATAAGGGTTCTTTTGCGCATGTAAGATCCGTCAGCTGACTGCAATGGTGGGATAGCTTTCATCACCTGGAAAATTTGGAGGATCACCAAGCAATCCATGCCGTACCTATCATCCGGGACAAATCTCAGTGTACACGCCTCTCCCGTAGTGTAAACAGCCCAACTAACCTTCCGCCTAGCACTTCCTGGTCATTGTCGTCGAAAGCGCCGGGATATACGCGTCAGCCTCTTCTTCCCTCCAATCTTATGCTTCGCACTGATGTGGATTCGGGCGTCTTCTTGCTGCGCAGATGCTGGGCGGTGCTCTTCGGCGTCACGTACGGGACCCAGTCCAACCTCCAATCAACCGTGATTCAGACGGTGCCGGCGCTCGTCGGGATCGTAAACGCGCTGATCCATACGCGCGTGGGGCTAGGGTGGACAAGCGAGCAGACGCAAGGGCTGCCCTGGCCGTCGTCGCCGCTCAAGTTCGCGGGGCGCGATGAAATCTAAGAGTAACTGTACCTGTACCTATCAAGCGGAAGGAGGACAATGTAAATTATCAGGCATGTACAAATACATCGGCGGGTCCAAATCGACATCTATGAAACCCCGTTAGCTTATTCTTGCAGAGCGAGAATTCCGGTACGTACATGGGGAAACACCGCCGAGCATCCACTCTACCTCCTCCACCGTCTCGACTCTGTTTGGTTGAGGCACTTTCTTAATCATTTCTGGACGATTTCCGCTACTATACGGTAAAAAAGTCACGGTGAGTCGTGCCCGGACTATCTGGATCGGGATGACTCGTTTCTTTGTACCGATAAAATTCCCTGCTTCAGATAGGGGCGCAATGTGATGCTCCACCGCGGACCCTAATTTCCTTGAAAAGCCGTTCGATTGACATTCTTACACCTTTGCCACTTCTTCGGCTCAGCGAAATTCTTATGTGCAGGGTCCAACCTCCTCCAGTTACCTCCTCGAACAGCCGATCGAACGATCGGGTTTTATTTTATCTGCTTTTTTCCCTACGTCAAGGTCATTGGAGTAGGGCAGGCGGATCCTGTCCAGAACTGCATCTAGACAGCGAAGTGAATTGTCTGCTCTGCTAATCACGGTGGAACCCCTTAAGTATAGGTTCCGAGATCTGTCAAACTGAATGCGATCGCGGACTTCGCAGTATAGCCCCTCGACTCAACCCCTTCTCTTACCATGGGCCTCTCATCGCTACACACAACAGCCGTATTCGATAAGCACGTCAAGTACACATTCTCTTCGTAATAACTCACCCATACTAATTCTCAACAGCGCTCTGATACTTGGACTAGGGATACCTGGGACATCCCTGACGTTCCTCGTCCTCTGCGCCTACGGGTTCGCGGCCTGGCATCCATCGTCGAAGCCCCATCTGAATCGCGTCAGCTTTCGGCTGCTGGTCTACGCTCTCGTAGCCAAGTAAGCATTGCGAGCCGACGGAAACATTCTAGTCGAGGCTCATATCACAATCCAGCTTCATCTTTGGCGTCACCTTTATCATAGGAACGGAGAGTTCCGGGCCCAGCGGGTATTGTAGCTTGGTGGCGTTCCTGATTAATGTATGTCCATTCCTGCGGCTCAATGTCGACCCCTTCTTACCCAGTCCAGCTCAGCCTGATGTTCTCCGCGGGCATGTTTTTCTGCATGGCGCTCAATCTGCAGTAAGCACAATTATTAAACGTCGAATAAAACCATTTGAGTCGAATGTTCCTCGATCAGGTTGACTCTCGTCCATATGATCAATGGGCAGAAAATGGAGAAATATTACATATTTGGCACAATAATCTTATGCACTGCGTGCAACGTCACCCCGTATGTGTTGGGGCAATTTGGGCGAGTTTCTTGGAGCCTTATTGGAAGGATATTCAACTAATCGGGCGACGCAGATGGAATGTTGCCAATGAAACGTGCTGGTTCCGAAATCCCGACCAGAAAGTCGTGCTACAGTGGCTCATCGGGACTCAGTTCTTCTGGATGCTACTAATGTCGATTAGCGAGATTATCGCTTTTCTAGTGATAGTCGGATATGTGATTTCGTACGAGGTCCGTCGTCTTTACTCATTCTCCTCAATAGGTTAAGGTCCATTTATATTCGTAGCTCATCACACGGAACTATCGTTCCCAGTCAGAAGACAGCATTCCAGGCTATCAGGGGTCCTCGACGCCGCCAGAGTCCCCCATTTCGATGTATCGTAACATAATCCTTCGGATTGGTACGCATAGGAAGTGGGCACTTGCGGCAAATATTCATCAAGTTATTCCAACAGGACTTTATCCGCTCGTTTCTCTTCTCATGAACTTCTCCTCCTGTGTACTCGACCTCTATCTAGCACAAAACCCAATCTTGACAGAGCTGGTATGTTTGGAGCTCCATTCCATCCCTCGTCTCATCTTGCTCTGATCTCGGTGTAGAATTGGCGATTGGGCATTGCAGGTGAGTTCATATCCTCTTGATATCAACTTTCCCGGTTACGAACAAATCATTGTAGATTTGTCCATTTTTTCTGCGCGCCCACTGGTCTATAGTGTACTTGCTCTGACGGATCCTGTACGTTCGGTCATCGTTGAGCTCAGAGTCTTATTGACCCAATGCTCTGTAGACGTTTGTCCGTGCCATCCTGTCCATACACCCTTCAGTCGAGACGGTTCCCATTCAACAGAGCCTGGGTTTCCAGTTTGCAGTCCCCACTAGGATGAATGACACAGTACACTTTGAGCTGCAATCCGTGGATCGAGGTCTTGGTGACAAGGAGAGCAGCAAGGACCTCAATGGGACTGGCGGCGACGCGCGAGCAAGCTTCTTCAATGACAGCCATGAAGCAGAGGACACTGCGAAACCACTCTCGCAGCCGACGAAGCGGATATTGAGCGCTCACAGCCGAAAGAGCTCCATCGCAACACTGGCGTATCAGATCTAGGCGATCCTTGGAGAGAGAAATGCATACAAGGTTGTATAGTAGCAGTTCCCGGAATATCCTCATTTGTTGTATCTTGATTTAGCTCATGTATAGTCAGAAGTTTGAACTCTTAATTTATTAGTCTCTTCGACTGTCTCGCTCGAAACAGGACTTGGATTTTTGAGGCTAGGATGGCTGATAGTGACCGAAGCGATCTCTCAAAGTGTGATTTTCTCACGGTTGACAATCGACAGATTATACATCCCGAACAAAAAGCGAAAACTGAAAAAGATGGAGGTTAAAAGGATCTAGGGGAACACTTCAAGACAAAATGACCCGAAAAATTAAATATGCATCACACTTCTCATCTTCGCATCTCTACATCACATCTTTGCTTCTTCTGCCAGTGCCACGATCTGAGGGAAAATTCAGAGAGCCATCTGCCAAACAGACGATGCATGGGAACCCACCGATGATCATCCGCTCAGATACTCGTCGGTAGACGGCAAATAACCCAGCCACGAATACAAGGAACAGCCCCCATTGCTACATCGCTCTTTATCGATACGACCATGGCTTTCACGTTGATCGCTGTAAACCTGGCCACGCTCGCCCTCGGCAGCCTCTTCTACGGAATATATCTCGTCTTGTTCTTCATTTCCATATACCTGCTTCTCCAGCGGTACAACGCGACCCACACATCGCACAAATCCCGCCAGAACAGCTCTGTATTCAAATCTACCGTCTTCATTTCAGCAATTTTGCTATTTCTTGTAGTCACAGCCGTACGCAATCTCTTCATTCGCATGTGTGAATAACTGATTATTATGAAATTAGCACTGGACCACAATCGTTTATCGCTCCTTCATCGCCTACGTCGCTCTTCAGCATGGGGAGGGGGACGAAGCGGAGAAGTTCTTTAAAGACCATACCCAGATCTCGGAGGTGATTCAAGGTTGCTTCATGTCCCTCGCAGTCCTCATCGGCGACTCTTTAATCGTGAGCATTCACCCTCTGTCTGATGTTCTACCCGTCTCACCAAGTCGTAAGATCCACCGCTTATGGGTCGTTTGGAACCACAGTAAACTAGTGCTTGTAGTCCCGGCGGTCAGTATTATCACGCTGAGCGGTGAGTGTCAAAGGATTTATGGAGAGCGCATCACTGACACGGACCCGACAGTCGGCAGCTTCGTCTCTTTGAATATCACATCGCATAGCACCGACGTCTTCGGGAACACGCTGCTCAAGATCAACACGGTTTTGACCCTTGTGTGCGTTCCGTTCCACATTCGCAGTCATTCGGCCTACATGTATGCTGACAAAACAAAAGAACCAACGTCTATTGCACAGGTGGATAAAAGTTCTCCTGCGCATGCAAGATCTGTCAGCTGACTGCAATGGTGGGATAGCTTTCATCACCTGGAAAATTTGGAGGATCACCAAGCAATCCATGCCGTACCTATCATCCGGGACAAATCTCAGTGTACGCACCCCTCCCGTAGTGCAAACAGCCCAACTAACCTTCCGCCTAGCACTTCCTGGTCATTGTCGTCGAAAGCGCCGGGATATACGCGTCAGCCTCTTCTTCCCTCTAACTTGATGCTTCGCACTGATGTGGATTCGGGCGTCTTCTTGCTGCGCAGATGCTGGGCGGTGCTCTTCGCCGTTACGTACGAGACCCAGTCCAACCTCCAATCAACCGTGATTCAGACGGCGCCGGCGCTCGTCGGGATCGTAAACGCGTTGATACATACGCGCGTGGGGCTGGGGTGGACAAGCGAGCAGACGCAAGGGCTGCCCTGGCCGTCGTCGCCGCTTAAGTTCGCGGGGCGCGACGAGATCTAAGAGTAACTGTACCTATCAAGCGGAAGGAGGACAATGTAGATTATCAGGCATGTACAAATACATCGGCGGGTCCAAATCGACATCTATGAAGCCCGGTTAGCCTATTCTTGTAGAGCGAGATTCCGCGGTACGTACATGGCCGAGCATCCACCTATATCCTCTACAGCCTCGACTCCACCTCTGCTTCCGCCTACACACCTACCCAGCTGCTACTTGAAAGACAGCGCCTCCCCAACGATGGTATGCACCCCAAGCATCGTCGACCCCACCCCCACTCTCTTCGGAAACAGCACCTCCACGAGCGGGACCAGGGCGGGGTCGACAGCGACGTCAGGAGAAATGGTCTTCAGCTCCGCCCAGGTGGCGTACCCGAGGAGGAGCTGGGTGAGGGCGCCGCGCGGGAGGGAGAGAGTTGGCTCTGTGGCAGGTGGGGTTAGCTTAGCAAGGCGTGGACAAGGGAGAGGCGGAGAGAGGAGGGAATATGGAATAGGGGGGAGGGCGACGGTAGGGAGAAGGGAAGGTGAGAAGAGGGAAAGATACACACTGGACTCCCGGAAAGCAGGCGCGGCCTCGACAGACACTGTCCCGGCCGCGACGCGCAGGATGACGTCCCCGCCTTGTGCACGCGGACCAGCGATGTGCAGGGTCGCAGCATAGTTCGTACCGAGGACGGGCGCCGCGCGCGCAAGGCGGGCGGTCAGCGCCGGCGCCAGCCGGCGGAGGAACGCGGAGAGGGAAGGGATTGCGGCCCACCTGCACCGGAGCTCAATAAGCATCTGAAGACGAGAGCGGGAGTGGGATCGAGCAAACGCACCAGACACTCGTGTGGTCGTACCGCGGAGAGGCGGACGCCGGGACGGCGAGTTCTTGTGCAAGAAGCCAGCGCCGCAATGGGTGCGCGTCGGTGACGACCCAGCGAATGGTGGTGAGTCTGCGGAGGTGATACGTCAGCATGATGCGAAATCGCTACATGAGGTGCACGGACCTGGTCTGCGCGTCGTTCGGCCCATCCAGCGCCTGGACGAGCTCGCGCACGACAGCCACAGTAACGGCTGAGGCGTCCTCCACGCCGTCCCAAAGGAGGGGATGTACCGTTGCAGACGGGGTGCCATTATTGAGAAGGCCTGCGGCAGCGACGATCCGCGGGGCCGACTCTGGATAGTCGCTTTTCTCCAGGACGAAGAACGGGTGGAGGGGGTACGCGGGGGCAGCGTAAGACGCCGGGCGGTCACCGAGGAGCCACCGGAGCTGCCTTTGAAGCATCGGCGTGGAGACACTTGCGAAGATGTTGGCGGTGGCGCGCGGGGCGGAGACGAGACACTCGAGGGCGGGGAGGTCCGCGAGCGTTGCTGGGCGAAGAGAGAACGGCGAGGGCACCACGTTAAGGTTGGGTGGGCGGAGGGCGGACACATGCGTGACCAGCCCATGGCCCAGATGGAGTGCATATTCGTACCCTTGTGTGCGATCTGTCTATGGCGTGAGCTACGGCGGGGAGAGGAGCGAATGCGGGACATACAGTATGTGGGGATGCCTGCGATGGTCAGGAGCGTGCAGCGAGTGGAGAGCGCGCGCGCGTGGACCATTTCAAAGAGGGCTTTCACGACATTTTCGCCTCCACCGCGCTGGCGATACGCTGGCTTGCAGGCAACGATCTGTGTCTTGGCCATAGGCAGGCGCACCGCATCTCCGTCGAAAGAGATCTCTCCTGGAAGGAAATACACGAGAGCAACGACACGCTCGGACGCCGATTCAGCCTCAGTGCGCAACTTGTCCACATATGTTCCAGAGTCGTTCCTGGGATCTTGGACCCGGGTTTCAATGGGTGAGGCGTCAACGCAGATAGCCCAGTTTGTCCTGGGTCAATGTAAGCACTAGCACCATGAGCAAATGAAGTAAACGCACGAGCTTCCCGAGTAAAAGGCGTCATCCATGTAGGGCTCGATATACCGCATTCCGAATTCCTTTTCTTGCCCTTCCTGCTGCCCCATTGCAAGACACGAGGCAAGAATGCAGCCTGCCCTATCCGCAGCAGTAGACCAGCGCAAAACCAGACCATTCTCGCCAAGTGTGCGCCGATAGCTAGGATCTCCAGGATTTTGAGAAACTGACATGCTGACGAGTATCCCGGTAGACTGTTGATTTGCGAATGTCCATCTCAGAGGCTTTTATAGGCTGGACTGTCAGTTTGAGGCCATTGGGGCTATCGAATGCGACATCATCGCGCCGAAGTCGCAGCAAAGTCGCAGTAGCCGCAGTCTTATCAAGTCAAGCCATGTGCAAACCGGGATTCTTAAGAGAGTTGGCAGCACGTGAGGAGCATAAAAATATTTATTTTATTTTATCTAGGCTGTCTGTGTTCTGTAACTTCCCATACTTGAAGCGGCATTCGTTACAGCGCCCTTGATTTTTTTCGAGTCCAGGCCGAGTAGCTTGTTGATGTTGCCGCTGAAAAAAAACCCTACAATTCTGCATGCCATCCTTGTATCAACCATTCGCTCAGTGGTGCCTTGAACGTTCAATAGACTGTGAAGGGGTGTACAATTCTTTCAAGTACATCCAAAGTACATCTGCCTTCAACGGCTGATAAATTCTGTGCATACATAAACCATGATTTGAACCGTACTTAGTACACTGTACAAGACAGACATTCCTCCCCGTCCGTATGATCTTTATTCGTTTTCATCGCCATCGTCATGAGCGAACGCAGTCCCAGCCTTCAGAAAACGATCTACCTTGTCCCAAAGCCGACGCGTAGGGCTATTTACAGAGGGCCCGAAGCCCGCCACGTCAATATCTTGGAGTCCGGGGAAGATGCTGGAGAGGAATATTGCAACAGCAGCCGGAGAGGAAATCGGAGATTCGTTCGTGCCTAAAATGGTGAGACTGGTCTGGGGACGTATTTCATCCAACATAGGAATGTTGGAGGCGTCAAAAAATATTTCGAGCACCCGCAGGTTCACGCAGTGCCGCGCGAGCGAATAGATGCCCATAAGTGTAACGCGTGCAGGTGCTTCGCGGACGCGGTGATGTCCCGTCAGCCTCAACTCCTCGACACGATACCATGTTCGTGCCATCCTCGACATCATTTCGTCATCTAGGTCGAACCCATGGAATGGCTTCAAAATTATTGTCGTGAGGTTCGTAAATGCGAAGAGAATTGTCAAGGTCTCGGTGTGGACGACGTAAGCGCCGAATTGCGCATCGGAAGGTGCCTTTGCAAACGAATGCGCGCCATCATCTTCCACGCGAAGATAACGCAAGGCCGAATGGTCGCGATTCCTCGCAATCACAGTGTATAATTTGGTGGTGGTTTGTGCGTTCGGGAATGCGGCATTGAAAACCAAGTTGAGCGAGGTCAATGCGGGATGCTCCATTGCTCCTACAATCACAGCAGCAATCTCCGGGGTTGTCGCCCATAGATTGAGCGCTCGGAGCGATGGAAATCGCGGGTCGGAGCTATTGCGCAGGAAGGAAGTTTTGAACGGTACAACCGAGTCCACGACCAATGACTTCAAAAAGGGAAGTTGCGCGAGGTGATCGAAGATCGCACCATTGGCTTGTGAGAGGCCAAGCGATTCAAGATGGTGTAAGTTTAGTACGAAGGTAGAGACACTCTCCAGGATGCGGGCCGAAAAGGCAGTATATGGCTGACCGCCGAGGTCCACATGGGTCAAATTTGGGTATTTAACACCCAAAGTGGGGAGAAGGGATATGTGCTCTGGGGAGTCCATTGGGACTAGGCCAATGCTCTTGATTTGAGGCGACAAGAACATGGAGAAGAGAGGGAGTAGGCTGGGGTCCCTTTCGAACCAGCCGACCTCCCGAAGATTTGGGAAAAGCGACGGGGTTGGACAGCAACTTCGCAGCGTCTCGCATACGTCTGGCGAGATCCTGGCTTTATCGAATCCGAAAATTCGGAAGCTCTTAATAAGCCTCCAGTAGATAAGTGGCCGCTCCCAATCTGCAGGCTGCAATGGCCTGCGAAATTTCTGGAAACCCATGCAAATTCGTCAGAACAGATTCTTTGTGAGGGAGAGAAACCAGCTCACCAGAAAGGTCTTCTTTCCCAAATGTGAGGGTCCGACGTCCCATACATCGTCCGGAAAACACTGAAATGCCGGTAGTAGATCTGTTTGAAGCCTCCACAGAGCATCCAAGGCAGGCCTTTGGAATGACTTGCAAGTTCTCGCGAGGGCGGCAAGACTTTTCAACGCCGGACGTGTTGGACCTATGAAGTCCCCGGGATCAAGGTGGGCGAAGATTTTATCCTGAATCTCCGGCATATGAAGTGTTTGGTCCATTGAAGATGGCTGAAGCCTGAAGCCTGAAGAGAGAAGAGGAGAGTTAGGCGCTCAAGAGGTGACTCAAATACCTCGCAGCGCGCACGGGCCAGCGACTAAAAATGACTAGTCGATTTGACAGTCAGTGACTAGTCAGCGACTAGTGACCGCCGGGGTCGTGAGACCGGCCTGCCTCCAGCCGAAGCTAACCGAGAGACGCTACCACGTCTGCGGCAATGTTGCGTGGCAACGTCGCTGCTGAGAGCTATCTCTTGGCTGTGTCACCAAGTTGGGTGACTAGAGTGACCTGACCAAACCGACCTTTCGGCTGACTATTAGTCAGTGACCTGCGCCGCAGCGTCACGGCATACCGCCATCTGATGATCTACATCCGCGGTAACGTTGAGGCAGCGAACGACAGAGGGCGGCAGATAGCGGCGCGGGAAGAATCGAGTTAAATATTGAACCTTCACCCCCTAGGTTGTCACCGGCGAACTATTTACAATTATTGCCTCCCGTAAGTAGCATACATCGATTCCGAACCGCTCATCAGTGGCTCTCCTCAAATTCAGCTATTTATTATGTACGATATGATGCTCATGACGAGCAGAGTTATAATCCATAAGCTGTGCCACATGATTATGAGCATAAAATAAGTATATTTATTTATTCGGAGTTGTTCACAAAATCTGGCTAAATTTCCGGAATTTGGTAAAAGAAGATGTCTGTATCAGTAACACGCACCTTTGTAAGGGACAACCAACAACGTCTCTTGGAACACCCATCAAGTTGGCGACGATTCGTTTCGGCGACATTTTCTTTGATGACGCCTCAACACGCCAAGAGTGGTAAATGACGACCCGCAGTTGCACCGGTGAGGTCAGAGGCCAGCATGAGCATTCACATGATCTAATAACAGTAAGTAAAGCATCTTCGTACCAGTTAGGGGAACCTGAATACTGTTCAAGTTGTGCTGCGTTGTGAGTGTGGCGCCACATATGTTGCACTATCATGGAGGTAGGTTATCGCATAATTGTTTAAACACTGAGAGATCTACGAATATTGTATCTGCTTACAGGTGTGGAAGGATCTGCGGAACACATGCTTGCCTCTGTCTTGCGTGAAGAATTGCTGAAGTGCCTGAAGATGGGGGTAACCTTAGTAAGTCAGATCCGACATTATGTTCGATTTTTAAGCACTGATGAAGAAACATCCTTCTAGGTTCACGGAATCACGGTCCGTCTTTCACTGTGGCGGGCTCGCATATTCTGAAACACCTTTAGTCCGGATTGTGCTATCTCGCAAACAGGGGTCATCTCTTGGATCGTTTTCAATCTGCAGTGCGTTCATATTTGTTTGAAGATCTGCGGCAACATGGGTTATATGTATCCAAGGACTTTGACCTTCTCATCGACACCAATGGCACCTTGAAAATTTCCATTAAATCAGAGCCCCAGGATGTGATAATGACAGACGTAGGAACTAATCCACAGATTATCCTATTGAATACTCTGTGCCACAGAGTAAGTCCGACCTCGATCTCTCCCGCAGCATTACTTGACTTCATGATCAGGCCTTCAACCAAGCGAACCGACTACTTTACCGTAAAGTTTATCATTCACAAGTACAATGCCGATATCGTGACGCTTCCTAACTAGGCGATGAAGTCGTTCGAACCGCAAAATCAGTGTCGGCTCACATTCCGGATTCAATGCCTAGTAGTTCCTCTGCGTCAGCAGAACTCAACGGTGTCTTGGATGAAAATATCGGGAGATTTGGAAGAAGAGAACTCATTTGGACGCCTTGCAAGGAAAATGAAGATTTGAGCATAGTCTCCCAGCACATCGATGGGTTTCTCTTTAACCTACGGCACACACCATCAGGAAAATCTCTTCGTACTACAACGGCCTAGACCTATGGCCATCCCGGGCCCTCCACCGCTGCCCGGGATATCGCCGCGAGGAGATTTTGTTGACGACGTCATTAGATGGTAGCATCGTTGTCGCGCATTCGACGCCGAGCCCAAAGGAGATATGCACTGTTTGTGGCCAACTAATTGCAGGTGCGGAAGCTTTTTACGAGATGAGAAACGGGTCGGGAGAATATTCCGGGGAACAACCCAGTATCTGGAGAAAATTGGGATGCCTTCGAGGGCTTCGTAAGTATGACCTAAATAATTCGGAAAGTATCAAGATCAGAGGACTCACCATAAAGTGGCGTTGGCTGCTGCCACTTCGTCCCGATCCTAATGGTGGACAATGAGGGTATGCAGCTGATGTCCTTGATGATGCCACTTACCTCTTGCGCCCGAGGCCCACTGAATACTTTGACGGCCACAGCACGCCCATTCAGCTCCGCAGCGTGTATGCGATAGCTGCGGCAGCACACCACTTGTTTCACCAAGCTTATTGTCTCGGGTCTAATAATCTAGGACGCTGTTGGAAGAGAACGAAGATTAGATGGATCGACGAACCGGGAGTCCTAGACGATCGTCTACGAGAAAGTGTAAGGATATAGAGCAGAATATCGGGAAGGGATCCTCACCAATGTCGATACCTAGATTCGGGACATCGCGGCCTCGGTCGATAAATGTGCCTCCGTAGATATTGAAGTTCTGCGCATTGTGAAAAAAGCCACTTCTGAGGTACGTAGAAGCATGGATCATCAGCACAGTTGGGATCGGAGACAAGACGCATCGGGCTACCTGTCGTTCCCGACCATCGCCGCCTCAGGGGAGTTTTGCGGAGGGTGGGGAGGAAGGGACTGGGGGCGATGAGGATACAACGTGTTCCCGGCTTTTAGACGGTCGATTCCACAGCACGGCGACACTGCAAAGACGAAGCGAGATCGTGGGACGCACAGCAGCATATCCCGGAAAAGGAACGAAGCTGCTGGGATATCCGACATGGGATAGGGTAATCTTAGGGCCAGAACCACTGGTTTGAACATGTGCGCAACAGCATATCCTTCTCGGCAACTTTCAACCGGGACTGGCCAGTTGAAAGAAAAACCCGTAACACAAGATCATTGAAACACAGAACGAAGACACAGATATCAGAATTTGACTGCGAGCAGCCCCCAGCAGAACCATGTCGCGCAAGATCCGAAGAGAAGCAAGGCTGCGCTGAGAGGCGGTGGAGAGTCTATTTCTGCGAAGTGAGAATTCGTGAGATTGAACGAAGTTCCGATTGAGCTTTGGTAGACGGTAGTAGAAAGAGGTCAACTATATAATAGAAGAGCAGATGGTGCCCCCAAACCCGAGAAAAAAGTCTGTAGTCCTTGATATGTACTGACTATAAATCGTCGGACACGAGAGATTGGTCGTCAATCGGGAAGAATGCGCCAAAAGAGGCGCGAGGGAGATAAGGGAGCAAGTCGCAAAAACTGCGAAGCCCAGGGTACAACCTAACGTAGTATTGAAGAGGAACCAATAGGCGTGCGGAGAGGACTTTGTTCGAATCTTCATTTTTGTCCCAAGATGAGCCAACACTGATTTTGCGGTTCGAATGACATCGTCGCCTAGTGAAGAAGCATTGTAGCGTCGGCACAAACTTGCAAGTGACTAGACTTTGAGATAGGGTCCCTGGTGCATTGGCTTCTTCCCGAGAATCCTATTTGTTGGAAATTTTGACAGAGCCGTTGATGTCGATGAAAAGGTCGAAGTACTCCGATCGCGCACATATAAGCTATGTTTTGGCACAAAGAAGAACGCAACTGCAAGTGAAGATCTTGTCAAAGACGGCCCTTACTTGGAGTATGCGCTCAGGAGCTGGTGACTCGGATGTGACCCTAATCAGCTCAAGATCCGAAGTGAAGTAAGCTGCACTGAGAAGTGGTGGGGAATCTATTCCTGCTCAGTAACGATGTGCGAGATTGAAAGAACGTTTCGATTAGCTTCGGTATGTAATAATGAAAGGAGAGAAAGCAAACAAAGGAAGAAAGAAGAGGTTCGCCGACGCTGATTTGGCGGTCCGAGCGACTTTATTGCCTAGTAAGAAATCGTCACAGTGTCTGCATACACTTACGAATGACTTGAATTTATGGTAATTCTTCCCGATACTCCCATTTATGTAAAGGAGATTTTGAGAGTGAAAGGATAGATACTTAGTCCCGGTGAGGCCGAGGTGTGCCAACCTCGAGGAGTCACAAGAATCCATCCCTATCCAGTTTATCCGCCGTGTGAGGTCAAAATCCCACTTCAGAACAACTGAATACGTGACGTGGAAAGAGCTTCATGGTGAAGAGACCGAAGGCAGTGAAGGCGGAACGGTGGTTGACTTTCAACCACCGAGAAGCCCGAGCCCGAGGAAGAGACCGAAGTCCCACATACCGCGCTGCAGGCGCGAATGCGGTAGACGCATTTCCTCGAGAGGTTACACCATCTTGTCTGGCCTGGTTCCAAGTCCGAGGCCTCACCCTAGCGGGCGGAATCGACCGACTATGTCGGCCCGGAAACTCCGTTAGGCCGCCTGAGGGCCTACCGAGAGGGACGGGGTAGTAAGTGGCAACATGCCAGCTTATACTCGAGCGCATGCGCATCGCCACCCAACGCTCCTCAAAAAAAAAAAAAAAAAAAAAAAAAAAAAGAAGAGGAAGATGGAAATTGATGGGAACTGATCGGTACGTCGGCTCGGTGGGGATCAATTCGATCGAAACATCCCACTGCCCGTACCACGACCAAAGCCACACGAGCCCACTTTCCTTGCCAGTACGCGATTTTCGTCTCGCGCAGATTCTTCGTCGCGGGGCTCGGTCCTTCTGCCGCACGACTCGATGGCGTCCGTCTCGTTATCTCCGCACATCCACCGTTAATTCGGTAATAAAAGAAGTTGGGGCCTAGCCGGCCCGATAACAACCGGTATCTGCGTATACGACAACTCTCATCGAGCGAGGCGCCAGCTTCTCCGTTCACCAGCAGATAAGCAGGCAAGTATGACTTGGACCATCACAGTCCAGTTGCTTATCCTCTGAATCTTTAGTCTCGTCATGGCGCAATTCTGCTGGAAATGCGGAGCTCCCGTCCAAGTATGACCCGGGCTTCGACTCCACGCGTCGATATAGTTGGCGATAGGCCTAGGGTGGTCGGCAAAGGCAATGCCGATATGAAAGCTATATACGAATTGTGGATGAAACGCACCAGACAGAGCTTCGACGTCAAGACATGCATTCATTATCTACAAATTTCATGGAATCAAACCGGATGCCGGACGGACAAAACATGACAAACAAAGAACAGGACCGAGTTTCAACTGAATCGTCTCCATTCCCGTACTACACGGCATTTCCTTCCGAGAAGTACAAGTAAATAAGTCTGGCATCTCTGGAGAAGGTTAGTTTATCTTTCCCCTCAAAGACGTACCACGATGGGATTCCATAATACGTCGGTTTTGAAGGATTGGTGCTCAGATATTCACTGCGTTCCGGGCTGGGCTACATACACTTAGTTAGCCGGATCAGCCTAGCCCAAGCCTAGCCCAGTCTAGCCGACTACACTGATCCCGGGTAACTAAGTGTAGTCGGCTCCACTGGGGCTACGCTGATCCGCGCTCAGCTGGGCTGACTAAGTGTAGGCCTGCCCGGAACGCAGTGATTGTGCGAATAAGTATCACCAACGAAAGTTGAGAACATCGACGGTCATGATACTGGTAAGACCACGCATTATTGACTAAACACGCAGTGGCAGTGCCTGGACTTGAGCCGAATTCATATGCATCCAGGACATCTGTCAAATTCTGAATGTCGTCTCATATCGCAAGGGAGATTGTTCAGGATTGCGCACAATCCGAATATTCATATCGGACATCGCAGCGAACCGTGCCGAAGAAAGCCTGAGAAAGAAAGTCCAGCTATTGGATCGTTTGACAAGCCGTTCAAATAGGTCCGCCCAAATGATACTGGGTCGTAATGTTGTGGTACCCTTGGCCTCACGCTCTCCACTAGCCCGTAGTTAAGATAATGCAGTACGCCTGAACGACATTAATTGGGGAAGTCCTGTGAAAGCCCTGGCAGAAGCGATTGGGGTCGTTACAGTACAGATATTCGTCAAGAATGGGTTTGCTTCGGGGTGAGGAGAGTGCACTGGTCAAGGAGAAGCATCATCCAATCGCGTGGTTCTGGGCTCATGCTGGATTCTAGATGGTTGATTGGCAGGCGGAGGGCCTCGACTTGATATTACTAGTGAGCACAGCGCTCGCGTCGAAAGCAAGAGTACCCACTGTCAACCGTTCCCGCGCGCCTCGCAGCAATGAACGCCTCTGCACGCGCCCAGTGATCTTCACCTCCGTCTACGCCACGTAGCCAGTCAACGAAAGGGTCTGGCCGGATCATGCACACGAATCGCTCGTCATCCGAATACGGATGGATGGGATCTTCATGCATCCAGCGCGCGGAAAGAAACACGATGCAGTGCAGCTCCGCGTTGATTTGGAGGACAGCGTGCAATCTAGCGGAGTTAGGTTCTCTGAAGAGATGGAACGCGATATGCGTGAGATGGGGCATGAGGGCAAGGCCGTCGATCGCTTTGTTGGACAGCGAAGCTGAATCATCAAACAGCTCGAGGTGGGTGATGTTACGAAATAACGAGTGGGTGAAGTCGACCTCGGTAGGTGTAAAAAGCGGCCTAACCTCGATCGCAAGGTGGCGCAGGCATTGAAGGTCGGCTAGGGCGTTCAGACGCGGGATACCGCCGGAGTGCCATAGGCTGGTGACACGAGGGCATGCCGCGAGGATACCGTTCACGACCGTCGGCCGTAGGGGTTCTGTGGTTTCTCGCAGAAGAATATATCGGACTGCTGACTCGAGGAACGATGCGGGTCTCGCTGCAGCCGCTTTGAGTAGAATGTTGACCGGAACCACGGGGAAGCTTTGCATTTGCCCCATAGTCGACCCCGGCGACACGATGACGACTCGATACAACATAGGCTCTACCCTGCAAAAGGTGCCTTTCAGTGGGAGTCAAAATCTGGAGGAGGTCATACCAATGATGGACACGCCATGCGACCAACATGAGATTTGGGATGCCCGATGGACACGAGAGAGCAGCAAATTCGAAAATTGGGCGTTCCAGCTCCGGTGGAACTCGTGGAGAGGGAAAAGCAAGGGTCTCTGTCAATGGAAACTCCATCCACACAGTTTGGGCTAGAGTGGGGCTCGTCGGAAGCTGCTATTTAATCGATTGAGTGAGAGACAGAACACGTCACCAATAGGGCGAAGAATTCTAGCGCGAGTCTTCGAATTCGATCCGTCGGACGGCCGTCGGTGGGCAAAGAGTGTGAAGAGCACGCTTACGATTGTTCTATTTGCTTCGAGTTGTGGCCTTGAAGGTGAGGATTGCAAGCGCTTGATCAAATACGAGAAACAAAATCTAGATTGATCCCTCATTCTGTGACGCAACGCCGCCTTCTCAAACATGCCGTGATGAGTGAGCATTGTGATCCACGCTGAGATTCTAGAGGAATCAAGCGGTGAAGTGTTTGCTACAGAGGTGCTACTAGTGTAGCTAATTCAACTTCTCATCGCCGGTCATGATCAACATTTCAAGAAAGTTGAACCTGACCAGGTTATCACCGTTTATTACAGTAATCGAAAGTTACGAATTAGATTCCCAGAGGCTATCACAGACTCGGCGCATACAGGGCCCTGCAAGGGGAACATCTGACGAAGGAGAGATGCCAATTCCTGAAACCTGGGATCAATATTCAATTGGGATTATTGGGCTAACACATTATCGCCATTCACAAAAGGTTGAAACATTATCTCATCTTGCTCGACAAAATACGGGAGTCAGTGTCTTAATCGAACACAAGATGGTTCGAGAGATGGAAAATCGTTTGCGATGATCCAACTACGGGAAGGCCTCGCATGGATCTCACATAGGGAGATTCAGCATGCGTGCAGCAGGATTTTTAACACTCACCTTCGCTTGCGGCAGGCCAAACGTACGAATGGATATCGCTCTTGTAAGTGGCCCGGAAGCTCAAACCTAGCGCCAGGGGTTTTTCGAACTCGAGCTTTGCGGACTGTGGGAGCCATTCGGCCTCGTCAGTGTCCGTATCGAAAATGGTGACTAAATCGAGCTGCGCGGCCGCCAGTCGCGCGCGATGGAGGGATGGGGCACAGCGGTCACGGAGGAGATGGATGAAGGCGATGGGATCAAAATCTTCGTCCGCACCGGAAAGGCGCAGGGTGGTGAGATGCGAGAGGAACGTCGGTTCATCTTTAAAGATTTCGGCAAAGCGCGCTATGTATCTCGACACGTTGACTGTCAGAGACGTGAGCGCTGGCACGGCGCGGAGGCACTGTATAAATCTTCCTTCCGGTACTCGAACTCAGTGCCGAGGTGTTTGAGCACGCAGGGGGAGCGCTTCAAAAATTTGAGAAGAGCGGCATTCGGCCCATAAGTTTCCAGTCGAGTCAGGAGAGGCAGAGTTAGAAAGTCAAGACTGGTTCCGTGGAGTGTTAGGGATTGAAGGTGTGACAAAATGATGGTGGCAGGCAGGCTGTTCCTGGGAGTCGACCCTTCGGGCACACTGGCCTTAAGATGCGAGAGTTGGGGACAATGATGAAACACCTCCATAAGAGCTGCAAATGGAATATAGTTCATTTCGATGCTGGTCAAGGATGGGGGGGGATTCGAAATTGGGTTTGGCGGTAGTCTGATGCTGAGTTCCATCAGCGACGGAACGGGTTAGAGGATAGAGAGAGGTTGATATTCACCCGAAGGAGCACCGCTCACGAAGATGGCGAGGCGCCGAAGCCGGTGAAATGTAAGAATATTCTGTGCAAGGAATTGGAAGTCTCTGGTAGAAAGCTTGAGCTCAAGGCCATGAAGCCGTGAATAAGCAACAGCACCGGCTGCGGGATGTCCCAGCATCCCGAGCGTATTGTCAAAGAAAGGGGCAGATCCTTTGCGCGAGCAAACCACGTTTCTAGCAAAGGGAGTGCGCCATCGTTGGGCTGCTCCTGACGAGTCCAGTGCCGGGTAATAAATTCAATTTCGATAAAATTCCATAGCTCGCAGGATGAGAGGGCGATATGGCGCCATTTATTACAGATCTGTGCCACCAGCAGCGGCCGCGGTGACTGGAGATGGCCGCACGCGTCCATGGCTCGGGAGGCACTGGAAAAAAATGCGTGTCGTGATCTCCTGGGGAAGGGTAAGGACGGGGTACACAATCCGACCGAGTTCCATCTCCAAATTGTGTCGTTTTGCCTCGAGGGCCTCGTGTATATCTGGGATTGCAAGATTGCTTGTTCGACTTCATCGAGGTCGGTGCGCAGCTGGACGGGGGAGGAAGATGTGTTCCGAGGAAAAGGCAAAGAGGAAGCAGTGGCCGAGTCCCGCGCAACAGTTCTCGCAAACGACCGGCATGGTGGGTCTCGAAGGGAAAGGCGATGTGGCGGTGCTCTGATGCAGGCGATCGGCATCTTGTCGGCATCGATGGCCGAAGAAGTATCCGAGTAAACTACAGAAGCTGATTCGGATATTGCAGGTCTAAATTGTATCGTCTCTTCTCGGGAATTCATCGCATCCAAAATAATTTATGGATCAATCATTCAAGTTTAGTTCATCTTTTCGTCTCAAGGGACATCTGATGATACATGACCATTCATCGTTCTCTGTCTCTTTCGCCCATCCCCATCTTTTGAATTCCTAGGCTAGTTTTCAAACGAGGATGCCCGCTACAAAGCATGGGTCTGTCTGTTCACCTACCATGCCGCGTAGTTTCTGATGTGGTCAAGACCAAGTTCGTTCTTCTCCCATGCGAACAGCTTCACCATAAATGGCGGCACTTTCATCAACGCACGCCGCAATGTGCACCACATCTCGTCAAAGACTCTACAGCGCCAGGTTGGACCTTTTTCACCAACCACCCTCCCGGTATAACCGTTCCTACCGCCATCGCGATAGCTCATCACCCGTAGATTATCCGAGATGAGGGGGTGGTCCCTTTGAAGCAACTCGTATGCCGTGGTGGCTACCGTCTACACGCCGCGCAATCAGATGGTCGTGCGGTGGTTGTGAAGGTTTTCAGTGGAAGCCGGGCACAAGAGGTTCGTTCGCCTCGGTCTCTGCTCACAGAGACGTTTAAACAGCAGCAGCCAGGACTGGGAGACATCGATGGTGTGCAGTCGGAATTTCATGTGCGGCTTTTTTTTATTGAAAAATTTGATTATCTTGAATCACAATCCCAAGACAGGCATCCGAACTTCTTGCGCATTATGGGCCGCTCCTGCAACACCGTCCCCGACTTATACCTCGTCTATCATGGCGGTAGGTTTTATAATACCCGTTTCTAAGAGTATTGAATATTTACTAGCGGCCGAATTCTCCGCCGAGCGCATGCTGGCTTCTGTACTTCGGGAAGGCCTGTCCGAAGTTCTCGTTCTTGGGTTGACTCTGGTGCGCAAACCACATTCTCTTCTAAGTAGTGTGCTGAGTTCATCCTATCAGGTCTCCGGAATTTCGGTACGGACTTTTCCCGGACAGTGGGAGTTTCGAATCTCATAATGCGATGCAGTCGGCGCTGATTTATCTTGCAAGCAAGGGCCTATCCCTTGGAAAATTCAACTATACTGTGGGGCACCTGGTTTGTTCTTACCTGACGCGATATTAATTTACAGTCCAGGATTTCGACCTTCTAGTTACCCACAATGGCCACTTGCAAATTTGCATGAACTCAGACTTTGCGCGTCCGTGGTTAGCTGGAGGGGAGAACCACGGACTGGATTTGTTTGACAGTTTGTGTCAACAGGTACGATCAATTCCCCTCTGAAAACCTATCTTACCAATGGAACCGGTAGGCGTTCAAGAATGCGAATAAAGTTGTGTATTGTGGGTTCTTTTCATTCCCTGTGACTAGTTTATGACCAAGATTTTTATAGTCGATGAGGTTGTCCGAAATACAGCGTTGTGCTCAGCATCGCCACCACTTCCAGGTTCGCCAGTGCTAAGGAGCTCCCCTCAATCCCAGACGCTATCCAATCACCGCCTGAATCGTGCCGAGAGGCGGGAACTTGTCTGGACAACATCCGATAAGACTTCGAACTTGGAAATGATTTCGCAACAGGTTGAAAATTTTCTCCTGAGGTTCAGAGCAGCTTCATCGGTAGACTATGTTCGGCGCTATGCTGTGGGTGATCAAGGACAGATTCAACATCGTTGTCCAGGGTACCTCCGAGAGGAAATATATTTGGGTCCAAGAGAGGAAAACACCTTTATTCTCTCCCACTCGACACCAAGCCCTCAGGAGTTGTGCACCATCTGTGGGAACATCGTGGAAGAAGGACGTTGGCTCTGGTGTGTTTGCGGCAAGCCAGGTGGGACTTCTCTGGGGGTTCGTCGTTTATCTCACAGTTGGCCAGACAATGGGTCTACTTCAAAATGCCAAAAGTGTATGGCGTGGCACCATGCCAGATGTCCATGTGCACCTCCGCGGAAGCGATTATCATATATATGCCCAATGCCTCAGTGCGAAGAGGACTTTTCAACCAACAAGGAACTTCGAGGTTAGTTGTTACAACGCTGCTATTTTTAACGATCCTGATATCGGACATAGATCATCGCATTTCAACACACACTTTGAGTGCCCCTGTGGGACACGCTTGTGTGTTAGTAACAGAATATTTCGTCTTCACCTCAAACAGTGTGGCATGGGAGGATCCCATAGCTTGTGGAAAAGTACGATGGGAAGTCGATCTGATGGCAGTCAAAAGATTTCATGGCCCTTTCTGGACATGACAGATGCTATATTCTGATTTTCATCATTCTCCCAAACACGAAGCGGATGTTGTAGTATTTCACGGGTGTTTTCTCCCCTCTTTGCGGATCCAAATCAGCTACTAATCTGTGTGGCGCACCTCCGATTTGATAGTTGCGTATACAAAATTCCCAAATGTGCCAACATCATGCTAGGGTGCAATCAAGGAAAGTTCTCGCCGTTAAAGTACTTGTTTCCGAGTCAACATTGCAGAAAAAAATATCGCCGGCAACCAAATACATGGATGAGTTATATGGTACAATAATATCTGCTTCTGGGCGGTTTCTGCCCGACTGGCAGCCCAAGGTAGCACTGCCCGGAGATAGCTCTTGTATGATGACTGGGACGAGAAAGGGTCTGCAAGAAAGCCAATGACTGGACGAGAAAGCTGCAAGAAAGCCAGAATGCTGCATACGAAAGGAGCCATGTTAGCTGAATCTCAAAATTAAGTCAAAGTTCAAGTCAACACGGTGGCACATGACCGCGTTTAATCTCCGCCTAAAACTAAATCCGGTTCGCGAGCTCTTCTTCGCCTCATCGGCCATACCCCCATTTTGATTCGTCCCCTGCAGCCTACCGTTGTCAGTACGGCGCGAGAGCCGTCTGGTCCTGGCTAGCTCAGGAGATGATCCTGGACCGAGTGGGAAGCAACTTGAAGGGTGCAATGAGACCAAGGAGACTTTCCAGCGAGCTCGAGTCATGGTTTCAAGACGTCACCGCGCTGTTCGCTTGATCGGGAACCGGATGCATTGTCTTGCTGTTATGTACTTCAAGTGTTACTTTGCGCCCCTGACGACATGCGCAAATGCTTCTTCCCGTCAACTCTGCTTCTTACCACTACTTCCAGTCTTTCGCTGGCACACGCTCTCTTTACACTCTCATGAGGCCACTCGGTCTTGTTTCTCTCCTCGCTGCAGCACTCAGTGGATATGTCCAGGGTGCTGCTCAAGCGACATCGGCAGCTGATATCACCCCCAGTGCGGATCCTTTAAAATCTTGGAATTCTCACCGAAATTTACGTGTTTCCACAGGGTCTTGGGCCGAGTCCTATGCGCTCGCCAATGCCACCGTTGCACAGCTCACACAGGCAGAGAAGATTGGACTCGTCACTGGAGTTGGGCAATTCAATTCACGCTGTGTCGGCAATGTCAGCCCCGTAGCGCGTTTGGGCATCCCTGGATTCTGTCTCAATGACGGGCCGGCGGGTGTGCGCCCGACGAAAGGCGTTACTGGCTTTCCGCCGGGAATCGCTGTGGCCTCGACGTTCAGCCGCCGGCTCATGCGCGCGCGAGGGGTAGCGCTTGGGGAAGAATTCCGCGGAAAGGGTATCAAGTATGTTATCCCGATTTACCTGAATAATATCTAACATCGCCTAGCATGCATTTAGGTCCCGCACTGGATCTCGTTCGTGGTATTCAGCCGATTATAATTCTTAAAATTAATCGGACAATTCCAGATGCGCAATCCCAAGGCAGGACGTGGGTGGGAAAGGTGATCATAACTGACACAGTGTGTTCTCACTGGCTGACTTCCGCTACAGCTTCGGACCCGACCCTTTCCTCAATGGCGAAGCTGCCTTCGAAACCATAACCGGTATCCAGAGCGTCGGCGTCATGGCGTGCGCGAAGCACTTCATTGCGAACAATCAGGAGCACTGGCGGTACGGTCTGATTGCGGACATCGACGACCGCACGCTGCACGAGATGTATTATTATCCCTTCCTTCGCAGCATCGAGGTGCCTTCTTCCAGTGATGACGTCCTTGCAGAATGCTTATGGAGCACAGGCCAATGTGTCGTCGGTGATGTGTGCGTACAACCAATTCAACGGCACGTCTTCGTGCCATAACGCAGCGCTCATCGGCCCGAAAGGGCTCCTGCGGCGAGACGGGTTCCAGGGTTTGTCTCGTCTCGTATGATTGAAATTACGATTAACAGGTGTCAGGTTTCGTCGTCAGCGACTGGGGTGCCACACACGACTCTGCTGCTGACAACGCTAATGCGGGGCTCGACATGGAACAGCCAGGAGATTGGATCGTAATCGGTGCGGCCGTCGTCTCGTGCTAGACTTCGGTTCGTCCGCTGACACTTCCATTCTTCGGCATCGCAGGCGGTGGGACGTTCAACTCCATCCTGGGTATTGCCAGTTTGAATTCCGATGTCAACTCTGGGACTGTGCCACTCGCAGTAAGCATTCCACGTCAAGCTCCTGTTGCGCGTCATGTCAAACTAATCTGTGATCAGCGGCTTAATGAAATGGTCACCCGCATTCTTGCCCCATGGTACCGCCTTGGGCAAGATTCCGT
The DNA here is from genome assembly GCA_029204075.1 of Mycena capillaripes. NCBI lineage: Eukaryota > Fungi > Basidiomycota > Agaricomycetes > Agaricales > Mycenaceae > Mycena > Mycena capillaripes. The sequence goes on from JARHKZ010000027.1 coordinate 420,849, forward strand.
GCGTCATCCTCCTGGGAATACTTCTGTTAGTTTTGATGAACATAACGCCACAGGGGTACCCGCCGGTCAACTTCGACGCGCAGCATTCGGACGGGTCCGGCGCGCTCAACCTCAACGTCTCGGTGCGCTCCGCTGCGCACACAGCACTCGCGCGCGAGATCGCCGCCAACTCTGCGGTGCTGCTCAAGAACACCGCAGGCGCACCGGGCCTCCCACTTAGCACCGCCGCCATCAAGCGCGTCGCCATCATTGGCAAGGACGCGCTCCTCCCGAACTTGAACTGCGGAGACTCGAATGAGTGCGATGATGGCACTATGACGATCGGGTAAGTCGAATATTCGGCGGCGCTGCGAGCGGGGTACCTTGGTTAATGGGTATTCCCCGCGATAGGTGGGGCTCGGGCTCCAATTCGCTCGAATTCACGGTGCCTCCGGTTACGGCGTTGAACCAGACATTTGCTGGTACCGGTGCGGTGGTCACGACGTCTCTATCGAACGACGCAACTGCCGGGGTAAAGGCGGCGAAGGGTCAGGATGTTGCAATCGTGCTGGTTAACGCGTACGTGGTTGCCCTCGCTGAAAATTTCCCCCGGTTAATTCAATCGCGGGTGGTTCTAGCATGAGTGGTGAACTCGGCTTCTACCAGAGTGTCAACGGGAACGAGGGCGATCGGAACGACCTTGAGTTGTGGTTCGACGGGAGCACCCTCGTATGTCCTTACTCCCAGATTTTGCGCCTCCCTTACGCCGGCGAATCAGGTCCAAGATGTTGCAGCGGTGTGCAATAACACAATTGTCGTGGTGCATTCAACCGGCCCCGTGCACATGCCGTGGACCACACACCCCAATATCACCGCGATTGTGTATGCTGGTGCGCCGGGCGAGCAGACCGGTCCCGGGCTCGTGGATGTGCTCTTTGGGGCGGTGAATCCCAGCGGGCGGCTTCCGTTTAGTATCGCAGACGTCCGTGTCATATTCATCAAGTCATCGCAGCATGCTGACTGCCATGCATCTGTTAACAGGTTGAAACCTCGTATGGCACGACTATCGTCACCGACCCTGGCTTCCCTATCGGATTCCCCGTTGTACGTCGCCTCCCACCTTTCGCATCGCTCTAATGCTGGACACTTTTCTTTTTCCTAGATTAACTACACGGAACGACTCCTGCTAGATTACCGATACATGGACACGCACGCGATTGCGCCGCGCTACGAATACGGCTTCGGCCTTTCATACACGACGTTCGCGTATTCGGGTCTCACGATCACCGCGTCGGGCACCTCGCAAGTCGTTTCGTTCACCGTCAAAAATACCGGCACCGTCGCCGGGACGGAGAAGCCGCAGCTGTACCTCGGGTATCCGCCGAGCGCGGGGAGCCGCCGAAAGTTCTGCGCGGCTTCGACGAGGTGCCGCTTGCGGCGGGGGCAAGCCAGCAGGTTGTGATGACCGTTGGGCAGCGGGAGATGAGGTATGTACTTTTTACCTTTTCATCCATTTCTGGGTGCTGTGAAACTGACTGATGGTGGATGCAGTATTTGGGACACGCCGAGTCAGTCGTGGGTGCGCCCATCCGGGTCTTTCACGGTGTTCGTTGGGGCGTCGAGCAGGGATATCAGACTGAATGGCTCGTTCTGAGCTTTGGGGCTTTTTGTGCCTTTTAAATATTGTTGCGAACATTATAGCTTTCTAGGTTGAACTATAATTGAGAACTTTTAGCGGTTGGGTGGAGCTAGTTCGTGCGTAAAAGAAAATACCCCTCGAAAAACTTCCAGGTTAGCGATTCTCAATCCGATGGTATGCTCTTAACTTGCACTCCCTTGGTCAAAGCGTCACAAAATTGACTTGTGGGTATATTCTTCTGGAATTGAACCATCTAGGACCAAGATATTTGTGTTGGCTTGAGATAGCTACAAATAATACGACAGCACCACAGAGGTCGGCATCACAGTCAGCACCACACCATTATACGCCGATAGAAGGCCCTCTCCTCGAGCGAGGATCAGACTTTCAATTATTCTGCCCCTCCTGTAGTCGAACTCGCTTTCGTGGTTGTCGTTTCTGTCTTTCGCGACGCGGTAAACGCCTTGCGTATACATCGCGTAGCCGGAATACGTGAAGCAACTGTTGAACAACCATGGAATCGCATGCGCCGCTTTGACGAGAGTGGAGCGAACTTCGGTGTCGGATACGACGCATGAGTAGCGGAAGAGAGCCGCTCGCGGTTGGCGCTGTTGCCAGCCCAGACGATCATTTACCTCGGAGAGGTATATGAAGAACTGATATGTCCCTCGCCGGAGGGGACTTTCGTGGATCGCCATGTGAGCCTCGGCGTCCTCGAGAGGCTGGTCGTCGAGTAAGGGAACTTCCGCAATCAATGTCGGTGTGAGATGAGCGGTAGGACAGTAAGGGGAGGTGCTGAGTTCGCTGAGTGGTTGCCAGGCGTTAAGGCCAGCGATTGGATAAGCTAAGAGTTTTGGGATATCGCGGGAAGCATCCAAGACAATGAGCTGTCCAGGGAGAAGAGCGACTATCTATGCAGGATGTCTCAGTGTGGTGCCCCGGTGCATATAAGAAAAAGAAAGAAGAATTACGTATTTACGCAACTGCGTAGTAGTACGAATGAGGACAACGTACGTGCGGGCGATCCAGTCGACGAGTAAGATTACGTGCTCCAAATCGACGACCACGAGGTTTCCAACTATTGAATCCTTCCGCAAAAAAACAAAGGGATCCTCAGGTACAGCTATCTTCAGTGTATCGGTGAGGCTCCAGGTTTGGATATCGAAGCGAAGGATATCTAGCGTCCTGCTTCAGATTCGATGTCAATGTATAGCTTCATCAGCGTGAGAACGCACTTCTCCAGCGAGATAACGGCCACCGTGAGTGTGTTATCCTCGACTTCTCGAGCAACCGAAAAATTCCGCGTGTATCTAGAGCTAGCCCATACCCGTCGTTTATTGGCCACGTCCCAGATTTCCAGAACTTCATGTGCGATGATCAGATGGCGGCCAGCATTGATTAGCTGCGTATGATGCTTCATGACAGTTCCAAAAGGTAAGGTGATTTCAGCGGCGAGTTGCGGTTGCACTTCTCCAGAATTCGAACCGTCGGAGTCCACCTCGCCCCAGGTGCGGGGCCCGACAACGAGGGTCTTCACCTGCTCAATGAGCTGTGCAGTTGTGAACTGGGAAAGGTCCGCGAGTGGTGTTTCGATGAAGGAGCGTGACCTGAGATCGGTAATTAACAAGATCCAGAGCTGCTTCACCATCGCGATGGCGCGTAAATGCCGATTGACCTGCGACACCCGAGTAGTTGCAGAGAGCCAAGTAGAATGCGAGAATCTCACCTGAGACACGCAAAGAACGGTATAAACATCTGAAAGAGAGAGTATCATCAAGAGGACATCGTCTCCTAGCCCTTCAAGAGCTTTGCCAGCGATGGTTCTCGTCGACATCTGGTTGATGGCTTGATGGCTGCCGGAAGCTACGTCGTGTCACCACACGTGAGACATGTCACATCATTCGCGTCTTGAGTCGTTTCCAAGTCGTTTCGTGCATTCTCCTAGCTCAAGCGCGATCGAGAAATGGTTTGCATCACCAATGCCGCGCCTGCATCCCGCCTACCTCCCTACCTAATCTGCCTACGCCAACCTACTTACCTCCCACTGTGAACTCCGCTCCTCCCTCTCCATCGACAACTAGTCTCTCCTAGACAGACACTACAACGGCATGCTCGTACCTCGCATGTTGTAATCGACAACCTATTTGTGCCTGTATGGCATCTTCTTCTTCTTCCACCACGTCGACGCCTATCATGCCCAGACCCTCTCGCGCGTGTCTCAGCCATGCCGCGTCCAACTGGCCCCGTCTCTACTCGGCGCCCGCCACTACAATCCATCCCGCGCTCCGCGCTCTATCCACTTCCTTAGCTACCCATCGTGCGTGTAGGCTTCGACGCCTGATCCCCGCTGGCCCCTTTCAATGCAGTTCTAGGTGTGTCTTCCTCCTATCCTCCTGGCACTCACAAATAATCCAACCTTGATCCTTCAAATATGCGCGCACTCAGTACTCGGACATCGCAAGTCCCTCAGTCAATTCGACATGCGCTGCGAGTCGAGTCCTGGGAGAGTATCATCGAGGGCCTCGTCCGGCAGGTGCGTCCTCCACTCCTCCTCTGTGTTGCCCCGCCTTGACCCCCATGCCCGTCGCCAATGAAAACGCCACATGCCCTCCCTTCTAGCGTGCCGCACCCCACACGCCAAGTCACCGCTCGAACTGCACCCGTCGTCCTTAAACGCTATGTTTCTTCCTGAAACACCGTTGCCGCGACTCCGACGCACGCTTCTCATCGCGTTGACCCACCACGTACTGGCTCGTAGCGCTGCACTGTTGCACGGTGCGCGGATAATACCTGGTAAGTTTCCTCTCCCCTTTTGCTTCCCCACTACGTCTTCTTCTTTTAGTGGATTGGGATGCGCACGCGGTCTTGAGGCAGACAAAGCAAGAATGTGAACAGACATGTATGGGCAGATAATAAATACAAGTCGTTGCATTGAAATGAGCGGCGCACATGTGCATACATTGTGGCTTTAACTTTCCTCAGCACTCAAATAGTAAAATAAAATAAACTTGAGCATCCGAGCAGGAGGGTGTGTGAAAACATACTCGGGCCGTTTATATCTACTTATATTGAATCCGTAGCGGCATGTAATTCAAATTTCTCCGAACCGTAACTTCTCATGCTATCTTGGGTTCAGTTAACCCCACGCAGCCATGAAGCAACGAACTAGGAAGACTCACCCCAGAATTATTATGACGATTTCAAGCTCCACTTGGAGATCACCCAAGCTTGACTTCAACGGGTGGACCTCGAGCCACGCTCAATGATGTATCACACAACACTGCATAAATATTTTCCTAGTACAGTTTTGGACACCCCCCCTCGTCATAAATCCAAGTGATCGCGACGAGCGCAGTAGTTACGGCGACAAAATCCGACGCATAGACCGAGAAACAGCTCTAGAGCATGCTTAGACAAGAGATGCGCCATGTTCGAGTGTATTCAACACCGGATGCTGCGAATGGTTCAAAAACTGGTTGGAGTAGTATGTATGCATATCATTTCTTCGCTACTAACCCTATCGCACGCTTCTACCAGTCCTTCCACGGGTAGGGGTCATCGAACTCGTCACTGTCTGAATCGTACTGTGAGACAGGCATCGCCGCGATACGCCGCGATATCTCGTCGTTCTCTTCTTGCGCCTTCTTCACGCCAAAGCATACGAGGCAGTACACCCCATTGTCCTCCCTCGTCTCCTCTTTAATGAAGGCACGACTGCACGTCTTGCACAGATGGGTGCGCCCAGGCGGCACGGCAGTGATGATTCCGAGCGGTAGGATCGGGAAAAGATGGCCACTCCCAAGCTTGGGCATGTACGCAAGATGCAGAGAGAGATAGCGAGCGCTCTGCGCTGCGAGAGCGGGCGTGATGTATCCCTTGGCTTCGAAATCGGCGTAAATGGCAGAAATGAGATAGACGCGATCCGTGGAGTATTTGCACGCCCACGACGAGAGGGGCGGGTAGCCCATACTTCTTCGGTATGCTCGACTGTCGGAAGGCAGGTTAGTCGCAGATATTATATCAAGAAAGAAAAGAGGTCGAAGAGAAACTTCAAGAAAGACGTACTTAGACGGCGCCAAACGCTGCTCCCAGCTCGAATGCCGTGCTCCTTCGTGCATACCTCCGCCTCGTTGAGATGGAGGAGCGACTGATACCACTCCGGGTGGGCGTGAACAATGCTCCGCGGGATGATTCGGGAATAAGTAGCTTTGTCTACATCTGAGAGTCGGCTAAGTTGCCTCTCCGCACATTCTCCACGGAGGGTGCGGGAGGTGACATCCGCGAGCTGCATATCGAGCGCATTGACCAGCTCGACACCACAGTCGTGCAGAAGCGCCGACGCGATCAGACGTCCGTCGAACACTGCCTTGGTCACCGACGGGGAGCGGAGGATGTCGAAGAGCGGCTGAAGGGCAGCACAGTCGAGGGTGATGAGATCGAAGTGGAACACTTGAGATGGACGCTCGATGGTGGCGAAGGAGAGGATGCAAGGAGAGCCACCCTTATAGCCGAGGTCGTAGCCTTGGCATGTAATCGCCAACGCCGACTGAGCTCGGAGGATGGGGAGAGCTGCAGCAACCGAGGCGGCGCTGTCGCAGATGGATTCTGGTTCGGAGTTGTACTGGCCCATACAGTGGAGGAAGTGGAGGAAGAGAGTTGGGTGCTCAGGCTTCAGCCACAAGGCATCCTCGAGGCTTCTACCTCTTTTAGTCTCGTGAACCTCTCATGGCATTCTAATTTGGGAACCCTGTCATACGAGCCTGGAACAATCTGCGGCCACTTACTGCTTCCCGATTGTCTATCCAAGGGCTGTTTCCGGCTTGAACTTTCTCCACGTCGAAAGTCTGGTGCTGAAACAGAAGTGGCAAACTGTGAGAGCCGATAAACCAAGGAGATTCGGCATAGAACATAGAGTCCCATGCCAACCAGAGCTCTGCAGGAAGAAGGAAAAGGTAGGCAATGGTTGGCTTCTTTGCCATCGTTGTGTGCAGATTGAGTGTGGATAGGACGGTGTTTGCGCCATGATTTCTGCCATTATCTGTTAGCATCCGCGACTGAATCCGTGCCGGAAGTTGGTTGTCGTCTTACTTCCATTAATGTGTTGAAACAAGATTAGCTATCTACAAGGGGCGCGCGGTACGAGCCCGAATGCCTATGCTCTCCGAGTCAGACGATTTGGAGCTTCATTAATTACGGTGTCTGTGAGAGACTGGGGATTAACTGTGGCATTTACGGGAATTTAGTGGACTCACAAATTGCAGATTTCAACCGGCCACAATTTCCAGCTTTCCTGTGGTCCGGGCCAAGCTTGGGCTGAGCGAATGGATGAGAGACAAACGAGGCAGCCACATCAACTGGACGTGACTGCTTTTTGATGCGTGCTGCATCGCCTCTTGAACTCCTTCCACAACAACTGGGTCTTAAGTCTTGACGCGCCAGGACCTGAGCTTCTGCGTTGCTTCTGCGCAACCTTTTGACGCCGATCCCCATTCTAGTTCGCATCTGAGGGTTAAGTATCGAATCTCAACGCGACTTGCCAAAATTAGGGCGGAAAAGGAAACGAAAAGATGACTCGGAGAGCTTGCAATTTGGCGATGGATTGACACTTATGGAAGTCTGGCTATCGCCGGCCTCAGTGCTTTACATAATTTGCCAGCGTTAACTGGTCGGAGCAAAGGAGCGAGCTGGGCACGAGGATACTGGATTAGCACAGAGCAACATCTGCGTAAAAGAGGGGATTTCTCCGGTCATTCTGGGTTCCTTGGTCGTGGTCAAGTCGTGGTACGAAAGAAAGAGTGGGAATGTTACACGGTGTGACACACCTTCGGCTAACAACGGCAAGCTCCTCTTTCCCACCGACCACGACCACGTTTCTCGGCAACGCTAGCTGGCTCCGTCCACTCCCTTCTGAGGTTACTTATCTCCGAGATTCTCATTGACTACTATGTCGCAATTCCCACGCAATTCCAGAACTACCGATCAAATTAGCTGGCATCGCGCCATAATTGCTTCAAACGGCAGCATACCCAGAATTAGCCTGCTGGCTGAGGTTGCGGTACTCAAAGCAAGGCCCAAGACGACAAGGTGTGTCTTTCGTTGTTCTTTCGCAGGCAGGTTTTCTGTGATCCCAGGGCCTCAAGCAAATTTGAGGCTTTGTTTACCACGAAAGGCGATGGTTGTGTTTCTGATATTTCAGCCCCAGAGTTCTCGCTTCGAAAAGGCACCCGTGATCTAATTTATAAGGCGCGAAGAGTTGCCGAAGAGGTCCTGTCTCTGGCTTTCTTTCTCCTCAGTCGATATGACTTTGCACAAAGTCTTTCTCGCGTTTGTGGCGTTCGCAATCTCGGTATCCGGCCAAGACCAATTCCAAACCGTATTCAAGAGCCAACCTGAAACCGAACCGACAATCCAGTTCCACCACTCCATTAGGCGCGTCGCTGTCGTCGGAGCAGGACCGTCCGGACTCCAAGCAACCGCGCGGCTCGTCGAGCACAACTTTACGGTCCGCCTCTTTGACCGTGCGCCGCATCCGGGCGGAAACTGGCAGTATAGCGAGGAGACACCTGTTAGGGAGTCGTATCCGTACGTTCTGCGCGCGCTATAATTTTTCAACCCAAGCTGGACTGACATCGACTTGGATTCAGCGATAGGCGGCCGGGCGATTATTACGCTGAGATACCTGCACAGATCCCGACGATACGATATTATAGCGAGGGCGAGGACGGGTTGACGCTGGATTATAGGTGGAGGGAACTCTGGCGCCCGAGGCCGGTTTGGTACAATCTGTTTACGAATTCGCCCAAAGTGAGCCCTCAATAAAAGTCTTGCTTCGACATCCAGTGTATTGACTGGAAGCGTTTCAGGTGAGCACCGAGCTCCCGGACGTTCCCTACGATCCCAAGGTCCCATGGGTGCTCGACCGCGATACGATCCAGCGGCACGTCCGCTCGTACGCGTCGCACCACTGCCTCAATTCGAACGACTACTGCCCCCGGAAGGGGACACCCGCGGCCCCGCCGGTAACCTCGTACTCGACGCGCGTGGAGAGGGTCGAGAAGGATGCGGAGACCCACACGTGGGTGCTCACCCTCCGCCGTCTCCAGCGGTTGCCCGAGTCCGACCGCATTCTGGAAAAATGGTGGACGGAGAGCTTCGATGCGGTGTTCCTCGCGGCGGGCCCGTGGGCGTCGACGCACGTCCCCGACATCGCCGGTATCGTTGATTGGAGCAAAGCGAAAGTCGGGAACCAGTACAGCGTGTACGATTCGCAGACGTACCGGCATCCTGAGCGGTATACCGGCAAGGTGAGGGCCCAGTGAAACTTATTTTCTATAATTATGCTGAGATGTTGGCCGGCAGACTGTGCTCATCCTCGGCTCCTCTGTCTCGGCGTCTGAAATTGCGCGCGACATTAGTCCGTACGCACATCGGATTATTGCGAGCGTTCGGGTAAGAGCACTCTCCAATTGTAAAAATGCCTCTCATCAATTCATTCAATTTCATTCCATTCTCAGCCTCCCAAAGAACTCACAGTTCGGCGAAAACTTAGTCTCTCGAGATTCCCCAACGCCACAGAAATCGTGCCAGAGATCGCGTCCTTCGACCCTCTTAAAACGCATACCGATGGCATCCGTGACGGGAAAATCCATCTCATAAATGGATCCGTTCTGCAGGGTATCGATGAGGTACACCATTTGTACGATTCATTCCAGCGCCCGTATTGACGTTCGCCCAGATCATCCTCGCCTCAGGATACCGAAGCTCTCCATTGTATCCTCATAACTTGTGAGTATCAGTGCCTTATTCGCATATCCAGCGTACTAAATTCGAGCGGGGCAGAACAACGCGGACTCCCGAAGACACCTTATGGACTGGGCATTGGGCACAGGATCCGACGATAGCATATTCCATCGGTAACTAATTTTACATCCTTTTCATAATTATGAACTCGTTAAATTCATGCGTCGTTTCAGGACGTACATGGACTCTGGGTCGGTACCAGGCCTACGGAATTGCCAAGGTATGGGCGGGGAAGGCGCAGCTGCCCCCGCTCGACCAGACGGAGGACGGGGAAACCAAACCTCCGTCTATGGTGTGGTTCGGTGAAGGTTTGTACCAGCCAGCTGGTTGTCTTCGTTCGGGCGTTCATATCGCGCAGATATATTTCGACGTTACATTACATGGCTGAACGACGCCTCGCTGAAGTACGGTGGGCGCTTCGTCGAGCCTCCTCCGATTGAGTACGTCGTTATCAAGTCAAATCCTTACGCACTCACGCACTGCCCGCAGGAACCTTGAGGCTCTGAAATATTACTCGGTGGTTCATTTCCTCACTGCGAATGTAACGGCGCTGGAAGACATCGGCCTGAGCTCTATATCAATGCTCCCACGACTGCTCAAGGTTGGAGATCCGTGGGAAGCGTTGGTCGATGAAGATGACGATTGGTAGTTTCTCTGACGCAGAGAATGCGGAAACGTTGTCAGTTATATATATATATATGGTCGATTGGGGAATTCTGTTCCTCATTTTTTTTGATTCTGTTTGCAAAGAACATTTGAATTACAGTAAACCGGTTGATCTGTCCCAAAGTCTGTACTCCGCTGGAATATAACCGCACCCTCCAAACCGATCGGAATGTCTAGTATTCATCAGCAATGTACCCCCAAAAATCGGGGCTCCTCAAAAAAAGGGTGTCCGCGCACGTTTGTAGCTGTCGAAAGTGTGATGTTTCTGTGTGAGATAATTATCCAGGTTTGGAAAGCTCTTCTATCTGCGCCTCCTTTCTTCCGAAACTCTCATGGCGTCGACCTTGACTCGAAACTGCTTCAATTTCAGACCCAGAATCGCCGGAAATCTTATACGCTTTTACATCGGAATTGCTGCTCTCACCGCTGCGATATGGCTCACAAAATACCACACCCAATGCGCACGGTTACACTTTGACGACACTCGTCCTCCCCCGAAGCGGCCTCCGGAGCAACGTCCTCCGAAGGACTTCGAGTGGAAAGTGCCCGGCGACGCGCATGTTCACGGGCTCACCTTGCTGGACAATATCTATCTCCGCAATGGGACGCTCTATGTCATATCCGTCGATCCTCCATCGGAATTCCCCCCGCTGGACAGGCTACTTTCCCAGGGGGTGGGCAGTAGTGAAGGCGACACTGAGGTAGGTGGTGAGGCTAGACCTCGAGCCCTCTGCATTGGAGGCTTGTATATTAATTTTATTTCAGCGACTACGGTTTATAACCCCCGAGCAAGCAAGGCGCATAAACCCCAACGGAGCAATGCGTTTTTTTGGGGAATTAATCACCCGCATTGAGGGTGTTTCTGTAATAGTGTATGATCCACCTCCACTCATGAAAGTTCGTTGTGTTTAAATTATCCGCGTTCACTAAACTATGTTCGCATTTTATGTTTAGGATTTCTACCACTGGTTCGGAGAGATCATCCTGGGCGCCTGGCGGGTATACTCACACATCTTAATCTCCCAACCGTACGACTGGCGGACGCAACCTCCCAACCACCTTCTCTTTCCCCGGCGCTTTATCCTTCCCGTACGTTCCGCTTCTCTACGAAATCCTACGCTTAACGGCGGCGGCGCTGCAGTTAATGGACAACAAGGAACAGCGCGATTTGGCGGGAAAGCATGGTCCACTGATGCGTGCGATTTTTCCCAAGGCAGCCATCGAGCCGGCGGGGTACTGGGAGGACCTGAGACAACTGGGCACTGTAGTGTTCGATCGGGTGATGCTTGTGAATCGCGCCGCAGCGCAAACACAGTGAGCATCGCGTTGATTGCGTTCTCCAACCGAGCGAACTGATCTGTGGGCGTCATGGGAAGCCCGTTTGCGCGCGCGTGGTCCAATATGCTCGGGGGCGCGATGAACGTTACCGCCCCGGCCCACTTTTGGGCACCTGTACGGAGCTCGTTGTGGGAGATGATGCTCCCACTGCACCTCAACCCCGATGTAGGGCCCAGCTCGGCAGGTAAATCGAGACAGCAGCCCTTGGTCACATACATATCGCGGCAGGCGTACGACAGACGCCTGGTCCAAGCGGACCACGAAGCGCTGATTGTGGCACTTCGCGCACTCGAGGGGAGCGGCATTTGCGAGGTACGGGTTGCGGTCATAGAGGAGATGACGCTAAGGGAGCAGGTTGAGCTTGTGGTGGAAAGCACGGTAGGCTGGTTCAATATATTCTATGTTGCGTGGATTGAAATGCTCCCCGGCAGATATTAGTGGGAGTTCACGGCGATGGGCTAACTATGGGTGTATTTCTTTTGCGATTTCATTCGTCGTGGGTAATCTAATCAATATTCTGCTGCAATGTAGCACCAGTTGTGGATGAAGCCCGGGGCGACGGTGATAGAAATTTTCATCCCAAACGGTATATATTGCAAGGTTTTAGTTTCTCCTTTGAGCCCTGTTCATTTGCGGTACAGGGTATTCATTCTATTACGAAATCTTGGCTAGGAACATGGGTCATCGCGTGAGCTTACCCAAAAAATTACATCCTGATCGAGCTGACCTCTGGGAAGCATTATGCTGTTTGGAATGATACATTTTTTACTTATGAGGCGGGAACATATCACCCAGTACGTGTAATGCTTATACTGGCTTCAACTCCGTGACCGAAGCTGAACCCTCCGCAGGGTGTCAACTTTCCAGATGGCTTCGACGGTGCAATCCCGGTGCACGGACCGACTGTGGCCAGCATTGTAAGAACCAGTTTGAGATCACCGTCTCCCCCGTACCTTCCTCTCGGCCGCCCGCGCGACCTTTTCGTTTGTCCTGATTGCTAGTTGTAAATTCATGCGTAGAGACAGAGAAACCAATCTGTCCGCCTATTAAATAGTTCACAAGAATCTCTAGATTTCGTGCGCCCATGCTCCTTCAAAACAGGCATACGACCTTGTCAGCGAACGGCATTCCAGCCGTACACCAACGCGTCCGCACCGCAATTCCACACGTACGGCACGGCACATCGCGTCTAAGCTCGGCAAGCAAACGGTGGCAGTGCGCAACGTCGCTCTTGATCACCTCAGGGAGCGCCGCCATCATGCCGTAAAGGGCCTCTTAGGTACCCTAAACCGTTGACTAAAGGGTACCTAAGAGGTCCCTTTCCGCCGGGTGACGGCGGATGTCTTGACATGACATCAATCATTTCCTGTTTGGGTGCAAAATTGATCATCATTGACGGGTTCCCCGACCGCGTCGGTGGGCGCGGTGGATGGCGGATGTGTGATGGCGGGTTCAAAATAGGTCTAATTCAGCACTTTGAACTTTGGTAACAAGACATAATTTAACACTGATTATGGGGCATTACATACAGGTAATAAACTGCCCTTGAATTGCACATGGCGGATGCCGCCACCTGGCCAAAATAAAGCTGGTTTTACCGTATCTCCAACTGCAGGGAGAAAGAAGCTTGCTGCCACAAAATTTACAGCTAACAAGTACAAGTACTGCATGTCTGGGATGCAGCAGCCACATTTTGTGTACAAGGCGGATGCCACCTCCTTGCCCACAAAAGTCGGATTTCCACCCAGCAACAATCAGAGAGTGCTTTGCAGCAGCAAAACACGCAGCTGATATGTGGGAGTTGGTGTCAGGATGCAGACACTCTCCCTCGGTTCATGTATGGTCTGTCCTATTGCATCATGGCGGCGGAGGGGTCTGCCGCTGTATTGATTTTATTTTGAACATGGTATAGGGATTTTTGTAGGCACTTCCCTCAGAATCTTTACATTTTTAGTAGGGGTTTTGAATTTAGTGTTCTCTCATTGGTCCCCCTTGAAATGGACTACTAGATCAGACTGGCAGCTTCCTCTGCCGTGGATTTGCATCTACAGAACCAATAAATTAACTGGTCAAGTATACTGAGAGCTGTTATTTTCATTCGCCTATCGGCTCTTCATCAAATTATCTTGCTCCAAGCAATGTGTATCACACCTCCTGGTCCTTGTAACCTTTGACTGCCAGATTTCTCCAAGCCTACCAGACTGAGTCTAGATGATACTACTGGGTGGGCTCTCAAGCAATTATCAAAGTCCATTCATTCAGGTGTTTATCTCTTTGAATCAATGGAGATGTCCATGCAATTCCAAAAAGAATAAAATGACCTTTTTGTTTTGGCTGGTATTTCAGTAAATCTTGCTCTTGCTCTTGCAAATGTAGCTTACCCGTGAATCCATTCTTAAGATAGCACAGGCAGAATCCTGTTGATGGTGACCTCTGCCGGCATCATCCGCCATAATGGTGGAAGCCTCCGCCTGTCTGATGGTGCCATAAAATTTTTATAACAAGCTTGGGAAATGTCTCCAGACCTTTAAACCGTTCCCCTAATGCATAATTTTTCATTTGAACAATGCACTCAATCATTCTGGACTCAGCTGCAGTCCCGGGTGGTGTTCGGCCCGGGAATTGATGAGCCAATCAGTAGCTGTATAAACATCGTCCTAATGTAAAACATTATTTACAAACCCAATACTCTCCCAAATGTTAATTCCTGGCTACAAAACTCTTCCCCCACACCCTCCCATTGGGATTTGATACAGTCTTGGTGAGTTCTACTGATATTCCAGGTGTTTAATTTGTTGTGCAAGAATATCCATGAAGTTCAACTATAATTTACTGTTGAATCCTGGTCAAACCAGGAAAACTTGCAAATTCAAAATATTGGGTAGTTTCTTTTCAGTTGGGTGCCTTTGCATATGCTACCATATAATGGCAATGTGTTTTAAGTTGCTGCAAGGTAGGTATTAAGCGAGGGAGAGCAAGAAATCTAAGGGGGGAGATCGCAAAATGAGGTTTTCACAATCTTGTTCCTCACAGGTGATTAGATCTCTGGCCTTTCCTTTCCAGTAAGTGAAGGGGTCACTAGAGACCTTGGCCATGCAAGATGTAGACTTATTACATGAGTGCTGGGTTTGCTGGGCATTGTGGCGGAGGCATGGCGGAGGCCACCGCCGACTACATCAGACACTGCAAAGGAATGGATTACTTGGTTTATATACATCTCCTAACTTCAATCATGTTCAGACCTGATGGGAGCCCTGGTACAATGTTTCGTGATCCAGTCAATGCAACCGCAAATGCTGGTTGAACTCCAAAAGATTAATAGTACATTCACTCATGTGTTATGCAGCATTTTGTGGGACTGAATCTCACAGTGTTTCTTGGTTGCTCCCTTGCAGTCCTCACTCCTATCCACCATGGCAGCTGTGGTATGAAGGATGTATTGACATTATGTCACCACTAACTGTCATTCATACTGATGTGATGCTCAGTTTACGGTAGACCAGCTCTGCTGCTGAAGCAATTGAAACAAAAGCCTGTAAAAAAATACCCTCGCCATGTGTTGAAGCATTGAAACAAACGGGCAGCGGTGAATGGCTCCACCTCCATGATCCAATATGTTCAAAGTGTGTAGGAACCAAGTGCCAATTCAACATACCAACACTTTCTTTGACCTGAAGCTGGTCTAGCCAGAGCCTGTATATAATACCCGTCACTGGTTGAAAAGTGATGCAGCGGCAGATTACTCTGCCGCCGTAGTCCAACGGGTTACATCAAGCATCAGCAATCCACAAATGGACATGTAATTTCTCAAGATGAGGCCATTCAAGCCAGAGTCTGCACAAACATACTTGTTCCGGGTTGAAAAAACCAACCCAGCGGCAGATGCCTCTGCCGCCATAATCCAACAGGCTTGAGCATGCTTCAACCATGCACAATTGGTCTCCAAATACATGGAATGGTACATTGGTACATGAGTATGGTTCTATGCAAAATCCGCTTGAATGCTATACAAAATACACCTGAAAATACTGCGCAGAGCGCGGCAGTTCCTGCACAGATGCAGCTGCATCTGAGTAGTGGTGGCAAGGTTCGGTTCGGTTCGCGTTCGGGGCCCTTCGCTCTGAACGCCGAACCTGAACCTGGTGTTCGGTCCGGGCCAGCGCCGAACCTTGAACCTGAACGCCGCGTTCAGGTTCAAGGCGTTCGGTTCGGCGTTCGGACGCGGTTCGAACGCTGAACTTGTCGAATTTTCTTCCCCGCTGCAAAGATAGCAAAATTTGCGCGCCACGAATTCATTTATAGAAGTACGTATCTAGTGAGTAATTCAAGTTATAAATTGCCATCCTCCGCCTCATCCTCGGTGAAATACCCAAAGTCTGCGTCAAGTTCTGCAATGAGGGCGTCTATGTGCTTTGCTGCAATGGTGCTAGCACTGATATGGCCATTGCGGTACGCACTTTTAAGCAATTGAAGTGCACCAACCAGATTGGTACTCAGAGAATTCCGCAGCTTTGTATCAGTCAGACTTCCACTTGAAAATGCACGTTCCGCTGGAGTGGCAGACCCCTGGATGGCCAGGTAGTCTCGAGCCATCCGACGTAGGGTCGGACGCGAGGTGTTGTGCTTGTTATAGATGGAGATTAACAATGGAATATTCGACAAAAAGTATCACTTACACCCCAATAATGTAAGATATTATCTGTCTTCTCAAGGGGCGAAGAAAGATAGCCTTTCAATTCATCTCTAGGTTGCGCACGAGCTCTCTCCTCCTGTTGAACTGCATTCACAGCATCCAGCAGGAACGAGCTGCCGTATCGTCCAGGCACGGCGGGCTTGACATTGGCAATGTCAGCAGTGGATGGTACAAGGTCCGAGTTGGCCGCCGTCACGGCAGAATAGCGGTCGAACTAGCCAATAGTGAATGAAAAATCCAATGATAACATCGAAAGCGTACCACTTTTTCCAAGGCCTTGATACCCTGTTTATATTCCTTAGAGTCAGGTCCCAGCTGGAGTGGCGAGAAGATGTAGCAGGATCCGAGCAGAACGACCAAGGCATGCGCCCTGTCGGGTCGGCGTCGATAGTAGGGACCAAGATGCGATTTTACTTAATATGTCATTTTAGCGATGTCTCGGATGAGGATCTTCATCACGATTTCCATTTGCGTTCGCGGTCCGAACCGCGTTCGAACGCGTTCAGGAAATCTGGCCACTGAGTGAACCGCGAACCGAACCTGGCGTTCAGGTTCAGGCATTTGCTGAACCTGAACGCCGAACGCGCGTCCGGTTCAGGTTCGGTTCAGGTTCGGACCGATTTCCGGACCGAACCTTGCCACCACTACATCTGAGGCACCTAACATAGCAGCTCAGTTGTGGATGTTGTTGGGACAAAGCTCTCTCAGATTGCAGCTTAAAACGGGCTAAAGAGCACTTTTTATTTTTGGGTAGGTGCATCCGCCGCCTATGACGCGACGGCAAGCGCGACGTCATGCACGGCGATAATTGCCAAATATGGAAGACATCCGCCACCACCCGGCGGAAAGGGACCTCTTAGGTACCCTTTAGTCAACGGTCTAGGGTACCTAAGAGGCCCCTTACGGCATGGCGGCGGCGCTCCCTCAGGTGCTCTTGATTTTATCCCGACCCCTCGGACTCGGCGCTATTTAACTAGCAGCAAGTCTCAATTGTGTCGTTATATCCTCTTCTCCACTCACCTCCAACATGCCCTCCCTCTCCATTGTTCGCACTTTTAACGCTGCCTTCTCGCCTTCGTACACTCCTGTCGCCATTTTCGTTGGCGGTACATCGGGCATCGGACAAGGCATGGCTGAGGCTTTTGCGCGGCATACAAAGGGGAATGCGCACATTGTCATCGTTGGGCGCAACCGCGCCGCCGCCGAGTCCATCATCGCCACATTTCCAAAGCCTACGGCCGCCGGGGTGAAGCACGAATTTGTCGAGTGCGATGCCACGTTGATGAAGAACGTCCACCGCGTGGCGGGCGAGTTGTACGCGCGCTTCCCCAGGATTAATATTCTTGCGCTCTCCACGGGAGTGATGACGATGAACGGGCGCGACGAGACGGAGGAGGGCATTGACCGCAAGCTCGCCCTGCATTACTATGGCAGGTGGCGCTTCATCAAAGACCTTCTACCGGCGCTTGAGGCTGCGCACCAAGGGGGCGAGGACGCGAAGGTGATTTCCGTCCTTGCTGCGGGTGACGGAGGCAAGATCGACCTTGACGACCTCGGGCTCAAGAAGAACTTCAGCGTTTCAAACGCCGCCGCAGCTGCACCGACATACAACGACATCATGGTAAATGTCCGTACCCATTTCTTGTCATGGATATATCTCCTAGTATGCTACTTATCTGCTGCGCAGGATCTGGCCGCCCGGCATCCCGGACTTTCCTTCGTTCACTCGTACCCGGGCGTTGTGGCCACAGGCCTGCTCAACTCGTCCGACTCGCGGATATTGAAGGCGACGAGCAGCATCCTCATGCCGCTCCTCAAACCATTCATATATTCGGTAGAGACGTCCGGCGAGCATCAGCTGTACGCAGTGCTTAAAGCTGGACCTGGGGCGGTGCGCACGAACGATAAGGGCGATGAAATCGGGTTAACGAAAGCGTACTATGGGTCGCCGGAGGCGTTAGCGCGGCTGTGGAAGCACACAGAGGAGGCGACGGCCGTATGATTTTTGAGAAGTACTGCCTTTTAGGCGTGAAGGTGAAGAGGGTTGGCATGAGTCTGTGCATCGCTGCGTTTTGAAAACAATAATATACTTCCCAGAACTAATTGAAGTCCCAGTGATTTTCGCATGAGCTAAAGATATTGTCGGATTGACCTACATTTCTGCGTGATGGCGAGGAAAGCTTGGTCCCCCTGCAGGAACCAACGGATCTGATACTCGTGAGTTGTTAATCCCTCAGCAGCGACAAAAAAAAATCGAGATCCTTACACGTTTGTGGTCTTGCCTTCTCTGTCAAAGAATATTTCTGCGTGAGAGGTGATTTCCCAGGTTTGGAAGGCTCTTCTATCTGCGCCTCCTTTTCTCCGACACTCTCATGGTGTCGACTCGTGCTCGGAGCTGCTGCTTTATTCTCAGGTTCCGACTCTTGCGAGACGCTGCGCTGCTTGCAATCGTTGCAGTCGTCTCTGTCGCCGCACCGATATGGCTCCTAGAAACCTACAATCACTGCACATTGTTACAGTGGCACTCCGACAACACCCGTCCACCCCCGCAGAAACCTTCTCAGCAAATTCCTCCTTCAGCCTGGCAATTGACCAAAATCCACAGCAGCGCACATGTTGACGGTTTCACCCTTTTGGAGAATATTTATCTTCGCAATGGGACGATGTATGTAGTAACGGACGATCGTATCTCGGAATTCCCGCCGCTCGACCGACTCCTTTCCCGAGCGGAAGACGCAGTCGGCGGGATCGGGACCAGCACTGAGGCGGACGATGAGGCCAGCTTTTTTTTGTGTCGTACATTCTAGTCATTTTAATTTTATTCCAGCGACTGCGGTTTATAACGCCCGACGACGCGAAGCGTGTCTTCGGTGATGTAGTCACACGCACTGAGGGTTTTTCTGTGATCGTGTACGATCCGGCCGAGCTTATGAAGGTTCAGAATCGTTGCGTATCTGGATGGATGAAACCATCTTCATATCTTCTTTCAGGATTTTTACCACTGGTTCGGAGAGATTCTCCTTGGCGCCTGGCGAGTGTATTCGCACATAATAATATCCCAACCCTATGAATCGCACACGCAACCCCCTAATCACCTTCCCTTTCCCCAGCGCTTTATCCTACCTGTACGTCTCCGTTTCTCCAACACAACGTATGCTTGAATGTATGAAGTTCACGGACAACGACGAGCAGCCCGATCTGGCGGGGAAGCACAGCGCGTTGATGCGTGCGATGTTTCCGAACACAGCTATCGAGTCGGCGGGATACTGGGACGACCTCAAACAACTAGGCACGACTGTCGTGTTCGATCGGGTGATGCTGGTGAATCGGAACGCGGCTTATAAACAGTGAGCATCGAATTGCGCTCTCCAACAGCCGGCCCAACTCATCTGTGCGTCTCATGACAAGCCCATCTGCGCGTTTGTGGTCCAATATGATTGCGGGTGCGATGAACGTCACTGTCATGGACCACTTTTGGTCGCCGCTACGGGGTTCTCTGTGGCGGAGCATGATCCTGTACAAGCATAACCCTGAAATACTGCTAAGCCCCGATATGGCTGAGGACGTATGGTGGGAGTGGTGGCACATACTGGTGGTCACATACATCTCGCGCCAGAGATACGACCGACGCCTCGCCGCGACGGACCATGAGGCGCTGCTTGCAGGGCTACGCGCGCTCGAGGCGGAAGGCATCTGCAAAGTACGGGTCGCGGTCCTGGAGGAAATGCCTCTGATGGAGCAGGTTGAGCTTATGACGAGAAGCGCAGTAAGAGGTTTACTATCGTCCTCCCCTCCGGCATCTAATCCATGGAAATCGTTCCTGGTAGATATTGATCGGAGTTCATGGTAGTGGGCTAACTGTCAGTGATTTTCTTTTGCGATTTGATTCGTCATGGGGAAGTTAATCAATATCGCGCTGCAATTTAGCACCAGTTGTGGATGAGGCCTGGAACAACGGTGATAGAAATTGTCATCCCAGACGGTATATGTCGCAGTTTTGCTCTCTGATACGCTACTGAATCTGGGTACAGGGTATTCATTCGACTACGAAATCTTGTCTAGGAACATGGGCCTTCGCGTAAGTTCTGAATAAATTTAAATTCTGGTCGGGCTAATCATAGCGAAGCATTATGCCGTTTGGAATGATACATTTTTTACTTATGAGCCAGGAACATATCACCCGGTGCGTGTGATGCTTGAAAGGTATTTCAACTTCGAAACCGAACTTGAACACTCTGCAGGGCGTCAACTTCCAGATGGCTTTGACGGTGTGATCCCAGTCCACGGACCGACCGTCGCCAGTCTCGTCAAAGCCAGTTTGAGATCGCCCTTTCCCCATCCACCATATCAGGCACAGCTTGGCCACTGGGGGAACCGTTTTGTTTGTTATGACGCTCCACTGTGCGGTCCATCTTGGGTCTCCTAGTTTTCATTTGGCTTTCGTATCATGCACGGTCGATAAAGAAATGTAAATTTCTCCACCATTTTGAATGGACTGTGGAGTGACCAGAACCTCCATGCAGAGCAGACTCTGCTGAACCTTAAGCACTCACCGCAAATTCCTCGATGGGATACAGAGGATGTCAATGATCATCAACCAAAAACCCGCGAGCTGTCGTACAGAAGTGATCCTGTCGAACTGTGTGCGCAAGTACGAGAGACTAAATGATTAGACCATACCTCTCGATGTCATCGGAAAAATAGATAATAGGAGGGTTTCGCGTCCGAGTTTCCGCCCACACACACCATCGAGGTCGAAACACGAGAAATGCGGGCATAATCCACTGGGAGTTGAACTACAAATAATATGACAGCACAAAAGTCGAGCCCTCCATGCTAGCATTCATCACCGCACAATCATACGTGGACAGACCGCAGCACAGTAAACCCTTTGGCGGCAACACAACTGTACCGTACATGGTGGCATTGACATCGTCTTCGTTCTGATCGTCTCGGCCGTGCCAGATACGATAGACACCTGCCTGGAAGCTTGCGGCATAGCCGGAATGGGTGGATAAGTGAAGCCCTGTCGACATGCTAGTGCGCTGGGCGCCAACGAAAGTCAATGAAAATGGAGTGCTGGAAATTTTATAGCGGAAAACGGCCGGGAGCTCTCCTGTTTCCCCATCAGGACGGAAAGTCGGATCATAGAGGCAAACGAGGACTTGGTACGTCCCGCGCTGGAGGGGACTTTCGTTAATCGAAACTATCGCGTCGGTAAAGCTGCAGGCCTTGATAGGCCGATTATCGAGAAGGGGTTTGTGCTTGACCAGCGGTGTGAGAAGACTGATAGGAAGGTAAGGGACCGCGTTTAGTCCGGTGAGTGGGCGCCAATGGGAGGCAAAATCTAGAGTAGCCAGAGCATACACGAGGAGACGTGGTGCAGGGCCATCAGGGTCGGCGGTTGAGCTACAATAATGCAGAATTACGATATATCCAGGGATCAGACTGATGACCTGTGAGACGAATCAGTACCGTGCGCCGGAGCCTAGATAAGAGAGAAACGACTACCCACTCGTGGCTGCAACTCACTCAATTCATTCAAGAAGACGTACTCCCGAGTCCGCCAGTTGACAAGCAAAATTTGAGCTGTGAAATTGACAACTACGATGTTTCCAGCTACCGCCTTATCTGGCAGAAAAGCACCACGTTGAGAAAATGGGACATTCAGGTTATCGATGAGGGTCCAGCTTTGCATATCAACGCAGAAGATCTCTAGTGCCTTTTTGGTCCTGCTGCACCGGAGTTATTGTAATCCGTGAATTCATCCACACGGGGCGTACCTAAGAGCAGCCACAACGAGTGTATTGTCGTCTTGCGCAACCGAAAATCGGAGAGCAACCCCGGCCTGGCTCCACACGCGTCGTTTTTCTAGTATATCCCATATTCCCAGATCTGCGAGATGTGCGACGATGATATGGCGGCCACCATTGATTAGGCGCACGCTGTCAGGTCGGATAACGGTATCAAAGGGAACCTTGATTTCAGCGGCGAGCTGCGGCCGTACCTCCCCAGAGGTATCAGAGTCCTTGCGCCATGTACTGGGCCCGACAACGAGGGTTTTCACTTGATCAATGAGCTGCGTCGTTGTGTGCTGGGACAGGTCTGACGGTGGAGTTTCGATGAAGGAGCGCGATCTGAGATCGGAAATGAGCAAAATCCAGAGCTGTTTCACCAATGAGATTGCGCGTAAGTTCCGATTCACCTGCAAGAACGGAGAATTTGACTCTTTGGCATGTGTGAAGAGAAAGGGGAGAATCTCGAGCTCACTCGAGAAACATAAAGAACGGTGGAGATATCTGAAAGGGAAAGTATCTTCAGTAACACGTCCTGCCCCAGTCCTTCGAGAGTGCTGGCTGGCATCTGGTTGATTAAGACAATCGTTCTGTCGTCGACTGTTTGTTTACCGTCCCCTGATCGATGGATGTCTATTTGGCCCTGCTGACCATTGGCCTTACCACCAAACAACGCTGACCGCTTCCATCGATTCTTTCGTGCTTTCTCGTGCTCAGCCTCTGTCTGCCCTGGTATTCTCCGGTCTACTTGGCCGTTCTAGCTGACTGTCGAAATACCTTGCTCCTCGAAGGAACTGGCTCATCGGCGAATCTACGCGTTTCTCCGGATTTCTAGTCTGACTTTCCACTCGTAACCTGATTCCGAAGGATTTCTGTCCTTCTGCCCGATTTTTTGGGTGTAACTGACTGTAAGTCGTATGCAAAAATGTATAGAACATCTCATGAACGCAGGAGCAGACTTGCGATGGCAAGTCATTACCAGGCCCATTCCGGGCCCGGTCCATCCAGCTATTACATGCAGCCGCAATCGCCCACACCCCCGCAGAACTATGTCTATGGCCCTGGAAGCCCAGTCCCCGGTACGTCTGCCGGCCCAAATGGCTATCCGTACCAGTATTCGGGGCCACCGGTGCAGATGGGCTCTCACCACCCGGGTATGCCGCCACAACAGGGCTCGTCCCCGCGGATGAACGGGCGTGGGGGCAGCGGAAACGGAGCAGGTACGGGGTATATGAATCAGCAATCATCCAGAGGCGGACACGGACATGGAGGACACGGACATGGAGGACACGGACACGCGTCGTATGCCCACGCACACCCACACGCCCAGGCAAACTACCGTCCACCGTATGCTGGGCAACAGTATCCCCACCCGCACCCGCACGCCCAAATGCAACCCAAGTACCCGCAGGCAGCGTACCCGCACCAGCCGCCGTATGGCGTGTATGCGCCGCCGCCGCCAGCATCTGCGTGGGGGCAGCAACAACATCAGCAGCAGCAGCAGCATCAACAGCCGCTCTCACCGCTAACAAAAGACGTGCCGCTGTCGTCCCCGCAGGAGCTCGTAACACCCACGGCACCAGCGCAGCCATATTATGGCGCACCCCAGCCGCCGCCTCCTTCTGAGTATCCACAAAATCAAAACCAAATTCAAAATCTGCCCCGCCACCAGCCGACACCCCCCGTCCCACCGCCAGCGCCAGGACAATCCGAAATTGAAACCGAAATCGACTCCGCGCCATCACTCCCAGACTCCGAGCTCGCACCCGAGTCCATCGCACCCGAGCCCGAGTCTGAACCCGAACCCGAACCCGAACCTATCCCCTACTCCCCCTACGCACAAATCGGCTCTCTCCCGGCCTCCTCCTCATCTTCCACCCTCCCCCATCCGTAACTTCACTCGACCCGTCCCATGCGGATGCGGGTGCCGATAGCGCGCCTGACGACTCAGACTCGAGCTCGGGCGGCTGGGCGATCTGGTCTCGGCGCCCACACAACCCCGCGCACGCACCGGGCGTGATCATCTCTCCGCATGCGCGCCCCCCGCCGGGCGTCGTCGCGCACGCGAGGGGGGAAAGGACGCCGCCTGCGTCACCTGTGCTGCCTCCCGCGCGCGAGCTCCCGGTCGAGGAAATATCGATATCGATATCAATTGAGGGTGACGTTGACGAGGGCGTCCACTCAGCATCAGTAGCAGCGGAGCCCGAAGCCGACGCCTCGCTAACCCCGGAAAACGAAAGCGCCACAGAGGACGGCGAGGGCGAGGCGCCGTCGTCGAGCGCGAGCACCGTTGATACCACGACGAGCACGCCCGACGCCCGCACGCCGACGACGACGGTGACGACAATGCCAGGCTCACCGGTGTCGAGCGCGACGTCCGTCTCGCTTTCCACAACCACGATCGCGAAGGTGGATGTAGGCCTCGACGTCCCTGTAATGGATGCCGTTACCGCTGCCGCTTCTTCGTCTTCGCCACCCCAAGAGGCAGACGCTACGTCGTCGTCGTCTTCATCTGCGCCTCCGGAGACTGCCGTCCCTGCACCCGTCCCGCCCGTGAAAAAATCATGGGCCTCCCTCCTGCGTACCCCGCCCCCGCCCGCCTCCGCCTCTTCCCCATCCTCCTCTTCCTCCTCCTCCGCCCCCACCGCCGGTGCTGTCCCCTCCTCTTCGTCTTCCACCGCCAGACCGAAATGGGTCGGCCTCCCCACATCGAGCGTCGTGGGTTTCTCCGTCCCCGCCGTCTCCAAGGAGGAGCGAGCGCGCCAGACGGAGGCGGCGAGCGCCAACCGCGCGGCGCTCGTAGCGCTTTTGTCTGCGCCCCCACCTGCCGCGGCGTCTGGTGCGGCGTCGGTGAGTACGCCGGGCGCGGGCGCGGGTGCGCCGTCGTTTGCGAGCGCCGCTATGGCTGCGGCTGCCCCGCCCAAGACGGCCAGCGTCGAAGCAGGAGCAGGAGCAGGAGCCGGAAGCAAAGTCAAGCTCACTCCGCGCGGGCTCGTCAACACGGGCAACATGTGCTTCGCGAACACAATACTGCAAGTGCTCGTATACTGCGCGCCGTTTGCGTCCCTTTTGGGCGCCTACATGCGCTCGTGGGGGATGCCGGCTTTGCTGGTGGAGAAGCCGGAGAAGGCGGGCTGTTGGCGGCGGCGCCGCTCGTGCGCGCGACGGGCGCGTTTTTGAGGGAGTTTGTTGTGGAGGAGAAGGAGAAGGAGACGGGTGCGGCGAGTGGGGGTGTCGGTGGCGGGAGCGGGAAGGGGAAGGGGAAGGCGGCGGAAAGGGAGAGGGAGAGGAGGGAGAGGGAAGAGGAGGAGCTGGAAGCGTTCATACCGACTGGGGTGTATGATGTGCTGAAGGGGAAGAAACGGTTTGATGGGATGCGGGTGAGTGCGCGGCGACTTTTCCTTTCTGTCGTTATATGCGAGCATTGGCCTTTCGTTCTCCTCCCTCTTCCTTGCATCTCCCATCTCCCATCTCGCACCTTTCCCCTCTCCTTCTTCACGTCAATCTGTGTGCTAACTTCATATCTGTAGGGCGGGCATCAAGAAGATGCAGAGGAGTTCCTCGGGTTCTTCCTCGACACGCTCGAGGAGGAGCTCCTCGCCGTTGTCGCCGCGCTCACTTCTCCCCCGCGCGCTACCTCCAGCGCGAGCGAAGCGGGCGGGAGCGGCAGTGGATCTGGAGCAAGCGGAGGGAAGGCCGTGGTGGAGGAGCGCGAGGAGGAGGCGCCCCCCGAGGCGGAGGATGGGTGGCTCGAGGTGGGAAGGAAGAATCGGACGGTTGTTACGCGAACGGTGCGTTTCCTCTTTTCGCGTCTTTCTGCAAGGGCATGATTTCTGACGCGCCCATAGATCAAAACGGCGGAATCGCCGATCACGCGCATATTCGGGGGCAAATTCCGCTCGACGCTGCGTGCGCCTGGGCAGAAAGACTCGGTCATCGTCGAGGACTGGCGGTCGCTGCGGCTTGATATCCAGGTACCTTCCCTTCCCCCCCCCTCCCCATTCTTTCTATAGTATAAATGTGCCACTAACGCGTGCTGCAGCGCGAAAGCATCCATACGATCCAAGACGCGCTCGCCTTCATCTCGCACCCGCAGACGGTACAGGTGACGAACCCCGCACGGCCAGGCATCGCCGTCGATGCGAGCCAACAAATACTCATCGAGGCACTTCCGCCCGTGCTCGTGCTGCACATCAAGCGCTTCTGCTACGACACGGCCGTCGGGGGTGTGGTCAAGGTCGGGAAGCAGATTGCGTTTGGCCCCGAGCTTGATATTGGGAGTGGTACGCGCACTTCTCGCTCCCTCTGACCGCGTGTGCTGACTTGAGGGCCGTAGACGTAATGGTGCCGACGGCGCGGAAGCAGCCGGTGAGGTATAAACTCTTCGGGGGTACGTCTCTCTCTCTCCCATTCCTCGCAGTTTACTGATCCAAAATCCCACCCAGCGGTCTACCACCACGGTGTCTCTGCCTCCGGCGGACACTACACCCTCGACGTACTGCACCCGACGCGCTTCCACACGAGCGAGGGCTGGGTGCGCATCGACGACGAGCTTGTGTCTGACGTGCGCCCTGCGGACGTGTTTGGCGCCCCGGCGGAGGACGACCCGCGTTGCGCGTATTTGCTGTTTTATAGGCGGATACGGTGACAGTAGATAATGCTGTGTGTGTGGGCTTTTTGTGAAATGTGACTGCGACTGCTGCTTTGCTTTGAGGCTGTTGGGATGTGTTGGGTCTTGGAGCCTGACTTGTGGATTGCGTTTAGAGCTGGCCTCTCAGAGAATCTTACCGTCTCGTTCTCATCTTTGATGCGAGGGTGAGCTCGGCTATATTATGACCCCTTCCTCGAGCTCTCGTCAGGGTGTCCTCGCTCCGTTTTCTATTCCTTTATTCCTCGCAAACCGTTTTCTATTCCTCGCAAACCATTCTCGTTTTGCTTTGCTTCGTCCTTCCATGTTGCCTTTTTGGGAAGATAAACAAATAGTCAACAACAAAACCATTCTCACATCAACCAAATGCTAACCAGTGGTGGCACCCTCGAAGGACTGGAGCAGGACGACGTCATGCTGAAAATATTCTCCCTTTCAGATGTCTCCACTGGTCTTTCCATGTCTCAGGTAACATTCTTCCCTACTTGATCCCTACCACTCTCCAGACTCCCGACTAGGGCTCCCCACCGTATCCGTAAGTTACGGTTTACGGTTACGGGTATACGGTCTACCGTACCGTACCGTAAGGGCCTGGGGCAATCATTTTACGGTTACGGTTTGCAATGGCCGTAACCGTAAGAACCCGTAAGGATTACGGCCGTATACGGTATTTTACGGACCGTAATTCAGCCAAAAGCGGTTCATCCGTGTCTATACTACGGACGAACATCAGCAAACACTTCGCGAGTCATTTGAACGTGCAAGTGCAAAAACTATTGTGAGTTAAGCCACCTTAATCCTGTTCCTATGGACTCACGCTTCCAGAGGCCGTGGATGTTGAGTGGCTGGTTGCGTGCGATCAGCCATTCCAAGAGGTTGAATGGCTGGAGTTACGTCGCCTGCTCTGCTGGAATGTGTCCACCGTGCAGCGCGGAAGACGCGATCGCTGTTGACGACGAGGAGGAGGAGGATTCGACTGCCCCGATGCCTCTCGGAATCAAGGCAGCCGTACGCAAGGTTAGCCGCTGCACCGAAGTGACTCCGCTTTAAAATATTTCTAACCTGTTTCTGAAGCTTCAGAAGATAATTCGTGCTGTTCGGTCTAGTCTGCAGCGTCGCCAGCAGTGGTACAGCATCCTGTCCCCGCGAAGTATTGTTGCGGGGATGCACATGCTCATATTCGACGTCAGGACGCGCTGGTCGTCAACGCACCAGATGATGAGTACGCTTTCAACTTACAAGTTTGCGACTGTTACTGACCCGCGATATTACGTCTATCCCAGGTATGATTACCTCACAGAATTTTTTTCCTATTACTGACAACTATTCTACGTTCTGCGGCGCTCGTCTCTGAAGCCAGACACCAAGTTCCGGACGTTGATCTTGCTCAAACACCATCTCCACCTAAAGTGCAAGGTGCTCGAGGATGCTCTCCAGCCCACTGAGAAGTTGTAGATATTGTGTCTCAGCCTATGCAAATTTGATTGGATTTACGGCCGTAATACCCGTAAAGGACCGTAAAATATCCCGTACCGTACCGTACGAGTTTACGGTTACGGTTACGGACGGATAGACACCCGTAATGGCCGTAATTCATACGGCCGTAACCGTATACGGTACGGTGGGGACCCCTACTCCCGACCACTGTACAACCAGCGAGGTACGAGCTAGATTCCGTTATAGCGTCTGTCTTAGAGAGACTAAGCCCACTACTCTTGCAGGTCAATCAACATTTACGTGCCATCACACTGGTGAAGCAGCTTTGGATCTTGTTGATTAGCGGCCTCAGATCGCGCTCCTTGATCGAGACGCCACCGTCGGACCTGACCCAGTATGTACACAATACCGCAGCTCATTGATCAGGTGAAAACCTTGCTGTCGGACCCCGGACATGGCGTGAAGACTCCGACGTCTCTGAGGTACACCCGCAGCTCATCGCTGAAATTAAATTTGCCTTAGAGAAGCGTCATCAGACCTGGTACTAAGCGTACGCCTCATCAATGGTGGCTGCCATATAATCGTTGCACAACCCGAAAATCTGGAAATTTGGGATGTTATACAGTTGCGGACAAACAAAGCCCACAAATCCTCACCTGATTTAATTTGGACCCAATTTTAATTTCTTTGGACTCAGATTGACTCAAGAGTCCAAAAAACATACTCCGAAGTTTTTCCCACGAGAAATTTGTGGCGCCAAAATTTTGGCCCAAATCCAAATCTCAGAATCATGATCGGAGGCGATTGGTAAAAAATGGATTTATTTTGCACAGCCACATTATGTAATACATCAAGCACAGTCCTCGATCGCTGTCAGAGAACGGTTCGAAATTGAACGGTGCTGCTTCTTCCTCTCAACAGCCCATTCTGCTGCATATCCCGTCAATCCCTTCCGGTAAGCATCCATAAATCTCCATGACCGGTTGATGAAACGCCGAATCACCACGTCTGGGCATCCATCTAAATACTTCAAAGCCAACTCCTTTGACGCTGCAAAAGTCTTCTTAGGGACTTGCCGATAGCGATATTTGCACCACCCCCAATACTGTAAAAGCATATGAGTTGAATGGAACCATTTAGAAGCAGATAATACCATCTCAATGGGATTGAGTTCGCAATGAAATTTTGGGAGAAACATGCACTCATGCCCTGCCTCTGTGATCACGGTCTCGAGCATAGATGGTTGGTTGATGAAGTCATCTTGCTGACTGAGAAGACGTGCCATGCAGCACCCTGTGTTCTCAAATGGGCAAACAGGTGCACATTTGGCTGACTTCTACAGCCGGTTGACACTGGCAGTTGTGGGAATATTCCCACAGGTGATGCCAGAAAGAGTATTTTATTTTGCGACATCCGCTCGATAATTTCTCGAGATTTTTACAGAATCAGATGCGGCTCAACGAACCGCGTCGATTGCGCATATTTTCATAATTTTCCCACGCTTTTTAAGCGGGCGCCAAATTTTTGGCCGGTCCGGGACACTAATTGATGATTTCCGGCACAACGGCTCGACAGAATTACTTAATTTTTATATGGATGTGACCGCCTTAACGAGATCTATCGATTGGTGCCTTCATCTCGGCTAAAAAAATCATTTTTTTTTTTGTGGGTTTTGTTTGTCCACAACTGTAGCATAACAGCGCGTGTGGGGTCACGCCGGCCGAATCTCCGTCGCACAAGATGTCGAGAACAATGCACTCGTTGTGGCTGCTCTCTCGCGATCTAGGTACGATTCTTCTCCACGAATGCCCGGATGGCGATAAACTTCGGTGCAGCACAGCAGTAGAGATACTGCAGATCTTCTGCATTGATATGCAAAGCTGGATCCTCACCGATTATCTGAATATTCCATTTCCTGATTGTCGCCTGGTGTTTTGCAGCACAATGCGATAATTGGCAACGTCGTGGTTGTTAATTTCAGAACGGAAATTTTACTTGTTAACTGGCGAGCTCGGGAGTACATCTTGTGAGATGCAGCATCGAGTGAGTCGCCGTTTGTTTTCGGCCTCCTTGCTGAATCGTTTCATAGGTAGTCGGTCTGATTCCTGGGTATATCATAATCTTGACTATCCCTGCACCACAGCTTCTCATCTATGCTATCGCTGGCTTCGACTTTACCTCCCATTGGCGCCCGCTCCACGGACCCAGCGCGATCACCTACCTTCCTATCACTGATCCCACACCGCTGGTCAAGGACACCCCTCTGCTCGATAACACCCACCATACAATGCTTTCGATCAATGAAAGTCCGCTCTAGCACGGGACGTATAAATTTTCGTTTACCTCTCCGATCCGAGTTTGCTTCCCGGCTGGAAAACAGAACACCCACCATGCGCAGCGGTCTTTCGCTACAAATACACCGTTTCCGACACCGAATTCTTATGGACTTTCGTCGGCGCTGTGCACGCGAGTCCGGCGAGGACGCTAATGTCCTCCACATATTCCGGCTACGCCCCAGACTGGCAGGTGAGTGTCTATCGTGTCTGGCACGACCGAGACGATCGCAACGAACAAGATGTCAACGACGCCACGTACGGCAAAGTGATGCTGTCGCCAAAAAGACATCGGTGCTGCGGTTTGTACGAATATAATTGTGAGGATGGCCATAAAGGGCGTGATGGAACTGTCCTTTTATTTGTGGTTCACCTCCATGAACTTCATTATCTATTCTCTTATGATGCCCATATGGTGCGCTTCCACCGAACTGAAGCTCGTGAAACCCCGAGCTTTCGCGCCGCTGGTACAGAAGAGCGAAGCGGAGTCAAGGTCTCGGTGGTTTGAAATGCAGGTAATTGAGTTCTTGCAAACGTTCATGGATTTATAAATGACGCTATAGGCTTCGAGTTATTCAAGGACCAAGACGCTTGACAACCCCAATACATATGCAATGTATCCTACATCTGTAGCGAACCCGGTGGCTCGCAGCGTGTATGATATTGTATTTGGTCAACCAGGTTCAGTCTAAGAAAATTTCAAAGCTACTATTTGTAGTAACTATTTCGCGAGGGCAATGGCACCGGAGTTCCCGACGAGGATGAAGCGTGCGCCGTCCTTCCCCGTTTGTGTTGCGGCTGCTGCCTTGGGAAGCCCTGCCGAACCAATCTGCCCAGCTTTGGCGAGACCCTTCGCCAATATAGAGATCTGCATTGTGGTCGCGTCAGAAAGAAAAAAAATGTTGGACCCAAGCCGTACGTCAATCTGCATCCCGGAAGTGAAAAGCGAGACGAAGGTCCCGAGAGCCCTGGTAACAAGAAATCAGACCCGGGATTTCAGCGCTGAGCAGCTCGACTGCTTACACGGCGACTTTTTCTCCAATTCTAACATCGGATCTCTCGGTGCCAGCCAAGAAGCCAGGCCGAAAGACGATTGTCTCTTGATATCCTAGACTTGCTAGGCCCTCTTCCGTGAGACCCTTGCTCCTATAAACAATGTTTAATTCCACACACATACAATGTTGGACAGGGTTTGACCTCAAGTAGAGAAAGTGCGACTTGGTATCTGCGCCCACGCTCTAGGTACGGCAGCGAAAATCAACGTGCGGGTTGAAAGCCAAACAAGAACCCAGCTCACGGAGAGGTACACTAAGCGCTGTGGGTGCGAGTCGCTCTTCGCAGCCCGCGCAGCGTTGATAACGTATCTGTTGAGCGAGGGGGTCAGACAGGGGTATATCCGCAAGACACCTTTACGCACTCCCTGTCGATGCGCTCGAACGCCTCCGAGCTCCCAGCCGCTTTCGCGCTGGTCCCGAGCGTGATGAAGACGAGATCCCACTTGCCCTCGTTGAGACCCGCAGCCTCGGGCTTCTCAAAGTCGATTACCTTCTGCTCCAGTTTATCCTTTCCTGTCGTGAGCCCGTTGAGCGGTGTCGTCCTGCGCCCAAACTCGCCGACACGGGTGATGTTGGGACTTGCGAGCAACTCTTTGAGCAGGTAGCCGCCGACTTGGCCGGTTGCACCGAGGATGAGCGCGGTTTTCTGGACAGACATTGTTTTGCGAGGGTTAGGAAATTCGCTGTTGAGCATGTTTATACATGTGAACCCTATCCTCTCACCCTCGGGCACGGTTCGGGCAGCATACAATACGCGTCCCGGCGGCAAATACGAGCGGGATATTACGGTGGCCGGCTTCGCTGTCGGAGAATAGAAAGTGCCGACTCGGACTGCGACCTTGCTTGCCGGATTCCGTCGATGTTCCAGCATAGCCAATCCGACAAGCATTGTTTATGGAAAAGTGCTAATCTTTCAACTAGTTTCGGATGTTTATTGTTTCTAAATCGCAGCGATGCACAAACTCATGCTAATCCCCTTCTCCTCCACGCCAAAAGGAAATTAGACGGCCGTCGCCTCCTCTGTGTGCTTCCACAGCCGGACTAACGCCTCCGGCGACCCATAGTACGCCTTCGTCAACCCGATGTCGTCGCCTTTGTCGTTCGTGCGCACCGCCCCGGGGCCAGCTTTCAGCAGCCCGTACAGCTGGTGTTCCCCTGACGTTTCCACCGAATACGCAAAAGGCTTGATGAGCGGCAAGATGATGCTGCTCGACGCCTTGAATAGTCGCGAGTCGGAAGCCTTGAATAGGTTTGTGGCCACGAAACCTGGGTACGAGTGAATGAAGCTCAGCCCAGGATGGCGAGCGGCGAGATCCTGTGTGGCAGGTAAGATGGCGGTAGGAGGAAAGTATATAACAAGAAATAGCACGCACATTAACCATAATATCGTTGTATGTTGTCGCGGCCGCCGCCGCGTTTGGGAGACTGAAACTC
This sequence comes from Mycena capillaripes, assembly GCA_029204075.1. Taxonomy (NCBI): domain Eukaryota; kingdom Fungi; phylum Basidiomycota; class Agaricomycetes; order Agaricales; family Mycenaceae; genus Mycena; species Mycena capillaripes. Next base: position 453,666 of record JARHKZ010000027.1, read on the forward strand.
TTCTTGAGCCCGAGGTCTTCAAGGTCGATCTCGCCGCCTTTGCCCGCCGCAAGGACGGACATCACCTTCGCGTCCTCACCCTCTTTGTGCGCGCTCTCAAGCGACGGCAGCAAGTCTTTGATGAAGCGCCACCGGCCGTAATAATGTACCGCGAGCTTGCGGTCGATGCCCTCCTCCGTCTCGTTGCGTCCGTTCATCGTCAGTACCCCCGGCGTCAAGACGAGGAAATTGATCTTGGGAATGCGCGCGCGCAGCTCGCTCGCGACCCGGTGGACGTTCTTCATCAGGGTTACGTCGCACTCGACGAACTCGTGCGTCACACCAGTGGCCGTAGGCTTTTGAAATGTGGCTATGATAGACTCGGCAGCGGCGCGATTGCGGCCAACGATAACGATGTGCGCGTTACCATTTGTGTGCCGCGCAAAAGCCTCGGCCATTCCCTGCCCGATCCCCGATGTACCGCCAACGAAAATGGCGACAGGAGTGTACGAAGGCGAGAATGCAGCATTGAAACTGCGTACGGTAGAAAGGGAGGGCATACTGGTCAAGTTGCGGTAGAGGAGGAGGGAAATAAGAGGGACGAGGATGGACGCAAGAAGGGAGGAGGACTTCATGCCGTGTCGTACTTACTAGACGCGTACGTATAAATTTGCCGAGATCTGTCAGCTCGGCTTTTGCCGCTGATGGCTTTTCAACTTTAAACCGTGCTTATCGCGGGGCTCAGTACGCGTCCATAGCGTTTTCGTCTCAGGCGAGAACGTTTTAACCCCTGCATCCGTTCTAGAGAAAAAAATAATATAAGAGTAAAGGCACATACTTTGAATCCGATTATACACCTTCCGTCAGCTCAACATACGAAGTGATAAAGCGCCGCGTCGAAATCGAACGCGCCAAGGTCCAAGTTCAGGGTCGCGCGGCTTCTCGACCGTCGTTTCCGGGTTTTCCTGTTCTCCGTATCCATCACGGGGAGGCTCGTCCCAGCTTTCCGGCTCTTCCACCTTTCGCTTCTTTTTCTGCGGTTTCGTCATGCCCTCCTCGCCATCGATGCGGCAATAGAACGCAAGAGGACTCAAGGCTTTTGTACGCTGGTTTCATCTCCGTGTCTTGACACAACAGGCCCCCGGTCACTACCTATAAACTTACTCCGCTGTAAAGTAAACCAAGGTCCCGAAATGACCCCCAACTTGATCCTAGATATAGAGTAAAGCAGCCCCAAGTGAGCGACACTTGGTCCGCCATGAAGTAAATCGCGTGGAGTGCGAGAAATTCATGGACACAAATAGGGGCGTGAGCTACCGAAATTCGTTAGTTTCGTCCCAGCGCAGGAGTCACTGGTATTTTGAAGCGGTAGGAGAGGTCGGATGAACCTGCGGCGGTGCGGGAGCCAAAAAGTGCATCCCGGAGGAAAAAGTACTTTTTTTGTCGAAAAATTGCTCCGAAATAGAGTAAGACAACCCGCCGGGATGAAGATTCATAGAGTAAATCAGTGCCGATTTTCAGCAAAATGCGGAGCAAGCTCATGGGTAGTGACCGGGGGCCCTTTCTCGGCATGCCCGATGTGGTATGTGAAGTGCTGAAGGCTTGCAGAATGGAGACTTATACTTATCAATTAATTACATTCCTCTTATAAATCCAGTAGCTTTCCCCCTCAGACTCGGTCTGTACCGTTACAGATTTCCTCGAGCCTTCTTGTATTTCTCGTTGCTCCTGCGCCATGACAAACCCAGCCCCACCAGCAAAGCATCTCGACGATCTATACGACAACTCGACTGTCGATCCCACCTACCATGCCAAGGCCAAAGTTCTCAACGCCGCAATTCAGGACATTGGAATGGGTCGTTACCAGTATTATCTCTTTATCTGTGCCGGATTTGGCTGGTTTGCGTTCGTTCATTTTTTTAATGGTCGAATTCAATGGCTCATATCAATAATTTTTCAGCGACAGTGTGTGGCCGGTAAGCGCACCGATCGAGATTGGTCGTGATCGGCCTACTCAACTACATCCAGCTCGGTACTGGTCTCATACTCACCCCCGTCATTGCGGAATTCAGCTTTAATGGTACGAAACGATCAGTTGTTTTTTCCTAAACTGTTCACGAGACCTTCCAGGTCCATTCCTTTCCCTTGCTGCAAACGTCGGTCTACTCGTCGGCGCTATCGTCTGGGGCCTTGGTTCAGACGTGTGGGGCAGAAAATGGTCTTTCAGCCTTGTAGGTTCATGTTTTTTCTTTTGGCTTCGTTTCACGCAAAGACTTGCCAGACCCTCCTTATCGCTGGTGTCTTCGGACTAGCTGCCGGCGGTTCGTCTAATTTCCTAACACTGGCTTCCTTATTGGCCGTTGTTGGCATCGGGGTTGGAGGTTTGTTCCAACGGCCGTCGAATCCATGAGCTAACGCTGCGGTAGGGAACATCCCAATCGATTCTGCGGTTTTCCTTGATCTCGTCCCAGCCTCGCACCAGGTGGGTTGTCATTAGAGATATCCCGCAGTAAATCTCATTGCCCAATCACCTTTAGTACCTCCTCACCGTCATGAGCGTATTCTGGAGTCTCGGCCAGCTCCTCGTCAGTTTGGTATGAACCCCATCTAATTCCATGACCTATATCTCAGCCATATTCACTCAGCTCGCCTGGCCTCTTATTGCCAATTTCTCGTGTTCTTCCTCCGCGTCGGCCTGCAGCAAAGCTGATAACATGGGCTGGCGCTACCTACTTTTCATTCTCGGAGCCTTGACACTGGTCTTGTCCATGATACGTTTTTTTGCCTTCAATCTTTTAGAGAGCCCTCGTTTTTTGGTCGGAATCGGCGCAGACCAGGCAGCGGTGGATGTCATTCACCAGATGGCCGCGTACAATTCCACCACGACCACCCTCAGCCTAGAGGATTTAACCCGTGTTGAAGAGAAACGCGTAAACGAAACTGAGAAAGACATGCGGCCTCTCGTCGGCAGGACATCCATCTTTACCATGACGCATATAAATGCCCTATTTGCAACGCGCAAGATGGCCATCTCTACGTCAATGTTGATTGCCTTATGGGGTATGTGTCCAGAGCGATAAAATCGAACGAGTACTGATTCAAGACGATGGCAGCCATTATCGGACTTGAATCTACTCTGTATGATAGTTTTCTGCCATTTTTGTGCGTCTTTTCGACTGGCTTCTTCATGCAAGCTAAATCGTGTCAGGCTCGCGAGCCGGGGTGCTCAATTCAATGATGGATCGCTATATCTCACCTATCGGAACGTGAGTGGTCCTCGAAGTTCCTTACATGCCATTCTGTCTCACAGTCTTTGTTCAGCAAGTTATCCTCAGCGTCATCAGCATCCCCGGATCCTTTCTCGCCGGTTTTACTGTGGAGCTTCCTTATATCGGACGGAAGGGGACTTTGGCAATCTCCTCAGGCAAGTAGCTCGTTATTTTTTGGAAGTTACGTTATTTAGCGAGCCCTCGCGAAAATTAGGGCTAACTGGGGCCTTTCTTTTCGCGAGCACAACTGCCCGAAGCTCTATACAGCTGCTCGGGTGGAATTGTGGCTACGTTTTCTTCAGTAATGTACGAATCACTACACCGGGAGGTGTGATACCAACGTGAACAAAAAAAAACCAGATTATGTATGGTGTCCTAAGCGCCATCTCTCCAGAGATCTTCCCCGCGAAAGATCGCGGAACAGGCAACGCTTTGGTCGGCACTGCAACTCGTGAGTTCCCCCTCTCCCTCGCCCCCAGACGCCACCTAACACCGAACACTAACATTTACCCGCCCCAGGTGTTTTTGGAGTAATTGTATGTTGATTTCTCTATTTCTTCCTGCGGTGCTCTTATCCATCGCTAGGCGCCAGTAATTGCTCTCTATGCTAATTTGTCCACCGCGGTACCAGTGTACATCTCTGGCGCCTTGATTATGGGTAGGCTGTCGTTTGCATCCATCTGATCCTCAGGACACTAAACACCTATCCGGTATCGCAGGAGCTGGTTTCTTGGCTCTTTTCTTGCCGTTTGAGCCAAGGGGGAAGGCATCGATGTAGGTAGCTCCGTCGTACACTCTATTGAACGCGGTGCAAGTGTATTATCAACCGTCCACGTCGTTTACATTTTTTCGCATCTACAAAATATGCTGAGCTATGGCAAGTGCTCGGGCTCGAGTGGAGTCGCAATGACTCGGAGTTACGCGTTACATATCCACACGCCGTCTCTCACGTGATCGTGATCCTCCTTTCTTTCGACCACAACATCGAATCACGATTTTATTGTCCCTGTCCTCCCTGCCCTGCCCTCACACTTGGTCGCACCTCAGTTGGCGACCAAAATGCGACAAATCACTTCCCTGTACGTCGAATCCATTCATGCAATCATAAAACACTATTTTCCTGCACAGCGGCATATCTCGGCATATACTTCGCGAAACATCTCGATGATCTGTATACAGGCCTTCATTGAATGTCTCCCAGCTAGTAGAACTCCTTATTCGGATTCCTATCACCAACGTGTCGGATGCATCTATGTCAACTGGGAAAAGCAAAAAAAAACGCGCTACATCCTCAGCACCCCCGCCGACCACGAAAGCGCGCCAAAACATCTCCCGCGAACACTATAGCTCGTAAAGATGACGAAAAAACGTTTGCCTGTGCGACGATGCACTACCCCGAACTCCGCACACATTTCGAACGCGCCCCAGCCGATAGCATCCCCGTCTTCTCACACACATTTGAAATCAGCTCCAACAATCTGATCCTTCAGGGTCCTATGTCACGCCTTTGGGCTGTCAGCAAATCGTACGACGACTGGGACTCAGACGAGCGGAGACGCTCGAATTTCTTTGAGTGCGTCGGCCCGTGCCGTATATTCCCAATCTTCTCTTCAAAGTACGGCATCGACGAAAACGACTCTTTTGAAATTTTGAATGCCTTTGCCTTGTAGTGAATTAATTTATCTCTACGATCGTCTGATTGATACTTCGACTAAACCACATTATTTCGTGATGCTAGCAAAAACCTGCGTAAGATCTTCCTAGTCCGTTACTTTCGAAGCGGACTTTCCAGCTAGATTTGTCACATTGGGCTGCCAATCAGAGGACAGTTGTGATCCTACCTCCGCCCTCGCGTCCCGCATTATTCCCTTCGAGCGCCCCCTCCCCACCAGCAAAGCGGCAGTGCTGGACGCCGGTGCCAAGGAGTTCAAAGCACGCTGGCTCGCGGAATGGTCCATTTATCTGCGCTTCCGCCGGATCTCCCTCTTTGACAACGCCCGCCCCACCAATGCCGTTGCACGCCTGTAAGTACGAGGACTTAAGCCGCCCGCAATGTAGCGTCCTCACGCAGCTGCGCACATCCCACATCGGCCTTAACGCCTTCCATTACCGCTTCCACCTTGCACCCTCCCCCGAATGCCAGCTCTGCCTAGTCCCCGAGACTGTCCCCCATTACCTCCTATCCTGCCCGTGCTACCGCCGCCAAAGGCTCGATCTCATCAGGCGCCTCCGCACCGCGCGACTCTCGCTCCGCCTCCTCCTGGCCGCCAAATCTGATCCAAAACATGTACTAACTTTCGTACGCGATACCGAACGCTTCCCCCGCTACTCTTTATAATTACCCACTCTATTCATCTCTTTATCTCTCTCCACCTCTCATACCAAACCTGGTCTCTTACTTATCATTTATCCTGTCTAGACATCCTGCATTTGCCACGGAAATTCATCCACGCCCGCCCTCATAGCTCATTCACACCACATACCGCACCCACCGTAACTACCATTAGAAACCCTCCGTGATTCTCTAGAGTGAATACATGCACGTAGTATAGTGCTACATTGGCCCGCGCGCACTCAAATGGAATTTGAATTGAATTGAATTGTGATCCCTGTCGGAGTTTCAGTCTTTGCGCTTTCAAAAGTTGGGCATCGGTGAAAAATACGGCTGAATCAATGTTTTCTAGCTTGAATCACTGGAGCTCGAACGTGAAGAGGCTTCGTTAAGTGAGGATAGCCGTTTTTTAACATCCAAGATGTAATGCTGTGGTTAACAACTATAGTAATCCAGCACGGGGAGGCTTGTCCCAGCTTTCCGGCTCTTCCACCTTTCGCTTCTTTTCTGCGGTTTCGTCATGCCCTTCTCCCCGTCGATGCGGCAATAGAACGCAAGAGGACTCAAGGCTTTTGTACGCTGGTTTCATCTCCGTGTCTTGGCACAACAGGCCCCCGGTCACTATCTATAAACTTACTCCGCTGTAAAGTAAATCAAGGTCCGAAGTCACCCCCAGCTGAGTCCTAGATACAGAGTAAAACAGCCCCAAATGAGCGACACTTGGTTCGCCATAATTTTAAACGGAGCGCGAGAAAATTTTTGACACAAATAGGGGCATGTGTTAGAGGTATTCCAACGGGCGAGCTTGCGAGCTGCCGAAGGACTTCGGTATTTGGTATGACAGTCGGTATAAAGTCACGCACGTACTGTACATGTCCCTTACGTGTTTGTAACGGACCATCACAAACGCGATACTTTTATATTTTCGTATCATACTGGACTCTTACCGCGCCTCGACCGGAGTCATCGAAACTCTGACAGCATGAGCTGCCGAAATTGGTTAGTTTCGTTCCAGCGCAGGAGTCACTGGTATTTTGAAGCGGTAGAAGATCTCGGATGCCTGCGGCGGTCCGAGAGCCAAAAGGTGCATCCTAGAGGAAGAAAAGACTTTTTATTTCAAAAACTTGCTCCGAAATAGAGTAAAACAACCCGGCGGGATGAAGATTCATAAAGTAAATCAATGCCGATTATCGGCAAAATGCGGAGCAAGTTCGTGGATACTGACCGGGGGCCCTCCCTTGGCATGCCCGATGTGATATGTGAAGTGCTGAAGGCTTGCAGAATGGAGACTTATACTTATCAATTAATTACATTCCTCTTATAAATCCAGTAGCTTTCCCCCTCAGACTCGGTCTGTACCGTTACAGATTTCCTCGAGCCTTCTTGTATTTCTCGTTGCTCCTGCGCCATGACAAACCCAGCCCCACCAGCAAAGCATCTCGACGATCTATACGACAACTCGACTGTCAACCCCACCTACCATGCCAAGGCCAAAGTTCTCAACGCCGCAATTCAGGACATTGGAATGGGTCGTTACCAGTATTATCTCTTTATCTGTGCCGGATTTGGCTGGTTTGCGTTCGTTCATTTTTTTAATGGCCGAATTCAATGGCTCATATCAATAATTTTTCAGCGACAGTGTGTGGCCGGTAAGCGCACCGATCGAGATTGGTCGTGATCGGCCTACTCACCGACATCCAGCTCATTACTGCTCTCATACTCCCCCCCGTCATTGCGGAATTCAGCTTTAATGGTACGAAACGATCAGTTGTTTTTTCCTAAACTGTTCACGAGACCTTCCAGGTCCATTCCTTTCCCTTGTTGCAAACATCGGTTTCCTCGTCGGCGCTATCATTTGGGGCCTTGGTTCAGACGTGTGGGGCAGAAAATGGTCTTTCAGCCTTGTAGGTTCATGTTTTTTCTTTTGACTTCGTTTCACGCAAAGACTTGCCAGACCCTCCTTATCGCTGGTGTCTTCGGACTAGCTGCCGGCGGTTCGCCTAATTTCCTAACGCTAGCCTCCTTGTTGGCGGTTGTCGGCGTCGGCGTTGGAGGTTTGTTCCAACGGCCGTCGAATCCATGAGCTAACGCTGCGGCAGGGAACCTCCCAATCGACTCTGCGGTTTTCCTTGATCTCGTCCCAGCCTCGCACCAGGTGGGTTGTCGCTAGAGATATCCCGCAGTGAATCGCATTGCCCAATCAACGTTAGTACCTCCTCACCGTCATGAGCGTATTCTGGAGTCTCGGCCAGCTCCTCGTCAGTTTGGTATGAACCCCATCTAATTCCATGACCTATATCTCAGCCATATTCACTCAGCTCGCCTGGCCTCTTATTGCCAATTTCTCGTGTTCTTCCTCCGCGTCGGCCTGCAGCAAAGCTGATAACATGGGCTGGCGCTACCTACTTTTCATTCTCGGAGCCTTGACACTGATCTTGTCCATGATACGTTTTTTTGCCTTCAATCTTTTAGAGAGCCCTCGTTTCCTGATCGGAATCGGCGCAGACCAGGCAGCGGTGGATGTCATTCACCAGATGGCCGCGTACAATTCCACCACGACCACCCTCAGCCTAGAGGATTTAACCCGCGTTGAAGAGAAACGTGTAAACGAAGCTGAGAAAGACATGCGGCCGCTCGTCTGCAAGACATCCATCTTTACCATGACGCATATAAAAGCGCTGTTTGCAACACGCAAGATGGCCATCTCTACGTCAATGTTGATGACCTTATGGGGTATGTGTCTAGAGCGATAAAATCGAATAAGTACTGATTCTAGACGATGGCAGCCATTATCGGACTTGCAGCTACTCTGTACAATAGTTTTCTGCCATTTTTGTGCGTCTTCTCACCTGGCTCCTTAATGCAAGCCAAATCGTGTCAGGCTCGCGAGCCGGGGTGCTCAATTTAATGATGGATAGCTATATCTCACCTATCGGAACGTGAGTGGTCCTCGAAGTTCCTTACATGCCATTCTGTCTCACAGTCTTTGTTCAGCAAGTTATCCTCAGCGTCATCAGTATCCCCGGATCCTTTCTCGCCGGTTTTACTGTGGAGCTTCCTTATATCGGACGGAAGGGGACTTTGGCAATCTCCTCAGGCAAGTAGTTCGTTATTCTTTGGAGGTTACGTTATTCAACGACCCCTCGCGAAAATTAGGGCTAACTGGGGCCTTTCTTTTCGCGAGCACAACCTCTCGAAGCTCTATACAGCTGCTCGGGTGGAATTGTGGCTACGTTTTCTTCAGTACTGTATGAATCACTACACCGGGAGGTGTGATACCAACGTGAACAAAAAAAAACCAGATTATGTATGGTGTCCTAAGCGCCATCTCTCCAGAGATCTTCCCCGCGAAAGATCGCGGAACAGGCAACGCTTTGGTCGGCACTGCAACTCGTGAGTTCCCCCTCTCCCTCGTCCCCCAGACGCCACCTAACGCCGACCACTTACATTTACCCGCCTCAGGTGTTTTTGGAGTAATTGTGTGTTGGATTCTCTATTTCTTCCTGCGGTGCTCTTATCCATCGCTAGGCGCCAGTAATTGCTCTCTATGCTAATTTGTCCACCGCGGTACCAGTGTACATCTCTGGCGCCTTGATTATGGGTAGGCTGTCGTTTGCATCCATCTGATCCTCAGGACACTAAACACCTATCCGGTATCGCAGGAGCTGGTTTCTTGGCCCTTTTCTTGCCGTTTGAGCCAAGGGGGAAGGCATCGATGTAGGTAGCTCCGTCGTACACTCTATTGAACGCGGTGCAAGTGTATTATCACCCGTCGACGTCGTTTAAATTTAATCACGTCTACACAATATGTTAAGCTATGGCAAGTGCTCGGGCTCGAGTGGAGTCGCAATGACTCGGAGTTACGCGTTACATATCAATACGCAGCCCTCTCACGTGATCGTGATCCTCCTTTCTTTTGACCACACACCTAAATTTTAAAAAAAAAAAAAAAAATAGGAAACTCTCAGACCTGTTAAATGGGAAATGTAATTGTGAGCTTCCCACAGCAGTTTCAGACAGCTAGAAAGATCTTCTTTCAAGTGAGCAGAAAGTATAGTAAGTAGAATCCATTAATTTAATCACGGGTTTCAATCAGTCGGAAAGATCAACTTTCCGCTGCGTTCTCAGACAGGTTTAAAGGACTTTATTCCCTAAAGAGTTAATGAATCTCTTTCAACCTGTCTGAAACTGACGTGGGAAGTTGGTCTTTATCTCTTCCGGGAAAGATGTTCTTTCAACCCGTTTGAAAACGCTACGGAAAGTTGATTTTTCCCTGGTAGGGAATAAAGTTCTTTCAACCTGTCAGAAATTGATGTGGAAAGTTGGTCTTTGACTCTTTGGAGAATAAAGTTCTTTCAACCTGTCTGAAAACACGGTGGAAAGTTGCTCTTTTCATCTGATTGGAATTCATGATTAAATTACTTAAAGCATTCTCCTGCACTTTCTGTCCACTTGAAAGAAGATCTTCCTAGGCATCCAAAATTGCTGTGGGAAGCTCATCTTTATACCTGTCTTTGCGCTTTCAAAACTTGGGTGTCGATGAAATCCGACGGTTGAGCCAATGTTCTCTAGTCGCTTGAATGACTGGAACTCGAGCGTGAAGAGGACTTCGTTTAGCGAGGATAGCCGTTGTTTAACACCCAGGATGCAATGCTGTGGTCAACAACTACAGTATCACAGAAGGATACGATGTTCTCAATGACGAGTCGTACCCGTTGTCAACCTCCAGATTGACTTCATTACCCCTTTACGAGACGGTAGCCAGCCCTACCAGTGACGGTATTGAGCGCGACGATTATTTATACGCGCACCGCGGGTTATCGCGGGCTTGAGTCGAAGTTGAGGATTTAATTAATTCATCTCATGCCGACCCACGGTCATGATCACAGATGGTTCATGAAGAAAAAGATTGATATGCTCAGCGAAGAACTGGATATTGCTATCTGGCTACCCACAACGATCCGATCCAGCGCAGACTGGGTCGAAGCAAGTGTATGTTTGGAATCAAACCGAGGTCGCTTCCTCTGTGTGCTTCCACAGCCTCGTCGTGGCCTCCGGCGACCCATAATACGCCTTCGTCAACCCGATGTCGTCGCCTTTGTCGTTCGTGCGCACCGCCCCGGGGACAGCTTTAAGCAGCCCGTACAGCTGGTGTTCCCCTGACGTTTCCACCGAATACGCGAAAGGCTTGAAGAGCGGCATGATGAAGCTGTTCGACGCCTTCAATAAACGCGAGTCGGAAGACTGTAATAGGTTTGTGGCCACGAAACCTGGGTACGAGTGAATGAAGCTCAGCCCGGGATGGCGAGCGGCAAGATCCTGCGTAGCAGGTAAGACAGTGGTAGGAGAAAATCGATAATAAGAAACAGACACGCACATTAATCATAATGTCGTTGTATGTCGGCGCGGCCGCTGCCGCGTTGGGGAGACTGAAACTCTTCTTGAGCCCAAGGTCTTCAAGGTCGATTTCGCCGCCTTTGCCCGCCGCAAGGACAGACATCACCTTCGCGTCCTCACCCGCCTTGTGAGCGTTCTCAAGGGCCGGCAGGAGGTCCTTGATGAAACGCCACCGGCCATAGTAGTGGACCGCAAGTTTGCGGTCGATGCCCTCTTCCGTTTCGTTGCGCCCGCTCATCGTCATTACCCCCGGTGTCAAGACGAGGAAATTGATCTTGGGAATACGCGCGCTCAGCTCGCTCGCAACGCGACGGACGTTCTTCATCAGGGTTATGTCGCACTCGACGAACTCGTGCGTCACGCCAGTGGACGTAGGCTTTGGAAAGGTGGCTATGATAGACTCGGCAGCGGCGCGGTTGCGGCCAACGATAATGATGTGTGCGTTTCCCTTTGTGTGCCGTGCAAAGGCCTCGGCCATTCCCTGTCCGATCCCCGATGTACCGCCTACGAAAATGGCGACAGGAGTGTAGGAGGGCGAGAATGCAGCATTGAAACTGCGTACGGTGGAAAGGGAGGGCATACTGGTGAAGTTGCGGTAGAGGAGGAGGGAAAAAAGAGGAACGACGATGGACGCAAGAAGGAAGGAGGACTTCATGCCGTGCCGTACTTACTAGACGCGTATAAGTTTGCCGAGATCTGTCAGCTCCGCTTTTGCCGCTGATGGCTATATAAATTGTGTGAATTGGTTGCTCCCCCACTTGGGCGGTATCTCAGTGCTCGCATCACCGCATTCTGTGACAAAGCATACTATTTGCGGTGCCGTATATTCCCAATCTTGTCTTCAGGCCATCTACAAAAAACGACTCTTTGAAATTATGTATGTCGCACTCGACGAACACCTGCGTCATCCCGGGGACGGTTGGTGTAGGGAACGTCGCGAGGATAGACTCGGCAGCGGCGCGGTTGCGTCCGAGGGGGACAATGTGCGCGTTTTCTTCCGTGCGCTCCTGCCCGATTCCTGATGTACCAGTGTACCACCCACAAAAATCACCAAAAATCGCTACGGAAGTGTATGGAGGCGAGAATGCGGCGTTGAAGCTGCGGACAGTGGAAATGGAGGGCATTCTCGTTCAATTACGGTAGAGGAAAAGGGGAAATTACGGGGACGACGATGGAGGAAAAAAAAATGGAGATAGGCGCCAGAATTGCCGGCAGACGCGCGTACTTCCCGCAGAGGTGTGCCTGTTCCGAAGCTCCTGCCGCTGATGGTATCATACCGCACAAGCACAAAATAAAATATAAAGGGGGACGTGGAATGAATTACATGGAGTTGAAGTGGTAACGCAAATAAGACGTCGACCAATCCAAATCACTCTCGTTCTGCCCGGCTGAATTTCTTAGAAGTCTGAATCATTTCGCGCCGCGGTTGGGATTGGCCTCAAGAGAGGCTGATAATCAAATGTCGAATGATGAGCGAGCACGGTCGGATACGCTCCATATTCGCCCTGAAAATGAACCCTCAGCACAATGTCGTAAACATGTGGATCCTGAGCATACCACCCATTTGTTAGGGAATCCTTTGTCGAAGGGTAGGATGCCGTCGATGTATTTGATATGCTCGTCTGTAAGGGTGATTTCGAGCGCCTCGATGTTTACCATCAGCTGTTCGGGGGTGCGGCCTCCAATGATAGGGTGTACGAACGGTGCTTTGGCCATGGTGTATGCGATGGCGACTGAAGTGGTTGACCGGTGATAAATAGATAAATATTTTGGAGTCGTACCAGCCATTATGCTCTTTGCTCCCACTTGCTCGGCAACAACCTCCAACGCAGCGCACATTTTCTTTTCGTCCGCGGTGCGCTCCCAGGGAGTGCGGACCGCCCTGCCTTTCTCACCGCTGACTCTGCGCCGTTCTTCTTCCGCATCGGTACGAATGTGTCCTCCGCCAAGCACACTGAAGACAGTCAGCGCGATACCTGTTCACGATGGGTTCAATTTGACGTTGTAGCGAATTCTACTGAAAGGTACAATCACCTTCATGCCTGCACATGGGCATGATCTCGCGCTCAATGTCGCGTTGGATGACGGAGTACGGAACCTGAAAAACAGAAAATCTGGAAGTTCACTCGTGAGCTTGTGAGGCAAAGAAAAAGTTGAAACGACTGACGGTGTTTTTCCATGCGCCCTTGCGTACTCGTTCGCCTTAGCCACAAACCAGGCGGGGCTGTCCGATATCCCCTAGTCTGGTCAAGGGACAATAGCATTAAGTTGAAGCATAATTACTCACCAGATAAAGCACCTTTCCAGAAAGAGCAAGAATGTGCAGGCTATCCATGATCTCCTCAACAGACGCGTGAAGGTCCCAGATATGGACGTAAAAGATATCGATGTAGGTCGTCCGCAACTTCTTGAGGCTCGCTTCTACGCTGAGTTTCATTGACTTGGCGTTGTTTCCCAGGAAGAGTTCGTGTTGTTTGACGGTTTCGTCCGCCAGGGTCCATGGGAACGTATACTTGGGGAATTGTTTCGTCAATTTCCTCGGCGCCGGAAACACAACAAATCTTACCTTGGTCGCGATTACCAGCTGGTCTCGGCAGCCTCTGGCTTCTGCCCACTCTCCGATGCATTTCTCAGACTCACCTGCCTGACTGTTCCGCAAGGATAAATAATCACGTCGTTGAGAATCTCAAGACAACGTACTAGGCATTGGCAGTGTCAACATGATTCCCTAGTTTACAGTTGTCGGAAAATGAGATGACGAGAAATTTTCTCAGCAACTCACCACCCGCCTCAAAAGGGCAAAGTGAAACTGACGCCACTGCCGCCCTTTGACGCCCTTTGCCGCGGGGGGCGTCAGTGGGGCGGCAATGACATAGATTATTTGGTGTGGGTTTGCCTGTAAGAGCTTTCCATGTCCTGTAATGGACTCTTTACAGTCCTTACTATATATTTGAGCAATAAAAATCCCCGACATGAGCTAACTTGCACCAAAATATATCAGGTGGGGGCGTGCGTCAGTTGGCGGCAAATTGGGGCGTCAAGGGGCGGCAGAGGGGCTTCAATGGGCGGCAATGGGGGCGGCACAGGGCGTCAAGGGGGCGTCACCGGGGGCGTCACATTTGAGGGCGGGGGGCGGCAGTCCAAATGGGGGGGCGGCAGTAGGGGCGTCAGTTCATATGTGACAGGGCGTCAGTGTGACATGCTGGCGTCAAGTCGGTGTCACTAGGGGCGTCACTCACGATGGATGGTTTATGACTAAGATTCTATGTAGCTTGCTCAAGGTCTTTTATATACCATCTGGGTTAAATACTTACAGTCTTGAACAAGGAAGTGCAACAGTGTAATGGTTTCCACTATATCTCACTCAAATCCAACCCAATTCCCTGAGTCCAAGCTGTGAAATGGTTCAAAAGAATGCGACATATATGCCTCAATCGACTCCCAAGCGTTGGAGGCCACGAGTGTGTGGAGCAACACCGATTTTTGGCTACCTGCCAAATTTATGTAAACATGTAGAAGCGTAACATTCTGTCCTCCTCGATTCACTCCCTTGAATGCCTTATTTGACCTGGATATCTACATAGATGCATTCAGAGACCTGCCCCCCCAAAAAAAAAATGTTGACATATCTTGGATCTCGCTTGGGATGGTTTTCAACATGTTCCCAGGAGCATGAGTTTAAATAAAGGCTACCGGTCGTAGGATTTGTAGCTGTAGTCTATCCTGTACATCCTAATCCAGAGATTAATTGTTAACTTTTCAACCAACGTTGTACTACCTATTATATAATTCTCTCATGTAGTGCATACTTACACATCTATTATGTGGATCTTTTGGAACAAGGTCTAATATTGTAGGCATTCTGAAGCAGTATCCTGAAATCCACACCAATCCCGATGCTTGACTAAAATTTTGGGGGCGGCACTGAGGGCGGCAATCGATGCGTGACGTGACAAAATTGACGCCCCCCAAAACCAGTGGGGGCGTCAGTCGGGGCGGCAGGGGGGCGTCACTTGGCGTCACTTGGCGTCACTGGCGTCACTTTCACCAAGCCCGCCTCAAAATATGCGTCTAACAGTTTGAAACACGCGTCCTTGTCCATCGCGGCCATCCCCAGCGCCGTCCATTTTTCACCCAGAATCATGGTGCCCAGCGCGAGGGGTGAAACATGGATTGCGGCGCGCGGGGCAAGTTGGCGGTATCGGCCGAGCTTTGTAGTTGGAGTCGAAGGAGCCATAGCTGTTTAGTTCTGAAGCCCCTATTGATTTATATACTTAACTGAGTCATCTGTTGACGGTCACCATGGCCCCTGCGGCCCACGACTTGTTCCGTGCCTCCCGTGTTGTTCCGTCAGTACAGTTCAGCTTTAATTGAGCTTTAAACCGTTCTGTGAAGGGACAGTTCGGCGGTAAGCTGTAAACCCACGTGCTTCGTACGGAAACGAACGGACCCGACTTGCCAAACAGCCATACGCAATTCAAAGCGAACAACTTCCCGTCTTTTCCCACGGTTGCTACTTTTCCGTACTGCGGGGTACGAGCATGCCGTTGTAGTGTCTGTCTAGGAGAGACCAATTTTTCCGTCTCGGTCTATGAATTGTACTCCCATATCTCTCACAGATTCTTCGCGTTTTCCTGTTGTGTTCTCCGTCTCTCTCCCGTACCTTCTCCGTATATCCCACGGACACACGGCTAGGATTCCGAGGGTGTTTGAGAAGTTGGTTAGTGAACCTATCTAAACCCATCCAAAATGCTCTTGTGCGTATTCGCGTTTGGCTCCAATTCGGCTTGGAGTCGACGGTGGGTGTAGGTTGCAAGAAATTCTCGCATCACCACATTTTATGACCAAGTCCCATTCGAGGGCCGCAACTGGTGCCGTGCATTATTATGAATTTCCAAATTTGTCTTCAAAGTACGACCTTCTAGGCAAATACGACTCCTTCAAATCATGGATCTGTTTGATTCGATTCATTTCTATCACCCGCATTTCTGGGCAGGGCAGTTGTGGTACATTGGAGTTTTGATCCTTGGGCTTCCCAAAGTAGGATGTAATACTATGTTGAATAAATGTTCTCTAATTTGATCGCAACGCGGAGATGGCTTGGTTCGGGAAGCATAGCTGTTGTTTGATATCCCGGATGCAATGCTGTCGTCAACTATTGTGGAAAATGTACTGCAAAACAGACATGAGGTAGACCCGCGTCCAACCCCAATTTTAAATCAACCCATGGTCATCTCCTCTGAATGCTTCCATAGCCGGGCCATCGCCTCCGACGACCCATAGTACCCCTTGGAGAGTCCAATGCTGTCCCCTTTGTCGTTCGTGCGCGCGGCACCAGGGCCCGCATTTAGCAACGCATACAGCTGGTGTTCGCCCGATTCCTCGACCGAATACGTGAACGGCGCTAACAGCGGCCAGAGGAAGTTATTAGCCGCTCTCAATAAGCCTGTCTCCGAAGACTTGAATAGGTTGGTGCGCACACCACCTGGGAATGAGTGAACGAAGCTAAGGCCGGGATGCCGAGTGGCGAGATCCTGAGCGCCAGTTGGAATGATGGAAACATATATGGGAAGTGAATGGTACGCACATTAATCATGATGTCGTTGTATGTCGGCGCCGCCGCCGCTGCGCTTGCGAGACTAAAACTCTTCTTGAGCCCCAGATCTTCAAGGTCGATTTTGCCACCGTGCCCAGCCGAGAGAACGGTCATCACCTTGGCGTCCTCCCCCGCTTTATGCGCGGTTTCGACCGTCGGCAGCAAGTCTTTGATGAAGCGCCACCGGCCGTAATAATGCACGGCAAGTTTGCGATCAATGCCTTCCTCCGTTTCGTTGCGCCCGTTCATTGTCATCACCCCGGGGGTCAAGACGAGAAAATTAATCTTGGGAATGCGCGTGCGCAGCTCACTCGTGACGCGGCGGACGTTCTTCATCAGGGTTATGTCGCACTCAACGAATTCGTGCTTTACGTCCGCGACGGTTGGTTTAGGAAATGCGGTGATGATTGACTCGGCGGCGGCACGGTTGCGACCAACAATAACAATGTGTGCGTTTCCCTTTGTGTGTCGCGCAAAGGCCTCGGCCATTCCCTGCCCGATCCCCGATGTACCGCCAACAAAAATGGCGACAGGAGTGTACGAAGGCGAGAATACAGCGTTGAAGCTGCGTATGGTGGAAAGTGAGGGCATACTGGCGAAGTTGCGGTAGAGGACGAGGGAAATAAGAGGGACGAGGATTGAGGAAAAAAAGACGGTGGAATTCATGCTCAAGATAGGCGCTACAAGTGGCTATTAGTATTACCTCGCTGGTCGCATGCCGTGCCCTGTATAACAGACGCGCGTACAAATAAGAAGGGCGAAGATACGCGAAAAGGAACTTGAAGGGGAATTTCATGCCGTTGCCGTATGATAGACGCGTATAAATTCCTGTCAGCTCCAAGGGGCTACCAAGATAAAGAATTTCCTTATATGGAGAGGGGGCGATCCCTTGGCTGCGGGAAAAAGTTTCATCTCAGATTCTCAAATTTTGGATTTCGTTCAAGCCTGCCAGAAAACAGTGTTCGGGTTTGGGAAACTCTCTGGCAGAATTCTTGCTGTTGAACCGGTTTTATTTCATTGAATAGCATCGCACCCGCCTCGTCGCAGACTTGCCGTCGGCTCCCTTGTGAGCCGTGATCCGCCGAATACAGTTTCAGCATCCAACGCGGTCACGGTGTCCAGCAAACAATTGGGAGAAGCGAAGTTCAGTTTGAAAAAACTCGGTTTATGAAGGATCCGTCTATCGTGTTCCGGATGTTGCAAAACCAAATTTGGGAAAAAACTTTAGGTTAGGAAAACTTTTTTTTGGTCAAATCCTAGAATGACTCTGTACTGTATCCCTACATAGCAGAGGCCTCCAGGGTACTTATTCTCAAAGGAATAGGGCTCCCGTGCCATGCTGTATGAAGCATAAAAAGGATAAGTGAATTTGATGGCACTCGGAATGTTCCGGCCAAGCGATTCTTGGTATTGTAAGTACTCGAAAGGATGATGTATGTGCAGAAGACTTGACGTCGGCATCAAGGAAGACTCCCCGATTTTACAGTGTCGCGCAGCTTGGGAAGACCCGCCTGTCACGTGCCAACCGCGATGAGCGAGAATAAATTATCTAGAGTTTTTTTTTTTTTTTTTTTTTTTTTTTGATATAACCCAACGTGGATACAACCAAAATTGAGGGGTGCCATAACCTACTTTTAACCCAGTAAATATAGCCCAGTCAGAGCCAAGCTTGAAGTTTGCCAGTACCGGAATATTCCGAGTACCATCAAAATCACTGATCCCCCTTTACTCTTCATACAGCATGGCATGGGAGCTCTATTCCTTTGTTAACAAGTACCCTGGAAGCCTCTACTATGTATAGATACAGTCCCAAGGAATTCTAGGATTTGACAAAAAAATAAAGTTTTCCCAACTTAAAGTTTTTTCCCAGATTTGGTTTTGCAACATCCGGAACACGATATCCGTCGACCTTACATAACGTGCTACATACTTAAAAAATTTTCCCGCGGCCTTTCACTCGGGCGGGTATACATAGGTCGTGAGAAATACTCGGAACACCGCATTCTGTGACAAAGCTCGATTTGAGTGTCTGTGACAAAGTTCATTTGTGAGGCCCGTGCCGTATATCCTCATATTCGGTGACGCTAGAAAAACATCAGATCTTCCCAGACCGTTACTTCAAGTTCAGAACGGTTTTTATGGCTAGTACTCGCCCCCTGTGGGAAGGACTCGGTATGCTCGTAAAGTTGCGATAAAGCAAGAGAGAAATCAATGAGACGAAAATAGACGCAAGGAGGAAGGAGAACTTCAAGTTCATGCCGTGCCGTATCGCAGACGCGTATAAATTTGCCGGGTTCCTTGCGGGTTCCCTCGGTTCAGCCGCATCTTGCGTGGCATGCCGTTCATAGCAGGCTCAGCCGGAAACCGGACGGCAGAATATTCGAATCTGGTGCAGTAAGTACAATTGAACTGAATTATTGTCTTCTTAGCGCGGTCACCGACATTTACGGTTTAAATCCACCACGCGTTGAGTTCTCATTGAATCTGGAAACTCACCAAATGTCCTCTTCGGGGTATTCGCACTGCCGTAAAAATCTTCTAGACACAATTGATGTACATTGTACTACACATAATGCGGTAGATTGCGACAAACTTCTGATATATTCCAGAGAAAAAATCCATGATCATTAAAAAGCGACCTGTCATTCGAATGCAAGTTTCCTCCGACTCGCCGGTTGTTTCACTTGAATCGTCACTTTTAATCCCAGCTGAACTTCGATTTGACGAAGACGAAGGAGATCGTCATTACTTGTTGTGTCAACGACCGACACACTGAGAGACTCCAAGCGGGAGCTCCCAGGCACCGCAATCCCGGAAACAGTGCGAACACACCGCGACTCCACCATGCGGACAAATGAGCCCTCGAAAGCAACGCCGAACATCGTAAGATGTTTCAGCATTGGGAGGATGGGAGGCACGGTCAGCCCCGGCCAGTGCGCAAGGCGGTTAAATACCTCTGATATTCCACCCTCGGGAACGCAATCATCCCGATGAGTTTGAATGGTGAGACGGGTGACAGTCGGTGCGGCCGCCAGGGCATCCACAATTCTGTTCCATTTACTTTCCAATATATTGTTGAACCCAAATAGGTCGATCGAGCGAAGAGATGGTGCAGAACGGCGTAGGAGATCGGCCACGGGACCCGCAATGTGGGTCCCGAAGGAAAGGTCCTGCAAAGCCGGTAATTCAAGATCGTCCAGGACCTCGGGAAGGAGTCCATATAAATTTAGGCTACACATTTGGTGGACCAAGCTCTGCCGAATGGGGCGATCCCTAGAGTAGCGCAGAGTACAGTCCAAAATGTTAGGTGCTTCCACAAGAATATTAACATTGCCTTGGGATGTGGCTCCCAAATAACGCGTAAGCTGATGCCACGGAAAGTCAATATAAATCGATCCTTCCCAAAGCCAATGCAAGTTCAAATCGACGAGTCGAGGGCAGGACCGGAAGGTCTCCATGTCATTAAACGATTGGTGACTACCATCGGTGACGAGACGGAGGTCCAACTTCACCAAGTTGGGAAGATTGTCTCGGATGATGCGCATTTCGGGATAGAGGGACAGTGGAATGTCAAATTTCGCGATTTTCCACCGTGAAGAGCGAGCGAGAAGGAGATCGAACACGTCCCTACAGGCTTCTCCAACGTGTTGCTGTTCTGCAGGCCTGTGAAAACTGCCACAGAGGCAATGAAATTGGATGGAGAGAGGATGATTCCTGGAGCGAAGAAGAAACTCTTCCGCCAAAGGGCTGGCGTTCCTGCCTTTTGAGCAGCTAAATAAGAAAAAAGACCAGAGCGCAGGAGTGGAGAGTGCGACCGCCCTCCAATGGCCACAAATATGGCCCAGGATCCACACACCGTCCTTGACGTTGGTACAAAGTCTGCGGGCGGCCGGAGGGCCGTCGAGGTCGGTGTAGCAAACAAAGATGTTTGACAGTATTTCGGCGGGAATCCGTCGAATTGGAGCCATGGGGAGTTTACAGCGCTCGATGTGACGCGTTGCGTACATTTCCTCGCGCTCCATGCGAAGGAGCTCCATGTGTGCCTTCGTGATCCGGAGTTCCAGGCTGGCCTTGAGCGTGCGCGCAATGCGGACACTCTCTGCGATCTCAGCCAACTCATTGTCCAACGGAGGAGCGTTGGAGGCAAAGAGCGGATCGCAGCCCGCGTTGAGTTTGTAGGGAAGATTTCCCGCTCGAGGATGGTGTTTTTCTGCCATCTCGACCTCGGAATCGATCTGGAGCGAGCCGCTTTAGCGAGATGAGCAGCCAAAGGAGCTGGAAACGCACACAATCCACCGTGGATCCAAATCCGTCGACTTTCGATAAACTTGACACCGTCTGGGATGATGTAATAGCCCGCTCGACACTGGCTGGCAGATGGGGATTCACGGCAAAGATAACGGCTTTGTTTGATGCGAAGTGGTTTGCCAAGCACCACCCGCGCATCCAAATAAAACCTCCTCTTCCATCTTCCTCTTCCCGTTAGCTGCTTTACATGTGACTGTTTACAAGAAGGCGCGTTAGTTCGGCACCACTGGCACAGTCGCCCTGCAAATACGGCACAGCGCTTACGAGCTACGGCACCGCTTACAAGTTACGAAGTAATCGGCCCGAGGTAGCTCTGACTCATCATTTTATTCCAACGAGGTATTTAACAGCGAGTCTCTTGTGTACTCACATCTGTTCTCCGTCGACTCCTCCTCCAAAATGCCTTCTCTCTCCGCCGTCCGCGCGTGCGGCGCTACATTCGCGCCTTCCTATACTCCAGTCGCGATTTTTGTTGGCGGGACATCAGGCATCGGGCGAGGCATGGCTGAGGCTTTTGCGCGGCATACAAAGGGAAATGCGCACATTGTCATCGTTGGGCGCAACCGCGCCGCCGCCGAGTCCATCATCGCCACATTTCCGAAGCCCACCGTCGCCGCCGCGACGCACGAATTCGTCGAGTGCGATGCCACGTTGATGAAGAACGTTCACCGCGTCGCGGGCGAGTTGTGCGCGCGCTTCCCCAGGATTAACTTCCTTGCTCTCACGCCGGGGGTGCTGACGATGAACGGGCGGAACGAGACGGAAGAGGGGATCGACCGCAAGCTTGCGGTGCATTATTACGGCCGGTGGCGCTTCATCAAAGACCTTCTACCGGCGCTCGAGGCTGCGCATCAAGGGGGCGAGGACGCAAAGGTGATTTCTGTCCTTGCGGCGGGCGACGGCGGCAAGATCGACCTCGACGACCTCGGGCTCAAGAAGAACTTCAGCCTTGCGAACGCGGCCGCTGCAGCGCCGACCTACAACGATATGATGATTAATGTGTGCATCTGATATTGCCCGCATCACACTTTTTAATTCTAACCGGCCATGGCGTTTAGGACTTTGCCGCACGGTATCCTGGACTTACTTTCGTGCACTCGTATCCGGGGTTCGTGCGTTCGGGCGGGTTCAAGACGTCGGACTCACGCCTCGTGAGGGCGAGCAGCATTCTGCTACCGTTGTTCACGCCGTTCTCCAACTCGTTCGAAGCTGCGGGAGAGTACCAGTTGTACGCGCTACTCACGGCGGGCCCCGGTGCAGTTCGCACAGATCCTAAGGGCGACGACATGGGCCTTGAGAAGGCGTACCACGGGTCGCCAGAGGCGATGGCGCGGCTTTGGAAGCACACGGAGGAAGCAACAGCGGTTTGATTCTAAGTTTCCCGGGTTCCGTTCCCTTGGGTGTCGGTCTGTTACATTCCCTCTCTAGTATTGTATTTTTCCAGTCATGTTCGCTCATTCTGTATTGTGGTAGCATTACATCCCGGATATTAATAAATGGCTTTAGCTATCTCCTATAGCCAGCTCCCTCCGCACTGCGACCCCATCTCCCCCTAAATTAAGATGGGGCCTCCTCTGCCCTCTCATCTCCGCTTCGTTCATCGTCGTCATATTAACCGCCCAGGCCCCGCATGGGCGGCTGCTCCATAGGCTATATTAGCTCTCATGCAAGTGAACGACAGGCAGCCATCCATTCGCAATGTACACCCGCACTCTCCTCTCCCTCTACTTCGCAGCCCTCGCCCTCGTCGTCTTCGCTGCGCCGCAAACTCCGGCGCTTGGGCTCAATGAACGTTTATACGTCGTGCGTATATCTTTCATTCTCCTTTCCTCTCCCCTCCATCGCCAATCCCTTCTCTCGTTGGCTGGAAATAAATGCCTGACTTACGAGACAACTCACTACATTTTGAGGGCCCCTCGGCCGACTCGATCGAGGTCGGCCGAGGTCGGCCGAGCCTCTCGGCCAACCCGGTCGAGCCCCTCGGCCAACCTAGTCGAGCCCCTCGGCCAACCTCGGCCGACCTCAATCGAGTCGGCCGAGGGGCCCTCAAAATGTAGTGACTCAGGTTTTCCAAGGCTCCGTCCGGCAAATGCCCGGCCAAGACGTGCACTGAGAGTTCGGACTGCGCGGCCACACCAGGGTGCGCGGTGTGTACCGGGGTGGGATTCTTCTTCCTATATTCACAGATCCAATCACGGCTGATTCCGCTTCGTTCAGGGAATGTGCAAGCAGGGCGAGGGCAGGTACTGATGTTCTGGGTTCATGTAGGGTATTTGCCTGGAGGCGCAGCTTGGTTCGTTTGATGGTGAATTTCTTGATGCGTCGGCCAGTTAGGAACCATCAAAGATTGGATCTGTGTGCACTTCGATAACATTGGTATTGGATAATTCGGATGCGTTCTTTGGATGGAAGGCTATTCTGTATCAGCAGGTGTCGATCATTCTTAACCTTGAGTTTGCGGTTCCACAATTAGGTTAGATTCTTCTAGCTTTAGGAGTGTGCCATAAGGCATAAGCATCCTAAATCGCATCGGAAGCCTGAAATGAGAGGGGAGGGATTTTCATCGTCCGCACCTTGCGAACACGAAGTTAAATTTCAGAAGGCCGTAGTTCAGCCACCACAGAAGTCACAGCGTACGATGGTGAGTATCCTGAGGATAACGTTTCGAAGAATGGTCTGCGTGGAAACGATGCCCATCCCATCTCGGCCGGGGCCTGAAAGCTCCTTGGAGCGGAGCTAATAACGCTACAGGAAGGGAATCCATCGATGGACTCGAAATGAATGGGGAAGGGAGAAGAACGCACCGATAAATAGAACGGATTTAATTATCGTAGGAAAGTGTTGGACCACGAGCGGTCTAGTCTATCGCTCTTTCTACTTTCCGTTCAAGTTCAAGAGGCTTCACACGCCAGGAGGGCGAATTAACCCCAATCCAATCGACATTATTCGTTACTGCCAGGACGCACACTTGCCCTTCCTACATGTACATAAGGCAAACCTGGTACCTGGCTCTGGATCTAGGCTGAGATACCTATTTGAACCCTAATCATGTCCACCACATATGAGTTACAATTGAGATACTATTGAGATTGAATCATAAAATGATGTCAGAGGCCGGATTTCTGGAAGCTGGAAATACAGCTCAAAGATTCGCTCGGTCGACGGTTGCGCATCGACCAGCTCACCCTGAGTCAAAACTCGTCGGCCGGATTTCTGGAAAATTCCATTCACATTGAGCAGCAGGAGGCTGGATTTCTGGAAACTGGAATTAAGGCCTGTTCAAAGATCAAACAAGCCATATTTCGATTTGCTTCCTCACTTACCGGTTGACCAGCTCGCCCTGGATTCCAACTTACCACCATTGAGTGCTCAACCGGTCGTCAGTTGAGCCCTGCCGCTCCTTGCCGTTGATGAAATCACGCACTAAGGCGCTGTGGCGTATTCTGCTCGCCAGCCCGAGCAGTGTCAGCTCGCCGGCGCAAGCGCAGGAGCTGTGTTGGCATCACAGCATCGGCATGAGAAGTACAAGCACAGCACCTGCTCGACAGCGCCCTCAAACGGCGGTGCTTGAAATCTTTGTGTGGGCATGTTCGCAGCGTGAAGCGCAAGAGGGCAACAAGCCCATGTTCAGACAAAAGTCTAGGACGGTTAGGAGATAGGTTTTAACACACATCATTTAATTAATTACCATATTGTTGCTGTAGTGGGCGGGTACGTTTGGGCAATCATATACATTGACAGAGTTTTGCTAACACAACTGGCGTACTTGCAGGCTCATCTTCTCTACAGTATCATTTCACCGGAGTTTTCGTGAGTGCGGGATTTGGTCCTCACTCTTTCTTGCATTTATTTACACGGCCCGTGCAAGACAACTCGTATTGGCCGCCTCAAATTTTGTGTTGAACAATTCGTAGAATGGTCTGTGCCCCCACCCGTACTCTGCATCTCATTACTCATGCCATTCCAGCCCCCTCCATCGACCCTTCTAGCATCCTCGGCATTTCAACACTCCGCATTTCGCCGGCAGTCTCACAAAAGGCCGGCGCCTTACTCTTCCTTCTTCCCACTTACGCCAGCGCGCTACTCAACAGCCGACTGACGGGTATGTTTTCCCCCACATGCATGCCGTTTAAATGTTGAGCTGTTGCTGAACTAGAATCGTATCACCGCGCTACAACCGTTGCACATACACTCTATAGGCCAGTAGTAATAACCATGTATGTTCAGTGGTAGAATAATGAACGGGGTAACCGAAATAAATACCTTGGGTTCATCCCAAGTTTCCACATTGCTGCCTACGCCGGAGAAAAGCGAAGGCACATCTTGTATCCTGTATCCCGTAAGATAAACCGACCGCGACACTGGGGCAAAGTTGACACAGTTCAAATCCATAATATAAAAACAAGACATGCCTTCGCTCCGCTCTGGCTGAGAGGGCGAGCGCATAAATATCCTTATAAATTCACTAAAAGCGGTTGCTCGGCCGCTTTGCGGCCTCACACCGCTGCTGGTAAGTATCAAACCTTAACTGGTTGCCTTGAAGTGTTTGTGGTTTTTACTGACTTTAGTTGAGTGGAGTTAAATTGATATTCACTAATCTTGAGTATGCACTGGGTTGAGCGGAGCTGAGCTGGAGTTAATACTCATGGGTAGCTATTCGCTGGAGAATCTGCGGAGAGTTAAAACATAACAAGGTTTTGAAAGTACCGGGTGGGTGCAAGGGCTGATGATCTTCACCGGCTCACGCTGACTGCCAATGTTTCAGTTTATTTTCGGAAGCCGCTGCACCCCGCTGATTTTCAGTGAAAGACGCTAGCGGAGGACGACTTAAAAACATGGACGATGTGGTCAGCGAAAAATGATGGCCGCTCGTGGAAGTGCTGACATTCGTCCGGGCGGGCCGGCGGCCCGCGCGACCTTATGCTTACCGGACATATTACTTACTGTGAGTTTGCTACAATGTGTTAATGCTCAGTGGGTAGCGGGCCTGAAGGACTTGCCCACTGACGTCTAGTTTTATCCGTCCTGGAAGAAATTCCGGCGGTATCGAACACGGATCGCTCGAGACTCAATCCCGGACTCGGATCTCCCGGAGTCCGATCTCCAGAAATATTGGACCATACAATGCCACCATCTCAATCACAAATGTCTTCGTACCATATGATAAGAAGATTCTGTACCACAGATCGCACAGCCATTAATATGATACCAGGTTCTGGCTGTACGCACCGCCTCTTGCCTTCCTGTACCGCCTCTCTCGCTTCGGCCATCATCCAAAAGGGGAGGCCCTAGCCCCGCTTTTGTGGGTCGACACTTCACCCATTCTCACCCAGCGACACCCTCTCCATCCCCTGCGATACCCTAGTCCTTGCGATCCTCTTTTCCCTCGTTTTCGAAAGCGTCTCTGTGTCTCTCTTCCCAGGCGGCCCAAGACCGAACCGACCGAGGGCTGCTTGAAGCGCACGCTAGCTCTCTCCGCGACACCCAATCCACCGATTACGACTTCTTCAACTACCCTGCTTCCGGTTCTTCAACGCTCTGTAGCACCTTCTGTACACTGCCGACCGAATTTAATGCAGGCTCATCGTCCTCATACGTGAGTGCCCCGATCTTTCATGACAGAACTAGCTGGCATTAAGTCAATCCATCAGATCCTCATTTCTATCTAATTGCCGAGAATTCAGCATATATGGGGGCACATTCAATCACATCGTTGGTGCAACTTACGCTGAAGCTAATGCACGAGACCGTTCCGGTCTTCGAGTGCGTGCACTGCCTTATGCTTCGCAACGCTGACGGAAATTCTGCTCCCAAGATTATTCGACCGGATGAGATGACGCTTCTGAAACAACTCAACCAACGTTCCAGCTACAGCCTCCATTCCGCAGAGACAGCGGGCACGGCTGTTGTCGTCAAAGTCTTTCATGGGCCGCTGGCAAACCGAGTGCGTGATTTCGACCTGAGCAGAATACATCCGTTTTGATGATGTTGCCAAGAATTGGGAAGAAACGAGCGCTGCAAGCCGGCTGTTCATGTATTCAATAGCTCTCATTACCGAAATAATCACTGAAAATATTGAAGGCATCCGAATTTCCTGCGGTTGTTGGGACGGTCCACGGATGAATCTCCCATTCCCTTTCTGATCTATAATGGTTGAGAAAATCCTTGATATCTTGCTCATACATAGTATTGAATTGCTGGATAGGTGTTCAAGAAACAGTACAAGATCGCCTTATCTCTATTTTGCGAGGAGACTTGCAGGAATCCATCCGCATAGCTGTAACCGTGGTAAGCAGTTAATTAACCATGTACGACTACGTTCAGCTGCTCATCGCAACTCAATCAGGTTCATGGGGTATCCGTAAGTATCATGTTTGCGCCCCCACGAACTCCTATATCATCCTCTTCAATAGCTAGGACTTAGTTACCTTGAACTGCAACAACCTTCAATGTCGCCTCTTGGTGCCGAAGTGAGATATTTTGTGCGTCTAGTTTGCGTGTCTGACAGTTTTAAAGACGTTCGATCTGCTCTTTGGTCACAATGGCAATATTATCCTCTCATTCAACCCGGAACCGAGGAGCTTCGAAAGAAACATACGGTCAATAAGAACTGGCTGGATTGAGATGTTGAACTTGTTGTGTCGCGCGGTGAATTAACGTGATTGTGTTCTTCTCCGAAATCCACTCACTAGTTACTAGGCATTCTACGGCGCCAGTCAAATTCTTTATCGTACAAAATTATTTCTGTATTTTATCTTCATTAGCTCTTACATGGTTCGGATAGATGATACAGTTGAACGGAACGCACCGAGCGCGCTACTCCCATTTCTTTCCCCTATGACTCTTTCCCGCGGCTCTGGATCACCATCAGAAAACTCCCGACAGCCTCTGCGGCGAGAACTCATCTGGCTCCCTCCGCCCACGACATTTTCTCTGGCCGATATTATACAGCAAACTGAGTCCTTCCTTTCCCGCCTGGCATCTTCTGCAAACACTGTTCCCATCCCTCAATATCAGGTGGCCGCCATGACCACATCCGCTCATCGCTGTACTGGATACCAACGTCAAGAGATCTTCATTTCCTCCCAAATGCGAAGCAGTTACATTGTTGGCCATGCTACACCATCCCTACAAGAAGTTTGCACAATATGCGAGGAACGAGTAAAAGAATCCGATGTCCTGAGGTGCCTCTGTGACCGAGAAGGTACGCGTCGACTACTTCGAGAGTTCCGCTGTTGTCTCAAGCTTTCCAGACGATGGTGTCTCTCCGACGGTGAATTGCGCGTTTTGTCATACATGGTATCACGTTGGTTGCGTAAAATCGGACATGCCCAGATTTTATTGCGAAAATTGCATAGTAAGTGCTCAGACTTTGTCATGTCCGGTCTGAACTGAGATCCGGTTTCTGCAGGCTCACCATTCTCCGAGAAAATCAGTCGGACAAAGCTCTGCCCGTCGAAATGAATTTTCCGCTGCCGAAAGGCTCCCGAGCCTCGACGAATCCGTTCTTGATTCCACTGAAAATCCCATTGATCCTGCGACGCAGCACGATGATGCAGACTCAGAGCTCGCATATACCTTGCGGAAACATGAATGCCAAAAGGAGGTGCAGCAACTTAGAGACGTTTGTGACTGTTCTCCGGATCACAGAACTGATATTGACATACATCTGAACACAGGCACAATTCAGCCACGAGATCCAATTGCTGCTTAAGGAAGCGTCAGGGTTATTCCCTATACCGCATAGCAAACCTCGCTACAAAGCTGTACCCTTGCGTTTGCCGCCACATGTATGCTGTCTCACTTTTCGTGTTGACTTTCTGGACTCACAGCATGCAATAGCATCGACCAGTGATATCAAGGGGGGAGAATGAAAAACAGCCGAAACGCAACCCGCGACCACAACAGTTACTTCGAGAGAGACGGGAACCGCAACCCGAACGCCCCGATTCCTGGTCCTGGCTCGACGATGGATTTCTTGCCGACTCGGGAGACATCTTTGAGAAGCCGAAGGGCCTCGATCTCAATCCCTTGCCTACTGTCGAAACGACTAAGGTCATTGGGACGACCTACGACCCAGAGATCAATCATCGCGAGGCAGATTCCTCCATGAAGGCCGTTTGGTTCGATATGGTGTATTAATATAGCATCAAACCTTTGGTGCCTCGAATAAAACAAGCAGTTTAGTCAATTCATTGGACTGTTAGCAAATGTTGTCCACACCGGCGAGTAAGGCCGCAACTGAGATACAGCGCCTCTGTACTGCGTGGCCACATACTAGTCATCATTTCAAAGCGAAACACATGTACTAGAAAAGCTTCTAAAACCACTAGTACTGGCATATGCGCACTGCATTAGCAAACCCGACCTTGCTACGAGCCGCTCTGTAGTGCTATGTAACGCTATGTAGCAAGGTTCGATTGCTGCGTAGCATTACGCGGCACCATATAACGCTATAAACCGCTACCGGAGAAATCAGGGTTCAAGTTTGCTGATGCTGAGGGAAATATTCGGGAAAGATAAGTAGTGAATTTGGGCGCAAGTAAATATAAATGAGGAGAATGAGTGAGAGAATTACGGAATTATACGATGATATCCTTCTGGGAAAAAAACACGTCGAAAACGGCGCGAGTTGTGGACGCTGTAAAGAAGACGATATTTGGAAGTCAACGCTTGACCAAACAATGCTCCATGTCGCGGCAAACAACGACAAATCAACCATTTCCGAAGACTCTCTTCCAATTCACTCACGCTCAGCACCAGTCCTTCGCCACCCACATCACAGAGAGGCTCTGTCTACCCCAGATGCCCGGGCTCTCATTCTACGGATCGCCATCAACGACTATGTCTGTTTTTGAGCGGTCTTGTTCCCTAAGTGGATTTCACCCAGAATCATTTAGCCCTTGCACCGGTTCCTTCGCTTCACGCCCCAAGAAATGACCTCCCGTGCCACGGATAACCTCAGGATTTATTTCCGCAAAGCTACACTCCCAGAAATGCTCAGGGATCCCAATGCTCCAGATATGCCGCCCGTTGGACAGCGGAGCCACCACGTCAACATACAAGTTACGCCACAGCCATGGCGGCAGCTAGCAGAAGTTCGAGCAGTGGAGAGCTCCTGGGGGATGTCGCTGGACGAGATGGCGACCTGCTGTACGCGTGCTGTCTGTTTTTGTGAAACCCCGCGACTGATCTGCGCCGCAGGGGCAGACAATAAAATCCCGACACTGTCACTGGGAGCTGAAGATCTGGATAGCGGAACGGGAGAGCGGTTTACCGTTCCATGCGGCCCGACTTATGACATCCCTGCTCATAGCGCCCGACGGCCCACAGATATAATGCGGTTTGTGTTTGCCAGCCGCTGAGGGCTCACTTGCGGATAATTACTTCCACAGCATGATTCCGTGGCTCGATTACCTTCCGCTCATGACCATACAACGGGCCCTCCACCTCCTTTTCCCTGCTCAGACTGCCAACTGGGCTTTCTTACTGGTCGACGACACCGAGAGCAGAGACAGGAAGGTTTACCAGCACTTCCTGTGGTCATATTCCGGGGTAGAGAAGCCGACAGTTTTTACCCCGCTTGGGAATATCTCCCGCTATCCACTGGTCGTTGTGTTTCAGCCACCGTGGATTCTCTCCGCACAAGACATGCTCGAATTCTCCCAGTGCCGAGCGGCAAGTGATGCCAGGTTATATTTATCATTTTACAGCTCACGTCTCAGCCTAGTTTCCTCATTTATCCATAGCCAACGGCCGTTCGGCTGCCCTAGAGGCCAGAGAACGGCTCTGGGCCAAGGTCTCTTGATTTTTCTGCCACACGTATCCCAAAACCCATTCCTCTGATAGGTCTGGGACACCTGCGTCACGAGCAAGACCCGCTGGTTTGCGCTGACGTCCTACGAGCACTGGGTATTCGGCGCTTTCTCTGAAGGTTATTTCTCCGTCCTTATTAATCTTTTTTTCTTTCCCGCTGACACTTCTTCAGGGTGGACGATTGGGTTTGTTTCGAAAGTTCACCGTTTCGACGCGCAGGATCCGACGATACTCGAGCTCCTGACCTTCTGGGTCGCGTGTGCGATGCGGCTTCCTGGATGGCGGGATCTACCCAAAGTTAGTTTTACCTGCCCTGTGTTTAAAAGGTTGTTGGCCTTAATTCAACATAACAGATTCGAGAACCGGTCACAGCTGGACCACCGCGTGTACCTGGTGGACCTGCAGTATCGAGTAGCACCGGATGAAATTAAACTGGATGTTCATTATCTTATATTTTCATTTAGTTTGAGGACTGCCCCCCAAAAAAAAAACCATATATAAACGGGTTTTTTTTTTGAATGTTAAGGGGCTGTTGAAATATCACCCTCCTGGCGTAGCTTGAGCAGCGATTTCCCAGCATATATGGAGGCTAGGGAGAGCCGTTTGAAGTGCTCAAAACTGGCGATAACACTGAAACAACTCACCGCTTACTTGGTTCGGGTTCGCGCCAATTTTGGAATTGCTTCTGTGAATGATGGTACACGGAGGAGGAGGAGGATGAGGTATATTATACTGACGCGGTCCCACAATTGGAACAGCCAGTTTACTACGTATGTCATTGTAACCCTTGTAGGCTAAAAAATTACCCGTCAATACATAGGTAATTGTCTCCCGCCATGATTAATATTTCCACCTCCTCTCTTCGCGGACATCTCGTTGACATCAGCGGCAGGTCAAGGCATTCATTTATTGACCGCTGTTGCTCGGCTGAATGGCTCTGGCAGCAGAGTAAATTACCACCGAAAAGTACCATTTAAAACAGTTTAAAACGTTTATTACCGTTTCCGTTTAGTTTAGGGCTTTACGCAAACGAACACTAAATGGTTGGAGCCTTTATGTACAAGAATATGCTGTAGGGGCTGTCTACGAGAGACTAGAAGGTGGCTGCAAGAATTGAATATAATTCATCTCATCACTCGCTGTCCTTCTCCATCTTTGGCGTCACTTTGGGGAATATGGCTGCCTGCCATGCAAATACCATAAGCACCGTCAAGTTTATGACAGCGAGAATCGATAACCCTGGCCGCGCATCGTACCGCCCAACGACGAACGGCAGATATTTGAGCAATCGTAGCCCTGCATAGATGCAGCGCAAGGTGACCGTTAGTTTATAGCTGCCGGCAAACATTTTGGAGCTGGTTCAGTAAAAACTGCGACAGTTCGCCCGTGATTTTGAGCGGGAACCAGATGAAGATGTAGGCTTGAATAAAAAGGTTGGAACTGTAGATCGAGTCAGTTGGTCCCGGAGTTGGATGGAGAGGTGCGATGAGGTGATAGTCGAATGGAGAGAAAGCATAGTCGATGGCGATGAGTGTAATACACACCTGTAACGATGCAAAATCAGAACATTAGGCAATCTGCTGATCGTTAAAAGACTCACGGCGGCTTTTACACCCCAACTGGTGCGCAAATCCAGCCGCTGGCTAGCGCGTTCCATGTGAGTCGGACTGACCCGGCGCACGGCCGGAATCCATCGGGATTTGTCCCAGCTGAACGCCAGCCGTGTTACGGTTTTTAACATCGAGAATGGCAAAAGCAAAGTGGCCGCGAGAATCACGACAATCAACAGCCACAACAACCATTCTGAACCTGAAAATTCTGCTTTCTTCAGTTCTGCAGTATTCACCGCGCTTCCGATAGCCCCCAGGATCTCGCCAAGGGCGAGCAAGATAGTGCCCGAAATACTAATACACACAGTGGAGGTTCGGGTGTACCAGTAGCTCATGTCGAGAAGGACTTCAACTAGATGTAAAACATACCTAAATCTGAAAGTCAACTAAAATATTTGGATCAGGATAACTTGACCGACATGAGCGATTCAATGAGGATTCGACGACGCGGATGGGCATCTTCGTAAAATCGATGACCGACTAGACCATCTTTGTGAGAATCGTGAGCCCACATGCCATGATTGGGTACAAAGAAAAGAATACTTGCTCCACAATTCGGCGGCATCATGCTCTTGAGCCTTTTTATACTCGGTCTCGTTGTAAGGAGGGCGTTTCGGTCTCACGATCAGGTCAGCACTAAGGTACTTCAACGGACTACGGCCGGAATAAGAGAGCTGCCAGTTGATATTGATGAAGTCTACTGAGGGGTAAGCACCAAACATGGTTGGATGTTAAAGGTCGACCGCACCAGGGTCCGTTGAAGAGGCATTTTCGAACTGTGTACAATTTTCTCTCGTTACGGGAACAGCAGTAATATCCTAGACTTCTCAGTTTCCGTGCTGAAACCCGTATGTAGCCACTGACCTTTGGACCTGCGGAAGAAGCGGCATAACCGATATACGGCGCGTAGGCCCATTCGGTGAGAGGTTCCCCGGTGTCTTCGTCTGTGACTTTAAGCTCTAGGCGGGTTTCCCAGTTCCCATTCTTGGTATAGGTCCGGTCACATAGTCTTAAAATCGGCCACCCATAGCGTGTTTGACCGCACTTGGATCAATAGTTGGCAAGTTATACAACGCGACATTGTAAAAGACCAACCGAAATAGAGCGCAACTTGCTGTGTTCTTTATTGTATAATTTGCGATTAAAGATATGAGTCTCATCTACCACACGGATTTGTGTTCTAGAAGACATAAGTGTTTGATTGCGTGTGCCAGGGCAGAACAAACCGCGTCACAACGAATGGATGGCGCTTGAGAGCATGTTCAGGATATAACGCAATGTCAGAAATGCCTAGCGGGGCCGTTGCAACATGAGCTTTTGCTACTGTCTGGCGTTGGACTTCTCCATCTCCATCTTCATCGTCGTCATCGTCATTCTGGTTGTGGGTGATTTCATTCTCGACAGAGGGCGTTTCCGGGTTTGAGGAACTTGCGCATTTACTACCGAGTTCATGGAACTCTAGCAGCGGCATCGAGATGCCAAACGAGTCCAAGGCTCTATCTGCGACACTCTGTTGTCCGTTGTCGGCGGCTCCGAGAGGAAATCTGCCACGAGAGGTCCTATATCATGGGGAAATGAATGTCAGAAGGAGACTCACGGCCACGAACGAACAGGAGGGATCGCCAACGATTCAGGCCGCCAGGTCGAGAAATCCGTTACTTGGTCCATGAGTGAATGCGAGGTCGGAATTAGGACGAATGATGCTCGAAGGTCGTTGTCCTTCAAAGCAAGACGTTTGCTGAAAATCTAGCTCGATCATCGGTTCGTCAAGCCAAGACTGAGTCACTCACAAAATAGTGGTAGGCAGTCTGTAGGTGAGGTTTGCTGATTTGTGTTTATCTGCCAAGCGGAGACCTCGGAAGACGATATCGGAGTACAGTGGTGTCTCGGAAGCACCGCTGCTTTTGAAGCTACCACTTTCATCTACTGAAGGAGCCCAAATGCTCACAGCAATTTCAAATCTCTGATTTTCGTCAACGAGCGGACGGACGATGGTAGCACGATTCGTGACTTCCTCTAGGGTCTGGTTCTGGTAGATCCGTGAGTGCGAGACCTGCGGGAAACTGAGTGTTTTTCCAAGTTGGTAGATAAACGTCGCCAGGATTAGTCCGAAGAGTACAAGGCTGATGCACATGCAAAACTTGCAAAATGAACCATGTTTTCTGGCGGGGACACCTGGATCAAGAGGGGAATCGCTAGACATCTTGGTAGTGAGAAGGATAGTCATAGCGGTACTCGGGTCCGCAGTCGTGAGAAACCGTTGCCCACCCGTCAAAACGTAGAGCCATCACATCGCTCATCAAGAAACACTTTCCTAAATCTGTCACAATTGGCTCATGCACTATGTATGTCAGGAGAGAAATCAAAGAATTCAAGTTGAAAAAACCTACTGTAATCATTGAGAGCAACACCAGAGCCTGACAAGGTTTAAATCTTGCGCGCTTTTTTTTACGGGATCTACTGTAAACTCCGGGTCCCATCGGCCTTGAGTTGCGGAGGCACGGCGGCACGTGAGCGCATTCCGTCTTCTCCTCCCAATCTCCTACCCAGCGCACGATTTCTCTCCTCTTCCTATTCTCTCATCCAATGGCTCAGCGTCGCGCCCCCGCAAAACTCCGCAAGGCCGAATCCGCCGCTCCAGTCGAGGACTTTGACTTTCTCGCGTCGCAGCAATCTTCAGGAAGCGATGACCAAGCGTGGGCTCTCTCTTCCCTGGACGCGTCATTTCACGTTCTCAGTCGCATCTAGCATCCAGCTCGCTATCGCGCAACAGGTCATGGGTGGGTGCTTCTTGTGTGGGCGCAGGATAAGAGCAGGAGTCGCTGATTCCGAGCAGCGGGAAAGGAAAAGAAGCGCAAAGAAATGGAGAAGAAGTTTTTCCAGGCTGCAAAGAACAAGCTCTCTGTCGAAGTGCCTATTCCTTTAATTCCTTTTTTTAAAATTATTCCCACCCGAACTCATAGATATCCACCGCTGCGGACGATGTGAAGAGCACCATTGAAGCGACGTACGTCGGCTTTCCGTGGTAATCATGCTCGTATTCATTTGGATTTGAACGCAATAGGGAGCAGGTGTACGCGAAATTCATCCTCGACCACGCAGCGTCGGAGGACGCGATCCGTGCGCTGTGGACGGAGATCAAGAAGGAGGAGAAGACCCTCGTTGTGCGTCGCGTCTTCATCCTCCCCCACATACGGCAACTAACCGCCGCACTCTATACTTGCTATCAGGAGATCGCGAAGAAGCAACGCGCGGTGAACGACGCGACGCGCATGGGGATGGAGAAGGCGCAGATCGCGGGGATGGCGCAGGTGAAGGAGGCGTGCCATGGTTCGTTTCTTCTTCTCCTGACCTGTCTCTCTTCGCGACCCGTTCTGAAACTACTGTAGAGACGCGACGCATCATAGGGACGCTCTTGCCACCGGCCACCTGAAGGCTTCTCTCGCCCGGTATCCGCTCTTCATCGCTTTCAATGCGTCGTGTCTCGTCCTCCGGCATTGAACTCTGTACATCGCTCTCAAGTATTGTTATTTTCTTCTGTGTTCCAATAGCCTCAAGTACGCACTGTAAAAATGCAATCAGATTCCCAACGCATTTCTTTTTCTCGTCCACGTTGCTCACCGTGGCAGCTTGCCACTGTCTCTCATGTACTTCGATTGAAAAAAAAAAGTGTTCCTCAACGCTCATGCATCCATCCCGCACGAAGGTCGTTTCGTTCTCAATTGACAATCTAGGACTCTAAGTACCAAATCTACGAAACCTCTATACCTCACGCCTTGCCAACGGCAAGCACCTCTTCCGGCGTCTTCTCTCCGCTGACAACCGACTGCACAACCTTCAGCGCTTCCCCAAAGTCGCGGAATATTATGTGCTTGATGCCCTCGCGGGTGCAGTACGCCGCGAGGTCGTTCTCGCCGTCGTCCTTCTGTTTCACGAAAAGGACGTCTGCGTGCCGCGCGGCGGACATGTCTGGCGACATGGTGAGGACCGCGCTGGATAATGAGACCGGGGGGCGCAAGGACATACCGGAAACACCGTCACCAAAGAAGAACAGCAACGGCGGAGACTCGAGATCTTTGTACGGTAATATGGCCCGGGATTTGTCGTGCCCATAGCCGCTGCGATTCAACATGAGCACAACAATGATAAAATAATTATGCAAGAAAATAAATACCTGCTGGGGTGACGAAACTTGATAGTCCACTTGCCATTCGGCTCGATCTCGACATCGTTGGCGATAATATCGATGCTGTTTGCGACTTCGTCGCTGACGAAATTCGAGAGCACTGCGCGAATGACCGGGGCCATTCCACTGCGCACGATAAGATGAAGTCTAAAGGCCAGAAGATGCATAAAACTGGGATACCTGGAGACGATAACGAATGGAATATCATTCGCTGTACACCACGCAGTGAAGTCTGTAAATCCGGCGTCGAGCTTGATGTCTATATTAAGTTCACAGTCGCTCGAAGACCTGTACGGATAATTTGGACGTTACTTTGGCGCAGCACCTCTTTGCACGCATCGAGCGAGTAGCCGTTGTCAACGATACTCGCTAACATCTCCCGGAATGCATCTCTAGCTTGTCAATGAGATCTGCGCATCGAAACGACGGTCACCCACTGCCAACGCACCTAAAAGTCTGCCGTCCCTCCAAGACCGACAGGTTCCCCGCACGTCTCTTCTCCTTCCCAAATCCGATGTTATCCGTCATATCTGCATCCATAAATGACAAAAAAAAAAAACAGGACAACAGCCACGACGCACAATCGTTCGAGTCCTGCGTCGTGATCGTGCCATCCCTGCCGCGAAAGTCAGAGCACTCGTAGAAAGACTGGATGAAATGCACCAGTCCGATAGAACGACGAAGCGTTTGTCCTTGTAAACGGGCGGGTAGGGCAGAGTGCTCTCTGGGATGGGGTCCGCCATGAAAGTCGTCTGCAAACAATCGATTGACGAATGTGTGCCGTTGCCGGATCGGGATGAGCCCTGTCCACGGTCACGTGTGTAATCGCGTGAATGTCGCGTCGCGACATTGCAGGCTTTTTCGGCCGAAATTATTCGGCCAATACAGGCTGAAGTAATCCTAGATCAACTAGGTGACATGAAAATGTAATATTGAGAGCTGTAGACGATATGGATGTATCCTCAATTTGGCATCTCTTTCCAAGCGTACAGCGGCTTGACGGCCCCGCTATCCCAGCTCACCAAGACCGAGAGACCCGCAGCACCCCAGTCAAAAGCCTCATGCTCGCTGTGTGCGGCCGGTCCGTCAACAAAAATCACAAAACTCTCGTTATCTGCAGGAATAAATCCCTCCTCGATCCCGTTACGCATGATTTGCCGCAACGGTTCGAAGTATGAGAGGACGTTCAGAAGAATTATGGCTGGAGGTAAAAGCATGTCAGCGCATGACTTGGTGAACATGAAATATATACGTTTGTTGTGGAAGCCGATCTGTGTCCAGGTGATGACCTCGAAAATCTGATATCTTTGATTAGCGAAATGAAAATATTAAATTGAGGGTCGAGGTTGAACCGCGTGCCTCATCCAGCGTCCCGAAACCACCTGGCAACCCAAAGAAGCAGTCAACACGTTTTGCCATCTCTGTTTTCCGTTCGTTCATGGAGTTAACAACGATCTGCATTGTGCAGTGTCAACAAGCAGCCGAAGAACAGCGCCGAAAACGAACCGTTTCCACGCGTGCAGAGCTTTCTTGCCATACTCCTTCCACCCCAGGTGCACTGGCCTTTCCTTCGCCTCCTGCTATGGATATAGCAAATGGGACGATTCCAGTCACGCTGCTCCCTCCTTTGAGCACTGCGCCTGCGACGACCCCCATTATTCCTTTTGTGCCCCCGCCATAAACTAATGAGCGGTCTGCTTTTGCAATTGCGTCTCCTAAAGCTAGTGGGGAATTAAAAAAGAGTTAAACATGTCGGAGCTTCTTACAGACAGCCGCGCTGATAAACGCTGGATGTTTTCCGAGTGTGGAAGCACAGTATACGGCGACCGCCTTGGGAGGATTTTTAGAGATAGCCATGATGAGGTTAGGATTCGCGTGGATGTAGGCGTGGATGGAGGCTACAAGTGTCGTTTATATATCTTCGAAGGCAAGACTCATTGAATGCGTGTGCGGTCAATTACGGATGCACGAGAAACGGAATTGAATATTATATATATATCCAAGGAGAATGCTAAGCGGGCTGCATACCCCCAGCGCCGGGCGGGAACCGCAATGACGCTGGATAATAATTGGCCGTGGCCATCATTCGTGGCTACCCGGCGGCGAGGACCCAGATTCCGAAGCTGTAGAGGCTTTCATCCTCGGACTTTGCTCTCAGGCTGGTCTGATGACGACGAAATAACGTGTGCGGGAGTCAGAACAGGTACGCGTATCAATGTCCTATTGAGAATTCCCGTTCATCATCGGCGATTAGGGTTCATGTTGCAAGCTGAATAGACAAGGCTGATAGCCGCAAAGGAGGCATTTGGTTGAGAACCGAGATGTGGGGTAAATCTCCCAGGAGTAAGACCAATCAAGTCGACAAGTGGTAAAGGCAAATGGTACATCATATAAGTTATTCACGCATCCCAAGTATGCTAAGCGTTTTGTCGGGTACATTGTATCTGCTCCATCCGACTCGCGAGGATAAGAAAAAGCAGCCTGCCTGGACGGAACTTGGGGGCTCTGAAGTTCGTTAGACCGCGACGGTACCCTGGTTTGATTCGGATTCGGGATGCTCAGAGATGACGGGGAGTGTAACATCCGCAATCGGGGTGGTAGGGGTGGGTCCAGTTTGGGACCAGGAATTGAGTAAAGCACGGAAACGGTTGAGTGTACCCATTCTACCAGACTCCTCGATCGATAGTGTCCTGGCATATATATTCAATGCTTCAGAGAGTGCTGCGCAGGCAGATGTATCGTTTAGACGCGCAGACGGTGAGTCATGGCCCCAGAAGAGGAGCACCCTGATGATCGCCGTATACAAGGGGAAAGCAGGATCGTCAATCATCATCTGCCGAACGCAAGTGGTGAGGCTGCGCTGTAGTACGGGCGGAGGCACGCATTCTGACGGGTAACAGCGGACGAGAACATCGACCGTGTCAGCGACTCTTTTGATATTCCATTCGTCAAGTGAGATCCCGGAGCTATGTTCTTTGACGAATTCCACCAATACTACAAAGAGAGCGGCCGTCAATCGGTCAGCTCCTCCTAATGATGTTTCTTCCTCGGAAGAGCCGAATCTGGGTATATGCAGTCTGTCCACCAGTGCATCAAATTCGTTTGGGGGAAGGTCTCCTGAAGCCATGAGGATATGTGCTTTGATCACGGCGGCAGCACACCTGGAGATGGGAAAGTGTGGCGCAGCGGAAATGGTCGTTAACATCTCCTCGTCGAAAACAGCCCATGCAATTTGAGGCGAATCCTGGCGATACCGAGCCATCGTCCATATCGAGAATATTGTCCTCTCCGTTTGGGTCCCGGCACCATGTAGAAGATATTTTTTCAGCAGGGAGCCGACGAGTGTTGGATCGCATCCACTCAACACCTGCGCCAGCACCTGAGGAACCCAGGCGCGACTTGCTAAATATATGACGAGCGCCTGCGCGAACTTGGTGTTTAATAGAGGGCTTTCTTGAAGATCGATGCAGGGCAATATCAACCCCACGATAATGTCGATGTGATGGAGCTCCCCATATTCGTTCAAAGATGTAATCCTCGGCACCACGATTTCGAAGAACGTGTCTTGGAGGATGTTTTGCACCGAGGGAGCCGTGATTGCCATAACCGTTGTGCAGGTGGCTTCAAATGCGTTGGGAAGTTCGTCGAGAGCCGCAGCATTTATCAGGTATTCCGTAAAGATGGTTGTGTTTTCCGATGATAATAATGCGCCCCGCAATGTCTGGATTAACGATGACCCATCAACTGGGTCCTCCGAGAGACCTTCAGAGATGATGGTGCTCAGCTGATTGAATCCTAACTCTTCTGCCCGACGTTGTACGCTTGCAAGTAGGACCCGAGAATCACTGATAGTGTTCAGTCGGAACTCGGCATCGCGGACGAATGACAATAATGACCACAGTCGAATCCATCGGACGAGCGTGTACGCAGATGTTAGATATAACTTTTCCGCTAAGGCCGTAGTAGCGGAATTGAGATGAGATCTCAACAGTTCAAGGTTGAACCCAGGCAATGAATTTCTTGTCGATACATCCTGTGCTATGAAGTAGGCAATTGCCCACAGCGACTTGGTGCAGGACCTCCGGCGGCGATTCTGGACATCCAAAGAGAGGAGGCCACTATCACAGCTGCGAAGGAGACCCTCTACGCGAGATATCAACCGGAGATCGGGGGCGTCTAGAAGCATATTAAGCATGTCATCGTACATTCCGAGGCCACGATTGCCCAGGATTAGATCTGGAAGAGCCTCAACAAAAGGCTCAAGCTCTTCGTGATCTATCAAGGACCGTAAAGTCCAGATAATTGCCCGATTATCGCGTTTGTCTCTTTCGCCCGACTCTTGAACCGCGTCCCGAGTCATTACTTCGACCATAGTCGGGGTGTGTTTACTCTTCGTGCGCGGTTCAACATGTGAGTTGGTCGCTTCCTCATCCAGCAAATATCTCCTCCTTGGCAGGAGTTGAAAGGCCTGAACCAAGGCCCAGGCCACATTTGACAACGGTGTCCGATACGGAGAATCGGAGAAGAGTATTGGGAGTATCGTTAGGCAGAGGTAGATGGACGAGATCAGGCCGAGAAGTGCGATCGCCACCACCATGAGCGCTGTACTGATGGGATGGAGAAAGGCGACCAAACCGGCGAAAAAGAAGAGAAGGGACAGGTGTAAGAGGAGTGGTATAAATTCCACCATCGTATGCATCCCGAATCGCTGGAGTCCGAAGTACAGATACGAAAATATCCGGGCGCGAATGATGGGGGAAGGACGCATGTCTACCCGTTCCGCGAAGTCTCTGGACCATTGCTGCACCAGTGTAGCAATCAGGGCGCACGAGAGGCTCAGTCCTAGACTGAGGAACCACAAGGTGTTGCACGCGAGGGAGGATGCGGAGGGTTTAAAGTCCAGGAATGATGCCACCGGCCCAGAGGATGCGTTGTGCATCTGGAGCGAAATCTGCGTTAAAAGTGCGATGGTCATCGCACCCTGATCTGGGCTCAAGGTCTTGTAGCTCTCGACGAGAAAGGCCGTCAAACTAGCTGAAAATAGGCCGGCCTGGATTTGTCAATAAATCAAGTCAGATTTAACCAGGATTTTACGCACAAAAATGAGCAGCCCGTCCATGTCCGATTTCCATCCTTCCACGAGAGCTTTGTCGTATTTCTCCGCTTCAGAAATGTAAACTGCCCAGAGTTTTGTGGCCGCCCATTCGTCCTTATCTGCAATGTATCCATTTTAGCGTACGGGCGAGGACTCAGAGGAGGACTGGGTTCCATACCGGCCCGGTCATCGGGATGCGAGGTGGTGCTCTGAGTCGTGGTGTCGGTATGTGAGGTGAGACTCTGAGTCGCGCTGTTCATGCTGGTCGTCTAGAAGAGAGAAGGCTGTAAACGCCGGAAGCTGTAGACTGTGCATTTTTGGATGACAAAGATTTGGCGCCGACAGATGCCTCATATCGCCCAAGCATCGCCGGTCTTAATTTCGGCCTGATTGTTGTAATAGGTAGATAGATATAATATCAGTTGAGTGCGCAGGGGATTATTCCCGAGACTCGACCCGTGTGAGAGCGAATTAAAAGAAAGAGGAATTAATTATTATGGGCTCTCGAGCCCAGCTTTTATACTACACAGAGTTCAGTAACCAGAAAATTCTACTATCTACTCTGCCTGCTCATTCAGCAGATTAGTGAGCTGCTGACTGAGCATGTCGTTGCCCGATGTATTCACCGACACTTCGAACATTCCCGAAGTTGCCGGATTGTATCGGGCCGCCATCGGCACGTCCGCTGATGCGGTGTTCAACACTGATAGGGCTGTGGAGATCAATGTCAGCCTACCTTCTGCCGAAACTCATTCACTGGCGGTGCGGATGCCACTGTGCGACGAACTGAGAAAATGGGGGGAAAACAAAGAAAAGAACAATCGCGATCACGTGGGCAACTCAATTAAACGCGTCACCGTGACGTATTTCGAACGGATGATCTCGCGGAGAGCTGCAAACATATGGTAATGTACCTGAATGACCTGCTAACCTTGAGCCTAATGAGAGGAATCACCAAGAACTCCCACAACCTGTGAGCGGTAATTATCGATTGATTCGGTGAAACAGCCCCTCTCAAGCAGAAACTCATAAGAAACGTTGATTATCTTGCCATATTACACTATCCGATCTCCGGAAGCTTCAAGTGTTGCCTGATCCCTTGGGATTATAACATATGCGTTGGGATATATGCCTCTGGACTCCTACTCTTCTGATCGCCGCGTTGTCGGTCCTCCGCTGTCAGTGCACTCACTGACGACGTGTTAACACAATGTTTCCGGCTGCCTGCGCGAGCCTTCGCCCCCGCGGGAATGGATCAGGGCTTTCTGAAGGTCGCCTTTGTTGCGATACGCCTTGGAAGACGCGGTCATGCACAGCGCCTGAATCGAGAGGTTGCCCGACTGCTCTGCAAGGCGCGCGCCGCCCCGCCCCGCCGTTTAGATGGCCTCTTGAGATTGGCCCGTGAGTGTAAGATGACTTGCAATGTGTAAAGTGCCCGGACTTCGCAACTCAGTTGCAAGCGTCAGATTATACGGGGATATCGCACCTTTGCCGAATCCATTATCCTTCTCTTCGAAACAGCACAGCGCGTCAGACGCAAGCGGCAGACGTGACGGACGGCCAACGAGGACGCGCGCCTGTGCAAGCAGGTAATCACCTTTAAGCACGGGGTCACCTAGGCGCTGGACGGCCTTGTCGACGGTGCCCGGCAATTCGAACAGCGCCAACTTGGCGGTCGAGTTGAAGTGCATGAGATCAATGATACACCGCACGGTGCCAGAACCGGGTTGTCGGAGGTCGCATTTGAAGCCACGAGGCAAGAGAACAAAGTCAGAAGGAAATGGCGTTGTTTGGTCGATGATGGCGGCGGCCTTCTTTACGTCATAGCGCAGCCACATCTGAGACATTCCTCCTTTGTCCTTTTCCTCACCCTTCTCTCGCCCAAAAAAACGCGTTCGATAGA
Organism: Mycena capillaripes; assembly: GCA_029204075.1. Lineage (NCBI taxonomy): Eukaryota > Fungi > Basidiomycota > Agaricomycetes > Agaricales > Mycenaceae > Mycena > Mycena capillaripes. The sequence continues at coordinate 497,157 of JARHKZ010000027.1, forward strand.
TCCTGTTTTGTGAGGGCAGTACTGGGAGCAAGGCACGTCTATTGTGAGCTCTTTTCGACTTGCGAAACTCCTTCAATCAATCACTCACCATTTGGTATAGAAAATGTCGAATGAAGGAAACCTGGCCTATGGGCTGCCTCCTGACATTAGTCGCCTGCTATATACCAACGACCCCCGCGTTGACTATCAGGTGGCCGAGATTGCGAACAGTTTGGGCATTGCACGTACCCTCAAAGACCGGTTGGGCCTCCAGATCACGCAGATGCGAATGGATCTAATGCGGCTGGAGCGCGAAGAATTGCATGCGACGCGCCACATTTCACGCTGCGAATTCGCCTTAGCACCGATTCGTCGCATTCCGACAGAGATCCTGTCCGAAATATTCCTCTGTTATGTCGATCTGCTAGGCGACAAACACGAATGCATGGACGTGAAGCACGGTGTCTGGCTTTTGGCGCACATCTGCAGCTACTGGCGGGTCGTCGCGTTGTCGACGCCAGAGCTCTGGACTTCTTGCAATTTTACGTGCGAGAGGGCCTGTAAAAATGCTCATGCCCTTGTTCGCTCTTGGCTCCACCACGCGGGGAACCGCCCTCTGTCCATACGGTTTCACTGCGAGACTGATACACCCGAACATCGCAGGCAGGGTCGGTGCCTCACTGTCATCGGGGAGTTCGTCGCCCATTGCAGCCAATGGTCGGAGATAGAGTTCCTCGTTCCAGCGAAGTTCTATTCGCACCTTGAAATGGACTCTTTCCGGCACAACATTCCGATTTTGCGGAAGCTGCGAATAATCGCCGCCTTGACAGAAGTCGATCCCCTCCCCGTCCTGGCGCTCTCACTGTTGACGCCTTTCACCATCGCCCCGCAGCTTTGCGATGTGTCTCTGGTGGACTTTAACCTCTGGCCTGTGCGCGTCCTCCTTCCCTGGAGCCAGATCACTTCTTATTCCGGCGCCGTCGTCGCCAAACCTGACATCTTCCAAACCGCTCCAGGCCTTCTGGAGTGCACGTTCCTCCCATGTAGAACGTCGGGAACCACCCCGTCCCTCCGGTTAGAGCAGCCCTTCGTCCACTTCCACCTCCGTCATCTGCACCTTCACTCCGAATCACTCCGCCCCGAGCTCCTCACTCTCCCCGCCCTGCAGTCACTGCGCATCTCCGCATGGGATATCTCCATTCTCCAATCCCTCGAGCGCCTCCTTCAACGCTCGATGGCGTCGCCGACTTCATTGCACATCGACGAGTTCCTGCCTTCCTCCGAGCTCATAGCGGTACTAGCGGCAGCGCCCTCCATCACACACCTCAAGGTCTGCACCCCGGCGACAGGGGGGCCCATGTTGATCAAGGATACGACGGACCGTTTCTTCACTCGCTTCATGGAAGGTGAAGAGAACACCCCTCCCGTTCTCCCTGCGCTTCGCGCGCTTTCCGTCCAGGGCTTCGCATTCGGCGAAACCTTCGTGCGCATGGTCGAGGCGCGGTGCCTTCCACCGGACCCAGAGGCGGAGAATAAATGGGAGGGTGCGCGTTTGGAGTCCCTCGCCGTCTCGGACGTGCGCGATACGCACATCTCCCACATCCTTCGGCTCAAGAAGTTGGAGACTGAAGCGGGGTTGAAATTCTTTACGGGGACTTTGTCCGCAACAAGGTACGTCGCTTTTGGATGGTTTTCTGTTCTAAAATGACTTTTTGTATCCAGGATCCTTGGTTAGCGTCGGGGGCTATCTAACTTTGGTTTTGAAGTGGTGTATTTGTACGGATATCTGTGAAATATTTCCTTAGCAGCAGCCATTATTTTGTTCTATACTCTCGGATGTGAACGAAAGGTCTGGAATGAGTCCGCAGGCGGATTCAGAGAGGGGTAAAAAAAGGGCCAAAGCACCAGAGTGACTCGGGCCTGAGTCGAACAGGCAGCCTCCTTCTGATTATAAACTCGAACACGTATATTTTGAGAGTGCGGGCCGTCCGCCACCGAGTCGGTGGAGTTACTGAATGTGTTGTTGTATTGACTTAGACTCTGTCGAAGCACGCCATGGCTGATTTCGTAGTTGGAGATGCCAGACCCAACATTGCTGATGCTGGGAGAGTCGAACAGAAATGCTGAACTTGAATTTACAGCGCGTAGTTAATAAAGACACAAAAGCCGACCAAAAAGGAATTCTCCATCTTTGGGACAACTCGAGCCTGAGTCGAACAGGTAACTTTTCTCTGATGTCGCAAAATCTTGTAGGTTTAGAAGGTGCGGACCATCCGCCACAAAGTCAGTCAAGTCCGTGAATCGTTTTAGTAAATTGGATTCAATCGGAGACATAGTTGGTGTCGGAATAACAACGAGAACAGCAACACACTGCCGCTGTTGACCGTTAGAAACACTCCGCAACGATAAACTGGAATGCTGGGAATCAGCCTCGAAACTGGATTTATATCCGCTGGGTTTATATATGTAAGTACCGTAGTCTTGAACAAATGTCTTTGCGCGTTTACAGAGGGTCACTGTATGCATCGGGTCAAATCCAACACAAACGCGCATATACAATGCTAGGAGACCTAAGCTTAGAGGTTGCATACATTGAATTAGTGAAGTCGCAGTGGAAACAGTGAAGATGTAGAAGCAAAAAACTGGCGAGTAATCGGAACATCAACTCAAGCCTGAGTCGAACAGGCAACTTGCCTCTGAACTATACAGAAATTCATGGTTTTTGAGGATGCGGACCGTCCGCCACAGAGTTGGTATTAAGCGTGAGTTTACCTCAAATAAATGCGATTCAACTGAGCGTTGGTGCTGCTGTTGAGATACTTTGCCGGGAAGCAAATACTAGCGGCAGTTGTCCAAAATCGGTGTTCGTTTCGGCGCCTGTGGAATTTGCATACGTTAGGAGTTCTGCAAGGCTAGGCGCCATGAGAAACTCAGAGAATGGGTGGAACAAAAAACCCTCGTTTTCGAGACTACGAATCGGGCCCGAATCGAATAGGTCCTGGAGAATATCATTGTGACACAAGCTTTCGTCACCGAGTCGTTATTCCCACTGATTCGAACCTGAGTCCGAGTGAGGTCGCAGAGTCTCGCAACATCGAAAACAGGAAACCAAATTGTGAGGAGCGTCGCTACTGCGCATCTCCTCTGCGGTAGGCAAAGCTTCGGTGTATCGTCATTTGACTTTGCTGCTTCTTCACACACACACACTGTCTCCTTCAGATGTTATAAATTCTTCCACCTCTCGTACCAACTAGCCGCCAACAGAATCAAATTGTCAATGCAATGCCTCGCAAGTCAAGATACAAGTCTCCTGCGGGCCCGGAAATTTCTTCTGCATGTACGGACCAAACGAGTCGTGTAAATTCCACGTGGTGTTTTTGAGACAACAGTGTATCTGGCGCAAGCGCGGCAGCTGCCGGCCGTAATGCACAGTGTCGAATGGCGCCAAGGGACGGATGTCTTGCGACCAGGCCGGCGGGTACGGCAGCAGGCCTCGGCCTGAGATGCGCAGGGAGATGATAAGGGATTCTAGGTTAGGGGCGGTCTCGGGTAGTTTGGCGACGATGGATTTAATGGTCCCGGGAATCGAAGGGTTCGCCATGCGACACTTGAGCTCAAGCGTTCGTAAGGCCCTGAAGGAGGGGAGCTCGATTCTGGGGAATTCTGAGGATAGTGCGGGTTAAAAGGGAGATCTATTATTCGTGAAATCGTGGGCACGTACGGAGTGTGAACCAGAGCTCGATGTATTCCAGATTGCTGAGAAACGTGGCCTCTTGTAATAAGCGGTCCCAGTACTGACAGGGACTCCCATAGATGCGCCAAACCACTCGTCTAAGACAGTGGAGGGAGCCCTGCGTGTTGAGGTCGAGTACGAAGGTGCAGACCGCCTCAGACCTAAAGGCGGCTGGGATGACGAGTTCCTCGAGCCGATTAGGAGGAATTAATATTTGTGTTGGCAACATCGAGGCTGCATCGCCCGGTTTCGTCTCCTGTAAAATCTCCACCCGCTCTACTGAAAACACCCGAAACGCCGAGCCGGCGTAGAACATCAATGAAGATGGTACACCGACGATGCGTTTCAACTGGAGGCTGCGCAGTGGAGGCAGTTGAACAGCATGCAAGATTGAAGAAACCAGACTGGGGGTCATGAAATCCCAACGAAATGTATCTGTGCTGCCGTGAATCGCGAGCTGGCTGATGAGGGGCATCATCTTGAGAACACGCTCGACGGATGTGTAGTGTTCTGCTTTGTCTAGACAGAGCGTCAGGCTGCGAACATAAGTCGCTAGATGAGGAGAGGCGCTGAAGAGGGTACAAGCATGTCCGCATGTGCTGGATGCATGGTGCGCGAGATTAACGCTGGTGTACAAAAACAGCGTCTTAAAGAGAGACCGCTGACAGGGTACAACGAAGGATTTAGCCACCAGCGAGCAGGTTTTAAGGGTGTGGTCATCGCCGACCTCTTCGACGATCGCGTCTACAAGCTCCTGCGGTAAGGCCATGGGTGTGTGGACTAAGACGTGTCGGGAACAGAAAGGCACGATCTATCATTGTATCAATGCCGGAATTCGGCCCGTCACTATAAATAATGCGGTCAGCACATGTTTTCCCGAAGTTCAACTTGAAGGAAGATGAATTGAATAGGACTTCGCAATGCTGATCAAGACTTCGCAGAGTTGAACGAGATATCATCAAGAATCGATTAACCAGGATAAGACTTTATTAATACATTTGTCCCTACCATCACAATAAATACATTAATGCCGTGGCGTGTCCAATTACCACTAAAGCTAATAAAATGTCTATCAGTGCAACGAGTGCAATTAATGCGCAAATTATCGGGGACGGTTGGCCCCAAGCTTAAGGAGGGGAGATGTGTGAATTTCGAACGAAAAGAGTGGTTGGTCTTGGTGTGCATTGAATTTACTCGCAGTCCTGTCGGCCCTGCGGACTGGCGTTATAGAGGGGGCAGAGTTTGTCCCAGGCAGCTGTAAGAGTTAAGAATCAACGATAATTGAGGGACAGGCGGGTACGAAGACTTACGAGGGGGATGTTCGGCGGCGATGGCTGGGATGTTTTCCGCGAACACAATAGCGAGACCACTGATTTGATAGTCAGAATCTGCAAAGAATTCTCAAGAAACATGTAGACGCACATATCCAGATGCCAATCGATGTGGCAGTGAAGGAACCCTAGTTAATTGTTCTTAGTGAAGGAAAAAAGACGGCGAAAATTCAAATCCGTACATGGGCCCGCATTATCGGTAACAAACCTATGCATTTGCGTTAGTATCAAGAATGCGAAGACTGGCGCCTATAAATACCTGAACGTGGTCAAATCGGTGGTGTCTGCACCGGTAGATACCACATCTCGAATGACCTGTAGCGATTTGTAAGGGAGAGCTTCAGCACGACGACGGTGAGACACGTACTGGGTTATGGAAGTTGTACGTTGAGTTACCAGCGCTCCGAATAACGTGAAAGTTGTGCTACGATCGTATTAGTTTCCAATAGCGAGTAGTTCGGTGGCATACGCACTCCATGTAAATGGAAGGGGTGCTAGATGTGGTGTCAGCACCAAGTTGCACATCGCGTTGGCTGGGTGAATGACTCACAGGAGCACCGGGCGAGCCGCCAGGGATGCTGACTTCGATGACTTTGTTCGGCGGAAGCTCATAGATACTGCCTTTTGGAAGGAGGTCTTGCGCGGAGTGGGCGCCAGATAGGATTTGGAGGAGCACCGGCGCGGTCGGGGGTACGAAGCTCTGCAATCAGACATCAGCTACCTTTATCACTCGAACGAACACATTTTCCAACGCACCACATTGTTAATCGCGAACCTGAAGTCAGTGGTGTTTAGCGTGATCTGGAGGTTGAGCACGACGTCGGCTCCCCCGGGATGGGGAGAGCCGGGTACAGGGTTGGAACCCAGAGGATGGAGAGCCGTCTCGACAAGAGGCTGCTTGATATTCGACTGTGTCGTCGGATCGGCGGTGCGCGCGCCGACGTATCGCAGAATTGCGCTGTTCGTCGCGTTGACGAAGCCTTGATTACTCCCGGGCAGCTGTGGCTGCGCATGGACCCAGTAATTGTCGACCTTCTGGTTCGCCGTCATCACGAATGAGTAGCGCTGGGCAGCTAAAATCGCGTGTGCATGTCAGGAGGAGGTTTGTCATCGAGAGACAGAGGACATGTACCGAATATTTGAATGGAATCGACCGTGAGCGGCTGATGGCTGACTCCGTCAACCTCTATTATCGTAAACTGATTAAGATAATCCTCAGTTGGGCTGTTCAGAGGGGGGGAGTGCAACACTGCCTACCTGATGGCCGTCGATGCTAAAATTGAGGGATAGATATGAGACAGTGGCCTTGCAAGATTCCCTAAGGCCTTTGGGCTTACCTGAATATCCAGTTCGGATCACAAGACATCGAGATTAGGCGGAACCTAGGCGGAGGTGAGTTTGATTTTGGTGGGACGCAAGCAGGAGACGGACCTGTAGCGCTTTCCAGCAGCAACGCTGATGACTGCGAGTTTCGTGAGTGGCTATACAGGTGGTAGATATCAGTATCAGTTATCGAAGGGTGAAAAAAGAAAGACATACGCCGCCGGCATAGCGGCCAAGCCCGTTGATTAAGGTTGAATTAAAGACCGGGATGGCCGGGTGCTGTAGGGAGGGATAGTGGTACCTGTACGCCACCTTTGAGACAGTGAAGCACAATGTGAAAGCATCATCATACCAGTCAGATAGAGTAATGATGGTCGTTTCTGGGGTTTGGATTAGACTATGGATGGCAGGTAAGTTTTGCGTGCTGCGTACCGTCATCGATATCTAGAAGAAAAGTCAACCAATGTCGTGAAAGCGAACCGGAGGATCGCACTGACCGTAAAGATGCTTCTGGGGGTCTTTGGGGTCATATATAACGAGAGGTCCACGGAGACCGTCGCAGTATTGCGTCGCTGTTGAACTCCTTAGCCTCGAAAGAGAATTAAAATAAAGTATCACGCACACAAATGACTATGGTACCAATATGTTCCTGGAACCCAATGTCAAGGAGGAACAAAAAGTACGATGAACGATATCCTACCTGCCTGGTCCCTGTACAGAGGATGAACAAATTGTACAAGGACTGACTGACGGTTGTATCACTTACGGCACGGGGAAGCTGTACAGGAAGGAGTTCTTAGGCGTTATCGGGCATTCTAGTCGAGACAAACATCTAATCAGCCGACCAAATTGGATGAATTGATTAAACGACGAACGGGTAACGAAGGACGGTCCATCAGCCCAGTTCGTCTTCTCTTGGAAGATCCCATGCCAGTGCTGTTCAGTGCAGTGAGACTTCGATTTTAACGAGTTGTTGAGTGTACGCACAATGCTCGTGCTTGTCAGCATCGTGTTATCAGTGAGTTCGTCCACGACATTAATCGCAAAGGTATCCCCCTGGCAGCCGTAAGCGTAAGCAATCCAATTTCGTAGGAACACTGCGTGTCCCAGCTTTACCTTGTTGGATTTGATGAGCGGGCCAGGGAAGGTACCGCCGGCAAGAACAGCTCTAGATACGAGTCGATATGTATACAAATCAAGAGAGGTTTGAACACGTACGAGCGTCGAAATCCGTCCGGGCTGATATTCGCGTTCGATATTTTCAGGGTCCCGGTGGGCCCAAGCGAGGCGTGTGTTGTCGAGAGAGTAGCAAGAAAAATGAACGCAGCAGACGGTAACATCATGTCTATGTCCCTGAAATCTGTGGGTCTATGGAAGGGGAGAAGATACTGAGTTGGGAGAAGTACCGCGGTGCTTTTTATACATTCGGACACCCACCGTTTGGGAAAGATGGCTTCTCGAGTCTTATCCACGTATTGTTTCATTCCTGCCTGGTACGGATCAGGTCCGAATAAGGCTGGTGCGCATCGTCCAGTGCACAACTTTCTCCGAAATCCAGAATGAGGTGTCGAAGTTAAGTCCAGTTGGAATAGCCTGTCTACAACATGACATATTTACGACCATAGGACGTGGATACGCACTTTGTTATCGAGAGGATTAATTTCCTGTCGACGCGTTAAATTTCACCTAAGAATAGATCAAATTAGACAACCACCTACGAGGTAAATAACCATGATATCGAGAACTGGTAATTACTTCAACACGATAGCGAGATGTCTCGTAGTCGAAGCCAGGGGTCATTTGAGTATCTGCTTGGCAGGCGAACGTCGGATTTCGAGAGGTGGCCTCGGTCTTCGTTGGATTGTTTAATGAGATTTCACGGCATAACAATCATATGGGAGGAACTTGAGAAGTCGAGAAGCAGTTCGCGAATTGAGCCCAGGCCACTCGGGAAAATGTCATGTTTCGGGGCGCCCGAAAACGTTCCCGAAACTTTTATTTTCAGGCGCGGGACGCCCGAACACGTTCCCGCCGGCCCGGGCGAAACTAAAGTTTCAGTTTTCGGGTGCCCGAGACTTTCGTTTTTTCTGGAGGTAAGCTATGATCACCGAGCAACGCACAGCAAGATTCATAACTGGGTCGCGGCGCCACACCGACACCATTTCGAGTTGCGACATTGCCAACCTCAGAACAAGTTATCGCGGTCATCCCGCTGGACTCAGGATTGTGCCGAAGTGAGATGAAACACTCCAAGTTTGGAATAGTTTGAGATCCATGTTTGCCATGGTCAGTTGCGGAGAGGAGAGGAAGAGACCAAAGTTTGCTCGTGTTTGGCATTGATTCGGGCACAGGCCTGAAGCAAACCGACTTTCCTTTGCATCCTTCCCATTGTACTGTACCATGTCTACGCTCTGAGCGCAACGCGTTACTTATCCCCGGTTCAACCGACAGAAAGTCTTGAAAATCTTGTCAATCTGCAGTAGGCCACAAGCCGCATTCTGGATCTACCCAGGATAATGTTTCGATTGGAGCGCCACAAGAATATTTCCTGTCCGGGACTATACCCTGTATCCACGCGGAAGTCTCCAACCCCCGCCCTCTCAAACATTATCTGACGCTATAGCATACTGAACGCTTCGCCATCCCTGCGCAAGGCGGCATATCGTCCGATTCTTCATCGCGCCACAAGACTCGCACGCATGGTCGATAAATAAATTTAATGCAGCTGACATGGATCCTGGTAAGAATCATCTTTGTAGCCTTACTTATATCGACCGATGGAGCTTCACTGTGCAACGATCAGCACAGTGACCGTGGCGGCGCAGCGGTCGCATAATTGCCTCAAACCACCTAAGACAAAACTCATCAGTGCAGCGGGATCAGACCCGCTCATCATCCATTCAAAACGGGGCCGATATCGTGCCCCTATTTTCATTTATTCTATTCCTCATTCCCACTCAGCACATGCGCTCTTGTCTTGTCTTGACATCCATCCATCATGTCCTCTTCGTAGCAAAGTATGTACGGTACACTCCAAATTAAATTATTGTCCTCCAAATCACGTCCTCTAAATCAATCTACTCAACATCCACCTCATCCCCGCCCTTCGCCCGAGGCATGGGCGGCGTCACCCCAAGCCCACTCGGCCTCCGTCCCTGCCCAGCATGTCCAACGCCCAGCCCAAGCATAAACACCCCCGAGATCGTGCGCTGCCGTCCCGCCGGCGCCGCCTGCGCCTGCTGCGGGACGTACGCAGGCATCGGGACGCGTAGCCCCAAGACCTCAAACGGATTCCCATGCTGCATCATCGCCTTCTGCGCAAGCCTCGCCGCCGACGCGGAATGCCTCAGCCGCGGACTCGTCATCACGCTCCCAAACGTCGGCGCGTCCGCGTACCCCGGTGACGGCGGCGTCTTCCTCCCACTTGCACCACCCAACCACGCCGCCCACCCCTCCGCTTTCGGCGTGGGCGACACGGGCGAGGGGGAGATGAGCGCGGGCGCCGAGTCCAAGGGGAGAGTCAGCGAAGGCGCAGACGGCGGCGCGTACACGGCGCGCTTCACCACCGCGATATCATGCTCCACGTCCTTCAGCTTGGTCTGGAACGCCGCTTGCGCCTGCTCGTCGCGCGCCACACACGCCGCGACCTGCCTTCGCACGTCCGCCTCCGCCTCTGCCTCCGCTTCACCCACATCCGCATTCCCGTTCGCGTGTGCTGCTGCATCCCTACTGCCATCGGCGGACGAATGAGAGTTGGACGGCAACAACACGATCGTCTCCCACCCGCGCGCGAGCACCCTCCCATCCGCAACGCGAATCTCCAGCTCCACGCGCGCGTCCTCCGTATAATCATGCAGCCGCTCCACCGCGCTCCGCAGCACGTCCGTCTGTGCACTCTGCGTTTGAGCTTGGGCGAGATCACCAGCCCCGGGCACGAGCGCCGCGCGCAGCTCCTGCAGCGCGAGGTGGCAGTCGCGGAACGCACGCTGCAGCGCATCGTAGCGCTTGCTTGCGGCTGCGAGGTCTGCGAGCAGAGGGTGCGTGGGCGTTGCTGGTGTGGGTTCTTCTGCGGACGCGTTTGCTGGGCGTTCTTCTGCGGGCGCGTTTTCTGCGGATGGCGGAGCTGAGTCTGAGGATGTGGGTGGAGCGGCGTCGGAGGGGAAGGTGGTACCAGAGGAGGGAAACGAGACAGGAGCGTCCGAGGGCGAGGGTCCATGTGCCGTGGAGCCACTGTCTGAGGAGGGGAATGCGTCCGGGGCAGATGGAACGGGATACGCATCGATATTGACAGATTCTACATCTGCGCGTTCAGCGGCGGGCGGGACCGACGCATCGGTGTGAGGGAAGGCGACAGCAGGATGCACCTCTGCTTCTACTTCTGTCTCCGCAGGAGCAGTCTTCGACGATGATTCCTCGATAGGCGGCGTGTCGGTCGACTCGGATGCATCTTCGGCCTCGGTGGTGTGCACAAGCGTAGCGCCTCCCACCACCTTCTGCTCCTCCTCCTCCTGTACCTCCGCGGCCTCGGCGTCCACCTCCCCACCGCGCCCCAAACCCTCACCCTCAAGCTCAAGCTCTTCCTCAGACGCTTCCTCGACGTCCCTGCCGGTGGCTTCTGATACGACGTCGACCGCTTGAGTGAGCACCAAGTCGTCCTGCGCCGCACGTCCCTCGTCTGCGTCGTGCAGAGCAGCCTGGGGTGCGTCTGCGTGGCTTGCTTCGACCTCGGGCGCAGGAGTCCCTCCCTCGACGTTCGCCGGGGCATTCGCGTCGCGCACTCCCTCCTCCAAAATTCCGCCATTCTCTCCCCTCTGCTCCCCCTTTTCCTCCTCCTCTTCATCCCTGCGCACATCTCGCACCGCTGCCTGACCGTCGAGCGCACTCTCCTCCCCCTTGACACTCTGCTTCGCCTCTCCAGCCTCCACACCCGCACTCTGCGTCAGCTCTCCAGTTGCCACCTCCGCACTCGCACCCTGCGCATCTACATCCGGCTCCCCCACCTGTTCCTCCCTCGCCTCTCCCCCACGCCCTCCCTCCCGCTCCCGCTCCCTCACCTCCCGCTCAAGCTCCACCCTCCTGCTCACCTCCCCCTCCAGCTCCTCCACAAGCATCGCCACCGCGCCCTCCAGCACGCGCATGCGGCCCTCGGTGCCTGCGTCAGTGTCTGGTGCGTCCGGATTTGTATTCGTGTGGTCGGAGTGTGGTGTTGCGGGCGCATTGGAGTGGGATGAATGGGAAGGGGAAGACACGTCCGCATCCAGCAGCGCCAGTACGCCGCGCACGTCCGACACGAGGCGCGCGAGGGCCTTGCGCGCCTCTGCCTGCCTCAGGCTCCCTTCGTGCTCTTTCTCCTCTTTCTCCCCCTCCCCGTGCTCCTCCCCGGGCCCCATATACACCTTCTCCGGCACCCTCCCCACCGCCCCTCCAAGCCCTCTCCTCACCCTCTCCTCCCTCCCCACCATCCTCACTCTTACCCCCACCTCCCTTCTCCTCCCCACGCTCTCCCGGACCACCGCGCCTGCCGCTTCGTCCAACGCTCCTCTGAGCTTTTCGATTTGATTTTGCGAGGAAAGGAGACGGGAAGAGAGGGTGGAGATGGTGGAGTGCAGTGTGGAGAGGGTGGCGGCGTGCCGCGCACGCAGGGAGGCGAGGGAGGCGTGCAGGGAGGTTGTGGTTTGTTGGGTGAATTTCCTAACGAATGTCAGAGATGAGCGAAGGGTAAAAAAGAGGTGCAGAAACTCACATATACCGCTCCACCATTCCCGCCGCACTCCGATCATCCACCCTCGCCTGCTCCCTCTCAAACTTCGCCCGTGCGAGCGCCGTCCCGAGCTCCGCCGTGAGCGTGTTCGCAGCGGCAAGGCGTGCCTGCGCGTCGTCGCGCTCGCCTTCGAGTGCCGCCGCGCGCGCCTCGAGCGCGGTGTTCTGCTCGGCGAACGTGTCTATGAGCGATGCGAGCTGCGCCTTGGCGCCCTCTAGCGCGTCTTTCGGGCTCCCCGCGGTAGCTATAGGGTCGACGAGCGTCGCGCTGCTCCCGGCCTGTCCAAGACTCCCGCTGCTCGTGCTGGTGCTCGTCTCCCTGCTGTGTCCGTTATTCCCACTCCCGCCATTTTGCGCCTGGCTAAAATGCGACACCACCGGACTCCTCCCCTCCAGCGCGCGCACAAGCGCAGCATACTCCCCCACCACGCGATCGCTCAGCCTCGTCTCCTCCCTCGCCTGCACCAGCGCCCGCTGCAGCGCCGCCTCGCGAAGCCGCCCCTCCTCCTCGCGCCCCCGCGCGCGCGCGGCGAGCGCGTACGCTTCCCCCGCCGCGTGCGTTTGCTGTGTGGCGATCGCGGTAGTGTCTGCCAGAGCGCGGGTGTGCTCTTCCAGCGCGGTCTCGGTGAGGGAGAGCTTTGCGTTGATGCGGCGGAGGGAGAGGGTCAGCTCTGCGACGGTGTCGCCCCCCGACGCAGAGGAGGAGGAGGAGGACAAGGGGTCGGGGTTGTCGCGCAGGACGCCGAGCTCGGTGGTGAGGAGCGCATTCTCTGCCTCGAGCTGCGCGATGCGCTCGGTGTACGCGGAGGTATCAAGCGCGTGGCGTTGGAGTTTTATGGATGCGGTGTGGGCTTCGTTCTATTAAATTAAATTTGTGCCGTCAGAATAAACAGCCTATTCTTTTGTGTGCGTGTGAGAGTGAAATTACATACTTGAAAACGAGTAACCTGCGCTCTGAGACTGGATAACTCCTCGCTCAGAGGATGGGAGTCGCTGAGCGCCAGACCCGCGGCCGAGGTATGCTCTGCAGGCATACTAGCAGTCCCCAGCGATTATAAGTAAAAGCAATGTCGTCCCAAAGCCAAAGCAAACGGCAGAGCCAGTCAAGTCAAGTCCCCCAGTCCAAGCGATTTCTAGAGAAGTCTAATAAGGATGCCCTAAACCTTACACTCAGAATTCGAAGTCGTTGGTGGCAGGAGACATGCGCGTTGGTCGTATTTGGCGACGCCTTCCGCAGCAGGCACTCTTTGGGCAATTCGATTTCCTTTTTGGTCTTGCCACGTATGCACTTTCACTACGTTCGAACCAGGGGAGTAGCGACTCGGTGGTGGAAGGTCTGTAACATGCAGTCCTTCTAGGTTCTTCTTCATCAATAGTGGCGGTCAGAGTGGATGATTCTGGGTGATTCTCACGTCCATCAGGAAAATGTTTTTCAGCTGGCAGAGCTGGCTCCAGGTCAGCCGACACTGCTAGCTCGTCAGACTTGCACCTGGCACCAAGAAAAGATGGCACACACCAGAATAGGGACAGTCACAGTAGACACTTCAAAGGTGCTTCAGCCATAGTCTTTCTTAGACAGACGCTCTATACATTCTTGCTCGTACCTCGCTGTATAGAGTCTGTTAGTTACCGCGGGGTTGTGTATGCAGAGCTCCCTTATTACGTGATCTTAGATAAGCTTAAGCCGTCGGTGGTTCGAACACCACAGGCTACAGCAAACATCTATTTTCTTTATGCCCCTTTGTCTCTACGACCTTCCGTGAACAGCAATTTGTTGTTGTATAAAGCTTCTGGGAAGTCTCTCAAATATTTCTGTCTATTCTTAAGCCATTCCACGGCATGTGGTTTTGAACTCAACCAAGCACAAGCAAAAGTCGCCACCTTGACATCACTGATTCAAGGGCTTCTTTCAAGATTCTGAATCGACAGAAAGTTTGTCATAGATTGTGAAGCCTCATAAGTCCTCAAGTCTTGCTGAAAATCGTGTTTCCCGTGCAATGGGACGCGACTCGGAAAAAGCTTACCTAAGATTATGTAATAATGGCGCACTGCGTACACAGGGCCGTGGTAAACACTAGACTACTTCAGCCATGTGCTTCCGAAGTGCTTCAGGAATTATTTTCCGAGCATAAGCATGAGATAAGCACTTCTGGCTCTGACCATCCCATTTTGAATTGCACTTTAGAGGTACTTCAAATGTGCTTCAGGTACAATGATTTCTCGCTGATTGGCATCAGTTCTGGAAGCGACATGCTGAAGCACATCTGAAGCAGGTTGGAGTGCCTCTAGAGGCGCTTCAACACTTCAAATGGCTTTAACATTTCGACGCTTTCCCACATTTTAATCAATCTTGAAGCACTTCTAAAGCACCAGCATAAGTACCACCAAAGCACCTACTCTGACTGTCCCTAATGTGTTCTGGTACCAGAATTGCACCAGAACATATATCCTGGCTCAGGATACCCACTACAGTTCTCTACATAGCCCCACAGTATTCATAGAAAAAGATATATATTCTGCCTAGTACAACACCATGTAGCTGTGCTGTACCAAAAACTGAGGCACTTTGCCGGCATCCCATCTCCAGGTGCATACCAGCTAGACCATGCTCCACCTTGACTAAGACCCAGACTGGGTGCGACCATCTAACTGAGAAATTGAGTGTAGGACAATAAAATGTTAATATGTACAAGGGGCTGGTTGGCCACTCCGCGGCCTCCCATCCCCTTTTTGTGCAATTTATCTGTTTAAAGACGAAGTCACTGTTGAAAAAGGGGAGATCAAGAGAAACACACCATTCAAATCAACTTGTTTGAATTTGAATCTTGAATTAAGCTGTGTCTCCTTTTGAGCATTCAATTCTGTCCATGAGTGATGAAGGTTGTTCACATTGAATTCAACTTATCTGTGGGCTTGGACACACAAAAATTACTAAGAGATTGGCCAGCTTCAACCAATGGGAGCAAGCCCTTTGTCTGCCTTGCAATGGGTGGGAGAGAAGGATGAATGTCATATGTCATTGTAGCGCCAGGACAGTGGCTGTCAGATTTCTGTCAGAGGTTATTGGAATGGTGATGGCAGGCTGCTGTCAACAGTGCTGCTGTAAATCATGCCTAGCAGTTCAATATCAAGGTGGCATGGACAGGCATCAGAGGAGTGGCTTCAGACAGACACACATAATTTTATAAAGAGAGTGACACACCTGGTGTCTTCTATCATCACAAGATGCTTGACACAATCAATACCTCAGCCGTGAACCTTACTGTCCAAGTTATTAGTCCTGGTAGGAAAGTGAAGGCAGCTGCTTACCTGCCTGGCAGATATGTTGCCCTGAAATCTGAAATACAAAAGGCGAGTGCAAAAGGGCATGCTGTAAGTCTGGCACTTACTTACATTGATTGATGAAACCTGGTCAAATTATTACTAACCATCTTTGATGGATGATCCCAGTATTTAAACCTTTCCCATTGGTTGTACTTGTTTATCTTGGCTTTCACTTACACTACGACAATCTAGGTTACTATTTCTTTTCATGTATTCTTATCTTGTCTTTCACTTACACTATGACAATCTAGATCACTGCTTCTGCCTTTCTGTCAAAAAAAAAGTGAAAGGACGCCAGCAATGCATCCTCACTGATTCAGACAGAAAGACAGGAACAGTGATCTAGATTGTCATAGTGTAAGTGAAAGACAAGATAGGAATACATGAAAAGAAATAGTAACCTAGATTGTCGTAGTGTAAGTGAAAGACAAGATAAAAAATGAACACATACCCACCGGTGCCTTTGACAGCCTCCTCACTGTCTCGCCACACTCCTGCCTTTGACAGCCTCCACACTGCCTCGTTGCACTCCATCAACTTCTACTCCCCTCTGCACCAGACAGTGGGCTCAGAATCACCCTTCTGTTACCACAGCGTCCACCCCATCATCCCCAGGAGAAGCATGATCAGTATCACCAAGTTCCCTGAGATCTTTATCACTTCCATCTGATCCATTCCCACCATCAGTCTTGCTGTCAAACTCAACTTCTGACAGTGACAGCAACATTGACAGTGACATTGACAGCATCATTATGACACTTCCAATCAATAAATCTGTGCTGGCAATCATCACCCATCCAAAATCTGATCGCTGCCCCATTCTGGAAGCTGGTGTTATCGCTCCTGAGATCCTCCAACAATGGCACTGTGCTTGTCAGAAATATCTCAAGAACTGTAAGGATTGTACTGCAGATGACCTGGTCAGCTATGTACCTGATGCGCGAGCCTATCTTGGAGAAATGGTACACTGGTACATGGCTAGCCAGACCCGTATAGATGCCCTGAAGCTGATTGCCTACATCTTGGAGCTTGGATCCCTAGTCTTGGGAAAGGGAGGGGAGGAAAAAATATGCCGCAAGGTGCTAGCCTGCTAGGTGCAAGGATGGCAGCTGGACAGACATTTGCAGATTGGGCCTATGACATCCAGAACATCAACACTATTCTTCACAGGCTGCACCAACCTTTGCCACTGGCAGCCCTGAGTTGAAAAACATCCTTGATGCTGGCCTTACATGTCAGCACAGAGGCTTTGGCTCGCGGTTTGAAGGCGACGTGGGCGACTGAAGGACAGCGGAATGTAGAAAGAGTAGATTAAGTGTCTGGAGAATAGACTAGAATAGTGTACAGAAGGGAAATCTACTTGGGATATTACAGCCAGTTGCAGTACCAAAGGCGCGGATTAGAAATGTGCTGTTTTCGCATGTTTTCAAAGAATTGTCAATATCTCAGTGAGTTTCCCACTGGTGCTCATAAAAACTATATGGAAATACTCAACTAATTCATGCAGAATTAGTGATAGAGAAAGATTTGTAAGAATATTATATATTCAATGAAATTGGTTAAAGGAGCCATTTTGTGGATGAATCCAACATACAAGGTTCTAGACACATCCAAAGGATGTAGATTTTTGCCAGAGACACTTTAAATCCATTTTGAAGTATGTGATGGAGTCAGAATTCTGAAAAGTGTAGTATATCATTCTTGTAAACACATCAGGACAACAGGCAGTACCTACAGTCAAAGATTATTGTGATATTTTGAACCCACAGCTGAACTGTGTGTGAATTAAACTCTATCACATCCTTCAGAATGTATTAAATGCCTCTCTGGCAAAAATCTACATCCTTTGGATGTGTCTAGAACCTTGTATGTTGGATTCATCCACAAAATGGTTCTTTTGACCAATTTCATTGAATATATAATATTTTTACAAATTTTTCTCTATCACCAATTCTGCATGAATTAGCTGAGTATTTCCGTATAGTTTTTATGAGCATCAGTGGGGAACTCACTGAGATATTGACAATTCTTTGAAAACATGCGAAAACAGCACATTTCTAATCCGCGCCTTCGGTACTGCAACTGGCTGTAAATACAAGAAAGTCCTAGGAGCTAGGAGTAATTAAGGGACCTGAGGAACAGGGGTAATTAAGGGCCACATCAGTGTATAAGGAGTCAGGAGTGAAAAGTAAGGAGTAATGCAGGGGCCAGGGTAACAGGAGGGTATATAGGAGAGGTAACAGGGTCTTGGACCCTGTGCAAGAACAACCCGCCCCTGGGGGGAATAACCTGGGCATGGGTTATTCTGAAAAAGGAATTCGTGGTTCGAATCATGAAATTACAGAAACTCTTCAGCAGGATCTTGATACTGAACCTGTCCTCTCTACAGAGCTCAATGCTTGGATCTCTGAGGTCAAGGGATGTGATGACTGTCTCAAGTTTGAGACTGAGCACATGCAGGAAGTCATCAATTCTCAACCTACAAAACCACCCTCAAAAGGGAAACTCTCTTTAGCTGAGCCTCTCTCATCACCAAAACCATCTCTGGCCTCTAGGCTCACCTCACCCCCTCTAAAGGACACTACACCAAAAATGCCCAGGACTGACTGATCCAGAGAAGGTTCTCCTTGACTTTCATAATGGATGTCACCGCTGTCGCAAATTCTACATTGGGCACCATACACTGTGATGAGGACCACGGGGCTGCTATCGGAAATTTGTGTGATCATGGTAACATGTGTCTGTCCTCTTGGGGTTTATTAGAGTGGGGATCAGTGGGATGTGAGGGGGGGGGGGGGGAGATATCCGCTATGGAAAGGAAGGATGTGTGTGTGCATGTGGCCGCTCGCTTCATGACCGGACTCTAGACGCTCGGACGTTTCATATTAGGTCTGCACTAGGTGTTTTACAGGCGCATAAATGGTGTCGGTCGGTTGGCTGAAGGTGCTTGGGTGCCACTCGGATGGCCATACCAGGCTGGAGCGGTTGTTCTGGGTGAGCAAGACGTGCCCGCGGTGCGTGTGCACAGGTCCGAGCTGCGATCCTTGGTGAGTGAGGTATGTACTCAGTGCGCAAGTGCAGATTCGAGGGATTACAAGGGCAAATGTGCCATATGGTCGAGGTCAGGATGGTGGGCCAGTGGAGCAAGCTGAGAGCAGAGGCCTGGTCGAGATGAGAGGTCAGTGTCAGTGTTGAAGGTTGATCCCTATCTGGTATTGTGGGTTCCTGATTAGGTAGTGCGTGGTTGGAAGTCGGTGTGCAATAGAAGTCACAAGTCGCCATGTGAGAGTTGCGAGTGCATGCCACAGAGGGGACCTAAGGAAGGTCCCAAAATTGCCCCGGGGATGCAAAAAAGGCAAAAAAAAAAAATCGAAATTTTGTGTTGCAAAAGTCGGAATTTTTAAGGTGTCATACAAAATTTTCAGTGGTGTCAAATTGTCGCATTGGTTGAAAAGGTCACGTGTCACACCCCTGTTGATCTGAACGAAATGGTATGGTAATTCTATTTGGCAGCTTGGAGCTGCTGGAGGGGGGCTGCCAAATAGAATGGTGCAGCCCCACATTTGATAAGCAGATTAGATTACATGCACTATGCATATCTCAATCATAAAGAAGATATTGTCGATGATCAGATTCTGGGATACACAGACTGATGAGACTTCTACACAGGGAGTTAAACCTGCTACACATGCTGCCTCTTCCTTGGAAACAAGGTGAGGTCAATGACAGCCAAATCTCGATCAGCAGAGTGCCGCTTTTTCCTACTCTTAGCCTTCTCCATTGCCCTGTCACTGTTCTCCTTGCCTGTGGGCCGGTTGATCTTTGCCACCATCTGTGCAAGCTTTCTTTCTACTGCACTGACCATATTTGCATCCAAGCCCTTCCTCTCTTCACCCCGATACTTCAACTTCCCAGTTACTACGGCAAGCGTGCGGCAGCGGTGGTAAAAATCGCGCATTTGTGGGTTGCCTTTGCAGTACATGATACTGTGAGATATATTAGCAAAGAGCAAAGACAAACTACTAGCAACTCACATGTCCACTCCCCCTTTTATAAGACATGTGATGGCACAACATTTTAGGAGACCAAAACCTTCTATTCTAGTGTTAGAAACAATTCCTCAATTTATATATATTGTTCATTTAACAACCTAGAAGAGTACTGGGCCACATAGGTTCAGTGATCTTCATTCATCTGTGGTGTTTGGCGCATAGAAGGAGGTGCTTATATGTCTGCCGAGAGCGATGAGAGTAGCAGGAGATTAGTGCTGACTCACCTAGTCCAAAAGATAAGGTCACATGGGGGCTGCCAAATAGAATTATCCAATATATTACGGAAAGTCACCTGTTTGATTTGGGCCTGGGTCGTTCCGAAATATTTTCCTTTTTGGCCGTCCCCTGAGCCTTAATAATCTTGGCAGAGCAATTATTCAACCTCTATCAGGCAACCAAACTGATCTTGTCTGTACCCAATTTCCCAGAGCACTGGCATCCCACAGGTTGTGATTTCTGGATAGTAAATTCCTTTCTGGAAATGACCAGCAGTGCATGCACTTGTACCATTGGACCTTGTTTATTTGATTCAAATTCATGCTAGACACTGACTTGGTAGTGGATGGTCTGCAAACCCACAGCTTGGAATTTTCGAGATCTTGAAGGGAGGTTGCCTATTTGACTCAGGCCCAAGTCATATTTATGGTGCTTTGAGTTTTTGGCTCAAATTCCCATCCAGGCCATTTAATGCTGAGCACAAAGAATCCATTCTTCACATCACACTACCGGAATTGCCCCTCTTGCCAGAAATTGAACTCAAAGCTTGCTTTTCGCAAACAGCAGTCTCTGTGCATATGTTGATTTAGTTTTATCTGGGTTAAATTCTAAGTATATACCGACTTGGTGGTGGATGATCCGCATCTGCACGACATGTTAATGTTAGGTAAACACCGTAAAGCGATTTATTGTGGAAGTCATAGGTGAACAATGCATTTTTCCCCCCCTTACAACGAAGTTCTAACATTCAAACCCTGTGTGTGACAAATGAAAACAGCCTTTGCATGGGAGAATTTTGACCTGATTCATTCATGTTGAATTCAAGCATTGTAATGACTCAGTGGAGGATGGTTCACATCTGCACCACATAGACATTAGAGTTTATGACTGTTCAATGTGAAAGTTGCCTGTTTGATTCAGGCCCAGGTCTCATTATCCTTCATCTTTCATCCTTCTGTTTTTTTTCTTTCTGGTATTCCCAACCAGGCCATTGATGCCGAGCAAGAAGAATCCTCTCTCAGCAAGAAATTCTAAATCTCTTTTCACAAATGTCAGTCTCTGTACTTATTCGATTTGGTTTTATCTGGGTTGGCTCCTTGATTTATACCGACTTAGTGGCAGATGGTCTGCACCCACACATCTCCCTCTTTATAAAATTAAGCCTGTCTGTGTCTGAAGCTTTTTAAGCTCCGCTCAATCTCCGCTGATGCCGCCCTGCTCAGCAGCTCGCCGTCGGTGATTGTTGGGCTCCCGAGTCTGCCGGCTTACAGTCAATCAACATTCACCTTGGCCGGCACTACGTCACCAGTCTTGGCAGACACTGTCTCAGCGCTAGCACTGACAGATGGCTCCCACCGCAACGAAACAAGGCTGCCGCGGCCAGTGTCGGCATTGTCGGCAGAAATTAAGCCTTCAACGCCGTTGCTTCATATATTCACTCTTATCTCTGAGGTAATATTAAATTCAACCCAGTAGCATCATAGTTTTAAATATTCAGTACACCTCTGAGTTTATTAAATGCAAATAAGGGGATGGGAGGACACGAAGCGGCCAACCAGCCCCTTGTAAGAATATAAGAAAGCCATTTATTGTGGAAGTCACCTGTTTGACTCAGGCTCGAGTCCTTATGCCAAATAATTGGGATGCTCTTTGGTGCATTGCCTGTTCAATCCAATTCAACACATTCAAACCCTGCTACAGATTCAAGCACCCCATTCCCATGCCTCATATCTCCCAATGATAGGTTTTAAAATGAATGAAAACTGGGGTTTTTATGTGTGCTCTGCCATACACCATATCACCATTGCCAGTCAGCACCTGTGAACACGATGCAGTGCCATTTGGAAACCTGTCGGCAAAACAGGAACATATTGATGTGATGTAAACGGGCGGGTTTACACCATTTACTGTCAGCGAGTTTGTTGTTTTCTTTGGACATTTGTAGTATGTCTCTATGGATTGGGCCCTTCTGCAATTTGCTCTGCTCAACATTCCTTGGAACTACCATTTATCCATTACAAACACTGGGGGCAAAGGACAAAACACTCGGAAATCAATTGCTTCCAACACATTCAGTCAGCATTTGGGCAGATCATGGAAGAAAGGTGCCAATCACCTTTATGGCACCTTTTTTTCTGAGGGTGACTCAAGGAAAAACAAAGGTGCCATAAAGGTGATTGGCACCTTTGTTCCTCGGGATTCCTGCATGCCAACTGAATGTGTTGGAAGCACTCAATGTCCCAGTGCATCATCCTTTGGCCCTGGTGAAAGTCCCCTTGGTTGAAACTGTACATGAGACTGAGGCAGCCGGAGCAAAGCCCCAACACATCATATTGAAAAGCAATTCTTCTTTACATGTGCAGCTTAGAATGAGGTTATCTGTGTCAGTGGGAAAGAGACCAAGGCATATAATGCAAACACCATCTGAATATAAATGTCAAGAAGTCCTGAAACTGACCTCCAACATGGCAGTAGATGATGGCATTTCAAGGATTACAGTGAAATTAGTGGCAGTGAAGAAGAGATACTTCCATCCAATGAATCTACACTTCCACTCTGTACATTAAGTAACTATCACTGGTAAGTCTTTTGCACATATTGCTCAAAGGATAGATAATGGTTTCAACAAGTACACTCGTGAATGCAATACTTTGTGCTGCTGCTTATCAGTTTCTCAATATCTGTTGCATGATAGCCAGACTGCCCATGTTTTTCCGCCCCGAGAAACTTTGTGTTGCACCGAGAAACTTTTGGTTTCTCGGGGCAGAAAAAAGTTTCTCAATGCAACGAAAATTTTCCCGCATTCAGAAAGAAAATTTTGGAAACTTTTCCTTGACTTTCTCAGACAAAGCTTTTTCTTGGAGTCTCATTTTGAGGTCCTCAGATGTGGTGTCAACTTCTTGGACAAAATAAAGGTAAGTTTGGATCCTTGCAACTTTCCAGCACTGAAGACACTTGTTTCAGACAAAATAATAGTTATTTTCCTCGAAAACAGTGTTTTTATCCTACAATTAATAAAAGTGTACATTGACTGCCATAGTGTAGGTGGGCAAAAATAAGAGAAAAAAAAGAAAAAGAAATTAAAATATTGCATGTGAATCTCGAGGATCTTGTAATATTATTTGGTTTGATTGACAAGGCTTCTCAGACTGTTCTGAGCATCAGAGCCTGATTTCAATCTCATCAGCCATCGGTGCTTCAGCTTTCATCGGTGTTTTGAGCATCTTGCTTGCACATATGTTCGTGTCGTGCACTCTCCTTTGTGTCCTGCTCTTTGTCAAGCTTCATCAAGCCTGGTAGTAGCATAAGCCCTCTTCATTTAAATCCTAGCTTGAGTGGCACATAATTTTTTTTCTGGCCTGCAGTGCCATCAAAAGTACATGTTCTGAGTTCTAGGGCTCTGTTTATAATTCCCAGTAAAATTATAAACAGTTTTTAATTTTGTGTTTGTAAACAGGGTGTTTATAAACCGGTTTATAAACACTCACCCAAATTGGCCTGAAAATCGAGTTTTTGGTAAGTTTCTACTGTTTTTGCATCCGAATTTCGCGCTCTGCACCTCTGGGGAGGTCCCAGGTCCCCTATTTTCCTGTTGAAGGCGAGATAACACGCCAGAGTGATCGTAGTGACAGCAGACGCCATTCCTGGGGTAAGATAGCCATATTTCTCCGTCACTCATCTCAGCTTTTTGGGCCAGAGTCAGAGGAAATTCAGCGGTCATACTACTCTGTCAGATTCTGGATTGATTTCTGTCAAAATTTGAGGCCAGTTGGGCCTCTTATTGGCCCGCCGGGCACTGCCACTGTGAATTAAAAACCGGGTGGTCTGGCCCAACCAATAAAAACCGGGTTTATAAACACCTGTTTATAAACATGTTTACAAACCGACATAAAAAACAGGGCCCTACTGAGTTCTCACAGCAGTGATAGTGAAGCAGCAGGGTGAATATGCCTCAAAGTCCTCTAGGCATCTGTATATGCTGTAATTAAGGGGGGGTTTTTTTTTTCAAAGTTCACTGCTCACTGTTGCTCTGTCCACGTTATATCACATCTACATCCAGTGGCAATTCAAGTCTTTTGGATTTCTTTTGGCTTTGACCAAATACCAGTTAGAATGAACAAGTAAATCATGTAAGACTACATATCCGAGACTGCTGGTGCTCGTCTTCATGTTGTGTCCGTTATTCCTATTTCCATCAATTTTGCGCCTGGACACCACCGGACTCCTCCCCTCTAACGCGCGCACAAACGCAGCATGCTCCCCCGCCAGGCGATCGCTTAGCCTCGTCTCCTCCCTCGCCTGCACCAGCGCCGCCTCGCGCAGCCGCCCCTCCTCCGCCACGTGCGTTTGCTGCGTGGTGATCGCGATGGTGTCTCCCAGCGCGCGGGTGCGTTCTTCCAGCGCGGTCTCGCTGAGGGAGAGTTTTGCGTTGATACGGCGGGGGGAGAGGGTCAGCTCTGCGACGGTGTCGCCCCCGACGTAGAGGAGGATGGGGAGGGGGACAAGGGGTCGGGGTTGTACCCCAGGACGCCGAGCTCGGTGGTGAGCAGCGCGTTCTCCGCCTCGAGTTGCGCGATGCGCTCGGTGTAGGCGGAGCTGTCGAGTGCATGGCGCTGGAGTTTTATCGACGCGGCGTGGGCATCGTTCTATTAAATTAAATTTCTGCCGTCAGAATAACAGCCCATTTCTTTTGTGGGGATGCCTGAAAACGATTAACCTGTGCTCCCAGTACCCAGCGATTATAAGAGCAAAAGCAAGCCGTCCCAAAACCAAAGCAATCCCAGAGCAAGTCAATTGAAGTCTCCCCCGGTCCAGAAGTCTAATAAATACATCCAGAAACTTTTGACTCAGAAGCCAAGGTTGGCCGTAGCCTCGCAGGAGACATGCGTCGTGTTTGGCGACGACCTTTCACAGGAGGCACTCTTTTGGCAATTCGATTTCCTTTTTTTGGTCGTTGCACGTATGCACTTTCGCTGGGTTCAAACCATGAGATTATCGACTTGATAGCGGAAGGTCCGCATTCCATTAACATAATAAAACTTTCCAGCAGATTACGGGAAGTCGCCTGTTCGATTCGGGCCCGGGTCGTTGGGCCATAAAAAAATCTTTTTTGACCGTACCCTTTATACCCTGAGCCCTAACAATCTCTGCAGAGAGTGCAGAGTAATTATTCAGCCTCAGGCAACCGTACCGATCTTGCTTATCTCCCTATTTCTCAGCCTAGCGTTTGCATCCCACAGGTGAAAGGTTCAAGGTGATTCCAAATTAAATTTCCTCACCATGCACAGCAACGCCTGGACGTGCACGATTTCCGCATCATTTATCAGAGCTGCATTCTTGCCAGACACCGTGGGGGACGGTCCCCAAATCCACAGCTTAACTGCTCGAGATCTTGACGGTACTCTGGTTTTTGGCTCTATTCCCATCCAGGCCATTTAATGCACGCACAAAGAAACCATTCTCCACATCACACTACTGGAATTGACCTCTCTTGTCAGAAATTGTACTCGAAGCATCAGCCCCCTTTTCGCAAACGGCAGTCTCTGCGTATGATGCACATGTTGATTTGTTTTTTATCTGGGTTGAATTCTAGGTTTATACCGACTCGGTGGCGGATGGTCCGCATTCACACGACATATCAATGCTAGGAAGTCATGTATTGTGGAATCCGCTTGTTCGACCCAGGCACGAGTCATCGATTGTCTGTGTAAACTTTTTTTTTCTTGTTTCCCATGCTGATAGTCACTGCAGGGCGAACTTTAGTGAAGCAAATCTGTTCAGTGATAACTCCTTCCCCAAGACTTTGGGTCACTTGCAAAATCATTCTCGCGAGAACACCCCTTGCGCAGCATGATTTCATCCCGATTTATTCAGGTTCAATTCAAGTTTCATACCAACTCGGTAGCGGATGGTCCGCACTCCAAGTATGTGAAAAAATCATCTATGTCCTAAAGGGAGGTCGCCTGTTCGACTCCGGCCCGAGTCATAGATGAACGCCATCCCTTTTTTCCCCCTTACGACGAATTTCCAACACTCACTGACGAACTCTGCGACTTGAAAAGTCGCTGCAAAGGATGATTTTGACCTCATTCATTCAGGTTGAAGATGGTTCGCGTCTACACGACTCTAAGAGTTTATGGCTGTTCAATGTGGAAGTTGCCTGTTCTACTTAGGCCCAGGTCATAAAGGTGTGTCATCGTGGCTTTTCTGTTTCCAGTGGTATTCCCTATACTTATTAATCTAGGCTGTTTGACGCCCAGCGAAAAGTCCTCTCTCGGCAAGAAATTTTAAATTCCTTTTCACGTCAGTCTCTGTGCTTACCTTCAATTAGATTTTATCTGGGTTGAATTCTAGGTTTATACCGACTCGGTGGCGGTGGTCCGCATCCACACGACATATTTTGTCCGGTAACCAATTATTGTGGAAGTCGCCTGTTCAACTCAGCCACGAGTCATTGGCTCTTTGTCGCCTTTTTCTCTCTTGTTTCCTTTGCCACCATTTTCTTATAAACCCTATTACAGACTCCGTAGCCGATGGGCCGCATCCTCAAACTTTATCTTGTCTCAGTAGAGATTCAGATGAAGGCTGCCTGTTCGACTCAGGCCTGATTCATGAGCCCCATCACAACCAGTTTTTTTCCCTGTTGCTTTTCCAGTACAATTTAAACTGCTGTTGTTTCAATCCAACATCTTCAATAAAAATTCAACCCCATTACAGACTCGGTAGCGGACGGTCCGCATCCTCAAGCTTTACGTGGGAATTTCACAGGAAGTTCAGAGGAATATGCCTGTTCAACTCAGGCCCAAGTCATGGTTTATTTGTCCTCGTCGGCCCAAATTGATTCAATTCAATCCTCTCATAATCAGGCCATATCCAACCCTGTTGCCGACTCGTTAGCGAACGGTCCGCATCCTCGAACTTTATGTTAGGTCAATGAAAGCTCAGAGGAAGGGTGCCTGTTCGACTCACGCCCGAGTCATACTTCCTGTCCATTTTTTTCCCTCGTTGGCCAAGTCAATTCAATCCGAGGCTCATAATCAGGCCAAATCTAACCCTGCTAAGTACAGACTCGGTAGCGGACGGTCCGTATCCTCAAACTTTCATCTTGATCCAACGCAGTTCAGAGGAATGGTTGCCTGTTCGACTCAGGCCCGGGTCATGCCCCGGTCAGCTTTATAGCATTTTTCTTTGCCATGAATTTTCCCATAATCATCGCACAGGTTACAGAAATGAATCTCTATAATTCCTGCTTCTTTCTCTTTCTTGCAACTTCCCTGCACAGCTGCAGTCTGACATTGTGGTTTATTCAAGTTGAATTCAAGCATTCCAACGACTCAGTGGTGGGCGGTCCGCATCTTCAAGTTTTGGTTTCGTCCGGATTAAGTTCAGAGGACGATCACCTGTTGGACTCGGGCCAGAGTCATGTTCCGATAAAAAATAAGGGCTTCTTCCCCATTGCTTTACCCGTACAAATCGTTGGTCCATTCAATTCAATCCAACACATTCAACTAAAATCCAACCTTGTTACAGACTCGGTAGCGGACGGTCCGCATCCTCAAAGCTTTATTCCTTAGCCTTTGTCATCTATTTAGAGGAAAGTTGCCTGATCGACTCAGGCCCGAGTCATGCATGCTGTTGAAATTGTGTTTTCTTTGCCTGTTCAATCCCATCCTCTCATAATCAGGCTAGATCCAACCCCGAGACAGACTCGGTAGTGGACGGTCCGCATCCCCAAACCTTGATTTCCGTTTATCATGAAGTTCAGAGGAAGATTGCCTGTTCGACTCAGGCCCGAGTCATGGCCAGTTGAGGTGTTCACCGCTTTTTTTCTTCGTTGGTCCATTCAATTCAATTCACTTCAACTCATTCAACCAAAATTCAACCTCGCGACAGACTCGGTAGCGGACGGACCGCATTCTCGTACTTCAGGGTTGGTTGTCTTGATTGAAGAGGAAGGCCGCCTGTTCGACTCAAGCCCAAGTCATGGCCCATTGAAATGTGAACCTCTTTTTTTCTTCATTAGCCATTCAATTCAATTCAATCTCACACAGTCAACTCAAATCCAGCCCAGTTACAGACTCGGTAGCAGACGGTCGCGGCATCCTCAAGAACTTGTGTAGTACTTCTCAGAGCCAGGTTGCCTGCTCGACTCAGGCCCGATTCATGGTCATGAGGTTGCTTCGGCATTTTTTTTTTTCGTTGGCCATTGAATCCAAGCCTCTCATAATCAACCAAAATCCAACCTTGTTATCCACTCGGTAGCGGACGGTCCTTGTCCTCAGTCTATGGTTCCGAAGTAAGTTCAGAGGAAGGAAGGTCGCCTGTTCGACTCAGGCCCGAGTCATCGTCCTGTCGAAACCTTTTTTTGTTACTAAGCCAATTCAATTCAATTCAATTCAATCCCCTGGCAATGATATCTCAGGCTAAATCCAACCCTGCTAAGTAGAGACTCGGTAGCGGACGGTTCGCATCCAAAAATTTACATATATCTCCATGGACATTGTGGGGAAGTCGCCTGTTCGACTCGGGCCCGAGTCATACCATCCACCCCCAAAGACCTTTTTATCCTTTTGAGCTGCCAATTCAACCCAACCCAAATTTAAACAAACGCATGCAGCATGCTCGAGTACTGTACCGACTTGTATGGTAGCAACCGCCCACGGTGCATTACGAAAAAATTTGGTTACGATGTAGCAACGGCTTGCCTTATTTGGCACCGCACCTGCCTACAAGTACGGCCCCGCAGGGTCGAAAATTTCCCAAATCTAGCCAGGAAAAGTCGAAATTTTAGTGTTACGCTCGAATTTAGGCAACATTTTCGAGGCTGCGTTACGCGTTACGTTGCTACCATACAAGTCGGTACAGTAAGCATCGCAGCCGTGCACGACGGCGAATCGGTTGCAAAACATATCACGACCTCCCTAACTAAGTAAGAAGTATTTCCAAATTGGAGTTTCAAACTCCGCTGATTGATGTCGCTTCTCTACGCGGTCCGTGACTATGCGTGACTAGTCACTACATTCCCGGTACAAATCCCGACGCCCATCCGCGGTAGAGGGCTCGTCCTCCGGCACCTGGCTCCGTCGACTTCCACGCGCCCTATCCCTTCAAGTTCGACGATCGCAGGATGTCTACAGTGCCCTCGTCCACGCGCATCGTTCAGAGCCACTTTCATACAGCGTCGGTCGTGTCCACAGTGCGTCGCCTATTATCAATCCTCTTCTGTTTATCTCACCGTCTTTTTCTCCTCCCAGTAATGCGCCCGATGCGCGCTGCAGTGTCACTTCGATGTCATGGCGCTCCAGAGCAACAGCTGGATCTTCGAGGTCCCTAGCCACACCTGTCTGCGCAGATGCGAATCCGCCTCTCGTTGCGGGTGTGACTTGGAACCTGCGCTGCGCATCCAGCGCACGAGTAATGTGCGTGCCCTATACCTTTGCTTTAATTTGAGTGATTGCCTCTTAGATAGCACAATCAACCCGTCTTACAACGTCGTCCCGAGTCGAACGAGCTAGACCGCGCCGACCGCCATCCTTTCAGACTACTCTGTCTTCTCCTTCGCATCGCAGCATGTCCGGATTCGACGCTTGCGAGCGGGATATGCGTGCGTTTCTCCTCCGCTCTCTTTCCTTCTCCTTTTTCTCCCTTTCCTCATTCTTCTTTTCTCCTCGCCCTCCCTACTCTCCTGTTTCTGGCTTGTGCTGTGTACTAACGTCGTCCCCAGCCATTCTCCCCGCTCGCACCCTTCCGTAGTGCCCATCGCTCGTTCCCGTCTCGCGGGAGCGCCGTGTACGACATGCACGCCAGTACGCCGCGCACGTCGTCCGGCACGAGGCGCGCGAGCGCCTTGGGCACCTCTGTCTCTCCCTCCCTCAGGCTCCTCTTGTGCTCCTTCACCTCATTCTCCCACTCCCCGTGCCCCTTCCCCTGCCTCGCATATACCCTCCCCGGCACCCTCCTCACCCTCTTCTCCCTCCCCACCATCATTACCCGTACACCACCGCCCTCCTTCTCCCCACGCTCTCCTGCACCACCGCGCCCGCCGCTGCATCCAACGCGCCTCTGAGCTTTTCGACTTGGGTGTGGGAGGAGGCGAGGCGTGAGGAGAGGGTGGAGATGGTGGAGTGCAGGTGGATAGGGTGGCGACGTGTCACGAAGACGCGTGCAGGGAGGTTGTAGCTTTTGAGTGAATTTCCTGACAAATGCCGGAGATGAGCGTAGAAAACGAAGGGTAGAGCAGAAAGGCAGGGGGAGAAAGCACTCACATATACCGCTCCACCATCCCCGCCGCACTTCGGTCATCCACCCTCGCCTGCTCCCTCTCAAACTTCGCCCGCGCAAGCGCCGTCCCGTGAGCGTGCTCGCAGCGGCAAGCCGCGTCTCCACGTCGCCGCGCGCGCTTGGAGCGCTGTATTCTGCTCGGCGAACGTCTCCATGCGCGATGCGAGCTGCGTCTTGGCGCCGTCCAGCACGTCCTTCGGGCTCCCCGCGGTGGCGATGGAGTCGACGAGCGTCGCGCCGCTCCCGGCCTGGCCGAGACCACTGTCTCCGTTATTCCCACTCCCGCCATTTTGCGCCTGGCTAAAATGCGACACCGCCGGACTCCTCCCCTCCAACGTGCTCACAAGCGCAGCACACTCCCCTACCACGCGATCGCTCAGCCTCGTTTCCTCCCTCGTTTGCCCCAGCGCCGCCGTCCCTCCTCTCCGCGCGCGCGTACGCCTCCCCCGCCGCGTGGTTTGCTGCGTGGCGATCGCGATGGCGTCTGTCACTCCGCGGGTGTGCTCTTCCAGCGCGGTCTCGGTGAGGGAGAGCTTTGCGTTGATGCGGTAATTCCTGTCGTGGAGACGTCAAGGACGAGTCCCACGAGCAGCAACACAGCAACGGACCTCGAACGACTGGGCGTACCACTTCTTCACCTTCTTGATCGAAGGCATTGCGCTGAGGTTGTCCGGTCGCTCGTCCAGCTCCTTGACTCGATGCGCCAGCCGTACGGGCAGTTCCTCTGTCCAAATGCTTAACAACCCCTCTTCGTCAGGAAATGACGCGGGAATGTTGCTCACCAGCGAGGAATTGACTAGCTTTCAGTAAAGTTCTCTGGCTGAGATTCTGTCTAAAGAGCACCATTTGCTGCAGCGAAACTATCGAGCAAGTAGGTGAGATTCGTGGGGCCTGCGTCTGTGCACTGGTGGCAACCATCTCATCCGTCTGTCCTCGGATTGGGCGAGCTCCTTGCGGATTCATTTGTTCTCTATCTAGGTGCGGACCTCCGTGTGTACGGTGCACGAATAGCTCCCGTCTCCCGTGAACTACGTGAGTGGGTATCGCATCTGACGTGCGAATACGGGTAGAAGCGACCGAATTTAATGCCGCATTGTGTTTCCTTCTTGATTCGATGGAAGAAGACGAGTCTCTCTGGATAGTGCTGAACAAAGTATTTCCCTAGAGGTTGAACCAGGTTCTGTGCCATAGGCTTCAGTATACATGTCTCATGTATGCTTACACACTGCGTCGTGAGCACAACCCGATCGGACTCCAGCCCAATCCTATTCACCAATCTGACTCGGTGGACTTATATATCTTCGATGTGCGAGTGCGAATCAGCGGCAATCCGGCGTTCTAATTATTCAAGTCTGACAATGACCGTGTACACCGGCCAATTTACTTCTCCCCTCGCTAACGCTGTGGGTATAACGGTCTTACTCACCTCGGTTAACGACGGAAAAGATCGGAAACCGCTCGCACTAGCAGTATGTGTTATTGGGAAGAATGTTTCAAAAATCGCCTCGAAACCATATAAAAGCTCGAGGAACGAGCTCATTCTCTAACACTCGCAGTGCTCTTACTCCCGTATTCAGCTCTTTAGGTTATGTCTCACGAATCGCAAGCGGAAAGTAAGACAAATGGGGCCGTTCCAGAGGGTAAGCGCCTTTATAGTATATTACACACGTTGGGCTGCACATTGACCGCTGTACATAGCTGCAGAAGGCGCCTTGGCCACCCAAGTCGACCGCCTCCTCAAGGAGCGCTTCTCCGCCAGGTACTACCTCCCGGACCCCGTAGATAAGCGCACTATCGAGGAGATCGTCGACGCGGCCCACAGCGCGGCTTCGAGCTATAACTTGCAGTGCGTCGCGCTTTATTGGCCTTCCCTCCACGCCAGATTTTAACCATTACTGGGCTTGCTTCCTCACAGGCCCTGGAAAGTCTTCGCCATTGCCGGCCAAGTCAAGGACTCCCTGTCCGTCGACATGGTCCACGCGCACACAAACGGCATAGAACACGTCGCGCGCTACGCGTACGATCCCGAGACACTCCCGGAGCTCTACGCTGCACGCCGGTTCGAGTTTGGGAAGTTTTTCTACGAGTATCAGGGTATTGCACGCGAGGATGTGGAAGCGCGCGCAGCGGTGGATCGT
Organism: Mycena capillaripes; assembly: GCA_029204075.1. Classification (NCBI taxonomy): domain Eukaryota; kingdom Fungi; phylum Basidiomycota; class Agaricomycetes; order Agaricales; family Mycenaceae; genus Mycena; species Mycena capillaripes. Next base: position 529,294 of record JARHKZ010000027.1, read on the forward strand.
AGAAACTAGTGGTTTTCTTCTTCTTCTAACAGAAAACAGACTCCTAACGCAACTTGTTATGATCGCAGCACGTTCTTTGACGCGCCCATGGCACTCATTTTTACGATCAACAGCAAGCTGATGCAGGGCGCGTGGATGGACCTCGGGTATGGTTACAACCGCCGTTCATTCCAAGTATTTAATCGCTCAAATCAACTCACTTCTGCAGCGCGTTCATCCAAGGCATCACTATCGGCGCGCGTGCACGCGGGCTCGAGTCCGTCCTTCAGGTGTGCTTTTTTCACATGCAACAAAGAGTAATTTACTGAGTGTCGGCGTCTACATCCACAGATCGCCATCCCACGCTACGACGCCCTCATCCGCAAGCACCTGCCCGTCCCTGAGGATGAGCTCGTGGCGGTTGCCATGTCGCTCGGCTACCCCGACATCGAGAAGATCAAGACCAAGTATGTGCGCCCGCCAAAGCAGGCCCTAGGAGATGTGCTGGAGGTGCATGGGCTGTGAATAATTCAACATGTGAAGTGAGATACACAAATATATCAGTAGAGACTCGGAGCGGCGGCTTGGCTCAGCTGCGTTATTTCAATCCAATACATTCAACGAAAATTCAACCTTGTTACAGACTCGGTGGCGGACGGTCCGCATCCATACGGAATAGCCTCTGCTTTTCAAAGACACTTGAGGTGGAGGTCGCCTGTTCGACTTTGACATGGTTTATTTGAGTTCAATTCACGCATTGCATCGACTCCGTGGTGGCAGGTCCGCATCCTCAGAGCTTTATTCTTCATAGCAAAAGACTTGGTTCAGAGGAAGGTCGCCTGCTTGACTCAGGCCCGAGTAGTCATGAAGCTATCAGAAACCATTCTCCCCTTTGCTTTGCCCGTACAATTCAACTCAATGTTATTTTAATTGGACACATTCAACCCAAATTCAACCCTATTACAGACTCGGTAGCGGACTGTCCACATCGTCAACCTTTAGCCTGTACTTGAATAAATCTCAGAGGAAGGGTGCCTGTTCGACTCAGGCCCGAGTCATGACTCCTGTCCAGAATATTTTTTCTTCGTTGGCCAATTCAATTCCACTCAATTCCATTCAATTCCATCATAGCCGGGCTAAATCCAACCTTCTTATAGAATCGGTAGCGGATGGCCCGCATCTTCAAATTTTGGCTCTGTACTGAGCACAAAGGAGGTTCAGAGGAAGGTTGCCTGTTCGACTCGGGCCCGAGTCATGCGTAGTCCGAAACCATTTGTCCTTTCTTCACCTGTTCATTTCAGCCTACTCTTGATTCAATCCACTTATAATCAGGCCAAATTCAACCCTGTTACCAACTCGGTAACGCATGGACCGCGTCCTCACACTTTAGCATTGTACTGAATGGAAGTTCAGAGTAGTCTGGTGTTTACCGCGGGCCTGTGTATGCAGTGCTCCGTTATTACATAATCTTAGCTAAGCTTTTTCCGAGTCGCGTCCCTTTCCATGAGAAACACAAACTTTCTGCTTAATTTGAAGACTTATGAGGCTTTATTATCTATTACTAACTATCTATTGATTTAGCTTCTTGAAAAAAGCCCTTGAAAATATGCTGTGGAGGTCGCGACATTTGTATGCAACGGCTCGGCTCAGAAACATCAAATTGTTAAAGTTGACCTTGCAATAGCCTAAAAAAGATGATAAATCACCCAGAGCCTCTTTGCAGCTTGGAAATACGAATGCGAGGTACCTAAGGCTGCGGGGCAGCAAAATACTTTGTTTTTAAAATGAGTGTTGCGGCCGGGTTCGAACCATCGCCTCCTAGACTTATGTAAGATCACGTAATAAGAGAGCACTACATACACGACCCCGCGGTAACTAACAGACTCTATACAGCGAGGGACGAGCAAGGTTGTATAGAGCGTCTGTCTACGAGAGACTATATACAGGGTATTATCGGTACCCTAATCACTGAGGGTTCGGTGCGGAAGATCCGGCCCCTACCCGTGCCCCCTAAAACTCCGAACACAGTAGCCTCCGACAAGGTTGTACAACATGCAATGCTGAAAGCTATACAAGCTGGAAGCCCCAGCAAACTTCAGTCAATGAATAGCCAGAATATCAAGGATAATACAGATTTGGATGATCTGGTGGAATTAGTAAATAAACTGTGAAACCTCAGATGAAGCTGATAAAATTGCACACTTGAACCACCGTGGTTTTGTTTTCATTTTCTGCTCATTGTTTCACTCTTCAATAACCAGTGTAATTCATCATTTTTCTTTTTCTTTCACTTCCTTACCGAGATGATTAAACTACCGCCCTTGAAAGCTCGATTTCATGTGGGCCTGATGTGCATAGGGTTAGGGTTAAACCCTAACCCATACACAGTTGTTCTGCCAGTTTTTCTTTCTTTCTATTACATGGTCCATCCTGTGGTATCGGGATTCAAACTCAAGAGTACTATACGATTACATTCAGTTGGGCAGGGGGTGTGACGCGTGACATTTTGCATTTGTCAATTCGTCAACTCCTGAGGATGATTGTGACAAGCATAAAATTCGTCAGGCACGGAGACTTCAGACAAAATTCAACACACATAACAACTCAACTTTAGGAAGACCCAGAAAGGAAGCATTCAAATGCTTAACAATAGCTTTGATAAAGAAAAAAAACTTGCATTTTTTTCACATTTTTCACCCCTGGATAGCAGAATTCTGTATTTCATAATGTAAATTGGCCGAAATGGGAATAAACTGCACCAGAAGACACCTGTGGCAGAGAAAATTGAGAGGTGCAGCTCCTTGACAAAAATTTGAAAATACCATGACACTCCGACAGAGCGAGGAATTGTGGCCCATGAACTCGGGTAGACAAACTCGCATACACACCTGTTATGAGTGCCTGTTGGGCTGTATCACACACAATGACGAAAGTGATCAAGAATCGCAGCTGCACTATTTTCTTTCCAATGTTTTGAGCCCACCAGGTCATTCCGGTATGTGCGGAAATAGTACCACGCCTGAAGGCACCCTGCGAAGCGGGTATCAGCGGCGCCAGGTGAGAAGGAGCCATGTCCTACCACCATAGAGTCTGTCCAAATTTAACCTTCCTACAGACTCGGTAGCAGACGATTCGCATCCTCTAGCTTTATCGCTGCAGATGGAAGTTCAGAGGAAGGAAGGGTGCCTGCTCGACTCAGGCCCGAGTCATGCTCAGGCCCGAGTCATGCTCGGATCCAGGTGAACGCTTTTTTTTTTTTTTTTTTTTGCTTCCCATTATGCCGTTCAATTTGATTCAATTCAACACATTCAACCAAAATCCAAGCTTGTTACCGACTTGGTAACGGACGGTCCGCATCCTCGCATTTCAACACCGTACTTCAAAGAAAGTTCAGAGGGAGGTTACCTGTTCGACTCAGGCCCGAGTCATGGATAATCCGAGTTCATACTTTTTTCGGTAGTCAATTCAATCCAACTCACTCCAACTTATTCAACCAAAGTTTAACCCTGCTAAATGCAGACTCAGTAGCGGACGGTCCGCATCCTCACACTTTGAATCGGTGTTGAGAGTGAAAGTTTAGAGGAAGAGTCGCCTGTTCGACTCAGGCGCGAGGAATGGCCCCAAACCCTAAAGCCTTGACAGTCCGGCGGCGAAACAAATCTCTACAGTTTCTCAGCTTCGTTCCGGGAAATACCCTGTGTCCCTTGAAAATTCCTTCCACGAGAACAGCACAATTTGACATGATTTATTTGAGTGTAATTCCCGCACTGCAACGACTTGGTGGCGGATGGCCCGCATCCACAGAGCATGAGCTGCTTGTTTTGTCAATGTGGACGTTACCTGTTCGATTCAGAACCGAGTCATAGTCTTGAGGGAATAAGGTCTTTTTGCTGTGCCATGGATACGTCATAATTTTCTGTAGAGCTCTTGTTTTTGGGACAAACTGAATCTTTATAATTCCTGCGTCCTTCCAGCTAAGACCCTGTGTCCCTCGAAAAACGCCTTCCACGAGAACAGCATATTTTGACATGATTCATTCAACAGTTGAATTCAAGTATTGCAACGACTCGGTGGCGGACGGTGCGCACCCTCAAACTTTGATCTTGAAGGTTTGAACAAAATTCAGAGGTAGGCTGCCTGTTCAACTCAGGCCCGAGTCATGTTAGTTTGCAGTTGAAGCCATTTTTTCTTGTTTCCGTTTACAATTCAATTCAACTCACTCCAACTTATTCAACCCGTATTCACCCCTGTTACCGACTCGGTAGCGGACGGTCTGCAACCTCAAACTTTAAGGTTGTACCGTGTTGTTCAGAGGAAGGTTACTTGTTCGACTCAGGCCCAGGTCATTGCTCCTGTCAAAACTATTTTTTTCGTTTCTTGTTGGCCAGTTCAATTCAATTCAATTCAATCGTTTCATAATCAAGCTAAATCCAACCCCTATAAGTACCGATTCGGTAGCGGAGGGTCCGCATCCTCATGCTTTAAAGATTTTGTGATTCTGAAGTTGAGAGGAAGGAAAGTCGCCTGTTCGACTCAGGCCCGGGTCATCTTCCTCCTGTCAAAACCATTTTTTTTCGTTTCCCGTTGGCCAATTCAATTCAACTCACTCCAGCTTATTAAACCCATATTCACCCCTGTTACCGACTCGGTAGCAGACGGGCCGCATCCTCAAATTTAAGGTTGTACCGTATTGTTCAGAGGAAAGTTGCCTGTTCGACTCAGGCCCGAGTCATGCGTAATCAGGAACCATTTTTTGTTTCCGTTGTACCATTCATTCAGCTCAATCCACTCATAATCAAGCCAAATCCAACCCTGCTATATACCGACTGGGTAGTGCACGGTCCGCATCCTCACCACTTTTTTTGACATAATTTATTTGAGTGCAATTCATGCACTGCAACGACTCGGTGGCGGATGGCCCGCATCCACGGAGCATGAGCTGCTCGCTTTGTCAATGTGGATGTTACCTGTTCGATTCAGAACTGAGTCATAGTCTTGAGGGAATAAGGTCTTTTTGCTGTGCCATGGATACGTCATAATTTTCTGTAGAGCTCTTGTTTTTGGGACAAACTGAATCTTTATAATTCCGGCGTCCTTCCAGCTAAGACCCTGTGTCTCTCGAAAAATGCCTTCCACGAGAACCGCATAGTTTGACATGATTCATTCAACAGTTGAATTCAAGTATTGCAACGACTCGGTGGCGGACGGTGCGCACCCTCAAGCTTTGGTCTTGCAGGTTTCGCAAAGTTCAGAGGCAGGCTGCCTGTTCAACTCAGGCCCGAGTCATGTTTTGTAGTTGAAGCCATTTTTTTTTGTTTCCGTTGTACCATTCAATTCAACTCACTCCAACTTATTCAACCCGCACTCATCCATGTTACCGACTCGGTAGCGGAAGGTCTGCATCCTTAATTCTTTACTGTAATCTTGATTAAACCTGGTTCAGAGGAAGGTTGTCTGTTCAATTCAGGCCCGAGTCATGTTTTCGCAATCGCCTTTTCTTGGCCTGTTCAATCCTCTCATTATCATAACCAAGCTAAATTCACACTAGCTACAGACTCGGTAGCGGATGGTGCGCATCCCCAAACTTTAATTTGGTTGTTTTCTATGGAGTTCAGACGAAGGAAGGGTGCCTGTTCGACTCAGGCCCGAGTCATGATGCTATATCGAGCCAATCCCCCCCCCCCCCCCCCTTTGCTTTGCCCGTACAAGTCAAGTCACTACAAAACATTCAGCCAAAATTCAACCCTGCTAAATGCTGACTCGTAGCGGATGGTCCGCATCCCCAAAATTTAATTTGGCTGTTTTCTATGGAGTTCAGGGGAAGGAAGGTTGCCTGTTCAACTCAGGCCCAAGTCATGGCCTATTGAAACACGAACCTCTTTTTTTCTTCATTAGCCATTCACTTCAACCTGTTCGACTCAGGCCCGAGTCATCCCCCTGTCGGATCCATTTTTTTTGTTTCCCATTGGCCAATTCAATTCAACTCACTTACATTCAACCAAAATTCAACCCTGCTAAATACCGACTCGGTAGCGAATGGTCCCGCATCCCCGAACTTTCATTTGGTTGTTTTCCATGGAGTTCAGAGGAAGGAAGGTTGCCTGTTCGACTCAGGCCCGAGTCATGGCAGTGCGATCGGCGTTTTTGTTCCCGCCTTTGCCCTTTCAATTCAACTCACTCCAACTTATTCAACCCGCATTCACCCCGTCGTTAGCGGATGGTCCGCATCCTCAAACTTTATCTTGGGGCAATGGAAGTTCAGAGGATGATTTCCTGTTTGATTCGGGCCCGAGTCATGCATGACCCCAGTGGAAACCATTTTTCCCCTTTGTTTTATCCGAAGTCAACCCACTCCAACACATGCAAGCTAAATCCAACCCTGCCTAATGCCGACTCGGTAGCGGACGGTCCGCATCCCCGATTAATTTGGCTTTAATTTCGAAAGAAGTTCAGAGGAAGGTTGCCTGTTCAACTCAGGCCCGAGTCATGCATAATCAGAAACCATTTTTTGTTTCCGTCGTACCATTCAATTCAACTCACTCCAACACATTCAAGCTAAATCTAACCCCGATAAATACCGACTCGGTAGCGGACGGTCCGCATCCTCACTTTTAAGGTTATGGGTGGAAGTTTAGAGGAAAGGTTGCCTGTTCGACTCGGGCCCGAGTCATCATGGAAGCACATCGATTTCTCCCTTTTTTTACCTCCTGTTTACTGCCAATTCAACCCAAACAAATGTTCGCATGTAGCAAGCATCACGGCCGTGCAACGACGGTTCATCAAAAAACCGCGTGGATCAAAGTCAAAGGCACGAAGACTTTAAAATAAATGTAATGTATTTAAAACTCTAAAATAAGACTTGTACCAAATATAAAAGCGACTAGGCCCAGGGGTCAAAGTCGCAAAAAAAACGAAAAAAAAAAAAAAAAAAACATCATGACGAAAACGATGAAAAAAGTTTGTTTTCGGCCATCGTGCATCATGCTTTGATAGTTGGCAGGCACTGGGAATAATCCTAATCAAAGTTATAACGAGACTCGCTGGTGAGAACAGATCCGGCCATGGTACGTATCTTTACAACGCGTCGAAGGACCGACTCGGAGCCAGAGACGACGCTATACTTATATTGATCCCTATACCAATATTTTTCACGTTGGTATGCCACGCCGCGATTCCATCATGATGAACAGATGGGAATTTCTTTTTCTCCCCTGTTTTGTATTCTTTCGGGCGTCGTCGGGGTTGAATTGGAACGAACGGTCGTCGAATCCACGACGACCTCCGAGCCCACGACGACCTCCGAACTCACCACGACCTCCCGAGGTAAGTATCAAAGCTCCGAATTAGAACGTCTACAAATAAATATCGCGGTCTAGGCCATCACCATCTATCCACATCTAGATATGTCAATCTGTGACACGGTACCACGCCACACGACCCCTGCGACGTGGCAGCCCTCTGCCCACAGAAAGAAAGAAATGCGTCCTCACAAAGGTCGTACTCGAAATGAGAAAAAAAAGCTCAGACAAGAAAAAAAAAGCTCAAGGTTCCAAGGCCTCTCCTCTATCATATTCTCAGAAAGCGTACATGTGCAACACGCGGATTCGTAAGTTAAAAAAAGCTAGCCAACTACCCACAACTCGAACGCTCGACGCCTAATCCCGGTACAAATCCCGACGCCCAAACTTGGCCGACACCATGCGGCGCCCGCCCTTGATCGTCGAGATGACGCCGTTCGGCGCAGTCGAGGGCTCCTCCTCGGGGATCTGGTTCACTGCGCGCTTGGTGTCCTTGATGGCGACGACGACGCCGTTGGGCGCGGTGGAGGGCTCGTCCTCGGGGACCTGGTTCACCGCGCGCTTGCCGCCCTTCTTGGCGCTCTTGGCGGGGGCGGCTTTGGCGGTGGCGGGCTTGGCGGCGACGGCTGCTGGCGGGGGCGCAGCGGCGGCGACGGGGGGGCATGCGGCTGCGGCGGGGGGAGCAGCGGCGGCGGGGGGTGCGGCGGCAGCGGGTGGTGCGGCAGCAGCGGGGGGTGCAGCGGCGGCGGCTCCTCCCTTTCCGGCGGCGGCGCCCTTGGCTCCGGCGGCCTTGGCGGCTGCGGCGGCTTTAGCTGCTGCTGCTGCCTTTGCGGCGGCGGCTTTGGCTGCGGCCTGGGCGGCGGCACCGCCCTTTCCGGCCTTGCCACCCTTGGCGGCGCCCTTTCCGGTTGCGGCGGCAGCGCCGGTAGCGGGGGGCGCGGCGGCGGCGGGGGGCGCTGCGGCGGCGGGGGGAGCGGCGGCGGCGGCACCGGCACCTGCGGCGGCAGCAGCTGCTGCGCCTGCGGGGTCACCGGCGGCGGCGATGGTGAAGGAGCCGGAGGTGGCGATGACCTTCTCGATGTCGTCACCGACGACGGCCTGGAGGGTGTAGGTGCTAGAGAGAGGTAAGTAAAGAGGATGTGGATTGTTTATCAGAGCGCGCGCACCCGGGGGGGATCTGGCCGAGGCCGACGCTGGATTTGAGGGCTGCGGGGGCGAGACCAGTTGCGACGTCGATGTTGATGGGGCCGTTGAGCTCGAGGGCGAATGTCCTAGAGTGAATGAGTTTACAAGTAGATTGAGGGGAAAAAGACGTACGGGTCGCCAGCCACGGTGGTCCAGGTAACTTCGAGAGTGCCGTCCGCGTCGGTAGTCACGGGGGTGTTCAGGGTGAGACCCATCACAGATGGGAGCACCACGGCACCGAAAAGAAAGCTGAAAAAAGGTCGCTCGGTCAGGGCCTTGACGAGGAGGAGGGAGGGGGAGACACGGACCTCGCGACGAAAACCATTTGTGCTTGGGACTGGGAGTGATAGAGATTGGAAGGAGAGAAAGGAGAGACTTGCTCAGAGGACTGGAGAGACCTGGCTCGAAAGATGGGGAAGGGAAAGAACGAAGAAGGGAAACCAAGGAGAGCCCTTTTTGTCAGCTGGCACGTCTTTTTATATCACCGTCTATTTTCGCCTGGTTGCCATCATTCCCCCGTGTCACTCCAGGCAACCGGCATCACACAACTGCCACCGCTAATATCGTCTTTTGGTATACCAGAACGGTGGCCACGGACAACAGCGAGCATTGCACAAAAGGGAGCAGCGTGGACGAGATTAAGTCCTCACCGAGGAAAATGAAAACGCCACGTTGGGCGCACGAGAAATGACCTGATGCGAATAGAACCAATCAGAACGCTAAGAAGAAACCAATCAGACAACCTTTGGTCCCGACGCTTGCCCGACTACTACAAGGGAGATCGTATTGTGCTGCGGCGTCTAACGACGACAACGACCATCCTGACGCAATACTACCTGTCGCTTGCATGCATGCATGCGAAACGTCAACGCCGGTCAGCGTTTCGCTGATCCCTACCCTACTTCTGTCAAATGATGGCGGACGAAACTGTCCTGAATTTATGCAGCGAGCGCTGACAAGTGCGCAGTTTGAGAGGGGAAGATTATCATTTCATCGTCGATATGCGGGGATGTCGGGAATAGGAGCCCGCCATGGCCATGCAAGCGAGCGAAGATCGATGATGGTAACGGTAACGTGTTACCATGATCGACAAACTAGAAATTTCTATATTTATAGTAAATTATTAATATATTGCGGACGGCCGAGAGCTCCGAATGATATCGGCAACAGTGGCTGCATGCAAGAAATAATTGATCAACTCAATTCATCGCTCCAAAGGTTGAAGCCGTGGCGCCGGTCGTATTAGCCGAAGCTCCCAACCAATAGCGGTTCTCCCTCATTGACCCGGGTGTCTCGCCGGTTTGGCAAGTCCTTGCTGATATTCGCTAGAATAGAGCACACTAGATACTTAGATACACACAGACCCAGTGGCGGATGGTTCCGCATCTGCAGAAGATAATACAGAGACCATATGTACATAATCTGAATCCAGATGCCACCTGTTCGATCCAGGTCCGGGTCATAGTGCTCCTCTCTCAATTTTCTTTTATCTTTCTTCTTCTCTTGAATGTAAATTCACATGTGGCTCCAACGCAATTTCACATCAAAAACTCAAACACACGAAATAACCATTGCCTCCGTGCAACACAATACAATTCCTTTGCCAAGTCGAGTGCTGACTGAATATTCATGGTTCACCAGCGCAGATTGAAGTCTAATAATACAGACTCGGTGGCGGGTGGTTCCGCATCCACATAAGCTTCCTTTGTACGTTCCAAGTTTAATGTGGAATCCGCCTGTTCGATCCAGGCCCGGGTCACAACACATTATCTTAAAAGCATTTTTTGTTCTTTTTATTTTTTGTTAGTGCAAATTCACACATCGGGCTCCAACTCCATTTCACAGTCAAAAATCTCAAACAAACGAGATAATTATCTCCTCCATGCAACACAATTCCTGTGCCAAGTCGAGTACTCTCCGAATATTCATGGTTCACCAGCGCAGATTAAACCTAATAGATACAGACTCGGTGGCGGGTGGCTCCGCATCCACATAAGCTTCCTTTGTACGTTCCAAGTTTAATGTGGAATCCGCCTGTTCGATCCAGGCCCGGGTCATGTTAGCGCTGTTATCTCGATTTTCCTTTTTCTCTTCTTCATTTTAGTGCAAATTCACACATGTGGCTCCAACTCTATTTCACAGTCAAAAAAACTCAAAACAAACGAGATATTTGTTTCCTCCGTACAATACAATTCTTGTGTCAAGTTGAGTACTGACTGAATATTCATGGTTTATCAGCGAAGATTGGGGTCTAATAATACATGGCTCCACATCTGCAGAAGATAAAAAAGTAGGCGTGTGTGTGAATGCAGAAGCCGCTTGTATCCACAATATATTGTTCAAATTCCGAGTCAAAAACTTGAAACAAACAAGGAATCATTTCCTCTGTGCAATACAATTCCTGTGCCAAGGTAAGTACTCTCATCTTCATAGTTCACCTGGGCTTGATACAGACCTGGTGGCGGATGGTTCCGCATCCGCATAAGGTACTCCTCTAGGCTTTGCATGATGCGGAAGAAGCCTGTTCGATTCAGGCTCGGGTCATATTTGCGCTTCGTAGTTTTTTTTAGCGCAAATTTACAATATTGTCTGCAGTGTCAAAACGACAAACGAGGAATGAAGTCACGTACTGTACAAACTTGGAAGTCATTCAGTCACACGTGAATGGACCGAGGGACATGCAAAACAATTCCTCTTATCACGTACTCACAGAACAAAAGATCCACGGCCGAGTGGATAGATTGAAGCCTTATAATACAGACTCGGTGGCGGGTGGTCCGCATCTGCAGAAGATATGTGTAAAGTTGCTGTACTTAATCTGAATGCAGAAGCTGCCTGTTCAATCCAGGCCCGGGTCATGCTGCCATTCATTGACCAGTTTTTTTCCCCACCAATTCACAACTGTTGTGGTTCGAAATTACTTGGGTAATTCTTCGTGAATATTCATGGTTCACCAGCGCAGATTCAAGTCTGATACATGTAGACTCGGTGGCGGATGGTTCCGCATCTGCAGAAGATCGAAGGGTAGGCGTGTGTGAATGCAGAAGCCGCCTGTTCGTTCCAACTCTATTTCACAGTCCAAAACTCAAACAAAAGAGAATCATTTCCTCCGTGCAACACAATTCCTTGTTAAGTTGAGTACTGACTGAATAGTCATGGTTCAGCAGCGCAGATTAAACCTAATAAATACAGACTCGGTGGCGGGTGGTTCCACATCTGCAGAGAATGAAAGAGTAGGCTGTGTGAATGCAGAAGCCGCCTGTTCGATTCAGGCCCGGGTCATACCGCCTTATCTTAAAGCACTTTTTTCTTCTTCTTCTTTTTTGTTAGTGCAAATTCACACATGTGGCTCCAACTCTATTTCACAGTCCAAAACTCAAACAAATAACCATTGCCTCCGTGCAATACAATTCCTGTGCCAAGGTAAGTACTCTCATATTCATGGTTCACCTGGGCTTGATACAGACCTGGTAGCAGATGGTCCGCATCCGCACAAACTACTTCAGACGTTTTGCATGACGCGGAAGATGCCTGTTCGATTCAGGCCCAGGTCATAGCTACTCTCTCAATTTTCTTTTTCCTTTCTTCTTTTTAGTGCAAATCCATAATATATTGTTTGAATTCTGATTCAGAGTCAAATACTCCAACAAACGAGATAATTATTTCCTCCGTGCAACACAATCCTGTGCCAAGTTAAGTTAAATACTCTCCGAATATTCATGGTTCACCAGGGCTTGATACAGACCTGGTGGCGGATGGTTCCGATGCCTGTTCAATTCAGGCCCGGGTCATATTTTCGTTTGATATATGTTTTTAGTGCAAATTCACAATATTGTCCGCAGTGTCAAAACAACAAACGAGGAATGAAGGCACATACTGTACCAACTTGGAATTCATTCAGGTCACACATGAATGTGGCTGAGGGACATGCAACACAATTCCTCTCCGGCACGTATATAACTACTCACAAAACATTCATGGTTTACTGGGTAGATTGAAGCTTGTAATACAGACTCGGTGGCGGATGGTTCCGCATCTGCACATGATGGTATGATGGTCCCTTCCCCGATTGCTTGAATGCAGAAGTTGCCTGTTCGATTCAGGCCCGAGTCCTCGCGAACCAATGTGATTTCTTTTTTTTACAGACTCGGATTCGGGGCGTAGCCATATTCCCCGATATTCATGGGTTATTGGATAGACTGAAACCTTATACAAAGCTGCCTGTTCGATTCTGGCCCGAGTCATGCAGCGTCTTTCATGCAGCGTCTTGATACCTTTTTTGAGGTGCAAATTCCCGATTTCGTTCGCAGAGTCAAACAAAACCAATAAAATAAAATAAAAAACAAGGAGCAAAGTCACATATCGTACAAACTTGGAATTTATTGACGTCACGGATGAATGAGACCGAGGACATGCAACACAATTCCTCTTCGGCATGTATATAAGTATTCAAAAAAGATTCACGGCACTGGGTAAGATTTACACTGGGGTCGTCAAGTGCCGCGAAATTCACGCAGATGGATCACTATGTTTTATAGTACTTTTCCCCATGAAAGTTCCTGAATTTCGTGCAATTTCCATGAATTTCATGCAGCAAAAACTACATGAACTTCGCGTAGAAAAAGTTAGCTTTAACGATAAAAAAGTACCATCTTTTGACGTGAATTGTACAAGACGAGCGCATGGTTAATACATCCATTCACTGACCATTATACGGAGAATCACACGAAAAGGTGATGAAATGCGATGCAATTTTTCATGAAAAATACAATCACGTAACTACGTGCTAACAAACATTTCAGGGTTATAACGTCGTTCTGATCTTCCTTCCAGATATATACTCTCGGAACGGTTTCGTTGGCCTCTCCTTCACAACAGTTGAAAAAAGGGAAGAAAAGATTGTACTCACTAGAGTGGTATCCACGAATGGCTCATCAACCGTCCCACACCGCCGAGTTCACCGCCGCAGTCTGAGCTATGTGAGATAAGTATGAATCAACAGAGAACAAGACTCGCACCACTGTGTGGCAATCGTTTCTCTCACAGCCCGCAAAACTGTCAATACTGTGAAGCCAGACTCTGAGAGCGGCTTTCAGCCCGAGCTGCCACAGATGCTGGCATAACTCACAGACAACGGCGATGGGCCCAGAAACATCTGTTCAGCAGTTTCCCTTGTACGGGTGGTGGTAGACGATGCAATTGGTGGTGGGGGTTCGGGTCGAAGAGAGCGTGTGAGAGAGTGTGGAGTCTTCATATATCAAGTCTTGGAGTAATGCCGTCACAAAGGTTTAGGGCAGGCTTTCGCAAGTCTTGAAACGACCTAGTGGCACTTTCACGACAGATTTTCATGATAGTTGATCTAAAATGTAATCGCAGTCTAAGTGAGGAAGTCACCATCATGTATTGTGGAAGATGTCTTTTGAATTTCAAAATGGATGCCAGGTACGCGAAACCATTTTCACGCACATAGATAGTGAGTCATTGAATTCACTACCCGGGTGCATGAATTTCGCGGTGTTTGACAACCCCAGTGTTAAGCCTGATCCATACAGTCTTAGTACAGACTCGGTGGCGGATGGTCCGCATCTGCACATGATCATCTATGACAGCTTCATGTTTGAATGGGGAAGTTGCCTGTTCGATTCAGGCCTGGGTCCTATAGCAGAAACAATGCCCTCTTTTCTTTTTCTTACAAACTTGCATAGCATAGGTATATCGCTGGGTGACTTTCCATAAGCATGAAATATGTTTTTTGGATTATCTGAGTGGTGCCAACGATGTCGGCATCTGGTTTTAATCCAAAAATGTAGTCTGGGTGGGTTCCCCAGAATAGAATAGCTACATATCCTTGTTAACACAGCTCTTTATGTCCTTCCCGTCCCTTTGCACCACCAACCGACGTGTCCTCGCTTCGAAAGCTGAAGTGCTCCACTGGATGCATTTTCGGCAGCTTCGGCAATATATGATAAGCCTTCATCGCTTGTTTTTTCTCATCCGATCGCCAACAGGAAAATGGTATGGCCTTGTTCTATATGCAAAAATTTGTTGGGCAGAGTCCTTGAATACATTGGAGACATCAGGCATGGAACAAGGTCGTATGTTGGATTCAGATGTCAAATTAAAGAGCTGAAGAGAACGGTGACAGGTATGACTATTGTGACATGCAGCCCAATTTGGTCAGGCATTTCGGCGATGTGGCCAAATCTGTTTATTCAACAAGAAATATAATCTGGAGGGGGGGGTAGGGGCCCCTCTCCAGATTATAATAAATTAAGGTTTACAAGAGGGTCGAAAATGAAAAATTTGAGATCCAAGTCCGATGGAGTCCTGACAGCTGTCTCGGCTTCTCGGCAAAACCGCTGAAAATAATGCTCGTAGAATTGTTTATGCTTATGGAAAGTCACCCACTCAAACTGCGGGTACAAAAACAACAAGTTAGTTATGCTTTCTAATGCAACCCAGATCCGGGATATGGCGGTCCGTTGGCACTTTTAATAAAACAGGAATACTTTTACTTTTTTGCTTGAAATATTGACAGATTTTCGCATGTTTTGTGTGTTTTAAGACCTTTTGATGAAAACTACCATCCAACATTCTGCATATCATGATTTCAATCTTGTCGAGAAATGATAGCTTGTAGATGTGCGATTTTTTCTGGACAAAAATCGCTTTTTTTTGGAAGTTGCATACTTTTATTAGTGGCGGTCAGAGTAAAATTTAAAGAGGCGATTCTGATGATGATTCTGGAATTAATTTATTGTGGGAGAATCGTCGTAACTCAGAATCGTCTCGAGAATCGTTGTAGAAGCGCCTCTGGAGGAGCTTCTACAACGATTCTCAAACACGATTCTGACTCTGATTTAAATTAAAGACGATTCTGAGCAGAATCATCGTCATAATTGACGTGAGAATCGCCCAGAATCGTCTTGTCTGACCGCCACTATTGGCTGTGTGTCGACATTTTTTCTACTTAGGGGCTAGTGTTGCCGCGGCTCGGCTCGGCTTGACTGAGCCGCCAAGCCAGGCCATAAATAAGCCAGCTGTAGCCAACCGATCAAGTTGTGTAACTTGTCAGCCGTGGCTTATGTCAATTGAGCAAATTGACAGCAATGACCGGACATTCGAGGCTCCCAGCTGGGCCACGGCTCAGCTGTGGCTTGATCGGCTGGCTATGGCTGGCTGATATTTTGGCTTAGCCTGGCGGCTCAGTCAAGCCGAGCCGAGCCACGGCAACACTAGCCCCTAAGCAGAAAAAAGGTTGACACACAGCTAATAAAAGTGTGTAACCTCAAAAAAAAAAAAAAACGCTGCCCCAAAAAGAATATCGCCATGTTTGTCCAGAAAAAGTGGCACATCAACAAGCCTATCATTTTTCAACAAGATTGAAATCACGACATGCAGAATGTTAAATTGTAGTTTTCATCAGAAGATCTTAAAACGCACAAAATATATGAAAATCTGTCAATATTTCAAGCAAAGCAGTAAAAATATGCCTGTTTTATTAAAAGTGCCAACGGACTGCCATACCGGGATGACTGATATCTACTGATATTTACGGTTCACCAGCATAAATTGAAGCCTTATAATACAGACTCCTCCATCCACATAAGCTTTGCTTCATATGTTTGGTCCTTGCTGTGGAAGCTGCCTGTTGGATTCAGGTGTGAGTCATGTCGCTTCCAATGTCAATTTTTTTTTAGTGCAAATTCTCCAATGTTGTTCACACACCGAGTAAAACAAAATATCGACCTATATACAAAGGGAACACTAAACCTGCGCAAATTTTGCCATTGGCTCGGCATTTCCCGGGGCCAATAGCAAAATTTGTGCAAGTTTAGTTTTACCTTTGTAGATAGGTCGATATTTTGCTTTATTCGGTGTGTGTTCACATAGTCAAAACAAAAAACAAAAACAAAAACAAAAACCTAAATAAAATAAAACAAAAAATCTATTATACAAAAGACATGGAATCACGTCAGCTTTGTCTCGAGACAAACACTGAGACAAACAACCGAGACAAACTTATACCACCAACATAAATCCTGCACAACATCTGGCCTCTCAACGTGTTCTTGGCCCAGGAACTCTTAATCTTGCTCGCCTAACATCTCAACATGAACACCTGAACACCCGTGACACACTCAACAACCGCAATATTGACAGCTCTGACACCGCTCACACCATCACTTTGCGCGTCTCGCTACCTACAACATGCATTTTCTTCTTTACCTCTGTAATATGTGTTTGGTAGTTGGATCGGGCTTTCTTGCTCAGTAAGCCTGCTGTACTACTGCCCTCACTAATAAATCTGTTTCCACACCGTCACTCGGAGTTTAATGAGAGTGAGATTTGTTGGGGTCCCCCTTTTTGGTGTTTGTGTGGTCACATAGACGAAGCTTTTACAACTCCCCAAGAGTTAGACCTCTTTCTTCTGGTAGCTCATGCAATTCTTCACGGTAGGGTGGGCTTTTGTGGTCCTACTGCTGCTTTTGAATATGTGTGTTCCTCTTGACTCCGGGTTTTCTGGCTCTAATGGACCTCAAAGGGCGACACCTCCCCCTACACTGTCTTCCTCTAGGGCCCACCGTCGCGAAACAAGTGTTCGCAACGTGCGTCGAGCTGCAATGTCACCAATATATTGTGGATCATGTTCTTCTCGTGTGTCCCCTACACACTGTGCTATGCAGGACGTGAGCAACTTGCGACCTGACAATGGTGTGCACCCGAATTCGGCTTCATTGGATGAGGAGCGCTTGGTGTTACGAAGCGCTGACCGTGAACATCGGCTCGCTCTTCAAAATAAGACAGAGGGCGTGGAATCTTGGCACCAATATGTAATCTGTCACATGCAATGTCATGAATTTCCTTTTTGGGTGGAAAGCGTTAGTATCCCAAAAAGGAAAGTGCTCGCCCCAACCTTTGATCCCTATACCCAATCTGTAGAGCTCATCAAGGGCTACAAGAGTCATCTATACCATTTTGCAATTGGTGGCCCCATTGGCTCACAAAACACAAAATACTTTTGCAGAGCCAGCGCTTTTGGAATAAATATTGGCATTTAAAGCAACCAATCACCAATTGCAACCCATTGCGGCCAGCCATCAATCATAGGGGACCCCATTATCAAAAGCCATCAATTTTAAGGCAATGGCCAGACCCATCAATTCCAACCCAATATGGACAGCCATCAAATTCACGGCAATGGCCGGCAATTTAGATATTTTAATTGAAATAAAGTTAATTGTTATTTAATTAGCAGTTTATTGCGGCTGTGGCAGCCTGCCGAACACACCATCAGTGCCTTCCAATGGCCGTGGCAGGCCTTATATAAGATATTGCGGCTATGTGGCAAAACCCCAGATATAACGCATTGAGGCTGTGGGCAACACCCACTAGTTAACGGGTTATCTGGACCATATGAGCTGACAACACGGAGGAAATATCAGTACGGCTGTGCATCGCACCTGGTGTTCATGCACGTAGAGGGAATTTGCCAACTGCTGATGAGGTTGCAGTCGTTCTACCAAAGCAAGCTGGGACTGAACCATGCAATATTATTCTTCGCCGTCACAGCGGTCCTTTGGTCAGAATCAGCGATCTCCATCTCGCATATAGCCCTTTATACTATTTGCTCTTCCCCTATAGCGAGCCTGGCTGGCATGCAGAACTCAGGCTTAATGAACCTGACAAGGAGTTCCCTGCATGACTCACACAGACACACTTGTCTTCACCAATGACCGGATGAAGCAAAAACAATTCTTCGTGGTGGTCGGCTCCTCCAGCAGTACATGGTGGATATGTGGGCAACCGCTGACCAAAACCGTCTAAATTTTCTTCGCCAGAACTAGCCCCTGCTGCGAGCAGAGCTGTACAGTGGCCTCGAGGACGCCATTCATGCTGATGACGAAAACATTGACCTCAATACCCTTGGCC
This sequence comes from Mycena capillaripes, assembly GCA_029204075.1. Taxonomy (NCBI): domain Eukaryota; kingdom Fungi; phylum Basidiomycota; class Agaricomycetes; order Agaricales; family Mycenaceae; genus Mycena; species Mycena capillaripes. The sequence continues at coordinate 547,689 of JARHKZ010000027.1, forward strand.
AATGAGTTGTACTTCCTTCCAGCTACATTGGTGGACCGTGACACATGGGGCAGCGTTTCCAGAACTCCATGGCTATAGCTTGGTATTATCGGAGCGTCGACATCTTCATGACAGTCATAACCAACTCTGACTGGCCTGAAATTGTGTGCAAATTGTTTCCTGGGCAATATCCATCGGACCGCCCCAATTTAATTGCTCGAGTCTTTCACATGAAGAAGGATGAGATCATCAAGGATATCTACAAGAACGGCGTGTTTGGCCGCGCTGTGGCATACATTTACACTATAGAGTTCCAAAAGCGTGGCTTTCCCCATATTCACATTCTCATATTTCTTGAGCCCAGGCAAAAGCTACTTACGCCGGAAGATATTGACTCAGCCATCTGGGCTCGATGGCCCGACCCCGACACCCAGCCTCTTCTTTTCGAGACGGTGAAAAAATGCATGGTGCACGGGCCTTGCGGCGCTGCTAACATGCACTCCATGCATGAAGGGTGGCCGTTGCACAAAGCGCTTCCCTAAGCCTTTTATTGAACAGACCACAATGGATGAAGACGGATACCCAAAATATTACCGGCCCAACGATGGCCACGCCTACAATGTCAATGGATTTATGGCCGACAATTTTTGGATCATCCCATACAACCCTTATTTTTCCGCCAAGTACAACTGTCATATCAACGTCGAGTGCACAGTTAACTTGGGATCTTTCAAATATGTCTGCAAGTACATCCAGAAAGGTGGTGATGTGGCAGGTCTTGAGGTTTACAACAAGCGGGACGAAAGTACACGGTGGATTGAGGGCAGATACATTTCTGCTGCCGAGGCTGCTTGGCGGTCTTTCCATTTTGAGATGCATGATCAAGTTCCCACTGCGGTACGGCTACAGGTATGACCCCAGGTTTTTTCTACTGCCAAATTTTATTGATGTTTAACGTAGGTCCATCTCCCAGGCCAGCATTTGGTAACATTCAATCCGGGTGAAGATGCGCAGGAGGTTCTTCAGCGTGCAGCAGGGGAGAAGACCAGGTTGACTGCATTCTTTTCTGCCAATGCAGACGATGGTGCTCTGGGTGCAATTGCACGGCAGTACACCTACCAAGAATTCCCTCAGCATTTCACCTGGAAGAATGACAAAAAGCGGTGGTGTGTCCGAAAGAAGGGGTTTGCACTGGGCCGGATGTATTTTGTTGCTCTGACATCTGGTGAACGCTTCTACCGACGTACTCTTTTGACCGTGGCCAAGGGTCCGAAGTCTTTCACTGATCTTCGGACTTATAATGGTGTTGTTCATTCCACGTTCTTGGAGGCATGTTTGGCCCGGGGATTACTGGAAGATAATGGAGAATGGCGCCAGTGCATGGAGGAGGCCTCGGAAATGCAGACTGGAAGCCGCCTTCGCCAGCTTTTTACCACACTTCTTCTCTTCGGTGAGCCATCATGTCCAGCAATTTTGTGGGAAGAGTTCCGTCATCACATCTGCGACAATTTAGCCCATCGGCTTTGGACGATGGGCTATAATGATCCCACGGATGATGATGTCTACGACTACGGCCTCTTTTTGATCGACAAACTCTTGAAAGAGTTGAATCGCGCCCTCAAGGACTGGCCGACCATGCCTCTGCCTCAGAATGATTGGGATGTGGAGGCGATAAACCCTCTTATTGCGGAGCAGTTGGACTACAACCGTGATCTGGAGCGTGAACGAGCAGCACAAAAGATGGCTTTGCTAAATGAGCAACAGCGCCAAGCTTTTGACAAGATTGTCGACTCTGTTCAACAGCGTCGCGGTAAAATTTACTTTATCAATGGTACTGGTGGCACTGGGAAAACATTTGTTTATAACACTGCATGTCATCACTCCGTAGCGAAGGGAACATCGTTCTCTGTGTTGCTTCATCTGGTATAGCAGCCCTCTTGATGCCTGGTGGGTGTATTGTACACTCTGTCTTCAAGATCCCCATTGATGGTCTCACTGCGGAATCCTTTTGCAATATTCCCAAAAACAGCCAGAGAGCCGATCTCTTGAGACGGACTGTTCTCATCATCTGGGACGAGATTGGTATGCAGCATAGACATGCAGTAGAGGCCCTGGATCGGACATTGCGAGACCTTCTCGATGATCCCCGCCCTTTCGGAGGAATCACCATTGTGCTGGGAGGGGACTTTCAACAAATTCTTCCTGTTGTCCCAAAAGGTGCTCGGGAGGACATTGTTGGTGCCTCAATTTGTCGCTCCCCTCTCTGGCAACACGTTGAAGCCCTCTACCTCCGGAGGAACATGCGCCTGGAGTTCGGTGGGCAGGATGAGCGTGATTTTGCGGGATGGCTGCTTGACGTTGGGCATGGCAGACTATGCCGTTGCGGGAAGGAATGGGATGTGAAGATTCAGCATCACTCATCGACTTTGTGTATCCCGGAATCAACAGTAATCCCCCTCCCCCTCCCGACTTCTTTCTCAACCGAATGATCATTGCTCCTTGGAATGCAGACGCCTCGGACATCAATGATACTGTGCTGGATTCTCTTTCAGGGGATCCCCACCACTTATTTCAGTGCAAACAAAATCATTGAAGAAGCTGGCGCAGATGTTCCAGGCGATGAAACCCTAATACCTGTTGAGTTTTTGCGCTCCTTGAACTCGGGCAGTTTACCTCCAGGAGAACTTTCGGTTAAAATCGGCTGTCCACTGATTTTACTCCGGAATCTCGCCCCGGCACACGGACTTTGCAACGGAAGCAGAATGACATTGCTCTGCAAATCTGAACGTGTGCTGGAATGCAGACCGATGGGCGGCGACCATGACGGTGACACCATCTAATACTACCGACTTCACCTTCAAATTCAGCCGTCGACAATTCCCTGTCTGTCTTGCATTTGCCTTGACCATCAACAAGTCCCAAGGGCAGTCGGTTAAATTTGTCAGACTTGATCTTCGGATCCCCGTCTTCTCCCATGGGCAGCGATATGTAGCATTATCGCGAGCAACATCTGGGCGGCGGATAAAGATTTTGTTGCTGGACACTGCCACTGAACTGAAAACTACCAATGTTGTATATCATGAAGTCCTCTTAGACTAAGTTTTATTATTCTACCAATTTCTTTCGTAGCTTTTGGAATGTTCACAATTTAATCGATGTTAAGGTCAGAACTTCTGAGGGATGCTTCAGGACTGTCGGGATAAATGATGGTAATTCTGAAGGCAAACATTCTGAGATATATAGCTGGCACCTACCAACGGCGAGCTCATCTTGAGTTTCATATGAATATTTTCTCTGGACCGGCGCGCAACCAAGAAGTTGATAGCCTTTGAAATCAACAGCACCAAATATTATTACTCTCCTGTTAGATATCTGGCCTTTTCTCGCCCTCATTATTCAGATTCCCGCCGTCGTCCTCAGGCATGGAGCATCACAGAATGCACTGCAAATGTCGAAACAGCTCCAAACTGACCTGGTATAAATTTTCGGCAAAATCTCGACTCTTGGCTTCGCAAATTTCCCTTGCTTGCCTTTTGCTTTACTTCGGTTTTTAGCCTCTTTGGACCTACTCCTTCTCTACAATGATCTCCAACTCCTCTGTCATCATCTCTGGCCTGGTCGTGCTGGAGGATCCGCGAGTCGTTTCACCCCGTGTGACCATCTTCACGGCTGCCATTTATGTCGGCAGTGAGAACAACCTCCTAGGGTCACTCAGGTACTTCAAGGACGACGACGGCACCATGGCATACCTCCCAGTTGGGTTGTACCATCTGACTTTTGCAGTAAGTCTTCTCATTTGTGCACTATGCTTGCTTGACTCATACTTACTCAGGCGGCAAAGAGGGAGCCGGAGTTTGAGGTCTATACTCAGGATGCGGTAGAGTTAGAAAAGCTGGTCTTCGTTGGGGATATAAAAAAGGTAAGCTGTTCACAGCTCTTTGCGTAAGTAATGGCACTCATCAAATTTTGATGAATAAGAACAATTTTGATGTGTCGGATTGCCGAGCTCGTTTCTCACTCATCCCTCAACCATTTACCATGATTTTAGGTATGTTAGAAAGCGGTTAAGCAGCGCTTTCAAGTCGTACAGGACAGAGTGGGTAATTACTCGAAGATAGAATGTTGTATTTTACGGTTACCCGTTCAAACCCCACCTTAAATTGGCCATTAATCGATCAATTCTGAGCCAATTTCAATAGTTTTGGATTCATATGGATAGATATTTAGAAGCACAGGCCGCACACTTTCGATATTTTGGTTACACATCGAGATGAGCACTATAGAATGAACCGATGACAGCACAGATTAATTTCATCCTTGATGCTGCAGCTGGAGTGTGCCACACATTTTGATGTTTCACACTTGGTTGCCTCAATTTCAGCTTTAAATTTCATTTGCATTCAAAGAGATCGGCCTAGAATTGATTGAGAACGGGCCATTGGCGTGTCCGGTTTAAATAAGACAGCCCGAATTTTCAAGTATGCAATCCGCTGATGCGCCAGAAATAATGGGTATGATTCGAAAGCGCCGCTTAACCGCTTTCTAACGCACCTAAAATCATGGTAAACGGTTGAGAGATGAGTGAGAAACGAGCTCGGCAATCCGGCACATCAAAATTGTTCTTATTCATCAAAATTTGATGAGTGCCATCACTTATGCAAAGAGCTTTAAAACAAAATAAAAAACCTCTCCCTTTTTCGAGTCTGAAACACTTCTTTCAGCTCTGCCTCTTGGAGGCCTTGGAAGCACAGGACTCCGAGGACTCTAAGGAGCAGATGTGGACCATAGACCCTCGCCAACGTGTCTCTGTCCACGTCTGCTGCGCTGTGACGACCGACAACCAACAGGCAGCCACCTTCACCGCCACCCCAGAACAGTACACCTCTGCTTTCGCTGACACCAAACGTGCTGCTGAAACAAATGGGGTTCCGTTCCCCAAGTCCACCTTCCCTCTCCTTGGGTCCATCCCGGACTCGCATCCTTTCAAGGGAATCAAGAAGCCCACCCCGTACAGTAACAGGTACTGTGGCTTCACTGGGTATCTCAGCGGCATGTCCAGTGCCTCGAAGGGACCAAATTCAACATTGATGTCGACACTGTTGCCTTCCTCGGCAATGTTGTTGCAGCCTTGCCAAAGGCAACTCCGACGCAGCAGTTCAAGGGTGGTCTCGGAGGCAATGGGGGCAATGGGGGAAGTGGGAGCGGTAGCGGCAGCAGCAGTAAGTGTCCCAGTCCATTGATGGATGATTTGCGACTCAATGCTTTACAGACTGCCGGCCCCGTTGGACCTATGCTTCAGGCAGCGGTAACGGCAAGCGCAAAAGGCATGACAAAGATGCCCTAAGCAGCAGCCCCTCCCCCCATGTTGGCCGCTGATACTTTCTTGAATGCCAACACCTTCCCGAACGCTGACACTTTCTTGAATGCTACCGACATCTCTGTAGACGACCGCTCATAAACAAATGACTTGCTTATAATCTTTGACGCCCTACTTTGAACATGTATAATGCTTTACTATTCACCGTAACTACATTACAATGACATCTTGGTTCACATTCATTTGTGGGACTAGCAGGAACGTGCTCCCATCAAATTTGTCACGGAAAGTACGGCGCGCGTCCAGACATCACAATATATACTTACAGATTTCCTGGAGGATGGGGCTTCCTCAGGAATGCTCTGAACTCTGATATTCCGGCTTCGCAATTCTCAATCTACATTCCACAATTTTACCGTACAATGGCGAGCCGTACTTATTGAGTACAAATATATTTATTTACATAATTTTCTGGACAACGATGAAAAGGATGTCGAATCGCTTACCTCATTCGACGTCTTCTTTATCGTTCTCCTTTCTCACGTGAGATTGAAAGTGTGCACAATGTTGAATGTGAATAATACAATCCGAATCTTATGACCGTGCGGAGCACGGGTACCTGCTAGTGAAGTCACATATAAACTTGGGTTTGATTCAGCTCACACATAAAAATGAGGGATGGAATGAGATTGTGGCACATGCAACACAATTCCCCTCTGACACATACTCAAAAAAGATCCATGTTTTACTGGGTAAGATTTAAGCCTTATACAAACAAACAGACTCGGTGGCGGATGGTCCAAATTTACACAATGTGGTTCTCTTTTTGAGTATGAGTTTCGATGCAGAAGCTGCCTGTTTGATTCAGGCCGGGGTGCTGATGGACTAATGCTAGACTTTTTTACAAACTCGGGTCCGGGGCGTACGTATATTCATGGTTTACTGGATAAGATTTAAGCCTTAGAATACAGACTCGGTAGCGGATTGTCCGCATGTGCATAAGGTGAGAGACGATTTTAGCCTGAATGTGGAAGCTGCTTGTTCGATTCAGCCTGGGTCATTGTCACCCCTAGATGGAACTTTTTTTAGGCTCGGATTCTGATTCACAAAACAATAAACAAACGAGGAATGAAGCTTAATGGATTATGCGTTGGAAACTATAATTTCAGACCACTGCTACCATTGGCTCAGCTTCTGAACACTCCTACACCTAATTTGAAGCTTGAACCAAGTTCAACCAATGTTGGACACTGGAAAGGATTTCAAGCCTTGGGTTTCGTATTGGGAGACGTCCAAAGTGATATCGGTAGATTCCAATGTGTTGTACGTTTTTAGAGAAGCCCAGAGCACTCCAACAATTTTTTGTAAACTCCTTCTTGCAGTAAAAATGGGACATAAATGAACTATTTCCATCCGTTCAAACATTGGGTTTGACAGTGATTTTTATTTCAGAGTATATCCCGTCCTGCAGAAGGGCCAAACCTGTGTTGATAGTAGTAAAAGTGAAGTGATCACCTTCATGGCACTCACGGCACAATAGGGTTGTTCACAGCTGTCCTTTTTTGCTTCCTTTTTGTGCTCTTTTTTTTTTTACTTTGTGCTATGAAGATATGCCTGTTGAAAGTACCAATGCATTTTTAGCTGCCTTGGCCTAACTGGTAGTAGGTCTGTTCTGAGTCGTTGGTTGAGATTGTTGGAACCTTTGGAGCTTGACCTTCAGTTCAGGCACCAGCTTACATCAGAATTGAGACTCCCATCATTCAAACAGATTCAAACACAATTTTCTCCTCGTACTATGTGCGCAGTCGAGGTATGGATATTATCCAGTCTTTCCTTAACAGTTCTTAGGTCCATCAAGGAAAGGGAGACAAAAGGAGCACAAAAAGGGAACCGCAAACCAGATTGTTCACAGTAGCCCTTTTTGCGCTGCTTTTTTCGATTTCGTCCAAAATTCTGCGGGAACGGGAATAAAAATCCGTGCAGTGCGGTGGCTTTCTGGCGCTTCAACGGCCCAGTGGTCTGCGTGGCGTCTGACTCATGATCTCCTTCCTGATTCGCTTCGTGCTGTTTCAGGTTTACTGCGTGCTCTTCTGCCATCGTATCCCCTGGTGTTGGCTTTGATTTAATGCAAGGCTCCGACTCCAAGCTTGAAATAAAAAACAATACATCCAGGCAATTCCCGCCGCTCGCTTTCTCGCCGCCTAGGCATTGCGTCAACTAATGGATTGCATTGAAGGCGGAAGCCGGACCCGACTCGGTGGCGAATGGTAGAGTTGCGTCAGTAGACTTTAGAAGGGATCATGACTCATGGCATAAGATGCTGTTTCCCCCCATGTGATTCCACTTTTCCACTTCTTGCATGCCGCTCCACGCAGCAAGAAAGCCTGCTGGTACCGAGCTCAAGCCGCACTCTCACGGGACTCTCCGTCACAATTTCAACCGCAATTCACGGAAGGCAGATCCAAAACCCTATGTCGGCTTTGGTGATGAATGGTCTCAATCCACAAAACTTGATGGAAATTGCCTATTCTACTCGGGCCCTATACATAGGAAAGGTATGATAGCCTTGACTTTTCTTCGCCCGTTTTTGCTTTAAAGCAGACTTATCTTTATACTGTACTGACACGCCACATTAGTTGATGATTTTACCAATTGAATGGACTCAAGTCCTCTCTATACCTCATTCTTTCTGATTCATTGAAAGCATTTTGACGTCTCACACTTACTCGGTGCTACATGTTCACTCTTCAGACCTTTAAACTCCGAGGAAAATGCTTCAGGTCGGTTACTTGTCCCAAACAGACCAAGTCATTCGACCGGTATAATGACTTTTTTGTCTTCTCATCTCAACTTTGAGTTTAGGTCCGTTCAACCAAGCAGCTGGACACTCAGCGGTACGGAATAGCCAGAGCAAATTAGACGCGGTATCGGCCTCGGCAGTGGCAGCTAGCTGGAAAGTGCGGGATAACGAGAAGGTTCCATGTCAGCCGGTAAGTAAAATATGGAGTCAACTCAATTGCTTGCCTCCGATTGCTGTGCTAATCCCGTGATATTGGACCCGTCCAAATGCCGCTTTAACGCCCACAGAAAGATGCCGCGATTCGATGCACTGCTGGACTCCACTTGAAGTATGATGTGATTGTTGGTTTTTTTCCCAATCGGGACTGGGGATTCATTTTGCCCAAGTACCGCTTTGCCCAACCGAATAGGGGAAGTCAGAGTTAACGATTCTGCGTCGATTTTAAGTCGATTCTGTGCCGATTCTGAGTCGAGAATCGGTCCCCGAATCTGACCGCCCCGATTGTGATTGCGATTCGTCGCCGATTCCACAATCGATTCACAGCCGATTCTGATCAAAGATGTAGAATCGGAATCAGAATCAATGCAGAATTGGTCGAGTTTCTCCTACGGAGGAGGAACTACATCGATTTTCGACGATTCTTGGATTTGGCTTCGATTCCCGAGTCATCGATTCTGGCTCGATTCTGGCACAGAATCGTTTTCAGAATCGACTCGAGAATCGGTGCAAATCACCTTACTCTGACTTCCTCTGATATTGATGCTCACAAGCGCATCCCTTTGATTCGAACTCATTCCTAGCCACGGCTTGACCGGGATTACACAAACGATGCAATTCGGAAGTGATCATCATGATTTTCTGTCATTGTGGCGCGTGGAAGAAGATGAGAAGAAGCTCACCGTGATGTGCGTGTACAGATCCCGCCTGTTTTGGCTAACCCAAACCTACCGTCGGATATCCCGCCGAGGATCGCGCGAAATGCAAAGACTCCATACTGTGATTTTATTTCAAGATTTTCTGCGCATAATAGCGAGACATATGCTCTTCACAACGCAGGGCCGGATTCTGAGCAGTCAAATGACCCTCACTGTCTTCGGCGTTCTCAGACTTTCAGAAGCACAGCCCGGGCTCCATGGGAGCGAATTTTAGATGTTAACGCTGACTGATCGGCTGTTGTTGGCAGATCGATGGCTCATCATCGTAACAATTCTCACTGCATTGCCGTATAAAAACTCACCCCGCTGTGCCTCAGGAGAGCCTTCCTTTTCACGATGTCTACAATTCCCCCTCAACTTGACGTTGGGAAGATGTAAGCGCACAAACTATTGCGTCCTCTCGCTTAAAACTTTTCTCCCGCTAGTACAATTCCATTAGTATGTCCAATTTGCTCAGATGCAGAATCGCAGAGCTAACCAGACATCCAGTTTATCGGCACGGTTCTTAACTGGTGTCTCCTCGGGGTCCTAGCTGTCCAAGTCTGTACGTTGCACACTGGATGCATATGCATGGCCTTAGTTAACGTGTTCCGCATGATCAGATATATATCTCTTGGCATTCCCGAAGGACCGACCGTTCAACAAAATCGTCGTCGCTTTCATATTCTTTGCGGAAATTTTGCAAACCTTCGGGGACAGTAGGAATGCCATCGACACCTTTGGTATCTCTTACGGCAACCTCGACGCTATTGACCACGTTCGCTGGGCTTGGTTCAGTGTTCCAATTTTGGGAAGCACGAGTATGCTTAAGCCGTCGGTTATTGTCCCGTCTACGGCATCTGACATGCAGGTATTCAGTTGCATGCGTGGGCCAGTTATTTTTCGCGTGGCGAATCTGGATCATAGGCAAGACCTTATACATCCCTGCTTTGATCGCCGCTGTAATTGAGCCCTTGGTCTAAACGTTGCTCAATACTAAGATAATTTCCAGATCACCGCCGTGCAATGGGGAGGGGGGATTTGGACTGGCGTGGAAATAATTCGCGCGAAGAGATTCTCGCAGTTACAGGCGGAACACTTGCGACCACCCATTGTATGATTGGTTCAAACGAGATCTCCAATGCTGACGATTGTCCCTGGATAGGTATGGCTTTCAGCGACGGCTGCCGCCGACCTGATCATCGTGGCTGGCACCTTGTACTATATCATCAAGGCGCGAGACAATGAATTCAAGCTGCACACAACAAATCACACGCTCTCGCGTATAATCAAAGTATGTATTCCTGCGGTTGATTATTCTGCCGCCGAAATGAGACTAACCATGTACTTGGCGCCCAGGTCAGCGTCGAAACCGGTGTGCTCTGCGCTGTGTTTGCACTTACAGATCTGTCCCTGTTCATCGGATTCAACGGAAACAACACCCACCTGGTGGTCTGCATATGGTTATCCAAGGTGTATTCCAACAGCATCATGGTGGCGAGTGAATCCTCTCTGGTTTAAAATGTAATAGCTCACATAATTTTCATGATCAGATACTGAATTCCCGAGCATACATCGGGCATGTGGTTCCAACGGATGCGGCGCGGCCCGGTATGTCGGACATGGTCTTCCATGGCCAAAGTTGGGCCGCAGCGTCTGTACCTGTGCATCTCTCCATGCCTAGCACGGATGATTCGACGCATATCGACTTAGATTCAGACTCCACCCATCGACATCAAATAGAGGTTGACAAGCTGCGCGGGCAAATAGCCGTCTAAAAAGTGGATTCAACTAAGTAGGTCGGCCTATTTAATTAAGTGTATTTTACGGTGCGCAGGGCGCCATCTTAATGTATTTGCCATGTATTCATCCATTAATATTGAGCGGATGGCCTTCAAATTTTACGAACGGCCGTGCAGCACAGATTGATCAAGTTGAAGCTACACAAGTGGCCGTCAGTGCGCGTTGAGGCAGAAATTTTGAGCCATCTTCTATGGCCTTGCGCCGTATTTTGGCCCGTCTCGGGTTCCCACATTGTAGCCGGATAGCCAACGACTCTCTCATCAAACTCCTCCCAAAGATTTCTAGTGTTGGTGCTTTCTAGTTCGTTTCAAGATCAATCATTCTAGCAAGACTCCATACTTAACTGAGCTACGAATGGTAGCCGCTGTACGGACTAGGCACGGCTCAAGATATCGTCATTGCGTTGAGAACGGTTACGGCAAAATTGAGTTCACTATAGTTCACTATTCCTTCGTAACCCTTCCCACGATATGGACGGCAATGCAGATAATTTTGGCCATCGTATGCGTGAGAACGAGAGCTCGTCTGGCTTCCATGGCGGAAGACTTCTTTCGGCAAATGATTATTCTGGCGTTCAACAAAGGCCCAACGTGAAGATTTCCCCTTTGTCTACTGAAGCTGAAATAGCCCCGCTCTGGATCTGTCAATCGTAAACACGAAAGACCAGGTGATTCTGGCTGGCCCACCTCGACGATAGATATTGGCCCGGGTGAGAATAAGAAGCAGTCCCTCGAAGCTGATTGCGGCCCCGCTTGATAGATGTACAAGTTGTGGCGTTGAATTCTCATCGGCTTGCCGTACAATACTCATCGGTCTGCCGCATAAAGCCCTGCCTGGCTAAGAAAGCACAGAGATCCTTCCGCCATGTCTGAATTCAACGTTGGAAAGCTGTGAGTCCCCTCGTCTTTTTGGATCAGTCGTACTGAACACTCTCCCTCAGAACGATTCCGCTGGTTCGTCTACTAGCGACAAGATCGGGCTGACTGACCGCATTAATATCAGTTCGTCGGCACGGTTCTTAACTGGTGCCTCCTTGGGGCGCTCGCTGTTCAAGTCTGTGAGTTCCAGAGCAAGGATTAGGTCTGCCTTCTCTTTGCTTAGCCTGATATCTCCGATAGATCTATATTTCCTGGCATTTCCCAAGGACCGACGAATCAATAAATATCTTGTCGCTTTTATATTCCTCGCCGAACTCTTGCAGACGCTTGGCGACAGTCGCAATACGATCGAGTCCTTTGGTGAAGGTTTTGGGGATGTGCAAGGTCTTGACAAAGTCCATTGGGCGTGGTTCAGTGTTCCGGTGCTCGGAAGCGCGAGTAAGCTTGGCCTTCGGCTATTATCTTGTCAACGGAGACTGACATACAGTTTCATAGTCGGATGTGTGGGCCAATTATTCTTCGCGTGGCGCATCTCTATCATCGGCGAAACCTTGTACATCCCTGCTCTGATCACAGCCGTAAACCAAACCCCCCTTCAGCGTCATTGTGCACTCACACAGTGAAATAGATCACCATCTTTCAGTTTGGCGCTGGAATATGGACGGGCGTGGATATTGCCCGTGCCGGAAAGTTCTCGCTGTTGGAGTTTGAGACCTTCAAGCCTCCTGTGGTCCGTCGCTTCATGAATACCTCATAAGATATTCATTGTTTAATAGGCCTGGCTTTCGGCGACCGCCGTGTGCGACCTAATTATCGTGGTAGCCACCGTATTCTTCATAAAGAGGGCACAACAGACAGACTTTTCAACCTCAACCGATATTGCCATCTCGCGCATCATAAAAGTAAGCCAGTCTTCGTTGCACCCCTACACATGTTCAAAAAAAATTTGGTATGCAGGTCAGCGTAGAAACTGGCCTGCTCTGCGCCCTATTCGCTCTCCTGGATCTAGGCTTGTATGTCGCCTTCGATGGAAACAATTACCATCTCGCGGTCTGTATCTGGTTCTCCAAAGTATATTCCAACAGCATTATGGTTGTCAGTATACTATCATCGCATTCAAGGAAAAGATACAGACTCAACACCTTCTCAGATATTAAATTCCAGGGCTTACATCGGCCATGGAGCCCTGCAGGATTCAACGCGAGGGAATACAACTGACATGGTGTTCCAGAGTTATGGAAGACCGCCAACGGCTGTGCATATCTCCGGTGAGACGGCGAGCACCGCGAACTCGAGCCACATTCTCCAAGGCGACAACGATAAAATGGAATCAGCAGTCTAAAATTTATATTCCACCTCGCTCCAAAACCTACTTACGTGGCAGGGGATCTGTGCAGGGTATGGGCTCATCTTTTGTATCGATGTTTGTATTGTGTATTGTATATTACCTTATCCGTCGGGCAGACACTGCACCCGGTTGGATAATGTACCCGCCTGTCGATCCACACACTGACGAGGCTTCCAGATTTGCAAGCGCGAGCTGAGCCACGAATAACCATGAGAGTGACGCGGGGGAGCATGTGAGCGAGGACGAGAACGGTGCACCCGAGGCAGCCAGAAAATAGACCAAGAGGACAGTCGGCGAGCGAGCGCTGCGACATGGCGGGAAGAGTCCAGGTGATGGTACCTTTACGCGCAGCTTGACTGGGTATCCAACACCCCGCTGGTCATCTGAATATATTCTTTTGATGATATCCCTTGCAACAAACAGAAGTGTCATGATCAAGAATAAGTAGGCCTTCAAATAGAATGAACGGATTGACATGCATCTGAGATCCTGAATCGGCGGAGGCCATGTGTGAGCGTGTGATCGATACGATGAGGAGAGAACGGTGACAGAAAGCACGAGTACGAGGGCCGTTTGCGTTCGTGCAAAGCTCAGCGCTCAGCATCGGACCAATGGGAAACTTCCCAGGGAAGGTTATGTGTTACTCAACACACCGAGGAACAAAGGTTGGTAAGTTAAAATTCGCAAAGGAGGCAAGAAAGGGAAAGGCAATCATATTTAAGCACTTCTAGACGTTGGTGTGGAGACTACGAGGAATCAGAGTAACTTGCGAAACGCAGCGCACGATTCAAACCACTCAGAAATCTCGGGAGTGCAGCGCTGGATGCATCTCAGTAATGAATGCCTGGACAGTCCGTAACTCCACATTACCTCAACGTATTTTGCATTCGTTTGAATGGTCTCTAGCGTTTGTTGCAGGGAACGAGTAAATTTCGAGGTATCCTTCGTCTGTGGACCGTTGAGTAAACCTATCTGAAGAACCCAGTGGGTAACATGAACCGCGAAGAAGGCTGCTGTATCCTCATAATCTTTCTGTGTCGTCAACAGTGCGAAGGGTTGCTGATTCGAATCAAAGTCAGCGAAGGCTGTTCACGGGAGGCGTTGGGATCCCCAACCTGGGAATAGTGCTCGAAACCCGAGTTCTCGAGCCGTGTGTGTAGCTGCGACTTCATTTGATGCAGGTGGCGACGATAGAAAAATGTCTCTCACAGCATCATAATTATCCTTGAAGAATTGAATCGTCGGACGCCGAGATTTAGGCAGCGCGCTGAGAGCATTCAGAAGCGAATGCAGTAGACTATCCTTTTGTTTCAGAAGCCGGTCTAAGGTTTCAGCCCTCAACACAGGATTTTCGGCGGCGCCGATAGCGAGGCTGCAGAAAGCACCAGTATCAGAGGGGCATGAACGGAGAAAAGAAGAGGCAACATACGCGGCGTGTTCCTCCTCCGCTGGGGATTTGGTTGTCGTCATAATCTCCCATACCTGTTCATATTCCCGCCTTCCGCCATGGCGCACCGCCTGCCGAGGAGACCCATCAGATTCTGGGAACTCGAGGGCTTGTAGTACGTACCACCGTATAAACAACGGGCACCAGGTCAGGAGGGAGTGGTGAAGATTCCTTATTTGCCATGAAGTTCGCGAATCGCGTCTGCAGTTCTGCCACAGTGCTGCGGGTAAGGCTTAAGTTAAAGGAAGGGGGAAAAAAATCGGGATATATACCCTGGATCCCGCGCATAAGCCGCGCGCTTAATTGCGAGAGTTCTTGTCGCTGCCGTATCTGTGGACTCTCCCGAATGATACTCATATCCGAGTTCAGAGACCAATGGTACAAAAATAGTCTAGAAGAAACAGTATCAGCAATCGTGCAAGCAGCTACCTAGAGGAACACTACGGACGCGCTCAAGGCTGTGAAGCTGTTCGATGATGGTAGGATTCTCCCACCACGCATCGAGCAAACTACTGATGTTGGCGGCAATGCCTTCCAAGACGATATCTGGGTCCAGGGATCAGCATAACGTCATACAGAAGGCGTACATCACTTACACTCCGTCTCCCTAGCGAAGCCATCCATCAACGTCAAGGCGCTGGACAATTTGGCAAGGTCCGCTTTTGCGAGAGCCATGGAGTCGTTCATCAGTCCGGCCATGTCGGCGATACTGCCCTTCGCCGCATCCAGCGCTCGTCTGTTGAGTTTTTCCGACCCGTAGAGAACTCGATCTGGAAAAATCAATGAGGATAACCGTGCATGGGCAGGCAAATCACCAACAGAACCCGATGGAAGACGCGTTCAATTTGAAAGGCATGCTGGTGTCGACTGGGATAAATTGCTCGCGTTTGGTAAGGAAGAGCGAGTTTTCAATGGTTCGGGTTCCCCGAGAATCGACAGTCAAGAGGTTCAGAGGGACAGTCCTGTCCAAGTTGATCAGGGAATAAACCGCAGAGTCAACGTGGGCGCGTACCAGAGGGTCTCGTCATCTTTCGCGTCCGCGATACCACTTGCGAGGAAACGATTCTGCCGAACGTTGATACCTCCGGCGACCTCGGTGACGGTGAGGACTGGGTACCCGGTCTAAATAAACCATGATGAAAAATCTTCGACCGTTCAACCTCGTCAACTGACTTGGGAAATCCAGTTCTTCATCAGATTCACAACATCCATGTCTGCTGCGTTTCAGTGGACGCGCAAGAGTCACAGATGGAAGTTCACCGCTGGTGCGACTGAGTGCATCCCACAAATCTTCGGCAACACTGTTACCATATCGACGCTCCTTCAGATACAGCGCAACCCCCTTGAAAAATACTTCTTCTCCCAATAGGCCGGATACCGTGCGCAAAACTACTGCTGTATTAACTCTCGGGAAGTCGGTACCGCCACCGAAACTTACGCGTGGCTCCCTTCATGTATGCGATAGCGTCCATGATCTATGCAAGTATATCAGCGCGCTAATATGTGTCTAATCCTTAAAAACATACCTCGTCTACATGATTGGCGTCGGGGCATTCGACCTGGACCGGGTGTGAGGAGAGTTTCGCATCCACCTGGAGTGCGTACTCGAGGCGGTTGTTGACTGCCGCAGCTGCTACGTTCCATTCTGGATGAAGCCTAAAAGCAGTCAGAAGTCAGAGATAATCCTGACAACATCGCAAGCGATTCACTTCTCTGTAGAAATGGTTGCTATCCCTATCTCAGTAAATAATGAGGAAACCAACCTGAGGTTATCGCCCCGACCTCGAAGCCGTAAATGAGATAGATGTCTGGGGGAAAGTAGGTGAGCTTACCAATGTCGCGAACCCTAATTCACGACAAAGAATGAATCGTTAGGTCCGTTGTCCTGATAGAGAACACCACTCGCCTTCATTGAGCCATCTGAAGCGCAGATGGAGTAAGCGTATCGCCCGGCAGTAAAAAAATTTAAACATACAGGTTATCCCACCATTCCATCGTCACGATATTCCCAAACCTGTTCAACATTGACAACTAATTCTTGAACCAATCATGGACCTTACCACTGATGTGCCAGTTCGTGGCTGGTGATGCTCACGACGCGCTTCTGTGTCGCCATCGACCCTGTGGCAGGGTCGAACAAGAAGGCGCCTGGGTCGCCCACGATCAAGCCCCAGTTCTCCAAAGCACCTACAGTGGAATGAAGCTAGGGCATGATGAAGTGGACGAAAGAGGGCCAACCTAAGGACCCATTGGTCTGAGATGACAGTCAGCACAATACCGGAGATGGATAAGAAGCGAAACATACACATAAAATATCCATCTTCGGAAGCGGATACTCCAAGTCGAACATCGTCTCCAGCATCGGCAGCACCTTCACCATCAGCTCCAGAGGAAACTGCGCCTGCCCAATAAGGTCGGGCGTAGCTGGTGCCTCATCAATGAAGACCAGTGCGAATGAGAAGAGAATGAAACTCACCATAGATGCTCACTGGGCGGACTTTGCCCGTCAGCGGGCTCGTAAAGGCGCTCTCCACATGCATGAAGGATCCGTTTGCATAGGAGACAATGTATGTGGACATCTTCGGCGTCGTCTCGAAGCGCGTGATGATCCACTCCGCTGCGCCACCGGGAGTGAAGGACGGCTCAAGCGGGTCCTGCGCGGGGTCGTACGGACCCTCGAAGGACGCGGGCATGTTCCCGAGATTGACCGTCCCCGCGCGCGAGATCAAGGTGATCGCGAAGGTGGCTTTGAGGGCCGGCTCGTCGAAGCACGGGAAGGCCCGCCTCGCGTACGTTGGCTGAAAATATAGGTGAGTGTTAAGCCCAAGGTCAAGATGAACCTATGCGGTGTACCTCAAAGTAACACGCAGCGTAGTGGTCGGTCACCCCGTCATGGACGTAGTCGGACCTGAAGTACCCCTTCCCAGGGGTGATATTGCCGCGGAATGTCATGTGCAGCGCGACTTCCGACCCAGACGAGAAGGGCTTCGCAAACGAAAGCATGACGCGTTGGGTGTCGATGTTGATGGACTGGCTGGTCGGGGTGAGTGTCGCGTCGCCGACGACGACCGAGGCAGTCCCGAGATCAAGCTCGAAAGCATTCAGCACGAGAGTCGACGTGTCCTTGGTGAAGCGAATGGTGGTCGCGACGGCGCCGTCAAAGGTGAGCCCTTTGAGGTCGGTGCGGATTTTGAGGTCATAGTGGATGGGTACGGCGTCGGTAGGGAGCCGATATGTGTCTGAAGAGTCGGAATCCATCTCAACAATGGGATATTGTCTGCCGAGTTGTCGCGCGCGTCAAATACTCCTCTTGCCGAATTGGCCCCGATCATAGTCGAATGTGAATTCCCAGGGAGGCTGTAGACCAATATCAGAACGTCTGATGTTCTGATTTGAAAGGAGTGGATTGAGCGTACTATTCATCTATATTTTTTCGAGTTTTTGTCCCATTTTTGGCCCAATCCAGCGGGTGAAAGAACAGCACCAACAGCAGAGAGCACAGGAGCCAATGGGACGCGCTGAGGTGTTGAAATACAAGCTAGTTCAGGCGCAAAAGTGGCTATTGAGCGGCCAGGACACAAGTTCTGTGAACAGCGAAGGAGATTCGGCCCTGTCATCAAAAGTGATGGGACCCCGGAAACTTTACGCCTCTTCCGAGTTCGCCGTCCCAGTTCAATCGAGAGAGATTGGGAGCAAATTTCGTTGACTCCCCGATATCCATGACTGAACGTTGGACGTATTAGTCCGACCACAAATATTATGGTGCAACTTCGAGGGCCGCCTTGTGTTTTTACAATGCTGCTGTGGTCTTGAAGCGCCGAGAAAGGTCCTGAAAAGAACAGTTGGCGTCGATTTATGGCTGAAAAAAAGGACGTAGAACCTCAGACAAAGCGTCCCAAAGTAATCCAAAACCGTATGCACCCCAATTCCCTGTCTCCGCCGATCTTCATGCTGCACCTCGTTTTGCACCCCAAAAGTCCATCTCACGTCTGCAGTCAGATCCATCTCGCATACGCAGACGCCCAGCCAAAAATAATTCCTACCCAAGAAACCATCTCATATACGCAGCCCATTGCCGCAAATGCTTTTGCACCCCAAAAGTCCATCTCACATGCGCAAGTCACTCTTTTGTGACTGTAAATGTGCGATGACAAGCCATGGCAATAACGGAACAAGTGCATTGCCAGCGGCGAATAGTCTTCTGGACGCTCGAATCGCAGCTCGAGTCATCGTCTATGATAGTATTCAGATTGGCACGCTCGCCAAGTCGAGAATCATCTTGACGTCCGTTGCGCAGCCCCATCCCTGGCTGACCTCCACCTCGCATAGCACAAAAGAGATTCAAGTCATAAGAAAATACGACCACAACTCTCTGTGAACCGATACGAATCTTTAGATGACAGCGACGACAGCGGGGCCGAGAATTTTCTCTTTCGTTCGTTTGAACTTTGAGATCCACCGTACGCGGAGGGCGGCTTTTCTTGTTTTGTTTGACCGTTCTCCAAGGCTGAGCGCTGAGGTTCTAGGTCGCCTCATATCGGAAAATCACAATATTCAGTCGCCTGATAAGGGCCTACAACGATGTTGAGACTTGAATCTTCGGCTTCCATTTAGGCCGCGGAGGATTAGAAAATTGTAGCAGCAAAGGGAAATCTGAGAAATAATTCCGAAACCAAAGACGATACAACGGAAAAGTAAACGGAACATGTAACTAACTAAGAATGAAGCCAGTACCAGAAGTGTACTATTTCAACCCACTAATAACAGATAGAGGTCGAGCTGTAGGCTGTAAACCAGCCGGACGACCGCTCAGCCGCAGCCACAAAGCTCACAATCTCTTTGAGGGGATGATCGGGACATCACAAATAAAAGTCCTGCAATATTCGGTCAATAAAAGCGTGAAGTACACATGATAGAGCCGATTTACCTATAAAGCTATCATCTGTTGGGTGGGTCGCGGGACGGCGCGGATGTTGGTAGCGGAATTTCGAAAAGAAGGAACCGCCTTCCCGCTTTTGGGATAAAAGGCTGGGAACGGCCCCGCTGAACCCGCAGGTCGACTGGAGGTCGGCGAATGCAGACTTCAACTTTGTGGTCGCCTTCGGTGCACGGGGAGGGTCTACAGCAGAGGAGGTCACGGATGTAGTGGAACTACGCGGAGAGGATTTCTTCGGCACTGGGCTGGGCGCGGTGCTAATGAATCCGTAGGTGGATTGGAGAGTGGCGAAAGCGGACTGGAAATCTTTCGGCTGCACGGCGGTGGAACCGTTGAGAGGTGCGCGCAAAGAGACAGCGGTGCTAGACACGAGGGTGGTGGTGGAGTTGGATGCGGAAGACATTTTTTGTTGGAGGATGCTCCAGAAATGGGATATTCTCTGTCGAGTTCTTGTCGCGCGCGTTAAATACTCCTCTTGCCGAATTGGCCCCGATTATAGTCGAATGTGAATTTCCACGGAGACTTTAGACCAATATCAGAACGTCTGATGTTCTGATCGAAAATCGCACACTGAAAGGAGTGGATTGAGCGTACGATTCACCTAAATTCTTCGAGGTTTTGCCCGTTTCTGCCCAATCCAGCGGGTGAAAGGACAGCACTAATGCCAGAGAACATACGAGCCAGTGAGGCGCGTTGAAAGTGGTCAAAGCCGCGCTCGTTCAGTGGCTATTAAGCGGCCAGGACACAAATTCTGTGAACAGCGAAGGAGATTCGGCACTGCCATCAAAAGTGATGAGACCCCCGAAACTGTACGCCTCTTCCGAGTTCACCGTCCCAGTTCAATCGAGAGAGATTGGGAATAAATTTCGCTGAACCCCCGATATCCATGACTGAACATTGGACGCGTTAGTCCGACCACAAATATTATGGTGCAACTTCGAGGGCTGCCTTGTGTTTTACGATGCTGCTGTGGTCTTGAAGCGCCGAGAAAGGACCTGAAAAGACCAGTTGGCGTTGATTTATGGCTGAAAAAAAGTGAACCTCAAACAAACCGTCCCAATGCAATCTAAAATCGTATGCACCCCAATTCCCTGTCTCCGCCGATCTTCACGCTGCACCTCGTTTTGCACCCCAAAAATCCATCTCACGTCTGCAGTCATCGGAAATCCATCATGCAGAGTGCCCAGCCGAAGATTGTCTTCACTCCCGAAAGCAATCTCACGTCCGCAGGCTACAGCCCACCCCTGCAAATGTTTTGCACCCCAAAAATTCATCTCACATACGCAAGACACCCTTTTGTAAATGTGTGATACCACGCCATGACAGTGACGAGTAGCGGAACAAGTTAATTTGGGAGCCCTGTCGGTGTCACCCACTGAGACTAGGAACAAGTGTGTTTGCAGCGACGTCCGCTGCGGCGTCTTCTGGACGTTCGACTCGCAGCTTGAGTCATGGTTTATAATAGGTTCGGCAAGACTTGCGGCAAGTCGAAAAACGGGAAATTGAGTTCAATTTGGAAACTCCTCCACCATGTCAATCGAAAGGACCTGGCATCGTGATGGGAATCCCCAAGCCAACCAAAACGCAATATCAGACGTTCTGATGTTCTGATTTTGGGGTGCAAAAAAATCGCAAGATCCGTCCGGATGCCGTAAATGTTGGCATTTGACTTATTTTTCAGTCCTCGAACCTTTCAAAACCTTCGAGGGCTCGCGGCCAAAGCCCAAATGATCCACAGTACCCAACAAAGCGGATTCAAACCGTCGATCCCGCCCGTAAACCATGAGCCATAAAAACCACCTTTACCGGTCGGATTCCGATCCGAATCTTGCATTCATACTTGGACATATGGATGCGCGCCAATCGCGTTCTGCGCATTACAATCCCTCCGCGTTTCCAGGGCGATCATTTCACACCGCCTCATTGAGACCCCTGCGACTGTGGCTTTCCCGCAGATGGAAATTCGCGCAATTTTTTTGCACCCTTGTATTTGTGAATCGTGGAGTCGAGATTTGAGCTGACAAGCGGCACTTGTTATGAAATTTTGTCAGTTTCCTTGAGAGAGAAGCACTCTCGAACGAGCGTGAATGGCTAGAAGAAATGCGCGAAACGACTGGTATTCAACACCAACGCGACGCGAATGATGTGACATATTTCACGTGTAGTGACAAGTCGCGGTCTCCGGGCGGCTATCAACATCTGGAAAACCCTACTTGCCTACAGTGTACTACAGAGAGCCTAGTAGAGCAGTAGAGCCATAGGCATGTCCTCCTCTATCAAAGAGCATTGTAGATCTGTAGATCCGTAGAGCGGTAGAGTGGTAGAGCCACATAGAGCTACGTAGAGCACGTGTTTCTATGGTAGAACACGCGTAAGCGGCGCGTAGCAGCGCGTAGCGTGGTTCCTTGGTCCCCATCAATCGGATATCAAACGAAACCAGACGGTATGATTGCGAAAATGTTATATTATCTACTCGACCCCCCAAATACATGCGTAGTAGCTTGCGTAGTAGACATTGAACGCAGAAACATTAAAACCACAATAATAAGAAGCAAGGAAACCCGGCTCAAGAGGTCAAGAGAAATTTGAATATACAAGGTGCCAGAACAGATTTCAATTGCAAGTTGATAGCGAGACTTGAGGCCGAGAGAGCTTTGAGACTTGCACGGAGAGTTGGGTGCCCAGATTCAGCTTGAGGTTTGGGAGCTTCATTGAGAGGTCTTGAAGGTTTGAAAAAGCACTTGAAAGAACAGACAAGCTTGAGTATGCAAGCAGGGAAGGGAAGACAAGATTGTTGGCGGAGGACATGGAAGTGGGAAGAAAGATGTGGTGGTCGCCGCCTTGGGACTTATCATGTTTTATAAGTTGCCATCAACTTCGCTTCCTGGGACAACGACACGTGAAGGGATGGCCTCGACATATAGCAACGGAGAGGCGAGAATCTAGCATAGATCCGAAAAGCGATGGTAGATCAGTAGTATCTACGGCGCTCTACTGAGTGGCCTCGGCTCTATCGGGATCTATGCCGTGACCGGCCATCTACAGCGCGGGCCGGGGCTCTATGTACTCAAAAGGTGTTTCCAGATGCAAGCTGTCAACCAGGCGGACTCATCTTCATGTTAACCATGGTTAAACCATCGCTGGCAAAGCTCTGGAGGGGCTGGGGCTGGATGTCCTCTTAATGGTACTCTCTCTTTCAGATATTTATACCGTTCTCTCCGCGTCTCAAGTGAGATTCTGCCATTCTGTTCTTGGAATCTCTGCAACCTACTCTGGTCTCGCAGGTCACTCGACATTTACAAGGCATCGCGCTGGTGAAGCAGCTTTGGATCTTGCTAGTTACCGACCTCAGATCACGCACCTTCATCGAAACACCATTTCCTGACCTGTCCCAGTTCACAACTGCACAACTCATCGAGCAGGTTCCAGTGAAGACCCTTGTCATCGGGCCGCGCACCTGGGACGGGGGTTTTGGGGAAGTGTAACCGCAACTCGCTGCGGAGATCACTTTGCCTCTTGGAACTATGGTTATGGTGATGAATGCTCATGTACAGCTAATCAATGCTGGCCGTCATGTAATCATCGCACATCAAAGATCATCTGGAAATATGGGACGTGGCGAATAAACGACGCGTATGGATTCGGTCCGGATACAGGCGTGAATTTGTGGTTGGTCGAGAAGTCGAGGATAATATTTTCACGGTGGCCGCTGTCTCGCTGGAACGGTGCGTCCTTGCTGTGAGAAAGAGATATGTTGACATCAAATGGCCTGCCGGACGCTAGATATCCTTCGGTTGAATTTGGAGCCTCGCCGAATCATTGAACATACCATTACATGGTGGCCACTTTGGTTTCTTTCCGTATGATGGCATGGCTGGAAACTTCGTGGTCGTCAATGTGAAAGACGAAATCTTTCTTGTCAACTGGAAGGCCCGGACGTACGTTCTCTTCAACCGAATCATAGAGCGTTCTCAACAAGTGACCGAGGCATCGCACTGATGTTTCCCGCTCAGATCGTTGCTCTGATCCCTGGACAGCTCATGATCCGGCAAAGCTCTTGTCTTACCCTATCGCTGCTTTTGATTTTGCATCCGACTGGCACCCCCTCAGTGAAATCAGCACCCCCACTTACCTTCCTATCGCTCAACTCACACCGACTGCGGAACTCCCCTTACTCGATAACGAGCATATCGAGTACCCCGACGCCCGCATGTCGATCAGCGAAAGTCCCCTCCGATGCGGACAGTTGTCTATGTTAGGCGCCCGAGAAGCGAGGCGCCTAAGAAGCGCCGAGCAAGTCAGAGTTGAATTGGAAGTTGTGTGCTATACAAGTGCGTTGATCAGCAGACTGTCGTTTACACCGCAGAAGTCTGAAACTTCCAGACAACGGTTTCAGGCCATTCAATCTGATAGAATCATGGATTAGTTGACGAAAAAGGCTCCTGTATCTTCAAAAATCCTGAGAAAGGCTTCAGAGGAAGCGAAACGGCGCTGGAAGGCGGCTGCATCAATTTATTTATTTCGAGCCGACTTTCATCAATTTCGCAAACGGCTATAACAGCCCTCTCTGCGCCTCGCGCAATTTTATCGCCTCCTTGGATTTAATCTTGGCTCCCTTCGGGTGCCGCGTCGCTTTTTGGTCTTCAAACGCACTCAATTTTAACCACAAGGCCCTAAACCAATTGAAAAATATCGCTTTACCCCTGCTCGCCTACTCTATATCAACCTGGGATCTTTGGATGTTATTGCAGTACTGCCACTCTCGACGACCTCCGAATCAAAAAACTTGATATTGGCCTCAAACTGACCGCAAATTGAACCCTGAGCACCCTAGGTACACCCTCCCCCATACCATTTTTGGTTAAGAATTGAAGGAGACCGCGCCATGACATGCCAGGTGAGCCTGTAATTCTGGATGAAGCCCTCACCACCCATTGGAAAACAAGGGAGGCGGGCGCCGGCGAAGCCCGCCATCACGCCGCTGATGCTCCATCAAAACTCGCCGACATCATGATGTCATTAGCCCGCCGCCCGCGTGGAAATGGGCCAACGCCTAAACCTCTACCTCCCCCCTGTCGGATCGCCTCCCACACCCACCCACGAGCCACGCCCTTCCGGTAATATTTCGCCGGCGCACCGGCGCCCATTCCCACGCTTCGAAAGCACGCTGCGCTCGTTCACAAGCACAGCGCCGCCCACAACCCGTCCTTTCAACAAAACTGCGCCGCCCAGTACATGCTGGGTTGCCCCTTCCCACGTAAGCCACGCCCATCCGCGCCGATCCCAACCCGCAAGTGGGCCGCCCTCCTAGCACCTGCGCTAAGTGTCCCGCGTCAGTCTTTGAAGACACCTACTCGCAAACCACTCCTAACTTCGTCGTTGTGAATGTACAGAATCAGCCTTGTATCCGCCTTGCATCATCCGTATTTGTCCTTCATGGACTGTATCTTTGAGTGTTTCGTTGAACTTTGCAACGTGCGTCGTTTCAGATGAGTAAGTCCTCTGCCAGTGCCAGTGAACCTTTCATCTCACTCATAACTCACTCATCAAACAGAACTGCGGGCGTAGTGCGCATCAACGAAAGACTGACTCGACTTCACCTGTGACCACGGTTCCGTGATCCCGAAGATTTTATCTCCAGTCCCATCCTTTCTCCGTGCGCAGGATAACGATCGAGCGAAGGTCTGTCTGGGCACGGGCGACATTCTCCCGGATGCAGCTTTTTCTCGATCCTCGCCAGACGTACCTCCACCCGCCCGAGTGCATCCACCACGCTCTCGGCTGTTGCAAGCACCGGAGCGAGCTGCTCCGCAATGTCCGGTGAACATTTTTTCCATGTGCGCCGTACTCCCGTGGATGCCGGGACTCGTACTCAGTATTCAGTATCAGCTTTACAAATAGCGTTGACGTCACTGATGTCGAATCTCAAAGCTTTATTAATCGTCCCCCAGCTCTAGACCGCACACATTATGTCTCCGTCGTTGCTACTCCTCCTAACCCTCGCCTCATCCCTCACCGCTGTCTTCGCCCAACTCCCAGTAACACAAATCTACCATAACCCCCACCCAGGCACCTGGCTCGAGAACCTCGCCGTCCGCCCCAACGGCCAGATCCTCACCACTCGCCTCGACGTCCCCGAACTCTACCAAGTCACTCCAGATCCCCACAACCCCAACCCGACCCTTATATACGTATTCCCCTCCGCTCTCGGCACCCTCGGCATCGCCGAACTTCCCGCCACCCTCGATGTCTACGCTATCCTCGTCGGCAACTTCTCCCTCGCGACCATCTCCTCTCAGCCTGGAAGCTACTCCATCTGGCGTGTAGACATGCGCCCTTCCCTTCCAATCGTGAGCAAAATAGCAGACATACCCTCCGCCGTCTTTCCCAATGGCATGGTCTCCCTCTCCGCTGCCGAGAACGCGCTCCTCATCTCGGACTCCACTCTCGGCAACGTATGGCGCTTCGATCTCACCACCCACGCGTATGAGGTGGTCATCGATGACCCCCTCATGAAGAAGGTCTCGCCCTCCGTCGGGGAAGGTGTCAACGGGATCCGTCTTCACGGCGAGTACCTGTATTTTATCAACTCTTTCGGCCCCTTCCTCGCGCGCACGCCTATCTATCCGAATGGAACGGCAAACGGCAAGGGAAATATTGTGGCGTACGCGCCGGATGGGGAGGGGAGTTTTGATGATTTTGCGATTGATGAGGATGGAACAGCGTATGTGGCGACAGGAGTGGGGAATGTAATTACGAAGGTGACGGAGGAGGGCGTGGCGAGCGTCATCGCGGGGAATCTGAATTCAAGTCAGATTGCGAGCCCGACGAGTGTGACGTTTGGTCGAACGGAGTGGGACCGGCGGACGATATATGTGACGACGGGAGGAGGTTTGGAGGCGCCAATCAATGGGACGGCCGTGGTTGGGGCACAGTTGGTAGCGGTTAAACTAGTGTAACGGAAGTGACCGTCACTTATCACGCTAAGCGAGCTCTCTTTTTTTAATTCACTTTTCACTTACCTTCCTTTCCTTCCTTTCCTTTCCTCCATTCCTATCCTTCTCCCTCCGAGTCGCGTCGACGTGTTCCTCTATTTTTGGGTCTTTGCTATCTTACTAATACGCAGCGCCACCTTGATCTTGTATTTAAAGACTGTCTGCGTAGTTACGATTCTTCGGTCAATCTTACTCTGTCGTAGACAGACGCTCCAACAGTTTTGGTGCTTGGCATGTTGTAGCGTACTGTAGAGTTTCATTCAATTCGGATGTCACGCGTCACAGGGCTGAAAAATTCAGAAAATATTCGAACCTGTCACGGGTCACCGAAGGGATTTTCGAATACGTTGAAAAAGTCACAAAATCTGCGAAAACGGCCCCAAAAATCGAATTTTTCGTTGCTGGGCATAATTAGAGCATTCCTGGCCCATCTGGGACTCTGAGGCTGTTCGGAAGGTCAGTAATTGCGCCGGCGGTCGACGGAATTGACCACAAAAGTGTGCTTTTAAATATTTTATCGAGTTTTTTCTTTGACTAGTTTTCTTGGCTGATTGCCCTGCATTGATCAAGTAGTAGGTTCGAGAGAAAAAAGCGCCGCCTTCCGGTGGATTTTCGAATTTTTTTTAGGTGTCACACCACTGTCAACCCATTTTCGAAAACTTAGATTCGAAAGTTGCGGTCACAGGTCACACCCCCATTCGAATTGATCGAAACTCTACAGTACTACAAATCATCGGAGTTTCAAAATGTTCCCACGTTCATAGAAGGGACAGCGACGCGTCTTCAGGCGTCTTCTCGCTCTTCCACCACCTACCCTCTTTTTTATTTTTATTTTAGTGGTACATACAGAGTAATTAACAATTGGTTAGCCTCCAAACTGCGTAAGAAATAGAGAGCTGAGGCCCTCCAGGAAAGGTGTATCAAGCCTTCTCTATATCAGCAAGATGACAAAACTCTTGCGAACTTTCGACCTTTTTGTCTTGTATCAAAAAAATAAAATGGCAGAAATGATGCCTAGAACCAAATGGGATAGGTCCCAAAAAAGTTTTTTGGGGGGTCTTGTGGAATTTTAGACATGGCCGGTGGTCTTGCAGGACCCCGGATAGTCACCCAAAACAGGCCTCCAAAGTGATTATCCGGGGTCCTGGTCTTGCGGACTGGCGTTCTTTTTGGGCTTGTCCGGGCTTGTACGGTGCCGTACAAGATCAGACAAGATCAAACAAGAGAACTGTCCAACGCGATGAGACACGCCACCGCCCGAGGAAATGCGTTTAAGCACGATGCGAATTGCTACAGTGTGGGGCTTTGGCCTAGCGATTCTGCCCCCTCCTGCCCGAGGGCTGAGTGGGGGGGGGTGCGAGGATTTTGGCCCTATACCCACTATGACCCCGGGCTTTTTAACGCAGTTCTCCGGCAGCTCCTCCTCGTTCAGAAGCGTCGACGTCCGTGTTTGGAGTACGAGGGATAGCTTAATGGAGTTTTGTTTGCCGTATGTCGCGACTTTTGTCAGGTTACAATCAAATTAGAGACGCTGATTTATGGCGAATAACCATTTATTGTGAATGGCGACCTCCGGTAGAGGATTCCCTTCCTTTTCGAATAGGGACTCGTTTCGTATCTTCCAGAGTTGGAAGACCGAAGTCGAAATTAGTATCCGGTAGTGGCGAGACGTGCCAGGGGAAGTGCGCCCTTTCTCGTCCTTAAAGGTCGCCAGACCACAGCCTAGCACTGCGCCGAGAGCCAGCTCCGGCCAGTCGGGATGTTTTTTTAGGCACAGCTCCTTGGCCAGCGCCCATATCAGGGCCTGACCAGGCTTCTTACATTTCAGGACAATGTGTTAAGTTCGTTGCAGTATTGACATGTTCCCCATTCTTCACATTCGGGGATGTGTTTCCAAAATTTTCCTACTCGGTGTGCGGAGTGGAAAGTTGTTTGTCTGCGGCGAGAAATCGCGGTGCCGGATACTCTTCCAAACCTGGTTCGCCATTGGGGTAAAGTTAAAGTTTTGCTTTATGGCCAGAACCGCTTGTTGGACGTTGTTGTCCGTTGTCGTCCGGGACACAGCCGTTTGGTTTCCTTGATACTTCTGTATGCTATCGCCTGGATTAACGTCGACAGCTTCACTCCCCTCAGCGCTTTAAAGTGACTGCTCTATTTCTACGTTTATTTCTTTGGGCTCCGCATCTTGGCAACCGATCCTGGTCAGTGTTGTGGCGCTTGCTCGGGCACTTACTCTGCGTCTGTCCTCAGGCGCGCCGCGCCTCCCCGGCTTCCCCGCCTATGAGGAAAGTGGGCCCCGTCCTGGCCTTGAGTTTGGCCGCCGGAGAGCCTATCTCCTTTCTCTTCAGCCTGAGGGGGGCCACCCCCAAGGAAACTTAAAAACCGGAGGACATATGCATATAGATCCTGGTGAGAAAGTGATATCTGGTTCTTCAACTATCTACGTGGACCCAAACGGGGACTTGCTACGGGTGTGTTGATCCCCACCCAGCCTCTCATTTTAGTATTTTTCTTTAGGGGGCCCACATCCTAAAATTGATAGTTCGGAACAGCTTTACATTCAGATGCTGCTTGAATCTGTGTTGAAGCACCGGGTCGACAGCTGCTACCATTTCCTCAAGTTCATATGACTCAAGAGCATAGCTACAGCTGCTAAGCGCAGACTCTTTTCGATTAAGCAACGCGTCACGAGAGTTGTATTAGACTGCGACACGGAGGTTACACAGAAACACAATATCCAACCCTGTTCTCCCAGGAGTGAATGGTTTATTATTCGCAACCAGGGTTGTTAGAACCAATCCCCCGCACGATGTCAAAGGCACGTACCCGCATGGGCAGCAGTCGCAGGCCGGGGTGCGCTCGAGGGAAGCACCTTGCACGGAGACAATGGTGACAGCGAGAGCGACAATGATACGGTGAGGCGAAGAAAACTACCCAGCTGCATTTCCGTCTCGCTTTTTATGGGTAGCAACCCGAGTCCAGCCACAACAGCATGAAGCGGCGACCTGGTGCGGCGACCTTGTCTACATCAAGTCCTGAAGGCGACACATAAGAATGAATAAAGCAAAAATTTCCGCTGTTTCTGTCTCCCTTTGGCGCTCTATCGAAATGTCTCACCGATACCATCCTTATGCTCGACTCAAGCCTCTCCTCCCACTTCCTAGGCGCGAGGCAGAGCACCCTCTGTCTGTCGATCGCCGGCAGCTCCAAAAAATAAACATTGACGAGGGCGAACTCTGCACCTGGGATCACGGCGTAACGAACACCTGGAAGGAAGTTTCACGTATTTTTTTCCTCGTCTTCTTCTTTCTTTCTTTTGCAACTGTTATTCAGACCCCAAGGTGTTGCGAGTCAGGGCCCTGTCAACATCGCCGCAAGCGGCTTTGCAAAATTTCCACCTAAGTCGCCCTTCTTCTGCCCACGCACCAAGAGCACTGGTCGCTCTTACAAGCCCCTCGTTCTTCGTCTTCGCGGTACCCATGAAGGCAGCATTGCGGACTTTTATCATGCGGTGGATCACCAATGCTCGTGCCACTGGGTGGCTCCAGTGGCTCGTGCGCAGCCTGTCTATTATGGTGCAACTTCGAGGACCGCCTTGTGTTTTTACAATGCTGCTGTGGTCTTGAAGCGCCGAGAAAGGACCTGAAAAGAACAGTTGGCGTCGATTTATGGCTGAAAAAAAGGACGTAGAACCTTAGACAAAGCGTCCCAAAGTAATCCAAAACCGTATGCACCCCAATTCCCTGTCTCCGCCGATCTTCATGCTGCTCGTTTTGCACCCCAAAAATCCATCTCACGTCTGCAGTCATCGGAGATCCATCTCGCATACGCAGAGCGCCCAGCCAAAAATAAATTCTACCTCAAGAAACCATCTCATATACGCAGCCCATCGCCGCAAATGCTTTTGCACCCCAAGAATCCATCTCACATGCGCAAGTCACTCTTTTGTGACTGTAAATGTGCGATGCCAAGCCATGGCAATGACGAGTAACGGAACAAGTGCGTTGGCAGCGGCGAATAGTCTTCTGGACGCTCGAATCACAGCTCGAGTCATCGTCTATGGTCTTTTATTAGTCTCTTGCAAACAGACGCTACAACAATTCTCACTCGTACCTCGTAGGTCTTTTATGGTAGTATTCAGATTGGCACGTTCGCCAAGTCGAGAATCATCTTGACGTCCGTTGCGCAGCCCCATCCCTGGCTGACCACCACCTCGCATAGCACACAAGAGATTCAAGTCATAAGAAAATAGGACCCCAATTCTATGTGAAACGATACCAATCTTTGGATGACAGCGACGACAGCGGGGCCGAGACATGAATCGAGAATTTTCTTTTTCATTCATTCGAACGTTGAGATCCACCAGTACGCGGAGAGCGGCTTTTCTTGTTTTCCTTGACCGTTTTCCAAGGCTGAGCGCTGAGGTTCTAGGTCGCCTCAGACCGGAAAATCACAATCTTCAGTCGCCTGATAAGGGCTGACAACGTTGTTGAGACTTGAAGCTTCGGCTTCCATTTAGGCCGCGGCGGATTAGAAAATTGCAGCAGGCCACGAGAAATCTGAGAAATAATTCCGAAACCAAAAACGATGCAACGGAAAAGTAAACGGAACATGTAACGAACTAAGGATGAAGCCAGTACCAGAAAGTGTACTAATTCAACCCACTAATAACAGATATAGGTCGAGCTGTAGGCTGTAGACGAGCCGGACTACCGCTCAGCCGCGGCCACAAAGTTCACGATCTCTTTGAGGGGATGATCGGGAGATCACAAATAAAAGTCCTGCAATATTCGGTCAATAAAAGCGTGAAGTACACATGATAGAGCCAATTTACCTATAAAGCTATCATCTGTTGGGTGGGTCGCGGGACGGCGCAGATGTTGGTTTTGGTTTTGGTTTTGGGCGTGGAAAGAGATGAGGGTGAAGACGAGGAGCGGAATTTCGAAAAGAAGGAACCGCCTTCACGCTTTTGGGATAAAAGGCTGGGAACGGCCCAGCTGAACCCGTAGGTCGACTGGAGGTCGGCGAATGCAGACTCGAACTTTGTGGTCGCCTTCGGTGCACGGGGAGCGTCTACCGCAGAGGAGGTCACGGATGTAGTGGAACTACGCGGAGAGGATTTCTTCGGCACTGGGCTGGGCGCGGTGCCAATGAATCCGTAGGTAGATTGGAGAGTGGCGAAAGCGGACTGGAAGTCTTTCGGCTGCACGGCAGTGGAACCGTTGAGAGGTGCGCGCGAAGAGACAGTGGTGCTAGACACGAGGGAGGTGGTGGAGTTGGATGCGGAAGACATTTTTTGTTGGAGGATGCTCCAGAAATGGGATATTGTCTGTTGAGTTCTTGTCGCGCGCGTTAAATACTCCTCTTGCCGAATTGGCCCCGATTATAGTCGAATGTGAATTCCCACAGAGATTTTAGACCAATATCAGAACGTCTGATGTTCTGATCGAAAATCACACACTGAAAGGAGTGGATTGAGCGTACGATTCACCTAAATTCTTCGAGTTTTTACCCCATTTTTGGCCCAATCCAGCGGGGGAAAGAACAGCACCAACACCAGAGAACACACGAGCCGGTGAGACGCGTTGAAGTGGTGAAAGACGAGCTAGTTCAGGCGGAAAAGTGGCTATTGAGCGGCCAGGACACAAGTTCTGTGAACAGCGAAGGAAGATCGCCAGATTCGGCACTGCCATCAAAATTGATGGGACCCCCGAAACTGTACGTCCCTTCCGAGTTCACCGTCCCAGTTCAATCGAGAGAGATTGGGAGCAAATTTCGTTGACCTGCCGATATCCATGACTGAACATTGGACGCGTTAGTTCGCCCACAAATATTATGGTGCAACTTTGAGGGCCGCCTTGTGTTTTTTTACGATGCTGCTATGGTCTTAAAGCGCCGAGAAAGGACCTGAAAAGACCAGTTGGCGTCAATTTTTGGCTGAAAAAAAGGTCGAAAAATCTCAGACAAACGGTCCCAAAGTAATCCAAAACCGTATGCACCCCAATTCCCTGCTTCCGCCGATCTTTATGTTGCACCTCGTTTTGCACCCCAAAAATCCATCTCACGTCTGCAGTGATCGGAAACCTATCACGCAAAGGGCCCGGCCGAAGATTTTTTCACCCCAAAAAGCCATCTCACGTCCGCAGCCCACCCCTGCAAATGTTTATGCACCCCAAAAATTCATCTCACATGGGCAGGACACCCTTTTGTGCCTGTAAATGTGCGATGTCAAGCTATGACAGGGACGAGTAGCGGAACAAGTGCGTTTGCAGCGGCGTCCGTCGCGGTGTCCGCTGCGGCGTCTTCTGGGTGTTCGACTCGCAGCTTGAGTCACGGTTTATGATAGGTTCGGCAAGTCAGGAATCAGAACGTTTGATGATTCTGATGGTGCCGGATGCGGCAAGTCGAAAAACGGGAAATCGAGCTCAATTCGCAACTTTTCCGTTCCCGGACCCACCCGTCTCCGACCTGGCAGGTAGATCGCATATAGCATGGTCCTGAATGCTCATTCAGTAACACATTGAACTCTATTGGAACTCCACCATATTAATCGGAACTGGCATCGTGATGGGAATCCCCAAGCCAACCAAAACGCAATATCAGACGTTCTGATGTTCTGATTTTGGAGTGCAACAAAATCGCAAGATCCGTCCGGATGCCGTAAATGTTGGAATTTTTATTTTCAGTCCTCGAACCTTTCAAAACCTTCAAGGGCTTGCGTCCCAAACCCAAAAGATCCACAGTCACCAACAAAGCGGATTCAAACCGCCGATCCCGCCCGTAAGCCATGGGCCATAAAAACTACCCCAAAAATTACCGGTCGGATTCCGATCCGAATCTTGCATTCATACTTGGACATATGGATGCGCACCAATCGCGCTCTGCGCATTACAATCTCTCCGCGTTTCCAGGGCGATCATTTCACACCGCCTCATTGAGACCCCTGCGACTGTGGTTTTCCTACAGATGGAAATTCGCACAATTTTTTTGCACCCTTGTATTTGTGAATCGTGGAGTCGAGATTTGAGCTGACAAGCGGCACTTGTTATGAAATTTTATCAGTTTCCGTGAGAGAGAGAAGCATTCTCGAACGAGCCTAAATGGCTAGAAGAAATGCGCGAAATGACTGGTATTCGACACCAACGCGACGCGAATGATGTGACATATTTCACGTGTAGTGACAAGTCGCGGTCTCTGGGCGGCTATCAAGCTGTCAACCAGGCAGACTCATCGTCATGTTAACCATCGCTGGCAAAGCTCTGGAGGGACTGGGGCTGTCCTCTTAAAGATACTCTCTCTTTCAGATATTTATACCGTTCTTTCCGTGTCTCAAGTGAGATTCTGCCATTCTGTTCTTGGAATCTCTGCAACTACTTTACTCTGGTCTCGCAGGTCAATCGACATTTACGAGACATCGCGCTGGTGAAGCCGCAGCTCTGGATTTTGCTAGTTACCGAGCTCAAATCACCTCTTTCATCGAAACACCATTTTCTGACCTGTCCCAGTTCACAACTGCACAACTCATCGAGCAGGTGAAGACCCTCGTCATCGGGCCGCGCACCTGGGACGGGGCTTTGGGTGAAGTGCAACCGCAACTCGCTTCCAGAGATCACTTTGCCTCTTGGAACTATGGATATGGTGATGAATGCTCAGGTACAGCTAACCAATGCTGGCCGTC
The DNA here is from genome assembly GCA_029204075.1 of Mycena capillaripes. Taxonomy (NCBI): domain Eukaryota; kingdom Fungi; phylum Basidiomycota; class Agaricomycetes; order Agaricales; family Mycenaceae; genus Mycena; species Mycena capillaripes. The sequence continues at coordinate 581,784 of JARHKZ010000027.1, forward strand.
ATGTAATCATCGTAGATCGAGATCATCTGGAAATATGGGACGTGGCGAATAAACGACGCCTATGGATTCGGACCTGATACAGGAGCCCTGAGGAAGCGATATTCTGACATCAAATGGCCTGCAGGACGCTAGATATTCTTCGGTTGGATATCCACACTTGGAGCCTCGCCGAATCATTGAACATACCATTACCTGGTGGCCACTTTGGTTTCTTTCCGTATGATGGCATGGCTGGAAACTTCGTGGTCGTCAATGTGAAAGACGAAATCTTTCTTGTCAGCTGGAAGGCCCGAACGTACGTGCTTCTCAACCGAATCATAGAGTATTCTCAACAAGTGATTTTCTTCCTTTCTCCCGCTGCGACCGGGCACCGCACTGATGTTTCCCGCTCAGATCGTCGCTCTGATCCTGGACAGCTCATGATCCTGAATGCTGTCTTTAATGGTCCGGCAAAGCTCTTGTCTTACCCTATCGCCGCCTTTGATTTTGCATCTGACTGGCACCCCCTCAGTAAAATTGACACCCCCACTTACCTTTCTATCGCTCAAGTCACACCGACATTGGTTGCGGAACTCCCCTTACTCGATAACGAGCATATCGAATACCCCGACGCCCGCATGGCGATCAGCGAAAGTCCCCTCTGGCGGGTAGAACACAGATTTTTTGATACACCACGCTTTTAGTTCTACGTCGAGTTGGCCTCGAGTATAAGCTCACAATTATTCGAGTCTCTCGTTTGAGCATTCAGAAACCACCGTGAACCTGTTCAAAGTCTGTCCAAGAGGCCGACATCCATGTATCCTCTCCTCGAAGTTTTTAGCTACCTCTCCTCAATATGAAGTTAATTCGTTCCATTTTGTAAGGTCTGACAAGGCACCCCGTGTGTCCAAAGTGAAGGAATATCCACCGCGGCCATCATGCCCTAGTTGATTTTATCATTTGTTTGGGCGTCGCTGATGAGCACTGCTATCGATTACTCTTTGACTAGAACGACACGACGGTATGGAGACATCCAGGATGGTCGTCCAGGAAATATGGGGTGAGCCGTGGTATTGATGCCTTATCATATTTGAAAACGGCCTGACTTGAAAAGTTTCCCGGTGCATACCCCGCCCATAATCGCCGCCGCAAGATATAACACGTAGAAATTGGCCGGGAAGATAACGAAGGTCGTCAAAAAATTGCTCTGGTTGTCATGGAGGGGGGACCCAGCGGAAATGCACAAAGGAATCAGAACTAATATGCGGTTGGGAATTTATGGGGAACTCATTGGTTCAAGCCGGGGTCGTACAATGACTGGTAAAAATCAACCGTACTACTCTCATGCCTGAGCCCCGAGTGGAACGGGAGATTTCTGCAGATATGTACCGGTAATTTCAAGACAATGCAGGTGGACATCGTACAATAGGTGCCGCACTCGTCAATTTCGGTCTCCGTCAGATTGATCTTCCTACTGAGGGCTAACATTCAACAGAGTTGCCTCCGTGACCACCTCCCTACGTCCGCCGTGTTCATGGCCGTCCTCATGGACCCACTCGATTCGCATCACCGCGACAAGCGTCGCAATAACTGGCTTTCCATCCTGCAGCGCACTCAGGACATGCGTCGTCGCGAGTGCGCCCGTCCTATTGGTCGGATCCGCCGGAGTGGCGAGCACATATGTGTCGCTGACTAATTTGCGGTCAGTGAACTGTGCACGAATGCCTTGAATGAGCTTGATGTATTGTTCGCGAGTGATAACCGCGCTGGTGGCGACCTCGCTGGAACAATCAAATAACTCGTCAGCGCCGTCCGTTGACTCGGAATTCCTCACCCCTCCTGGACGTGTGGCGACAAGAGCTTCTTCAAGACTGCTTCCGCGACGGAGTCATCGGGGGAGAGCGCTATTTCCAGAAAAGCATCGTGGATAAAGGAGGAGAGGGGAGAAAGATGAGCGTGTGTCATGTTGGGCGGAGTAAATTCTGAGCCACTACCTCATTTAAATACCATCCATGGCGTGCTATGCAGCTGAAACACAATGGAACGGGGAATTATACACCGCCTCATCGGAAGTATGGAGGTTCAACGGAAGTATGGGGGCTGCGATGGAGACATTTCCGGGGAATCCTTACATAGGACCGGAGAGCAAAAACGGCGACTTCGGAGATCAATATAAGGGCACTGCGCTTCGTGCATCTGAAAGTGAGGAATTGCTACAAGATGCTAGTCACTCGTGGATAGGTAGGTTTGATACTGGTATTTTTTGGTGTTAGCAGGGGCCATCCAGAGGCACCTCATTGATTCCGCCTTGATATTGAAATTGATCATGATGAGTCTGAACATATCTCACAATTGATCCGGGTTGTGATGCCCGCCAAATAAGCTTAAGGTTGCGGCAGGATAGCAGAAAGTAGGGCACAACGAAAGATTTCCCTAGCGCAACCAAGGAAAAAGAGTGCCCCAAATATAACACGTTACAAAGGCCCGGTGAGCCAATCAGAGTGTGTTGTCAGAGACAAACCACTCTTAATTCTGAGATAGATATCTGCTCGGCACCATCTGCTGACCCTACACACAGAGGTGGACCTTGACCTAGCCTTCCCTTCTCTCATCCACCTCGAAGTCGATGGCGGCGCAAGACTGAGTTTCAACGAGGTTTTTGAGGGCCTGCTCCGCAAAACCACCTGGCTGTGATACCGCTTGTTCGCTACGGCGGGTGAGCGTTGTCCTAACAAATCAACACTTGAAATATTTTGAATTTACTGTCCTAAGCCTGATCATTCCGGCGCTCCGAAGCATAGAAGTAGACGCAAGTTTGTCCCCACACCTAGATATGGTCCGCAGCGTCGAAATGGCCATACCACGCCTCCAAAACGGAAATCTGCTGTTTTCCCTGGATGTGTAGATAACGGTTGGTTGGTTGTTGAGGCCATGATTATCGCCCCAATGCCTCTTCTTTTGGACGTATTGAAGTTATTGGTTATTATTTCTGCTTGGGGTTCAAAATATATCATCACCATCTGGCCCGAACGTGAAAGCTCAACATCATCCAGGATGCACCTTTAATCTTCTCGCATTGCTCGGAAAGTTACTGTTCAAGTCGTTCGGCCTTTCCTCATGGAGCTGTTAACTTCAGCGTGAGATCTTCACTTCGGGCGTCAGTCATCAAGCCCGATGTCGCCCACTCTCATGCCCGAAACACTGACGCCTGCCACTCTCGAAGCGCTGGGGTAAGATGTGCTCCTGAAGATACTCCTTCTATATGACATTTACACTGTTCGTTCCGTGTCTCGAGTAAGATTCACTCATCATAGGCCTATCCGGGACTCTCACCAACTGTGTTCTTACAGGTGAATCGCCACTTGCGTACCATCGCATTCACAAAGCAGCTTTGGATCCTTTTGGTTTCGGATCTCCGGTCGCGCTCCTTCATCGAAACTCCACTGTCAATCCTGTCCCAGTACACGACACCACAGCTGGTTGACCAGGTGAAGCTGCTCGTGACCGGGCCCCAAACATGGAGGAAGGACTCAGGGGTGCAACCCCAACTTGCCGCTGAAATAAAAGTGTCTCTTGAAACGGCTGCGCCAAACAGAAAAGTGCGGCTGATCAATGATGGCCGACATATGTTTGTAAATAATCGCCTTACGACGGAAATATGGGATATGATGGATAAACGGCGTGTTTGGAGGCGGGCCTATGCCTACCCGCAACAATTTGCCGTCGCTCAAGAAATAGAAGACAATAGACTCGTGCTGGCGACTCCCTTGCGAGACCGGTGCGTTCCCGGATTCCATGTCTTGTAGACCTCATCTCTGGCGCAGGCTAATCCTAGAAATTCTTCGCATTGATAATTGGACCCTCGCCGAAGCCATGACCATCATGTTCCCTTTCGGTCGTCGCACATTTTGGGTTCAAGAGGTGATAGTCGGGGAGCTAGTGGCTATATTTAGGACCAAAATCTTGCTGATCAATTGGCGGGCGCAGAGGTTTGTCCTCTCGGATGGGTTTGGAGATTCGCACCTACGCGTACGCCTGTTTTCTATATTGCTTCATTGTCCTTGACTTGTTGTTGCTGTAGCTCGGTTTGATCCCCGGTCATATTCTCATCTTAAACGCTTACTCTTCCAAGCCTGATGAGATGATCCCTGCACCGCGGCTTTTTGTTTATGCCACGGCTTCCTTTGACTTTGGCTCGCACTGGCGCCCACTCAACGAACTAAACGACGAACTGAGCACCCCCCCTTCCTTCATATAGCTCAGATCACACCGATAGCTGTCGAAACTCTCCTGCTCGATAATACACCTATCCACCCCGATCAAGCTTTCATGTCGATTCACAAAGGGCCGCTGCAGCGCGAGACGTCCCAGGTACTCGTCTACCTCTCAGAAGGGTCTTACTTAAATGAGGAGAGAGGGCATGGTGCACCACGCGCGGCGGTTTTTCGCTACAGATACAGCACGTCTGACACTGCGTTGGAATTGACTTTCGTCGAGGCCGCGCATGCTAATCCGTGTTTAGGGCCGTGATCATTCACATATTCTGGCTATGCCACGAATGTGAAATGGGGTGTCTATCGTGTCTGGTGCGACTGGGATGAATGCCATGAAGACGGATACGAGGACAGTGCACAGGGTCAATTGATAACACTGCGAGAAGGCCATGGAGCCTTTGCTTTATCGGCCTATAGTTGCGTCGTGATTAATTTGGTTGGGTTCGATGCCGTTCTGTCATATTATCTGTAGTCGATCTACCAGTTCGTCTGCTCCAGTTTCGAACATCAAACTCGAGTGCAGCTTTTGGGAAAAGGGAGGACAGAGGACTCGGATCATCCTCCAGCGCCTCATGGAGTCCCCAAACATCCCAGTGTACACATTAATCACCAGAGCGGGAGAGTCATAGACTCATAACTGGTCCCTACGGTGTGTAACCGAACAAAATAAGTGAGATACAATTTATTTAAGGCGAAACGGACCAAAAGTGAACGATAATATTAACAATAATACAGCCATAATACTGTGTGCTCAACTAAAACCGAGGCTTGTTCCCCTTCTCCCTCCATAATTCTCGTCCAATCGACCCAAAATGCTTAAATTGCCCTACTTGAACCTTTTCGGGCCGATCCGACTGTCCGGGCCGGCAATTGATGGAGCCTTTGCCAAACAAAATTTGCGATGACGATGTGTGTTCCACAAGCCACGTCACTCCTCGCGCTTCTGCCATTCTTCCCATGAATCTCGGACTATCTGGGGATACCTTTCGTGGTCATCCTAGATTCCTAATTTCTGGGCGGCATTGATGCATCTGAATGCGACCGGAATCCGAGCCCACAGGGTGATGCCCGATCAACTCGACTTCGAACGCCCGATGCTGGGAACCATCACCGAACAGTCCAGAAGCCGTTCACTGACACTCTGGGCCGTTGAATAGCCGCTTGCCTCGTGCCCACCACGGACCTACAATAGCCTTTAGCATATAAAGAGGGTATACAAAGAAGACGGTGAATCTCTCTTGGATCCATTCATTGAGTTCTGAGATGACTCTCTCTTTCGACTACGTGATTGTTGGTGGTGGAACCGCTGGCCTTGCTCTTGCAGCGCGCCTTGCGGAGGACTCGAGTTTCACCGTATGTGTTGTGGAGGCTGGGAAGGACCATGCTGAGAATGAAGACGTCAAAATCCCCGGTGAGTAGCATATCTATGTCCTCGTAGCTTCGTCAGAAATTCCCGTGCTCAGGAAAATACATGGCAAACATTGGCAAGGAGTGGGACGAGGGAATACTCACTGTTCTCAAGTCGGGGGTGTCTGACCGAGTGCTTTATAGCCCAAGGTAATCTCAGCATGGTTCAATCTTGAGAAGTATCTCATTGTTCGCGCAGAGGAAAGGGATTGGGAGGCTCGAGTCTCGTGGGCTGTTCTTTCATTCATCTTTCAGCACCTCTAACTTGTATGTGAAGGTCAACTTTATGCAACTCATTCGGTATAGATGTTCCTTGTCTCACACGATAGAATCCTCACTGGCGGTGTTCCAGTGCTCCAGCCAGCGAATACGATGGTCTCTTATCCTGTATTGTCGCCGCCCATCTCTGACCTCAGACTATCAGCTTTTGCGACAGCCCTCGGAGCCACAGGCTGGACCGCAGACGAGTTCCTCAAGTACTTCAAAAAAGCAGCATCCTTCCTCCTTCTTAAATCATCGTCGCTAATGGTTGCCTATATATAGTCTCAGCACCTCACCAAAAACCAGCCCAAAGGCGACCCCGCACACATACTGACGCCCGACGCCGCGCTCTACGGCACCGGCCCAGTCCCGAACACCGTTCCCGTCCACACGCCTGCTATTGCGGCACACTATTACAAAGCCTGCGCTGCCATGGGGCTCCCATTCAATCCTTTGGGCGTACGTTACACTACGCACCATGCGCAATGCGCATCCTCTCCATGGATATGCTGACCGATGACAATGGTCAGGGAAATGGCAACAACGGGGGCGTGTGGCCCGCGCTCGTGGCGGTGGACGCAGCGAGCACTACGCGTGTTTCGGCGGAATCCGTGAGCTTGTTTGAGAGTTTCTTTTCTCTGTGTTTTGAACGCCTGGCAGGCATACCTGGCACCTATGCGTGGCGCCAAGAACCTGACAATCCTCACCGAGGCGCGCGTGTCGCGGATTGTGTTTGAAGGAGCACGTGCGATGGGCGTGCAGTTTCAGGATCAGAAAGGATCTGCAACGGGGTCAGGAGAGCGCACAGTGCACGCGAAGAGGGAGGTTGTAGTCTGCGCTGGTACGTGTCTACTTTCTACGTTTGGGCCACATCTTCGAGCTCAGATTCGAATTACATTACTTACCACTACTTGTATTCAGGTGCTTTCCACACCCCACGCTTGCTCGAGCTTTCCGGTACGTCTCGACGATTTCCTTCGCAGTCAAATTCAAGTGTGTCGGAACAGGGATTGGGGGCAAAGCATACATCCCCGAGGGCGTAGCGCAAATTGTGGACCTGCCGGGAGTGGGATTTAACCTCCGTGAGTGGACCTTTATCAAGGTGTTTCGTTTCTGATATCTGATAACTTCACTCTTCTCTGATTCTACTTCAACTTTTTTTGTGCGGGAACAGAGGTATGCATCTTTATGCATGAATGTCAGCAGTTCGCAGTATTAACAAGACCACGACAGGACCACCCGTCTGTGCTCTCCCTCTACGAGACGGACCCTACCATCGACTCGTACGACGTTTTGGCGGACCCCGCTGTCGCAGCGCGGATGATGGAAGAATAGTGCATATCTTTTTTTCTGTTTTTCATCCAAGTGAATACTAAGCTCAATATTCACCTCGCAGCAAGGCGCACGGCACGGGTCCACTCTCTACCGCATCTCTATTTTACTCGTATCTCCCACTAAAGGCCTTCATGGAACCAGCCAAGATCACGGAGATTCAACGCCTTGCGGAGAAGGCGACGTTTGAAAACACGGGCATCGCGTCCAAGCGCACCCTGGATCTCCTGAAAAAATGGCTCCACGACGAAGAGTCGTATCAGCTCGAGTGCGTCTGCGCTCATTCACATCGCGACCGATAATCTCGCATCCATCCGCTGACTTTGAACAACGCTAGAATGATCATGGTTCCAATGCACGTACCAACCATTCCAGGAGGTGATCTCGTCCCAGGGAAGCGGTACTTTTTCATTAGTATCATCCTCGTGCATCCCTTCTCCTGCGGTTCGGCGCATGCCTCCCCTTCTGGGGCGCACGGCCTCGAGGTCGACCTCGCGCTCCTTGGGCACACGATCGACGTTGAGATCCTCGCTGCGGGAATGCAATTTGTGCAAAAAATTATCGGGCAGGCTGCGTTGACGGAGGCGGCAGGCGTGCGTGCGGTGGCCCCAGGGCCGGGCGTAATGGATGCAGCGGCGGCGGAGGCCTGGGTGAGACAGGCGGTATACACCTCGTATCACCCTCTCGGGACGGCCGCGATGCTCCCTCGAGAAGACGGCGGCGTGGTGGATAACACGCTCAGAGTGCACGGAACGGAGAACTTACGCGTGGTGAGTGCTGAGAGGATCATCGAAATTGTGGCGATGACAATATTGAATATGTAGGTTGATGCTTCCGTGATTCCGGTGCAACTTAGCTGCCATCCGATGGGAGTGAGTTTCATCTTTCTTTTGAATATTTTGTCTGTCTGGCCCTGAGTGTTGACTATCACCAGACGGTTTACGCGATTGCAGAAAAGGTACAGGCTGAGTTTTTTCACACGAGCGGTATGGGCTGACAGGTCTTCACCAGGCAGCAGATATTATCAAGGAGGCGGCGGCGGGGGCTGCTTGATAGTTTCTTGTATCGTTCATGTTGAATTCCAAATGTGCTTCCTATGATTACAGCTGATCGTTATTCGCCTATAACAACAATCAGCGCCCATAAAATCTCCAGCGAAAACTGGAGTCTCTCGAATCCCCACGCCGTGGGTTTCCAGACGGTCCCTGACGTCCTCACTAACTTGTCAAAAAGCGCAGGACGAGCGGTCCGAAGTGGTCGCGATAAAGGTCGACCAACTCCGTCGTTTCATCACTATTGCTCACGATCTTATTGTCATCAACGCTTTTTAACTATCTCACTACCGGCCCAACCTTAAGCTTCTCCGCCCTGATTTCCCGGAGTTCACTCTCGATCCAGTTCCCAGGCTCGATTCTTCGAGCATGCAGGCGACTTCAAAAGATGAATATCCAACCCCTCCGAACTCCATCTGAAAAAATAGTGTTCCACTCTCTCAAGTCATGATCTCCACTTGAAGGTCGCAATCTCCCGTTTTCGCCCGTCCTATTTTATCTCGAACATCCGTCAGGTCGGTGGTAGTACATTGAGTTAGATTCCGTCATGCACGATGGATGGGTCTGATTGAGATGATCCATCCTATACGACGGCAATTGAACGGCAACTCGCGGGACGGACCTCTGCACAATCATTGATACCTGTCCACGGCTGACTTCCCTGCTCTCATCGTTAACTCCGCCGCGATTTTTGTTCAGGTACAGCGAGGGTCATCGGTGTAGATCAAGATCCCCTCATACATAGAGCTTTCCTAGTAAGTGAGTAGGATTGCACGGTGCGGCACCATCAATCCTTCGTGGCTCTAATTGATGGGATCTCACCCCCCCCCCAATTCAAAAAAAAATGATTGCATGCTGATTGCAGTGTTGTCGTAGGCCCCCGGTCACTACCTATGAACTTGCTCCGCCTTTTTCCGAAAATTGGTACTGATTTACTTTATGAATTTTCGTCTCAGCCGGTTGTTTTACTCTATTTCGGAGCAAGTTTTTTTTATATATAAAAAAAGCGCTTTTTTTCGTTCTAGGGTAGTTTTTTGGCTCCTGGACCGCCGCAGGCGCCTCCCAACATCGTTTGTTGCGTCAGAGTACCGAATACAAGCCCAGATTTACTACTTCTTGCCTAAATGCCGAATTTCGGCAGCTCCTGGCCCAAGTTTGTGATAAAAAGATTTCTCGCGCTCCCCGCGATTTACTTTATGGCGGACCGAGTTCCCTTCATCTCAAGCTGATTTACTCTATGCCTAGGACCAAGTTCGGGGTCATTTTGGGGCCTTGATTTACTTTACGGGGGAGCAAGTTCCTAGGTAGTGACCGGCCTGTTGTCGTAGTACTCCATGATTCTCCTGCGAAACATATGATCTCAATGATGATCACACTCTCGACGGGCTTCCGCAAATACCCAGCGCATCCCTCGAAGATCAGTTTCGCCTGGCCCGCAGAACCACAGATTCGCCTCTGGAAGCCATAATCTCCCGACATGTCTCCGCTCTGGACGAACCTGGCTGGCCTTGCAATCGATGGATTTCTCTATGGCGTCTACTTTGTACTTTACATTTCATCGACTTTCCTTCTTATTCAACGTGCTACTGGCGCGCATGCGAGCCCTTTTTTCCGTTCGACCATTTTTGTTACGGGCCTGATACTCTTCGTTGCTGTGACGGGGGTGCGTAAATAGAATGTGCCGGTTTCCCGTCAACTGACGTTGTGAGTACAATGGAATTGGGTGTTAACTATGGTTAGGCCCTTACTTGGCTTCATTGTTTTTCTGGATGCGACCGCGCCTTCAGCTTTCTTCGACGACAACAGTCAGATCACAACCACCATTCAAAACGGGTTTGCTGCGTTGGCCATTTTGACTAGCGACGGCATAATTGTAAGTCCTCGAGCAATGCTGGTATTCGCAAACCTGACGAGGTTCGAAGATTTATCGACTCTGGATCGTCTGGGCTCACAATAAATATGTGATTATCTTACCCATACTGACCACGTTGGGTCTCGCAAGTGAGTCATTGGTATTCCCGGAGAAGAGAATTTGTGACACTGTATCCCAGTCGCACTTGGTGTGAGTGTCCAGACCACCACGCACGTCGACGATATTTCCCAGGACAAAGGTCTCACGCCCGGCTTGCGTATGGCTCCATCCATTTGCTCTCGATGCTTCACTAACGAGGACCAACAGGACAAACCTTTACTGGTAATCGGATATGCTGGTTATAGTCTACGATACCTAACTGGGGCTCATTCAGGATTCATTGCTTGGAAAATCTGGCAAGTTACAAAGAGCGCCTCGGCCGTTAACGGAAATAATCTTAGGGTGAATAGTTTGGTATTGTCGGCGAACCACAGCTGACATCCTGCAGGATTTTCTCGCCATCATCATTGAGAGCGCCGCACTCTCCACGTTCGTGCAATCTGAACTCGCATCCATTCGGTTCTGATTCTCCCTCTTCGTCATCAGCATATGGGGCTTCTTTTATATCATAGTCCACCAGATCGACTCCGATCAGACTGCAATTCATCGCTCTCATCCCGCTGCCCGCCATCGCCGGAATCTCAAACGCGTTCATCCAAGTGCGGATCGGAATGGGCAAGACTATTCAACGCCCACTCCCGCAGTCGGGACAGTCGTACTCGTATTCGAATTCGAAGCCCCGTCCTCCACTACGGATGAGCCAGGGCGACGTGTCTACCCTCGTGAGCCGGGGAGACATCATGGAGATAAAGCCCGTACCGGTATAAGTTGGTTTACAGGGCATGTGCACACTATAACTTACTATCTAGTCGTTCATTTTACCAACCATTCGTTTTACTTCTGGTCGAAGGTGTAAAGTAGCATTGTACACGGCCCAGTGCCGTCGTTTTTAATCCGCAGCTGTTGAACTGGGATCAATAAGATTATTTGAAGAATCAAATTCAAACCTGCAAAATGTTAAGGTCGAAGAGGCAACAGGCTATCTTCGAATTTAAGTCGATTCAGTAAATTTCTTAATTGAGTTATATTGTGCTCAGCGAACCTGGCAAGTACACTGTTGCGCCAAAGTTGAATTTTATTCTTTGAAGAATGGTATTCATCCCAGTTCAACGGGTAGGTGATACAACGAACGGCGCTGGGCCGCGTACATTACATGTTGTACAACTTTGATAAGAAGTAACATGAACGACTGATAAATGAATGGCTAGCGAAACGAGAGTGAAAAGTCAACTTGACCGGCGGTCCCAAAGCCCATCGATCCCAAGGCAAAGATCAGAGTCTGCTGTACATCTGCGCCTCTGGCACGGCGCTAACGGTATCAAGAAGCTGGCTAATTGTATCAAGAAGCTGGCAAATTATGAATGCGAGCTCGTTTGGTTTTTCCTGCACGAGCTTGGCGCGAAAAAAAAGGAAATTAGAACTTAGTAGAGTCAAGGCGGCCATTTGAACGAACCATATGACCGCCTTTCATCCTGGTAATCGAGGCAACAGCCCGGCCTTTGGTGCGGTCAGAAATGGAGCCCCGCGCCGCCTCGGGGACGAGGTCCTCTCGACTGCCCCATACGATGTGGATCGGTACCGTGCGGCAGATCCGCCGAACCTGCTCAACGGAATCAAAGTGCGCGTATGTATCGGGATAGCAGGTCGCTTCTTGGGATTTATGGCATTTCAGTGTTACCTTGCCGTCCGCAGTTTCCACCAGGCCGTGCTCCTGAGGAAAATAACGTTCGCATCAGCAGTATGGGCGGCCTAAGGTATAAAGACTTGCAGTATGTGCCCGCAGGACGCGCGGGTCCCAAATACTCCAGGGCGTCTTGAACCATTGGTGCGCGGCCTCGCGCGAAGCCCATGTGTCCCGACGTAGGTGGATTGCAGCAGAGAGGCCCGGGATGTTCCGCTCGATATAACGATGGAAGAGGTCCGGCGCCACCATCGACGGCTCAACTAAAATCAACCCAGCATATGGAATGCCCCGCACATTCATAAACTTCGTCGATCCAACCCTGAAAGCAATCAGCGACTGCAAAAGCAATGCCAGCTCAGCATACATACATCGAAATTACGCCCGCAGAGTGCGCAATGGGGACAATGCGTTTGCCCAACATGAGCGGAGACCGTGCGAAGGCTGCGATTGCCTCGGCCCATTCGTACGCCGCTGGAAACATAAACAAAAGAATTCGGATATTCAGCCAAGATCAGAAACATTAGCTTACAGACACCCTCCTGCCGTCCGCGGGCCAGCTCCTCCTGATTAAGCAAGGCCGTGTCGCCGTGGTTCTGGCGGTCGAGTGCCCATGCCTCGCACACGCGCTGGTGCGGCATTTTCCTCTGCTGGAGGCCGAAGATCTCTTCGATTATGGGTTCCCACTGCTCCTTATCTGTCGTACATTTGTAGCGGCCGTGATTCGCAAGGCGGAGAACGACATACGCGCACCGATGCCGTGACCAAATACCAAGGTGAGACCCCCGATGTTGGCTCTGGACTCCCGAGTGGAATACCGGTGGGCGGACATCTTCAAACGAATTCCAGAGGGCCTGAGAGTATTTTGGGGGCAAGTGAACACAAACGGCGAGACTTCGAGCCGCATAATTGAGTTAGGGATCTGCACAATCGATGCATTGATTATATGGTGTTGTGCCACGCGGTTCTCACCTGCTGAAATCAGAAGTCGAACAGAACTTGAGCATAATGAAGGTGGAGCGCTATGATAGATCTTCGGGGAAAAGGAATCCCTATGCCACCTAACGACAGGTCAATCAAGTTTGGGGATCAATTCAACACAACGCCTGTGAGAAATATCAAGAATCAAGAGAAATGGAAATGACATGGGTCCGAGTGGCCGGCGTGCACCACGCTGACGCTTGATGCAAGCCTCCCGGTAGTGTTTCGGCAACTTTTCGAAAACGGGGGACTCGGAAAGAAAAATATCAACCAGACAAACATGGCGCTACGCAGGCCTCAACTCACCAGGGCAGAACTGCCAAAATGGGCATCCGGAAGCTATTAGTTATTGCACGGGTGATCTGAGGCGAAATTCTGCGAGAGTGCGCTGTCCGAGGAGGCATAGAACAGATGTTCAAACAGGATAAAATCAAAACCGTAAGATGAAGAGGGGATGTGTTAAGCTACCATTAGGCAGGCGAACGGAGAACAATCCGTCCGGGAATGCCAGAAAGTGCCCAATGCGTTGAGTCTCGAGAGCGTCGTCTTGCCGATGGCGGGATGGAATCAATGTTCGTAAGATGATGCTGTCCGTCGTGGGAACAATTCCCGTGGGGTCATGCGATGTGAGGAATCATGAATGACGGAAAAGATATGCCGCGGGGGATCGGCGTCCCAAATTATTCATGACTCAATTCGCTGCACATCTCTGCAGACTTCATCTAACGTGTCGGCAGACAAGGCGAGAATCGCATCCGAGGCGCCATCTTCATATGTCCATAGCCCCACTTTTGAGTACAGGGACGCCAAGTGCAAAACGTCTCAGTAGTCGTGGATGCGCCACGGGATGTTGTGATCGCATCCGACAGCAGCCGACAGCTGCCCCTCCGTGGTCGTCATTCCACGCCGACCGTCAAAGTCCAATCAAAGTCGGAGGATTGAGACCCGACCAACGATATGTAGTGTTCGGACTTGCTTCTGGCTGCGCATGGATCCCCACTGGAAATGCTAAACCTTCGCTGACCACGACATGATTACGAGGAGAAGTGGTAACCAACAACAGATTTTGATCCCGGATTTTCAAACTCCGACCGAACACTCTCCTATCCACCTCGTTGGCGCAAAGTCGCTGCCACTGAATTTCTTCGAAGAGGCCACTGGACCCCGGACGGCGTCCCGGTAGCCCCCGTCGCCGGAAAACTGCCAATATATCTCAAAATTATCACACTTAGCGAGTCGGGCGACAGCCTCTAGAAGATTTCCGAGAAGGCCTTAGGCTCGCCTCCCAGAATCAGGTCAACCTCAGACCTGTCACGCAGAATCACCCGAGCCACTGCGGCTCCTTGCTATGCGGGCTCGGCGTTGGGCTCAGAATGCAGCTGCTCATGCCCGCCGCTTAAACCCTCCTCAACCTCAAGGGTGGACCAATCGGGACGAATCTTGTTTGCGAACACTCTCGGGAAGTGTGAATATGAACGGATTTCTCATATTACTGTTCGTCCCAATTACCCAGAACGTTTTCACAACGAACCTCGAACCTCGTGTCCGACCGTGTCGCCACTGTGCCAAGGGTCTCCCAACCCTAGTTCTCTCCACTGGGGCCGACTCGCTGAAGGACGCCCAGGTTCCCCCGTTCCTCCTGGCGTCCTGTTTGCGTAAAATTAAGGGTGTGTCCCGTGCATCTTTCCATGTTCCTCCAGCTCATTTAAAGCGACAGGTTCTTTGACATGCCGGATTTCTACTTACGTCGTGATAGCGCTGGAAGCCGTCCCTCTGGCCCCTGCCTTCGCATTAGAATGGGGTACAGTGACGGACGAAAACATTGAAATGGCATATATAATGGCCGGGAGCCCGATTTCCCACTGTTTTCCTTGTCTACGACTCTCCCGGAATCCTCACACGTAATCTTAGCACGGTCCATCAGGAATCGCTCTTGCGGATCTACCTCCTCAGTCCCTGACCAGAGACCTGCTACACACTCGCTTATTTCTCGCTTCACGCTCTTTGTCTGAGAATTGAAAACATTTCAAGATTAGAATTGAATTCAAGGCAACCGTTCGCCGACGGACTCTCACGGTTATAGACGCACCCGTCACCTGCCGGAATGTCTTAAACGCTGTTTTGATTTGTCCCTATGGCGTTCATGCACAGGTATGTTGCTTCGCTCATACTCTCACCACGTGTCGCACATCCTGCTTACCGTTAGGTCGGTCAGTTGTTCCCACCGCTCCATATTCGATGCATTAGACCCTCGTAGTAAAGGGTCGCCGGGCAGAAGCCATTCGCGATCCATGTAGTGCCCTCGTGCGTGTTACCAAGATTCCACGATTTGATTTTGGCAGTGGTGTCGAATTGCCGCAATTCGGCGAGAGTTTTTTCTAGGGCACATCATTACCCTGCCTCCGGAAGCTTGATGCGACGGCGAGGACGCCAAGGTTATGAGCGTTCTTGCGGACGCGCCCGCAAGATCAAGCTTGAAGACTTGGGGCTCAAGAAGACCTTCAGTCTCTCAAACATGGCGGCGGCCGGGCCGACATACATTATAGTTATGTGCGCATCCATTCACTTTCCACATATTTTTTCGCCATTTTAATTCCATGGCCTCGCCGCGCGGTATGGGGGTATGCGCACCAACACACTCAAGACGCCCCACACAGGCATCTTGAAGGCGGCCAACTTTCTCGGGCTGCTATTGACGCCGCTCACGTATTCGATCGAGGCATCGGGCGAGCATCAGTTGTATGCGCTGCTGAAAGTGGAACCCGGTGCTGCACCACCAAAGACAGAGGGGAGAGCATTGAACTCACGATGGGATACTACGGATCACTGGATGCGATGGCGCGAGCGGCTGTGGAAGCGTAATATGCATGAGGCGACCGCCGTTTGAGTCAAAATGTACGTTTATTTCAGCGCGGGGTACATCATATTTTTTCCGTGGTATTTTCTTTATGATCAACCGTCGTATAATTGGCCGAATTAGTATCAGGTATTAAATAATTTTCGCTCACGAACAAGGCAGTGGGTCAGTCTGGAGAGAAGATTAATTTACTTTTAACCTAGAATTCACCCGAATACCTAAAATGGACTCTTAATTGTTTGAGGCCGTCTTGGCCGGTCATTCCCTGCATATCGTTATGGCAGGGAGCTAGCTGTTTCATAAATAACGGGAATGACTGCAATTCACTTTGTTTGATTAATTCTCAAGGTCATATAGAATGCGCCAGAAGAGAACTTGTGGCGGCTCTTGATGTGTTTCATGCCCACCGTTCGGGTCGGAGCTAGAGTTTAAGGACAGTTCAACAATCGCGGAAATCGCTTTCGGAGTGCTTCAACTTTGTTTCTATCGCCTCGATTGTGTACTGTATCGGTGCTGGTATAGGTACGAAATCTGCCAGATCTCAGAGCGATGTCTTTACAATCCATTAAGTGTCCGGGAGGCCCCATGAGTTCAACTGTCACAAATCCTGTCCCGAAGGAGGTCAAGAAACCTTCCTCGGAATGCTCGACCAAATTAAGTGATTTAAACTGAACGTATACAACGAAGTGTCTAGTAATGATACACAACAGCTGAAATTGAGCCCGTGGAACTATTCCTGGCTGAAATCACTGGAGAATGCGGAGCTCGGGAGGCCAGTCATAGTCAGGAATAGATGCATCGCCGAAGGTCGGCATTTGTATATAATCCGCGAAATATTCGGAATCAGGCGATGGTGATGCGGAAGGTGTGGAATGGTGGGGGTGAAATGAATCCGTACGCATTGATAGATATTGGAGGGCATGCGCAGCCTGGATATTGTAGGCGTGAGTCTTCCCTCGATGCCCCGGGTGTGGCCGATGTGAGTGATGGCCGACGCCGTGTGCGGACAAAAAATATCCGGGAGGCATGCCAGTGAGTCGAAGTGGATCGGACCCATTCATGCGTTCGTGAAACGAAGCGGGGATGGAAAGGGTGGTGGCCATTGGGGGCAAGTGCGATGGGTTGAAGTAGGCCGTGTTGCGGTCCAATGGTCTGGGGTGCGCTAATGGAGGCGTTGCGTGTGGGCGGGGAGAGAAGGTGGCAGAGGTAACAGGTGGTGTCCATAGCGGGGGGCTAGGCGATGAGCTCGATGCTGTGCTCGAGTCCGGCAGTTCTGCCACAGGAAGATCTGGGCTCGCGGTGGGGGACTCCGAGTACCCGTCTGCGCCGACCACCGCAACATATTCGCAAGTCAGATGCTTCCTCGTGCAATAGGCACAAGGATTCCGCGGAGGCTGCTCCGTCGTTATGCACTGAATGAATCGTTGTATATTGTTAAAGGCCAACGTTATGTTAAGTGAAACGCGTACCCTAATCTTTCTCCTCCGACAATACGAGCACGCCATGATCGTGCGGCGGCGCCTCACTGTAAAGCGACGCCCGGTAGGCTGAGTGTTGGACTTGGGTCCTTGTGGGGTGGTTCGGGAAGGTGGCATCGAAGACATACACGAGTCATCTCGTCGTGCATGACGACTACTTATACTTGTCCAGTCAGCAAGGGCCGCCTCGCTTCCGTTTCCACAGCTTCACGGTTCTAATTTGAAGTTTAGCCGCGCACTTCTAATTAGAACCGCGGATGCTGGTGAAACACTCATCGAATGTGGTGGTGTCTTTGATTGGGCCATTTGAGTGCATTTATTTCCCTCGGTCGGCAGCTGCGCACTTCAAATGTGCGCCTGCGCCGCCCAACTGTCTGATTGCTCTTCCCGCAAACGCGCCCATGTGGGAAGAACATCTCGACAAACTGACATCTCAGCACCGTGCGGAGGTATTTGTGATGATGATATCGATCCTGGAATCGCAATGAGTTTTCTGGTCGATATTTGCTGAGAAATAAACTTCAGCGCCTTTCACAGGTGCTCCCTCACAGCAAAACAAAGCAGAACATCGCACAATCCAGCAATCGACCGGCTCGAAATGTCCCGGCGTTTATTCACGTTTGATTGCATCAAAGGATGGACAGATGGATCTTCATTCCTCGCGTCCTGATCTGCACTTGATGAATGCCGGTCTACATTCACTTGCCGATCCTACCGGCCATGCGTCCCCCGTATAGGTTTTAGCGGGGTGAGAACTGAACTTTGGATAAGACTCGGGATAATATATTTGCTCAGCTAAGTCCCCTTTCGGAACGTGCCGAGTTGTAGTGCCATAGTACAATCAGCCCATATAATGTGTAGTGCCTGGTGTTAACATTACAAATCTTCGGCAAGCCTCTGCCAAAAACCCAAATAAGTTAAAAAAGCTGTAAATGAAACATTGACATCGACATCGAAGCTTCGAGCGTTGAAATTTTGATATGCAGTCGGATGAAATTTTGTTGAATGTCGATTTTGCTGCACATGCTGCAGATAAAATTTGGAACAGAAAGGAAATGAGAAACCTATGGCGACCCAATTTTGTGCTAACGATGATCCACTCTCGATTTTCTGAACTCAAATATTTTTCAAACCATCTCTTTCCGAGCAGCATTTGCAGTTCCATCAGACCGAGTTTCTTTTCTCATACAGCCCCGAAATGCCAGCCCAAAATCAAGATCTTGCCATTATGCCGGGCAATGTCCGATAGTAACCTTTATCAGAATCCGAGTTATGCGGAGGGCCGGAACTCGGCCAGCGTGGACGCTTTTGGGACGAAGCTCTCCATAGCCTGACACAAACATCAGAACAAGGCACATGTCTGCGAGCGTGACGTAGGAGAAAGCGTGGTCAAAGACCCACCAAGTTCGATGGGCTCATGCTGCTCTCGTTTGGCAGTCGCTAGCAGAAGGAACCAAGCAAAATCACAAGAAGCAGTATTATAGAAGCTTGAAAAGCTGTAAAGAGAGCAGCGGAACACAAGCGAGGTCAAATTAGCCGAGCTTGGTAACTCTGACCGAGATCAATGGAGTAGGGACGGTCTGATAAATGTAGAAAAAGGCCTGAGTCGTTCGTTCTGCGTTCTGCCTCAGAACCGAGGCAACAAAGCGGCGAAAAAGGAAGATCAGAATACGAGACCTGCAGAATATTCTAGGGGAGACGACGAGGAATATGAACTTGAAGAATGTCCAGGGAAAGCCATGCTCTACCATGCTCAAAATATAACTCTGTCGGGCAATTGAAGTGTCCTTGAGCGTGTACTATGAGCGTGTGTGAGCTCACCGCCGAATGATATGGGAATGAAACTTCCAGGGAAGGCGATGCTCTCTGATGATGTACAGTTACGTTGTGAGTGATGTGATGAACGCTATCCATGAGGTTATGGGACGATGGTCTGTCGCCAGAGCCAAAGAGGAAAAGCCCACCCAGATAATAAAGATGGTGCACTAATGAAAGTGAAACGAAGACGGGATGACCAACTGGTGTTTCTATCAATACCTATGATCTTGCCAAAACCACCACGGAGTGAGTATTCTGCTCTATAATCTGCTCCACCTTCTTAATGGAAGGATGTAGTATACACATAGCCTAACACCGGTTAGTTAACAACGTATCCAAAATGCCCGCTCACACATTTGCCGATCTGCCGAGTACAAATGAATGCGCACTTATGGCGGCGGGGCGGGGCGAGGTCCGGTGGGATGTGCCTAGTATGGCCGGAAATAGCTCCGGCATCTGGTTAGGTAAATTACACAGGGCTCATGGCCAGGCCCATACTAATTTACCCGAAATTTACCAAAGCTCTCGGAGGCTCCCGCAGCCACCCAGGACCAGATTTCGCCCATTTTCAACGCGGAATACAATTGTGGCCCCACATTTCACCCGAAATCTGCTGGGGTACATGTGTGTGGACATAGGAATTCAAAAGGTGTCGGTTCAAGAAGTGGCCCATAGGATGGAATTGTCTCCACCAACACCTTCTTGAGAACGCGAGTAATCCCGCCTGGTGAGTCTTCGGCAGCGTTGCCCGGATTCATTGGACAAGGACAGCTCCTCCTCCGTGACCGAAGTCCTGAAATGTGCCTCACGTAAATATCAATGCGGGAGTTCCCCTTTGCTTGCTATGACGACGAGGGTATAGCATGAGTTTGGGAATCGATCCGAGTCGCGAAAGGGCACAGTCAAACATACATCTCCACATCAGCGGGAAGGACTGACGAGGCTCCCACGGACCGTGATGCGGGCCCGTAGGCAGTGGGGCGGGAGAGCCATCAGCCTAGTCATTCTTGACGTCACCAACCACGCAAACCCAACCGCCAATGAACCCTCTCTCTCTCACCACCTCCGTCGAAGGAAGGGCAACTCTCGAATTAGACCGCGAAATCTTCGAAATCGTGGCGCTGTTGTATTCAGGTTGTATTCCGAAACTCCTACATGTCGCTCGGCGTGTGCTGCTAATGGAAAGTGGAGATCCCGCATTGCTTGGACGCGCGAGTGGCTTATTCCCTACAGGATTGAACGACTGCTATACCCTCTCTTGCGAGTCTCTGTGTTCGACAGTCGCAGTGGCTCGGCCCGCCATGTGCTCGCTGCTGGAACGCGCAGAAGCGAAGGGAGCCGCTTTCTCAGCCGCCGTGCGTCCGGTGGAAATCTTATATGAGTGGACATACAGTGCAGAGTCCGAGAATGTCTCGTCCGACGCGGAGCTGGAACTCGTAATCTGTCTTTGCGCGCAAGTGCAGGAGGTGGTCCTGATCGGCGAGGCTTCTCCCCGACCCATCCTGGCAATGCTTGAGGATAATCGGTCTCGGCGCTTGGTTTATTTATGGATATGAAGGACCCCGGCTTTTCAAAACCTCACTCACGTTGCTCTTGGCGAGTTTAACCGCACTACTGGAGTTAGCAACATCATGTCCAACGACTGGAAGCACTGGCCGACCATCTTCTGCTAGCCCACTCTCACTCACCTCGTCCTCGCACACGCCGTGCCACCGAGTCCCGTATACAAGATTTTCCTGATGTGTCGTCACTCCAAAACAATTCATATTGCGAGCATTCCGAGGTAACCAGCGAGATTGGTGATCACCTTACACTGGTTGAGCGCTTCAAAATATTCACTGAAAATACTGTGAAAAACCTCCTTTATTTTGCACACTTTTTTCACTGGAAAAGTATGTGGAAAATTTACAAGTTTTTCAGAACTTTGCCATTTTATTTCAAAAAGTGCTGAAAATGTTCTGAAGATTCTCACTTAATTTTTCAGTGAGAAAATGTGTGAAAAATAAATAAAGTTTTTCAACAGTATTCTCACTGAAAAACTTTAAATGTTCGACCAGTGTTACCTCTAGGCAAAAATCGAGGAGTAGTTTGAAGAAAGATACTCGTGCCAATCCAAGCGAGAGCCAATAGAGGTTCACAGTCAACCCAGAAATAAAGAAGATCCCCGTAGCAGAGAGACACATTGACGGATCCCGACATGGGTTGTTACGGGAAGCATGTTTGCAATTCCAGGAATTTCGGGTGCGAGAGAAATGGCTGGGGAAGGTAAACGCAGGGAAATGAGGCTTGTTATATCTGCAAAATATGCCGGAGGTACGTGGCTTCCCGGCCTGGTTAACATAAAATTAAAGTGCATCGCAGGCTGCCGCGCAGCGGGAATTGACAGCATTCTGTCAGGACCAAACTGCGCGTTGAGCAACATAGGGTTCTCGGCTGTAAACTTAAACTGCGCAGAGGAGATCGGACGACTGGAGACGCAAAAGGAGGAAGGGGAGCATTCACACCCGTGAGTGCCAGGTTACGATACACTGGTTGCTATTTGAAACTGAAGGTATCAGGTTAGATTTAAGTTAAACTGAAATCAGACCGAAACCATTAATTTCAGTGCAACTAAAATGGGTGTGTCCTGGTTTTGGTGAGACTGGAATGTATTTGTTCTGATTTTGGCGAGACTGAAATTCATAACTCAGTTCAAATTTCAGCTTAGGCCGAAAGTTGGTGGAAATTTCAACTTCTAAGTCACACCTCGGGCCTGCCGAAACTCAGCAATCGTCGGTGTGATTGCGGCGCAGCTGGTTGGCTGTTAATTTCGGGCATAGTGACAAAATTAACGACAAAAGGAACTAGATAAAAATCGTGGGATTGCGGCGCAGCCGTTCTTGAGTTCTTTGAGTGCGGCACAATAATAGAAAAGAACAGGAGGGGTAAGGCAAGATGAGGTGAGACCAAAGAGTGACAAAGAATCGCCAAGGTAATCGTTAAAGAACGGTTAATCAGGGTAGATCAGGGTTTGCTGATGCTGGCCGCAGATCGCGTGAAGATCGAGGCAACGGTGCGCTTAGCATCAGTCGGTCGTGACGGGCTACTGATACTCATCACATTCAACGGCGCCTAAATTTTGTTTCATAAAGCCTCAATACCCTGGTGGAACCGTTCCAACTCCGATGATCTTGGCATGGAATGCCCCGTCCTGGAAAGAGGTAGGGCCAAGCAGCAGCGCCTTAACCTTATACCAATCTGAGGACGGCGCGGCGGAGGATGCTGGTAAAACCCTCCTTCCCAACCATGACACCGGTGAGTGTATTCAGGACACATCAAACTTTGCTGAGATGCGAAATTCTTTCAGCACAGCGGCAAACGCCTTTGCAGCGGAATTCACTGCGATTATTGTGGCTGGTTCTCCATATCGGGCTTGTTGTGCTGCATCTCGTGGTCCTAGTTATAGGAGCAAAAGGCTTAGAACACAGGGCCGTCTTTTCCGTCAAAAATCAAGCAACAATTTCATTCGCGGTCACGGTGCTGTCGACGGGGATCGGTATTGTGCGGATCCTGTGTTTTATCCTGGATTTGTGACGAAATTATGATATAGGCGTATTTCTCGACTGCCGTGTTTGTGACGCAGAGGTTGGCAATGCACCACATTCTTCGCACGCATCAGACAATGACCTCCGTGCACGATAACGTTACGGCGTGGAACGGGCTTGGATCCGCACTGGCTACGCTCTATCGCCAGTTCGAAATTCCATTATCCGTTTTCGGGCCTTTAGTCGTGACCGCATACCTCGCCGCCGTGTCAATTCTTCACATCACGACGCCTGCCATTGTATCTGTCGCAGGCTTCAATGCATCCGTCCCAGTGATTGTGGAAACCCTTGGTATCCCGGACTTCAACGCGTCTGCAGACATAACGTGCGTGTTTGAATTTCGACATTTGCGACGCTCATAAAAATTGGCAGGGCGACTGGTCTATTTGTGGACTTAGCGCTTACGTTCTTTCCCTGGATTGATAACCTGGACAAGTCTCAAAAAATTGGGCTATTCAATGGCAGTCTGCATGATACCCTGCAGGACGTCCTTCCGGGGAGAGGGGGGGGCCGAATAACTGCGACAGGATTCAACATAACCTGCGGGTATCTTCACGGAGTGAGCAACGGCATAAACGTGGACTCTGGCCAGTGGAATATTTCTTTGGGTTCCGCGGGAAGCTTCGAGACGGAAGCGCTGTTAACCTCCTCTGGTAGGCATTAACAAATTTCATTAATACGAATTCTCAGCTTGATTTCATAGGACCCAACATCATTACGGCGAGCTTTATGGAACAGCCGCTCAATAGCTCTTTGATTCTATGCTTCGGGTATTGAAAAACGATCTATTGACTCGGAGTCAGATCAGCATGATAGCTGTAGGATATGGATCCTTGTCGAACAGGAAAGAAAGCTGACGGCATGATGACAGGTTTCGATTGGTCTTGGGGTATCTATCCTCATGGGAGTCCTTGCGCTTCCGTACGCAATAGCAGATTCCAGTCCTCGACCACCCGTGAATAGCATAGGCATCCTTCAAATCATTTGGCTATTCAGGCGTCATACCAGCCTCATGCACTCTCTCCCTCAAGTTGCAGATCCCGCGGAAAACAATTTGCGAACGGCAGGTTTAGTCACCGTTCAATTGTTTGACCCACTGTTGGATTCGCAAGAAACGGCAGTAGTGATGCCAGCTAATGATCCAGGTTTGAACAGTCATTCTGCAGGCGCTACGAGAAATCCTGGTATTGCGAACTCGCGCACTCGTTCCGGAATTTCGTCGCTGAGATCTTATGAAACAGGCGGATCGCGATCCAATAAAATCATTTGCATCTGCCTGCACATTTGTCTTATAATAATCCACATCACCCTATTCGCCGTTAGCATGAGCTCGCATGCCGAGCATTCTATCCTATTTCCACTCGAATCTCAGCGCAACGTCTCCCTATGGATCACGTTAATTTCCATGGCGATCGGAACGGTACGAGGCCACAATACTCTGAGACTATGTTTTCTGACGGATCCAAGGTCTACCTCGCTGCCACATTAGAGAGAATGCGGTGGAGCCACCCAGCGCCACCGGGTGGCTCATCAGGCATGCGGTACTGGGTGGCTATGTGATCTGGTGGCGGCTCGGGAGCCTGCCTGATATTGTGTGTATGGGCATGTCTTAAGCATGTAATACCTTGATGCTCCCTCTACCTGTGCAATTGTCCTTGCTTCCTTCTCTGTCTGAATCATGGTTTGCTCCCGGAGTTTGGAGAAGGGCTCGGAGTAGTTTCCGGCACTCTGCCAGTGTTCACGTGTGTACGAGAACGTGTTTGCATAGGCATAGTGCGTGTACGAAGTCAACAATTGATTTTTTCCACGCCACCCTAACAGCCACCAAGTGACGTAGCCACCCAGTACCGCATGCCTGATGAGCCACCTGGTGGCGCTGGGTGGCTCCACCGCATTCTCTCTATTATATATCACTCAGAAGCTTGCGATGCAGAAGTGCATCGGAAGTCATCAAACATTGACTGCGACCCACGATCAAATCCTATCATGGACGGGGTTAGGGTCTTCCCTTTCCAGCCTGTTCGGCCAGCTAGGAATTCCTGCCAACATTACGGGGACACTGGCCGTAGCTGGATATTTGGCCATAATCGCACTCCTTCACTTGACAACTGCGGCACTGGTCGCAGTTGAAACATTTGACCATACCTTCGTGGACGTTGTTTCAGTACAAGGAATTATGTGGAACGCATCAGACTCCAAGTTAGTGCGAATTCTTGTAAACCCCATTTACTCCCTTGACCAACTGACATGAATCTACAGTGCCACGTCAATATTTCCGCCCTATCTCGGCGATTTCTTACAGTGGATGCCCCTCACTGAGCAATCGAAGACGGGCCAGGTTGGACTCTTTAACGGGACTCTTTACGATGTACTGAAAAACCCTGTCCTTGCGACTGGCCCCGCAAATGTATCGGCGAAAGGAGTAAATGTCACCTGCGGATACCTGCCTAACCTGAAGGTCACACCGAGTAATCTGGTGAACTCCAGTCTTGCCTGGAACATCACCCTGCCGAGTGGGTTCTTATTTCAACCCCATTCCTCAGGTATCTCCCATTGTAAAATTTGTTCTCGCAAATGACTTATGACCGGTTCCAGGTCCAAATATCATCACCACGCAAGCACAAAATTTCGAATCAGTTTCAACACCACCACCCCAAAACTCTTCCTGGCCGTCGATGATCCTTTATACCACCAATAAAGTCATGGATTCAGACGGTAACGTAGGATTCCCAGTGGAGCTCAACCCGCCAATGGGCCCAAACCGCACTGTCTCTGAGCTTCAGTTTTTACAATGCTCGAGGTCGTTAGTCACTCAACAAGCCGAAGTTGACCCGCACTCGACTCTGGTCATTCCATCTTCACTTCAACCGATCCTCCACAAAAATACTTCCAAATGGACTGCTTACGTGGATCCCCCTCAAAATACGAATTCCAATCTGTCACCGCTTGAAAGCTCCGAGGTATGTTCAGTTGGATGGTAAATATCGAAATTCACAACAATCTAGTGGCCTATACCTATGGAATTTAGTTCCGTTCCGATGTCCATCGAGAATGACGACGATGGGAAGTTTGCATCGATGGATCTGTAAGCCAGATTCTGCGTAAAAGGAGACGTTGCCTTATACCATCCAGATACCTTATGGAGAACCTCGGTTTAGATCCAGTTTGGATTGGGTCTGGCGAGGTCTCCTCGCCGCCAGCCGTATTATATCTACATGATATCGAAAACGCACTTTCTTCCCTCCTCGCTTCCTACTTCTGGATGGGTTCGTGATTTCATTCGTGCAAATACCGTTCAAGGCTGATCGCGGTTCTCTCTGATTTAGGTGCTCATATTCGTCCACGTCCTTTAATGGTCAAATACGGCATCGACGAAAATGGTCCCGAAAGGAGTGAACCCATGGCTCTCTCCGTCTGCAGCATAACTGTGAACCGGATACAGCCGGCCACGCGACTAAATGTAGGTTAAAGCTCAGCGGATAATACCATTCTTGCTCACATGCAGATCACTAGCTGAATATCGTTGCTGTAAATCCATTTCACACATTACTATGAAGATGTACCATTTGACCGATTCATATAGGTTTCAGTTGGGCTAGGGGCATCAGTATTCGCCCTCCTCCTTAGCTTGCGCTTCATGCCTGGCAATGACGTCCCTCGAACACCTCTGACCCGCATGGGGATTCTCGAGGTAATTTGGCTCTTCAGAAACCATCCTTGGCTTGCGGAAGAACTTGAGCAAGTCGATGAGCCAACGAACGAGGCTCTTCGCACCGCGGGTATGATTAAGGTGCAACTGGGTGCGAACGAAGCAGGCGGCATGGAGATGCAAGTCCGATGACTTTCATTCGAATACCTCGCGAACTAAAGGCTAGTAAAGCACCCATATGGGCTTTACCCATTGTAATCCTCAAAGTAATACATTATTCTTTCACAAACGAAATCGCAACCTTGAACTGACATATCATTGATGTTACGCCTTTTCGGGCTCATCCATGGGCCTCTCTCCAACGAATCCATCCCTTTCTCCAGTACCGATCAAATTCAGCTCCGTCTCCCTCATGTCCAAGTCACGGAACCTAAAACGACTCGTCACATCCATGGAGCAAACAGGAGGAACATCACCTACGTCCAGTAAAACAGACCCGCGAAAACAATCGCAGTAATAGCGAAGGAAGCAAAAAGCCACTCGAATCTCTGCTCGACGTTCACTGCCGTCAGCGCAAAGTTGAGCGCCGAGGCCAAGGCGGTCTGGAGGGCGGAGAAGGCCGCCACGACACTTTTCATTCTCTTCGGCGCCTTGGTGTAGGCGTATTCTCTGCAGTTCGATCAGGTCTGGTCTCAGCACATGTGTGGAAAGACCGCGACATACAGACTTGTGATGCTGGCAAATATTTCGGAGATGGCCACGAGGATGTATGGGCCAGAGACGATCCAGACATTCAAAGGAGCAGCATTAGGCTCTCCGCTCGCCGTCGTGCATGCCGATGGCTGGTCGTTATCGCACGGGGAGCGGTCATACAAATATTTCTCAAGCACCGCCGAGTAAACCATCGCTGTAAAGCTCGACATAAGGTGCAGTTCCGGGAGATGAGAGAAATGACAAGCTGCACCTAATCCAGCCACAAAAAAGCCCGCGGTAATGCGTTTGATGGGACTGAAGTTGATTCCCAACTTGCGTAAGGACGGGTAGATGAACCGCTCAAAGATTGGAATCATTATGACAATCGAGATTGGGTCGAGATTCTTGATCAGGTCGTTCGGGGTACCTGCCAAAGATATTAAACTTCATCCACATTGAATGCAGTTGGCTTGCCGTTGAGTCTCATGCCGGCAGCAACTGTCCCAAGATTGCCGTCGATCTGAGAGTAGCCTGCAAGAGGAAGTCAGATACTTGGACGCCTGAGGAAGTGAACACTACATACACAACCAATAGATGGGGAAGAACAGAAAGACTTTACAGGCCTCGACCGTGCGGTGTACTTCGCCCACAAACTCATCGTCCCAGGTAATATATGAGGGGATCTCCCCGGCCCTATACGAGCCTAGCCGAAATTAGTATGGAAAAACTCAACGAAAGCATTATTTACTTGGCTTGGCAGGATCCCAGAATCCAGCCTGAGTAATATTCCGCCAGGTAGCAATGGGATTCCAGCTCCAGCGCGCAGTGAGGCACACCCCGATGACGCGAAAGGTCTCCAGCAAGATGGATCCGCGCGGAGGTGTGACCACATAATATTTCCTGGTACAGAGCTGATGATTATTGAACCAGAGAGGAATATGTGACCTTACCTGCAGCCGAACAAGACGATCGGGACTGTAGCAAACACGCATGTTGGTATGAGGTAGGCGACCCAGAATCCGTTATCTCGAGCCAGGAATGACGCGCTGATAGCGCCAGTAGAGCCCAAGTTGATGGCCATGTAAAAATCTAAACCAAGTGTGAGATATTTTCTGAGGCAGGGAAGATAACTTACACAGGTATATGCTCTCTATGGTTAGACTGGGGGATACGATTACAACTTCGCCGGTGGGAAGCGTCTCTGCGTTGACAGATGAGTTTTGTAAATCTGAATTGGAAAGGGCAGATACCTTTACGCATTTTACCAGTGTATTGATCCGCAATGAGAGGCGCGACGTTAGCCTTTATCGAACTACGGACGCGCTCAATGCGACAGAATTGGCGAGGAAAATTAGCTCACCCTGCCCCGACCGCCATGACGAAAATGGCGAGGATGAGTAGCCCGAGAGACGTCTCGGAATGCTGCAGCGATGCGGGTGTGGAAGACGCGACGAGGATGATATGCCCGAGGCTGGTCCAATTGCTGGATCAGTGACAAAAAACAATATCGGGACTAGAAACGCACAAAATCACCGCAGTGAATACACAAATAGTTTTGTAGCGACCCCACTTTGTGTCTGCGATAATGGCTCCGAGGAAAGGCGTGACATACACGAAGAATGTGTTGAACTGTGAGGAGTAGGTTTCTCATGAGGATCAAACCACGTCTGAGCCATAATCTGGACGACACAACGCACCGTCCGGATCGCAAAGGATTTCTCCTGGCCCATCCCGAGAGCACCAGCGACCCCAATCGCACGGTCCGCGCGGGCCACGGAGCCATCCACGGAACCCGGCGGGAGCGGAGCGCGAATGTAATTGTTGTAGAGGTTCTGTGGGTGAATCAGTACACAATCGCACCCATAATGAATCCTTTCACGGTGGTTCCATAGTACGTCCACCGCTCAGCGAACTCAACCACGGCGACGGTGAACGCTTGCCATCTGTAATGATGTGAGAATGAAAATCTGATTATGCGGTGGGATGACCGATGGAAGAACGAACGGAATTCTGTCCCGCACATGTCTTAGAGTTGCAAGATCATGCTGGGTGACGCCATTCGAGTTCTCTAAGACGCTCTCACTCGATTCCACAGGGCTGATAGCTTTGGGTTCGTCGCCGAGAGAGTCCCTGTCGGCCGTGTGGACCGCAGGAAGAACTGCAGACATCGTTGCGTGTGGGTGCGGGGAATCGATGTTTAGTTGATACGGGCATATTTATAGGGAGGATAGAACCCGTGGTGCATCCAGACGGACTCTTCCTGATGGAGAAGCACGAGAGGCAGCGATGCTGGCATGCAGTGAAATGACTCGGAAGGTACCGGAGCCCAAACTTGCACCAGATGACCTCGCCGATCTGAAGGTCGTCCTCTGCTATAGTCGAGTTGGGAAGGGCAGAATTTATTGTCCAAGCTGCTCTCAGAAAAAGGCACGATGCTGAAGGGTTGCGTAATAGGTGACTTCCGAGTCGGGTTTTGCCCACACCACAGCGGCGGTTAGGCCCCTCGTGTTCGGGCCGAAGCCTGAAGGCGAAAGCCCACCAATCGGGAGAGAGGTACTAATCCAAGTCCGTGCGCACTGACACAGATGCGCCCAGTGGCCACCACCGGGTTTCATCTAGCATACAACTGATTAAGGAAATACTTGAAATTATGAGAGATAATGCTCACAGAGATCTCGGACCCCGGGCCGGGTACATCAGCAAACCCTGATTACTGCCGGTAGTGACGTAGTGACGTAGTGACGCATAAGTAGTACAGGTCGTTACGATGACGCTACCAGGAAAATCAGGGTTTGCCACTGATGTACTTAAACATCAGCCGCAGCTTCTGCGGCGAGTGACTCGCACCACAACCTCCACATCGCCATCCACGCAGAATCGTCAATGGAACCCCTCATTTCCACCACCTCTGTCAGAGCCAGCGGAGAGACTTTCACCTTCCCGCCCGAACTGGAACGCGAGATCTTCGAAACCACGGCACTGTTATATCCAGGCTGTATACCGAAACTCCTACGTGTCGCTCGTCGTTTTCTGCTATGGGAAGTAGAGAATATCATTTGGCCAGGCGGCTACTTATACTTTCACAGGATTGAACCGTTGCTATACACTCCCTACGAATATCTGTGTTCGGCGACGGGAGGGACTCGGGCCACCAGATGCTAAAACGCATCGAGACGAAGGGAGCTGATTTCTTCTCCGCCGCCGTGCGCGAGGTGGAGCTATATGCAGTGGATTTGGCGTTCTTCGGAGAGCACGCCAAGAATGTTTGGCCGGATGCGGAGTTGGAACGTGTGCTTCGTCTCTGCACACGGGTACAAGAACTACTCCTCATCAGCATGCTCCCTCTGCAGCCCATCCTTTCATTGCTCGCGAACAGTCGACCGAAGCGCATGCTTTTAGTCCCGGTCATGGACAAGGAGGACCCTGGCCTCAATTTTGCGCCGCCGATGTTCCAACAGCTCACTCATCTCGTTATCGGAGACTTTGCTACCCCCCATGCTTTTTGGGGCATCACTGGCCTGGGCAATTTCACGTCCAGCACTGGTCCACCATCTGCCGCCTTCGCGCTCTCACTCATCTCGCCCTGATGCACCCCGCACCCCCGAGTCTCGTTCAAAAAATCTGCAGGGACACACCGCAGCTCAAAATTCTTCTCTTCCTCGCCCGAGATGCGCGTGATGCAGTTATAGCTTCCGAACAGCTTACTATCCTCCACGATCAGAGGCTCGTTATTCTGGCACTCACCGACGTCGAGAGAATACTAGACAAGAGAGCACTCTCCCGTGGCATCAATACACTCTGGACTGAAGCCGACGAGTTTGTGGACCGCAAGCGTCGAGGATTAATCCAACGTGCGTTTTTTTTCCTTCACACATTATCTTGATTTACATACACCAGCGGACGATCACCACATGATACCATCGCTACAGTGCTTTATTCGCCAGTTTTTGCCCTAAGACCTAAGGTCTTAGACATCATGTGTGACTTATATAATATAATGGAAATTTTTGCTGCTACGACCAAGCCGATACTCATCATGAACGAGAAACGGAATCTTCTTCTTCTGCCGTGCTTCGGCCGACTTCACCGCGGAAGGAGTCTCTTCGGTCCCGAATATCGCGCCGTGCTCGGGAGAGAGAATACATGCAGGCTATGGCCGAGCTTGATCCAGAGGGCGACTCATTTGATGATGGGGAGATAGTAGAGATTGACGATAGTGAGGTTTACGGTCATTAAATTGCTGGCAGGAAGCCCTATATACAACTGAGAATAATCTTCTTTTTGGGTTGCTAAGATCACCTAAGGCCTACAGCCTTAACCTAAGCCCTAAGGCCTTAGAAATTCTGAGGGTCGATTTTTAAGGCCTTAGGACCATCAATGTTATTCGCTCTGAAACGCACAGAAAACAGCCACGCCACCCTACCCTTCATTCTTGTTCCATCAGACTCAGAGAGCCCTCCCTTTCCAGAGTCAGACTCGAAGCCGACAGTGCAGACGGAAGCTGAAATTGAACAAGATATGTCCGGTGAGGAGCCCAAAGTTTGACTCCTGGACCCGGATGAGTCCACCCACGTCGAGGCCTGGTCTTATGTCGTTTGAAAATGCAAATTACTTCCTAGCGCCGGCACTGCAGAATTTCCTAGGGCCAGTAAATCCCATGGCAGGGGTTTTATTGTTTTTTATATGGGTCTTTTAGCAGGTCTCTTTCAGAGTTGGGAAGGGTAGAATTTAATTTTCCAAGCTGCTGACAGAAAAGAGCACGACGCCGTAGGATTACGGAATCGGTGACTTCGGGTTTCGCGTACACCACAGCGGCGGTTAGGCCCTTCGGGCCGAAGAGGGAAGTTCCAAGTCCACCAATCGAGAGAGGGTGACGGCAGAAGATTCTGCTAACAATCTGTGCTCCCTCAGGCTGACACAGATGCGGCCACCACCAGGCTTCGTCTAGCATACAACTTCGTACCGCTTCACATGTGTTCCTCTTCTGATTCCTTGCACGAACTCTGGTGAAAGAAAGAGATAAATTTGAGCATGATTCGTTATCTCAAAATTTCAGACTGCTGAGGGCTGTGTTTGCAGCGCTAAATGAAAGGATCGGCCGAGTACAATTCAAAAAAGTCCTAGATAATACAGCCAGATTGATTCCACGAACTGAACGGCGAAATATTAAAATTGACTCCGAACTTGACATCATGTTTGAATGTCCGGGAATACCCTTGGCGTGAGGGATCACAAAAACCGTTCACTAAAATCATAAAAAAGCTGCATTTAGACCAGAGCGAAAATCTACTGCGGTAAATTTGGATCGCATAAGATGTGCGGTGGAAGAAATATCAAACTTGACTTCCTCAGATGAGAAACACTGTGTTCCCACCCCTCGTAGACAGAGGGTGCGTCTACCCCCGTTTGTGGACCTGAGGCAGTGACATTTTACCACTGAATAAAAGAATATGTATTCATTGCAATTTAATTGCAGTTGGAGAGTCAGTTCTCCTTAACGCTCACCTCGAGACCCAGGCGGGGTCCCGATTTCAATATCGGACCCTGCTCAGTTGAAGAAGCAACACCTCAACTTGGAGCCAGATCATCTCTTGATTTCATCCACGCACAGCGACATTGCGGGATTCCCTGGCGCCATATACTTCTCCAGTGTGGCGGCGATGATGGTTGTGTGGGAGCCCAGGTGTTCGCCCAAATGACTATGTTCGCAGCTGTACACATTCAGTGAGTGCGAATCCGCACCTCGCGCAGCGCTCCTATGTATACAGAACAAAGCTTTCGGCGCTTAACGGTCCAGCTCGTCTTCCGCCGCACAACTCTCATGTATGGGGCCCCTGCAGGAGAGACCTAGCCACCTCACAATCCGAATTCTTGGCCTTCTCTTCGATGCTGAAAAAAAACCCCTTTTCAACTCTCTAATCGATCTGAGCACGGTGAACTCGACGTAAAATTAAAAACATCATCGATGAGCTCGTTGCGCTTGCTGTCGTCACCATGCCATCTCGGAGCCACCACGCCACTCCGCCAATAAAGGACTTCTCCTTGACTCTGCCGCCACGCAAGAGTGGTATGTTGGAATATTCAGCAAGCCGACGCATGCGCAGGCATGTACGCCACCGTGCTGTGCACGGAGGCGCACAGCACTATGAGAAGCGTAACATCGCGTTGCCTAGTTTCAGCTGGTCTGGAACCGTCTCTTATTGTACTACGCACTTTGTTTAACGTAGCTTTGTACCATTGTTCTCAGGGTATAAAAGCCCTCCAGATTTCTTGAATAAATTATCTATTTATTGCATCCCCCTGTGCGAACGCACCTACCATTTTCTACATGGCACACCTTCCGCCGTAGCTTACGCAAGACGTGATGTATAATGTTGGCTGCTGGCGGCCAACGCGGCGGGGCTGGATGCAAGGACGGGAACAATCCGGAGATCTAAACTTCTTCCACTGGCATGTGTCAGTACGGCCGTTTTCGCAGCGGCATCAACTCACATTGCTTGTTACTTCTTTGACTTCGCCACCTTCGCCAGCAGGGAGTCGCATATGAGCTCTGAACCAGCACCCCAGTACGAGGAATATAGGAAATCGCACGTTTCAAGCGTACCTACCATTAAAAGGATGAGGCAGATTCCGGAAAAATGACTGTAGAAACACACCATCAAATCCTATTCCTTAACATCGCCCGGCATAATGCGTGAGCGCTGTATGCGGCGCGCCCATCCCGTCGCCCACGGCAGCGTCGGTGTGCGAGATGGCGGAGACAGCGACGTTGCAGTTGCCGGTGTAGTCGACCTAGGGCGGCGGTCATTAGAAATTCAGAGATACTTCGCAGAGAGGAATGGGGGTGGATGGAGCGGAATAGAAGTGAGGCCGAAGAATCCGAAGAAGAGTGCATAAGCGGAGGTCGAGATCTGGGATTGAGAGCGTGAAAGAAAAAGGCAGTTGATTTACCATATCGGGCGGGGTGACATGGTGAGGTCGTATTCCTTGCTCGTCGGCGGCAGCATGGACGCTGATTCCGGTTGTATGTTGTAGGTCGCAACCTTTCGGGGAAAGAGTGAACAGATGAGCGAAAACTGAAAAAGGAGGTATGGGCAAGAACACGAGGGCGAGTAAAGATAGAGGGTTCATCACGCCTGGCAGGAACTTGAATGATCCTCTCTCCTCGAGCAAAAAAACAAAGATGGGTTGATCCATGTCCTCTGTGGGGCTCGAGCCCACGCGTCTTCCGTAGTCTGCATAGTGCTGAGAAGGAATCTACCAGCTGATCTAAGAGGACGTGATGGTCTCTCATCGTTGAAGGCATACCCACAAGAATGCGGGAGTTGTCGAACCGCAGCCTGATAGTTATGACCCCATAAAACCGTGTAAAAGGCGGAATATTAAAGCTCAAGTTGGGGCTGCCAGCCGGTGCAAGCATCGCGCGGGTTTGATCGGCCACACTCATGGAATACCGTTTTGTGAGCAACATATTAAATCGTGGTTGTTTACCGCCTACTGCCTACCGGTGAGTATACTCACCACCGAAAGTTTGTTCCAATTCTTCTTCTCCGCGGCGGTCACCGCACCCCGCTGTTTTGCCCACCCATGGAGTGTAAGCATCGCCGGATGCGCCATCTTTGCAGCGGCGGTCTGCTCTACGACCTCAGGACACTTCCCTGTCTCGCGCGCCTCATGCTTGCGCTCGAGATCGGCCAGGCTATTGTGCGGTAAGTGAATAGGGCGGGCCGCAGAGATAGACGTACTCACAGCTCTTTTGTGTGGGCATTCAGTGCAATCACGACACGCGCGAGCGCCTTCGGAATCGAGGGAAGGCGCTTTCCAGTGGCCTTTTTGTATGATTCTTCTTGTTCACTCATGGTCGTCACTGCGCACGTTAACCTCGCAGCCATTGTGGCGGTGAGAGTGGAAGTACCTTCTCCGGACACGATCAAAATTTGTGATGCGTATTTGGTAGGGTCCTGGGCAGAGGGTAAGTAAGAACAGTGTTTGTGGGAGTAGCATGGCCTACTCTGATGACTGCCGCCGCGACATAGCCAATGTCCTTCACGGCCTGCCAGATTATCAGGAGCAGCATCGATTTAAAACTGAGCACTTACAACCATCCGGTTGGTTGTCGTCGGCTTCAAGCCATGCTTGAGGACGCCGACAGCAATTGATCCGAGCAAGCCGTCATAATTCTCCATGAACCACCCGGGACGCAGAATTCTGGTTCGACGTTCAGTTAACATCGCTCGGGATGGCCATACACTCGAGCCGTGTGCACGCACGTCCAAGGCAAACCCTTCTCGCCCAGTGCGCGGATATGTCGCTCAATGTTGATTTTTGCACGAGTGTCCAGGTGGGTATGCTCATCGTAGTATTCGCCCCCGCGTTCTGTCGAAGAGAATACAAACGCGGACACGCGATATTCGAGCGCGATATCGGCGACGATCTACAGCCTCTCAGCCCCCACTCCCTCGGTGGACTGTATGCATACCTTCCCCTGCTGTTCCTCACCGTCCGCATTCGCGCCGAGCCCGGGAAACGCGAGGACACAAAACACACCCCAGATCCCACCCGACTCCACCTTGGCGTCTTCAAAGATCTTCCGGACCGCCTGAATCGAGTCCAGGTCTCCCTGAACAAGTGTAACGAAGCCGGGGTGGGTTCCCACAATGCTCTGCGCCGCTGGGGAGCTGGGTGTGCGTGTCAGCGCCAGAACGTGGAAGTTTGCTTCTTCCGGCCCCACGTCGGGTTGGTTGCTGGATTCCTGGAGGGCCTGGATGAATGCACGCCCTTGGTGCCCTGAGGCGCCAGTGACAAAAATGTTTCTCTTGCTCATTCGGGATGTAGGTGGTCTGAAAATGCAAAGCTGGTGGCACGACAGAGAGGGAACTGGGAAATCATCTCGTCACCACATCTGCTTTGTCTAGACCAATAAACGCCGATCGAAGTTCTGCCGGCTGTGATTCGGCTGACGTAACGACGATGGCTCTGAAACGGGAGTCTTACAGCTCTGCGCTTGCTATGCCGGTCACACGGACAATTATAGTGGTCCAATCGTCATGTTACTCGGAATTCGAGCTCACGCCCGCTTATCACACGTTTATGACAGCATACCGCATTTCGGTCTGAAGAGTAGTTTGACCGCCCACCTCGCCCAGGTATGGATACTCATCATGTACTGTACTATTTCAGCCAATGTTCAGGTGACAGGTGGCACCCGATTTTCTAAGGCCCTTAAAAATCGCCTTAATTCGCAAGAAAAATTATCGGCCATTTCTGGGAGTGAAAATTCCGGAAATAGTGAACATTTGGTCGAAATAGTACAGTACATCTTTGCGCCTAGCGATGATCTTCCGATCGCATCATTATTCCACCTTACCTTCCACAACCGACCAATCTTTCCCTGATTCTAAATCAGTGCGAACGAGGGAGGCGCGAAGTGCCGAGCGAGCCAATTAAGCGGTTAGTTGCCAGATATTTGAAGAACGACCTTCCACAACCGACCAATCTTTCCCTGGTTCTAAATCCGTTTCTTGAACCGCATCTTGATCCTGGGCGCTGTCGACGGCGAATAAGCGGCAAGAAGCTTCCACACATCTCTTCTGTTGATGCATCGATGGGCGATGAATGTTCAGCGACATAATCGTCCGAAAATCTGCACCGCTCCTTCCTATGCAAAAGCTACAGCCAACAACGGCGCTCATTCGCGCTTTGAAATTACACGGGATGGAGCCCGCTGGTCTGCCTTCCACCACGAGATACCCGTTCCGTTCATTCTTGCAGGCCATGTTGGATTTTACAATGTATTCCTTGGGCAATGGATCTCGGTGAGTTCCGTTCGCGTCTTACCATACCTGGCACCGGCGGGGTACAGGTATTCGATCACGGCTGATTGATTTATGTTTCATCCAGGCAGTGTTTGCTTGTTCAGCGGTTACTTGATTGCCAACATGCCGTGTATTTCAATTCTTTCCTTCCCCGGTGTCTTGAAATTCAACAACTGCCATTCCACAGTGTGAGGCACAGTTTGTTTGTGTCGACGAACATGTGTGGCCATCTGGGCTCGCTGAACACACCCACTAGCACCACTAGTAACCTCTTTTATACAGCACAGCCTCCCGCATTAATATCACCGACGAGTCCGGTCGGCCATTCTGAAATACAAATCCTTAGATTCGGACCAAATGGAGGAGGCTTCGTCCGAGACTAGAAGATTTTTCAATCAATTAATCAGAAATCTCGAAATACGCGGTTCCATCTGCTTCTTCTGTTGAGCATCATTCCACCACGATTATCCTTCTGAAAGTCGTCTAATTTACTTTTCCCAAATCCCCATGTAGTCACTGCAGACTAGTCTAGATTTTTTTTACATCCCATGCGTGCAAGAACCCACACCAGTATTAAATAGTTTGCTCTTGGGATGTGTGCTTGTATACTTGACCCGACGTCCCAGCATTAATTCGCTCTGAAGGAATTCATGCGGCTCTGCGATGGAATGCGACGAAGAGGTGTTAGTACCACGGCTCTTCCGAAAATATCCATAAAACACTTAGGATAGCAGGAAATGGACCTCGGCCGAGCCCATCGAGTCCCAGAATGGATCAAATTTCCCGCGGCACACACGCCAGCTGAAAATATCCCTTGGTCGGTAATAGCACTTGTCGTTATGTGCGTGGTAATCGGATAGTCCATCCAGATCCAACGTGGCACCCACAGAACCAAATGATACTTAGACTCTCGCCCTTGGAAAACGCCTTCATCTCAACCACACAGTGTCGCTCAGTCATGGATCCTTTCGCCGTGCCTCCTGGTTTCCAGATCGTTGAATTGTCCGTGCCATTTCTCCTTGAGAGAGTTAGCATCTAACAACGCGCAGGACTGCACCCCTGGTAACTGCCTCCAGCATCCCACGATCCGTGATACATCCTGAGTTCCGTACCCAGCTCCTTTGCAACCTCTTCGCTTGGGGACTTTTTGGCGGCTTGACCGTCCAAGTGTGTAAGCAACCTTCCATGTAGCCCATTTATGGACTCAAGTGCTTCAGATTTTTATTATCAGGCATTCCCCAAGGACCGCCTTCCTACAAAGCTCCTGGTGTATACTGCATACACCATCGAATTACTGGCCATCATTTTGCAGACTCACGACGTTTTTGAAACTTTTGGCTACGGGTTTGGTAATTTTTCGGCATTGACCACGATCAAGCTCGGTTGGCTTGATATTCCTGTCCTCAGTGGACTGGGTACTTCTATGTCCTTCCTGAACTCGTTCAATATTGACACTGTTTCTATAGTTGCATTAATCGGCCAATCGTTCTACGCCTACCGTGTCCACGTCCTGTCGAATTCCTGGTTTATTCCTGGAGTGATCATGATCGTACGTGGTAATTCCCATCCTTGTGGAATATTCACGCAACGCATTAAGGTGTCCCTGACGAGCAGTGTTGCTGCATTATTGGCCGGGATATTTAGCTTTGCACGTGCGATATTCTGTCTTGTCGCATCTCCTTGGGCTGATGTAGTATTCTAAAGCCAACGACGTGGTGCGCCTGAGCACCCCAAGGCTTTTGGCGGCTGTGGGAGTAAGTGTGCACCGACTGCGAAGTAGAGAGTGGAACTGATCTAGATGTGTATGTGTCCCAGATATGGTGCGGAGCCTCTGCATTGAGCGACATTCTCATTGCGATATGCATGACCTACTATGTGCGTATTTCCGTGCATGCTGCGTGTGTGGTTCGTGATTGGCTTTGAAGCTTTCCAAACGGGTCACTGGATTCCGTCAGACGCGCGCGCTAATCTCAAAGTTGATTCGATTGACACTTGAGACCGGCTCGTTGACAGGTGCGGATTCGTCGTTGCCGCAACTAGCGCTGAACTAATGCTGCGAAGCGTTACTGGCGGTGACGAATCTTATTGTCTTCCTGGCCTTTCCGGGCCGCAGTTACTACATCATCCCGACGGTCCTTATGGCGAGGCTGTATGCCATCTGTATCCTTGTGGTTTTGAACTCCCGTTCTGAAATTGTCGGCGGCCGGGGAACTTCCGAAAAATCCACAGACCTACTCTCCACCCCTTCCTACCTCCGCACTCCGGCGACGCGTGGAACTGATACAACAGACACGCATCTAGTTACACTCAATCGCGAGGATTTGTCGGATCCGGCCATGGCTCACCACGTTGAAATGAAGGCGATGTCCGTATGTGCTTCTCCTCCGCAGGATGGACAGTGGTGTTGATGGTTTGACAGGCCTGCGAAGTCAACGGTCGCGTTTGAATCCGTGTATTACTTGTATCCATATTTTGCAGCCGATTATGCAAACGTTGCTGTCGGGACTTTATACAAATCACTTGGGAAATCCCACCTCTACTGAGCTGTCCGATCTTTTAAACCCATGTGTACCAAGTGAAGAATTGTATGATAACGCGTACCCACTGTAAATAGGGCGTGGTACAAATTCGAATTGACGGTCTTGAAGTTCGTGGTGCTGACTGGGATGCACAGCAAATAGCGATCATCGTGGGCAAATCAAGGCATGGTACTTACCACATACGAGCCAGAAAATAATGAATGGCTAGAACAGAAGCACGTATGCGGGAGTTCTTTCCCTTCGCTTTTTCACGGAAATGTGAAGACGACGCAAGGAAGTTGGAAAGACACAAGTTCGGTGTCGTTCTCGCCGGTACACCATTCTGCTTTCCGTGGAATGAACCTTCCGGAGAGTCGGAGACAATCAATATTTTGATTCCGACGCGAATGTATTTTCCTGTACACGAGTAAGATAAACGCACACAGTGAACCAGGACCGTATACACATTCATCCAGCCCATCACCGAACGAACAGGATTCCCTCCTGATCATGATCCGGCAAGAATACTGTAGTATTACAACACCTAGGCGAACACCGCCGTGATGCCGTAAAGGACCTCTTAGGTACCCTTTCTTGTATGAGTAAGGGGTACCTAAGAGGTCCCCCTCCGCCCGGCGGAGTGCTGTCATTAATTAGTCATAGGCCCCATTTGGCAATTATTGCCGCCTCTGCCGGCGGGTTGAGCGCGGCGGATACCTGTGCTGCGCCATCATGCATCAATTATTTCAGCCTGTTTTGGGCTGCGCCTTGAGCATAAAAAAATGCGTCAACACAGGGAGTAGAGACTGTCTCTCTAGCCATCAACCACCAATTAACGCCTCTTGGGTTGACGACGGAATCTGGGCGGCGGATGCATCCGCCGCATTGTTTTGGAGTTGATGCTTGGCAGGCCACTGCTTTAATACTGTCAGCTTTTGTATACATATTCTCACTTAGTGTTGTACTGTACCCAGAAAGTTTCTGTTTGGCAATTATTGCTATCTGCCAGGGCATCACGTTGTGTCAGATGCCTCCGCTGCACCTGCAAAAGCTGGGACTTACGACCTTGTTTCAAAGCCGTAGTTCAAGGAGCTTCAGCACAAGAAACTTCACAACAGGTTTGTTGCCCTGTGCAGTTCGGATGCTGCTTATTATCTCAGCTGGATTTTGAGCAGGATTTTAAACAGATGTCGCCAGTATTTCACCGCAGCAAAACATATTCAAATATGGTATACCATCTGCCTGGCAGTCAACTGCAGACAGCTTATGCATGGTCTAACCTATCAGATCATCACGGCGGAGCAATCCGCTGCATTGGTTTTGCACTAATTCTTCAATTTCCTTTCTTCTTGAGTAGGTATTTTAAGTATAATTTTCTCGCATCATCTGTGTTTCAATGTATTCACAGATCATGGTGCTGGCTACCTCCACCACCTCCCGTATCTGCCCCTGTTCAATTAATTGCTTGAGTACATCACAAACTGTTACTTTCCTCCGCACATTTGCCTTCAGTCTTGGTCCAATCAAGGTGTGTATACACCTTGCACAGCATCACAAGCCTCCGGGACTCAATTTACTGTGGAACGCCAGTCCATCTGTTCCAGTGTTATATCTGTTTGAATGAATAAAATTTGCATATATTCCTTTCAGAATATAGTGGTGCCAGAGACATCCGCTGTTTTTTATTTCTGCCTGTCTGCCTGTTTCCTGCAACGTGGTATAACATTCAGGCTTGCACGTGCAGTTTTGACCCAGGGATCCATCCTCAACATCGGTCAGATGAGATTCTGTAGATGA
This sequence comes from Mycena capillaripes, assembly GCA_029204075.1. NCBI lineage: Eukaryota > Fungi > Basidiomycota > Agaricomycetes > Agaricales > Mycenaceae > Mycena > Mycena capillaripes. The sequence goes on from JARHKZ010000027.1 coordinate 622,933, forward strand.
TCCTGTATCAAAACTATACAACCACTTTGAAACTGCCCCAGGAACCAGCCAACAATTACAACTGCCTCTTGATCTTGATTATTGGTGCATTGAATAAATTTATTCTTAGTCAAAGGCATTAAAAAAGTGCCAAGATGTAGCGCCATTGGTGCATGGCGGAGCATCGCCACCATCTGCCAAACGGCAGAGGTCTCCGCCGCTGCCATCCGCCAAGTGGCCGAAGCCTCCGCCGGTCTGATGCTACCCATAAAAAATTTACATTGAGGTAGGAAACTCTGTCTGAACTTCCTGAACCTTTGCTAGCTAATTTCATATGTTGAAGCACTCAATCGTCTGTACTGTGCTGCGAGAAAGCCTTAGGCGGTGCCTGGCCCGGGTATTGATCGGCCAATCGGAAGCGGTATAAAGATTGGTGTAATGTAAAACATTTCCTACACACGCAATACTGCCCCAAATATTAAGCCTGGGGCACCAAAATCTTGCCCTATATCACCCCATCAGTATCTGGTGCACTCCCAATTGTATCTACAAATATTCAAGATGCATAATATGTCGTGCAAGAATAAGCATGAAGGTCAACTATAATTCATAATTGAATCTGGGTCAAACCACCGAAACTTGCAAATTCAATATATGGCATGTTTCCTTTTTACACATTTGTCTTCACATGTGTTCCCACATGCCTAAACTGTGTTATGACTCACTAGAAGCTGTGTGTTTGGAAAGTGGGAGTTAAAATTTCAAGGGATGTGATAATGATAACTTGTTTTTTGGCACCGGGTCACCACAGGTGATTGGATTCGGCTTCTTCTGTACCCAGCAATTGAAGAGAAACTACTCTCACGTTGAGACATTGGCCAGGTGGGATGCACTTTATTTCCAAGGGCTTGAGTCCATCAGGAGGTGTGGCGGAGGTGTCCGCTGCATGGGCGGATGCCTCCCCCGACAGATCAGACATTGCCAAAAACAAAAAGAGAAAAAAAATGCACTGTTTACTGCTTGCATACCTCATACCTTACACAACTTTCAGACATCGCTGCATACTGCATTCAAGTCTGGCTCCCATTCAGAGTTAACTTGAAAGTTGTGTGTGTTACCACTGACAGGCACAAAACCTAATCTACAGTCACTGGAAATAGGATTCTTCCTCTTTTCAGTGTTTTCCACACTTGCCTCGGTGAAACGGTGCACTTGGGTGCAGCCGTGAAATCAAATGACTAAACAAACTAGTGAACGTAGTGAACTAGTCACTACTATCAACCAATCTATAAAATCTAATCTCAATCACAACCAATATCCAAATACTCGTGTGTGTATGTTCGGGGAGGTAGGGTACAGAAACCCGTCAAGTTTGTTATGCGACTTTAATCTTTCTGGCGGGACGACTTTTATGTCCAGCGGGAGCTCGGTTTTTATCAGCGGGGGATCTTCTACCGCGGGGCGAATAGTTCGACCGTGAAATGAGGGATCTGACTGTCCGAAATGAGGGAGAACGGCACCGGCGGTTTATCTAGACCGTGCCAGGGAATGACAACGGCCGGACGACTGACGAGGCGTCTTCAACTCAATCCCAACGGGACGACTCTAATTTAGGGCCGGTAGCTGCAATTGAACGGCTGGCGTACCAACGGCTCCAAGCTGGCGGCTGAGCTCTTACAAGGCAAACGGCTTTGTTCACGTTGGCTTCTTCTCAATTTCAGTGACTTCCGTCTGTCAAGTCTTTCAAATCTGATTTCTATTTCTTAGTCTACTATATTGCCCTGAACAGCGGGGGATAGTTTACTCCCTTTCTACTAATTATTCTACTGCTTATATACATGTCCAGAATTACAAACGGGGATATAAGGAAACCAGCCGGAACACATTCTGCTCTTGCCAAGAGACCAGCGGGCCAATGGTATATTCGGTATTTTCTCCCGTGGGTATTTCCACCGTCTTCCGGGGGTATATCATGCGGTCCCCATAGTGAACCGAGTATGGCGTGCTTTTACTAAGCCTTGCCGGTGATGCTTCCTGAATAGGATGCTTGTTTCATCACCCGCTGAACCCAAAAGTTCCAGCGAGAGCTCTGACCAGGTCCCGCGGCAGAAAGTATTACTCTCATTTATCTAGCGGGAACACAAATCAGTCCAGCGGGAGTAACTTTACACCCGCTGGTTGAGTCTTCAACCAGCGGGTGAAGCGCAAGACCAGTTCATCCGATCGCAAATCTTCGCCCGCCGATCACATATGTTTCCCCCGGGGTTAGTCGGTTCCCCGGCTCTTACAATAAGCTCTTAATCATGTTCAAGGTTCAACGGCGCCAATCCGGTGTTCAGCGGGACAAGCGCCCGACCAGCCGCTGTTTGTAATATCTCGCCCCGGTGAACCGGCTTGACATTCTGCCAAAGTAAAACCTAATCTAAGCTCCGCCGGGTGAACCGTTCCAGCGGCTGAACTCTTTCAGCGGCTGAACAGCTCCCACAGCTAAACTCTAAAAATTGTCTTTCGTATGATAGTTCCGTACTCCGCTTGTCCAGCGGCCAGCCCTGAGATAATATAGTTCCTCTTGATCACCTCTAGCGCCCAGGGATTCAGCTATCAACTGACCCCCGGGGCCCAGCAGTATGGTTGATTAATAGAACAGTTAACTCGTTAGAGTTAACTGTTCAACAACTCGTGATTGCCCGCTGGCTTTCGGCCGTCAAAGGTGTAGCATACCACCCCGAGGTAGGTGTACGCCCCGTTGCTAAACCTCACGTTTTCCCCCGGCGATAGGTATTAAAAAGAATAAAAACTCGGGTTTTTATGCGTACCCCAGTACGCGCCCTATCATCGGTCCCCTAGAAAATCAGCAGGCTGCCATCTCCCATTGAAAGACTTGGAGGCAATGTATCAGCACTATCTGGGCAGAGCTTCCTAACTTGACTTTGCAGATCACAGTGCTCCATCTAGAATTATGTGGTGCATAAAAGTTATCATCTGTACTATCCCAAAGTCCTCAAAGAATCAATGTAGTCAGGCTGGCGGAGACCTCCGCCACAGCGAAGTAATTTTTTTTTCTTTTTCTCTGCTTAATCTCTGAATGCACTTGTGGTGCAATTTCAGTTGTGTAACAGCACCACCTTCTCAGAGACTGACTCCTGACAATAATGGTACAGAGTGGGCTGCATGGCTGATACATTCCAACAATACAAATGTATCATGGGTTCACTCATCAATATCTGACTAATACATCTGCCGGGCGGAGGGGGACCTCTTAGGTACCCTTTACTCATACAAGAAAGGGTACCTAAGAGGTCCTTTACGGCATCGCAGCGGTGTTCGCTTAGATGTTATTACAATCAATTCGTCAGTCACGCGTCACGCAGACCCTTGACGTGACGAATTTTGGGACTTGGTCACGCGTCACGGAGGGTCTTGACTAATACATTTTGCGTCACGCCGGGTTTGAAATTTGGTTGAAATCACATAAAATCCAGATTTCACGGCACTCCAGGTGCAATTCAACCATCTGAGGTCTATTCTCGAGAGCTACGCTGCTATAAAGCCAAAAATCCATTCTCTGTACATGGAAAAAGGTAATTCTAGCACTAAAAGTCATGGTTTCTTCAGCTTTGATGTTTTATTATCTGTAGAGACATTTATTTAGTTCTGTTCCCTTCTGAAAACCAAATCTATGTGCCCTCCACCCCCAGCAAGATTTCCAAGACTTGACAATTTTTTTGGGTCTGTCACGCGGCCCGGGACCTCTTGACGAATTGACGAAATGGTATTTTTGGTCATGCGTCACATTCCTTGACAAATTGATTGTGATAGTACAGTATTGAGCAAAGGTTGCCACCGTTGCACCGAGCACCATTAGACTTGAGTTCTGCCCCTGTGTACAAAGCGGGTGCGCCAGTGTGGTATGGCCTCCGGCGTGCATATTCGATCCACGCAGCCGCGGCAGGCGATCCGAGCGTATATGCGTGCAGTCCCAGCACATCCACTGGCTGTAATCCGGCAGCGTCAGTGTTGGTGACGAACGGGATGTACACACAGGGGTCAGTAGTCACCCCGCCCAGGCCCCGTGAAGCTCCTGTCAAGGGTTGTCCGAAAATTGAGCCTTTTGAGAGCCAAAATTTACGATTTTATTGTCCCAGCTTAAGCTTTTTGAGGCCGAAATTTGTTCGACCTTTTTTCCGACCAGGCTGGGGGAGCTCCCCTAAAAAACAATCGAAAATAAGTGCATGTATAGATCTTGGTGAGAAATGATGTTCCCTCTGCAAATCTGGGTGTGCTCCCAACTGGGCCCCCCAGCCTGTAGCCCCGGTTGCGATCAAAATATTCACCGCAAGTCAACGGTTGGGAGCACTCCCAAAGTTGATAAACAGGATATCATTTTCTCACAAGATCTATATGTGTGCCCATTTTCATTGTTTGAGGGGGGGCTCCCCCCCAGCCTGGTTGGAAAATGGTTAAGCTGGGTGGTGTTTGGCAAGCTTCTGAACACATTTGACGACTTCACAATAGGCTACTGTAGAGTTTCGATCAATTCGAATGGGGGTGTGACCTGTGACCAAAACTTTCGAACCTAAGTTTTCAAAAATGGGTCGACAGAGGTGTGACGCCTAAAAAAAATTCGAAAATCCACCGGAAGGTGGCGGGTTTTTCTCTCAAACCTGCTGCTTGGTCAATGCAGGGCACTCTGCCAAGAAAACCCGCCAAAGAAAAAACTCGATAAAATATTGAAAAACACACTTTTGTGGTCAATTCCGTCGACCGCCGGCGCAATTACTGACCTTCCCAAGATCCCAGATGGGCCAGAAATGCTCTAATTATGCCCCCAGCAACAAAAAAGCCCCATGTGCGCGAAAATTCGATTTTTTGGGCCGTTTTTGTGCATTTTGTGACTTTTTCGACGCATTCGAAAATCCCTTCGGTGACCCGTGACAGGTTCGAATATTTTCTGAAATTTTCGGCCCTGTGACGCGTGACATCCGAATTGAATGAAACTCTACAGTAACCAGAAAGTCATCAGCAACAAACACAATGCAGACAAGAGACAGTGGGCTGCAAACAAAGCAAAGGGCATGCAGGACCACGATGCGACGGACGACGATGCCACCTCGACATCCACCTCAACTCCAGAGGCCACGGCGCTGGCCCGTCTCGTGGGAATCGTCGCCGTGAGTGGTTGCAACAAGTTTCGCAAGGCCTGCCGCGACAAGATTTGGGAGTTTTCAAAGACCTTACCCAACAACATGAATGCCGGTGGGAAATTCCGCAAAGCCGAGAGTATTCTGTGGGCAAAGGAGGACCAAGGCAAATGGGAGGCAGCGGCAAAGGTCGACGATGGCAACGCTGACTGGGTGGGGTAAGTTACTTAAGCACATCTTGTGCTTTGCTAACGCTTGCTCAGACGCCAGAAGCCAGTGGCATAGTCAACACCCTCCAGAGCAGTTGCAAGTTCTGGCCCTTTGTAGTGACTATGCTAATGGCTTGGCTGAGTGAGGATGGAAGCATCAAATTCGAGTGGCAAGTTTTTCTTTTCCTTTTTTCAGTCGCAAATAGCAGGCACTAATCACAGTTTCATTAGGATCGAGGCTGTTCCAAAGGACATCTGTGTCTTTGAAAAATTCAAACACAAGCACAAGGAACTTGTCCAAGCCAACATCAACGCTGTGCACACATGGGCAGAACAGCCGCTCAACGGTGAGACATGGCATTTGGATAATGAATCATGTATTCTGACCTGCGCCAATAGTCTATGCAGCGACCTCGCCCCCGAAGATTCTGCGACGAGTGCATTGCACATCTTTTTTCTGACCGAGGAGGGTGTGGATGACAAGTTGGCCAAGAAGGTCATGATTTTCTTAACCGAATTATATCGTACATCGTGACCAAAAAATCAGCCCATTATTAACTACTGACACCCACGACAGAGGCCACCTTTAGGGGCCACAAAATACCTTGGACGGCCATTGCGAGCGAGCCCAATGTGTACTACGACGTGGCCAAGTATCAGCTGAATTTCATCACAAAAACTGTTCGCCAAAAGCATAAAAAAGCTGCATTTAAAAATCTTCTGCCGTAAATTTGGATCACATAAAATGTGAGGTGGAAGAAATATCAAACTTGACTCCCTCAGATGAGAAAGTCTGGAAATCAATTCGGTCAGTGACATTCCAACGCTTGACACAAGAATTCTTTTGGAAGTGTATTCACAACACCTTCAGAGTAAGTGACTTTTGGCTCCATATTCCTACCCTGCAATGTTCCGGACAGTCTCAAGCACATTGCTCTGGAATGTGATGCACCGGGTCAAAAAATTAATCTGGGATCTTGCACGCTAACTATGGTTAATTAAATATTCACAATGACCCATTCTGAGTTGGGATAAGTTTTGGGTTGTAACCTAGTGACATTCAAATCCAACAAAGCTACCGTTCAGCCAAAGAAGGGCAGACTCTTTGCCATCCTCGTATCTGCGGTATGGCATCTAATATGGACTCTCCGCTGAGGGAGAGTGATTGAAGATCCTGATAGGATTAGAGCACTGCTTGAATCTATAACCAGTGGTTGAAAGCGGTTAATAAAGTGTTAACACGAGACCGTTTGCTGACCAACAAGGTTTGGTTCGGGCCACTTGCACCCAAAAAGCAAATGGTTTTGTGGCCTATTGTTAGATGAAGCCTTGCTGCCGGACGACTGGAAAAATGAGGGGTTTTTAGTAGATATAGGGCCAATGAATGACAGAAATTTAATGGTATAGGATAAAATTATGGGCTGGGGTCCCACACTGGTATAATAATGTATAACAGCATTCACTATGTTCTGCATCCACCTAAACTTAAGCTGAGCTTAGCCAACCTACACCCAGCTAAACAGAGGCCTGAGCCTAGGCGGCCTACACTAAGTCTGTGTAGCTCAATGTAGGTCGGCATAGCTGAGTGCGGGTGAGTATAGCTCAGTGTAGCTATGTCTAGCTGAGTCTAGCCACCTACACTGAGCCGGACAGATGTCAGGCTACCCAAATAGTAGGAACCCATGAGCCAAATCTCCATTATGCTGAAATTGGCTGTCATGCTCGACCAATTGGAGTCCTTAGATCATAATTTGACTCGAGATTTATCAGGACCCCTGATAGTACCTTGGGAGGCCAGGTCCCAAAAATCTTGAATCAGCCAATTTTTGTCCGGACAGATTTCGCGACGACTTGGGACATTCTTGTCCGGACAGGACCTACCCGAGGTCACCAAAAAGGGTAATTTTGCGTTCCCATGACCTAGAAATGCCCCAAATTTTCCACAGCTCCGTTTTCCGTGCTGAGATGCATTGCTTTAGCATTTTCAAGCTCTTTTTTCACGAAAGACACTGTTCTGGCCAAAACTTTGCTCAAGCCTGCCTTAAAAATTGGTGAGATTTCGGAAAGTTTGTCTGGACAGGACCTGGCTTTTCCGCTGCCAACCTCCAAATTTTGTCTGGCCAGGACCTGGGTTTTGAGGCCAAAATCTCATTTTTTTGTCTGGTTGCAGCCCAGACCTCCCAGGGTACTATCAGGGGTCCTGATTTATCATGTATGGAGTTGATTGGCATGTCCATCACTCACTGCGTTAAAGCGAGGGACAGATTGGGAACGGCTCGTTGCTAGCCAGGTGGTGAGGCATAGCTAGGTGGCTATCAGCTGTCTTACAAGGCGCTGCTGAGACGCTGTGAGGTGCTGCTTCATGACACCTTCCCCGCTATGCCCATAGTGGAGACACAGAGGTTTAACAGCGCTCGCAAACATCTCTGGGGCCGACACAAAAAAGAATACAGTTCCAGTGGCAAAGCTCCAGTCTCGATTCAAACGAGCGACCACGGGAAGACGATTACAAAACCCCGGAAAAACCGGTCGAAGTGCCCGCTGCACCACAGAGCTTCCCAGACCAGTCAAACAGAGTCCAACCTCGAACCCCATACAGCCCGTCGCCTTGCGGCTCATACACTATTGGAGCTAGATCCCTAAAAATCTACCATTGGGAACGGCTACCTCGACTGCCCAAAAACCTATCCCAAGATTAGTCGCAAACGATCTCCGGGCAAAAGATATTGCTTGCATGAACCGAATTTCACAGGCAGAGCACTCGTAACCTCGACAGATTATACGAGACCCATCTCTGGGCTACGCAATCCGTTCCAGAACACAAGTGCACTCAACAATCACAGAAAAAGGACCTAAGGATGTTTTATGGCCTGGACTGACACGGTCAGAGCACTGTTTGGCTGCCAGAGCACACTGCTTGATGGTGTATGACTCGATATTCCGCCGGAGGATCAGTGCAAGGCACAGAAATGCATCGCACATCGACCTGGGTAATCAGTGGTGGCAGAAGAGGAAGTAGGAGCGAGGATAGGCGGAGGGAGAGAAGCGGAGCAGTGGGGGCAGGTAGGAGATGGGAAATTCCGCGACCAAAAGGGGACTCTTGAGTATCTATTTTGGGAATATTCTTAGTTGACAGAAGGGGAAAGTATGAGAAGGAATGGAGGAGTCAGAGGGAGTACCGAAGGGGAAAGGGCCTTTGGAGGGTATAAAAGGAGTAGGAAAAGAACCGTAAGATCATCTTGTATCTTCCCACCTAAAAATCCAAAGGTGTTCATCGAGCCCAAGGATTCTGCAAAACCCACACACCCCTTCACTTGACACAGTTCAACAAATAAAAAGAGTGCGAGACCCGGTGCCGCTCCCGGAGGAAGGAGACGTATTGGCAGGATAGACTGGGGCGTAGGATATCCAGACAAGAAGTCCTAGTTCGACGGGTGGAAAGGACATCACAACAGCCAGCTAGCGGCGTGGGCTGCTAATTTGCGTGTAACTGTGGCAATAGGTCGGGTAATTATCGACCGGATTCGCCGGAGAAATCGAGAAGGCTATCTACGCCGGAGGAAATCCATGGAGTAGTTATAGCGGAATAGCATTCAGTGCGACGGACTTAACGCTCGTAATAAACTAACAACCCACACCTTACCCACGGAGGAACACTTCCATAACACACACCGATTCAGCCACCACAAATTTCCCCTTAGAGGACGTAACATCTCCGACGTACTGTTATAGACACTACAAAGTGGTCTGGCAGTGAAGGAACCACAGTCCACATCACAACACGCCGCCCCATCTACGCACACCGGAGATCAACTAGTCTTGGCATTCTCTGTGTCTTGGCGACCTAAATCAGCGCCAGCTACGTAAGTTGACAGCATGGGGAGCTTCTCTCCTGGCGGTTTCAGAATGAAAGTAGTAGCCTTTTGCCACCTACACTCACCTACACTCACCTAGCCTTATCTGAGTGTAGTTGGCTACACTTCAGCTATGCTGAGGCACGCTCAGCTGGCATCAGATCTGCGCATAGCCGGCTACACAGCCCCAGGTTAGCCGACTACGCTTACCTACGCTGACCTGTGTATGGTCGGCGGATTGGCCGCGGTTGAATTTCGACTTTTGATGTTCCATTGTTCATGAGCCAGAAACTTCCGATGCATCGTTCTATACTCCGCACCACACTGCCCTCCTCTCCCGGGCACCCACCTAGCATTCCTGCCGTCCTACGCTCACGAGTAATGCATATCTGGTCAGCCAGCCTTACTCTACGTCCAAGCTGTTAATTTCCGGACAAGGTGGCAATAGTGGCATTGTGCCACATTGTGGGCTGTTTGCTTTGGTCCTCTCCGCAGCAAAATATCTCATGCTTGGCTCTCCTTCTCTATACATGGTATCATTCTCAAGCTGGTCAAGGCTGCTCCTCAGAAACTTTCTCAATGAAGTCAGCGGTCCCTGCACGGGACAGTGTGGATTGCGAGTAGAATTAGACTTGCCACACCCAACTTGATTCCTTGCCACCTCAGCCAGTCTCAATCCCACTGCAATTGACATGTGCACTGAGCGTGACACGGTGATTGGTATTATCCGGATTTGCCTCCTTTTTGGGCTCAACGCCATGCCATCAGTCCTCAGATAATTGCTTCGCAAGTTCTCACCTCCACCACACTTCGAAAGAAGGAGTTGTCGGCCAGTGAGTTACCCGTTGACTTCCCCGTGCAGTACTAGTCTTCTGTATCTATTTTGCTATTAGAAAGTGGGATTGTGCCCACTCACCGCTGCGTCATGCACGTTGCCCACCACGGAATCAATCAGTGGCAGGTCATACTCCCGTACTGTGCATTTGATGTGTCAATTTGCATAACGATGTAGTATATTCATGGTGAACTTGGCGTGAATCAATTGGTTTAGTAGAGTTGAAATCGAAATATGTGTTGGTCTTCTACACTTGCCACAGAGAGTCTAGACCCTATACAATCGAGGAATCTTACCCCCGCTGCCTCAACAAGTGTTCATTGAGAGCAGAAGCAGAGGAAAGTCATGCAAGGGCGGATATCGCAGTGGTGTAGTTGCCGGCTCACGAACAATGGGACATCAAAATTCTAAAATTAACTGCGGCCAATCCACTGACCATACCTGCGCTCAGCTAGGGCCACCTAAGTCTAGGTGGATGCGGAACGCAGTGATTTCCTCCTAAACAATTTCACCGGCATGACTGGCTAAAAGCCAGCAACAAAAGCGGACGAGCTTGGAATGCTTCTGCAGACTGAGTTTCGTTATCCCAAACGATCTAGCATTCACCTGATTGAGGAAACACTCAAAATTATGAGAGATAATGCTCACTGTATTGAGTTCTCTAAGTTTGTGGACCTATTAACCTAAGCAGTGACATTTTACCACTGCATAGAAGAACATGAATTCATTGCAACTTCATTGCAGTTGGAGAGTCAGTTTTCCTTACAGTGCTTTGCTTATTTCCATGAAAACATAAAAATTTGGTGTGGCATCACATGTTGATCGCCGAACAATGCTGGCCTCCAAGCAGCATAACTTTCATCTTACCAGAACAGAATCCTTGAAACTCTGCTCAGCACTGTTTCCTTCAGAGACACGGATGACTGTAATATCATTTGCTCTCTTTTCAGCTCAAGGCCCACCCTGTCTGACCTGTCAGCCTCAGTTGTTCAAGATTCTGAAGTCTGGACTGGTCCGACTACAAAGCAGAGGGCCTAACCTGGAGCTTGGGATTTAACAGGAGGCTACGCCCAATCGCTAGGATCGACACACCAATTGCTATCTGGCTGCATAACACCAGCTAGAAGCTATTACTTTGCCGTATGCATCACAGGAATATTTGAACATAATGTATGTGCACCTCGTTCTTGAAAAGGGTATGCATAATGATGCCTCCATGTCCCGAGTGCCTCAAGCAGCAATTAATTGCAGAAGGATTCTTATTTTGCAGAGCAGCAAATATCGGCATCGTTCGGCCATCAGCACGTGATGACATGCCAAAGTTTTACGTTTTCACGGAAATAAGCAAAGCACTGTAATGCTCACCTCGAGGCCCAGGCAGGTCCCGCTTTGAAAAAATCAGACTCAGCGACTAAGTGACTGAGTCGAAGAAGCAACACCTCAAGGCAGACATTGGGAGCACCCGGGTATGTGAATCTACCATACACCCAGAAGATGATTCAAGTTGAATCTGAATGCGAACTGAGCTGTAGTCAGTCTTAATAGTCTGTCGCGTGCTGCTTGAAGCCACTGTTCGGTGACTGTCAAGAGCTACTGTACTATTTCATTCAATTCGTCGGTCACGCATCACAGGCCCAAAAATTTACGAATATCTTCGGACATGTCACAGGTCACTGGAGGGATCTTCGAACTTGCCGAACAAGTCACAAATTGGCCGAAAATGAACTACAAAATTCGAAATTTTGCCCAGAGGCTGAAGTATGACTCCATAATCACTGCCCATCAGAATCTTGTACATTGCAGTGTTCGACTCTCTCAAACGGACCAACAAAAGCTGTTTTGACCTGTTATGCCGTCAACATCAGATCTAAATTTTGTTCAGTCCATTATTCACCTTATCCTCTGGTCTTGGAGCGTCACCAGCCTAGGAAATGCACCCTAGGCTGGTCTGGTGTTTTTTCCGAATTTATGAATTTTTTTAGGTGTCACGGCCGAGCCAGCCCATCTAAGAAAACCGAAGTTCGAATCATCGGGTCACAGGTCACAGCCCGGGAGAATTGATGTGATAGTCACCGAACAGTCACCATGATCGCATCCGATCTGATGGTATCATTTCCAAGCTTGGTCCGAGCCATACCAGTTGCTTCTCTCCCCGGCGGTAGTTGTAAAACGCTGGTTGAAGGTATGCAGCTAGATTCGGTTACAATAGATGCTGTTCCAAATGAATCCTTGAAGCTCGAGGCGGTGACCGTCGCCCTGAGACTCGAGCGTCGGAAGCCCCAACGACGCGGGTTTTGGATCAAAATTCCTTGCCGCAGCGCTGCAGATGAGAGAATGGTGTCATTGGAAAGCTCCCATAGGCACCCGGAGCTGTCTCCGTTCCGCAGGATCACCAGGCGGTGCATCAAATGGACAAATCATTAGCCGCAGGCCCGCAGCCTCTGCGGCGGGTGACCTAACCACAACCTCCACGTCACCATCCATGCAGAATCGTTAATGTACCCCCTCATCGCCACTACCTCTGTCGAAGTACTTGGCAAAGTTTTCACGCTCCCGCCCGAATTGGAACGCGAAATCTTTGAAACCGCGGCACTCCTCTATCCAGGATGTATCCCGAAACTCCTACGTGTCGCTCGGCGTTTTCTGCTATGGGAAGTGGAGAATACCAGTTGGCTGGCCAAATCCTTATATTTTTTACAGGCTTGAACCGTTGCTATACAGTCCCCTGCGAATATCTGTGTTCGACAGTCAGAGTGGCTCGGGCCGCGAGATGCTGAAACGCATCGAGGTCAAGGGAGCTGATTTCTTCTCCGCCGCGGTGCGCGAGATGGAGCTATTTGCATGGGAATGGGCGATCTGGGGAGTGCGATCGAAGAATGTCTGGTCGGATGCGGAGCTGGAACGCGTGCTCCGTCCCTGCACACGGGTACAAGAATTACTCCTCATCGGCGAGCTCCCTCCCCAGCGCATCCTTTCATTGCTCGCGAACAGTCGACCGAAGCGCTTGATTTTGGTTATGGACATGCAGGACCTTAGCCTCGACTTCGCGCCGCCCTTGTTTCAACAGCTCACTCACATGGTTATTGGCGAGTTTAACCGCAATGATGGTCTGGGCAACGTCATGTCTGACAACTGGAAGCACTGGCCTACCATCTGCCGCCTTCGCGCTCTCACTCATCTCGCCCTGGTGCACACCGCACCACCGAGTCTCATTCACAAAATCTGTAGAGACGCGCCGCAGCTCGAAATTCTCCTCTTCCTCGCCCAAGATGCGCGCGGTGTAGCTTTAGCTTCCGAACAGCTTATCCTCCACGATTGGAGGCTCGTTATTCTGGCACTCAGCGACCTCGAAGGGATAGACATGAGCTCACTTTCCCGCGGCATCAATACACTCTGGACTCAAGCCGACGAGTTTGTGGGCCGCAAGCGTCGAGGATTAATCGAACGTCTGTCTTTTCCTTTCACCATTATCTTGACTCATCTACATACACCAGCGGCTGATTATTACATGATACCGTCGCTTCCGTGCATCATTCACTCTGAAACGTACACAGGGGTTCATGATCAGGCACCTGAACCCACTTTACCCTCCATTCCTGTTCCATCAGACCCGGAGAGCCTTACTCTTCCAGATTCAGACTCGGAGCCGACAGTGCAGACGGAAGGTGGAATTGAACAGGACATGTCCAGTGAAGAGCCCGAAGTTTGGCTTCTGGACTTGGATGAATCTACTCACGTCGAGGTCCCGTTTTATGTCGTTTAACAATGCAAATTACTTCCCAGCACCGGTAATGCGGAATATCCTAGGGCCTAAGGAAAATCTCTAACAGGATTTTTGCTTTCGATGTAGGCGATTCAGCATGTTTCTTCCAGACAGACAGAGGTCCAACAGGCTTGGGTGGACGGGAGTCGTGTGATTTTATTCATTGAGTTACTCAAATAAGAATCAACAGGAAGCTAACTCAACCGCCATGGACACATGTCATGATATTTCTCGTTGAGCTTGATTAACCTGTCGTTAGGTTTGAATCCATCCCCGCGCTTCCACCTTGATGACACTCAGGTTTTGACCAAATCTTGATTTGAGGTGAGAGAGCCGGCGATACAGCACGGCCACGTAGTTCATCCAAACCACTTCTCCCACGACTCTGCAGAGTCTATAAAAATTCTTTCCCGTCAAGCTTGCACAGGAAAAGTCAACTGAGCTCGCAGTTCCCAATTTGCCAGCTTTTAGATGTCCAGAATATCCGCGGATAATCTTAAAGTTCGAGTTCGACGACTTGAATCTGCCGTGTTATTTTTGCTTCAAGTTCACACTGCCCACAATGAATAAATTCTATTCTGCCCTCAAAATCCATATAGTACCTTGAAAAAGTAAGCTGTTATTATATGGTGCTACATAGCAGATTTTCGGCCTCCCCCGACTTCAAGGAGCCCTATGCGTGATAATTAGCTGTATTCAGCCCTATCCAGACATCTAGAAAGCTGTTATATGATTCTGGATAATGGTTTGCTCTGGCTTTTAATTTACTGGAGTTGGGCGTGGGCATTGACTTGCAACGGCGTGAACGTTGACTCCTCCGACTATTCTGCATGGACATATGAAACACCAAAACTCTGTACTGTAGTCGTGATTTAATTACTGCACCATTAAGCACCTCTGGGATGCTCAAATTTGGTCGGTTATTAAATTTATGCATGGCATCCCCGGCGAGACTTCGGTTCATTTCAGAGTTCAAGCTTCCAATGCGAGAAATCAAATGTCGGGAAGAATGATCATTGCGGTGAAGTGGTGCTGAGATTTCTATTGCCTTCAGCTGTCAACTGGGTTCTATAGCTGGGCATGGGTGGCGGCAAGGCCGTTTATGGTATCTGCAAGCTCGGCTTGGCAGGTGTTTGAGTGCCCAGGGGCGATGGTGTATTTTCTAGTTCGCATTGTACACCGGGAGAACTCCTGGAAACCGGTGTTTGTTATTCGGACCGTGCCGTGTAATCATACCTACCTACCTAGCAGCTTTTAGATGTATTAATAGTGAACGTGGCGCCAAGACCCATTTGTGTATGTACAGTGACTTTCCATTCATTTTCCTTGTCGAAGTTGTATGTGCGTTGGATTACCGACTAGTTGGACTCGGATCAATGCGATTATTCAAAGAATGAAATCTATCGCGGAACAGCATACTTCGACGTTCATCAGCACGATCTGTAATGGGCTCAATTTCTACCGAACCTTTCACAATCCCGAAGGTTATCCAGAATATCGCAAGGATTTTTCAAATCGATCAAGCGATGGGTAGTATGGACAAATGTCCACGGGAGATTATTAGGTCCAAAACCTCGTCCGTGTGTGTAATTGTACGTTACAGAGAGCCCGAGTGCAAACTGTCAGACGCAAGAAAAAGACTCCACATTGCTCAGACCCAAAGAGCTCACTTCAATGGTAGTCAAGGCGTCCGCAACAGGGGCGGAGTTACCAGCGCAGTCGGCGTCTCTGCAACAGGAAGGCGGTCAGCTGGTATCCCGCGCAGACATATAGACACCCACTGGAAGATAGTGCATTCAGTACCAGGGGTGGTCAAGAAAACACTCCCAAATGTCAGGTCCGACGAGAAACGGGGAAGGTTTGCGCATCCGTCCGTGTTGGTGGGCTCTTGGAGACAGCCGAGGGTGGTGTTTGAGAAGCAGAGGTTCATGAGGTCGACGTCGGAGGTGCACAGGAAAGATTCAACGTTGGTGAGGCCAAGGGTACTCAGCTCCACGGTGCCGGAAGTATCCAGCACGAAAGGGGGGAGGAAAGGGCTACCAACGCAACCGCGCTCTCTGCATGCAGGACAGTTCAGCGAGGCAAGAAATTGGTGCACAAAAACTTACGGCGAAAGGATGCACTCAAGACCAGGGGCGTTCACTGAGACGGTCACCATTTCGCTGAACAGCGGAAGATCAACACATCCGGCAGAGTCGGAAGCGGTTGACTCGAAACAGGAGCCGTTTTCGAAGCAGAAGGTAACGAGGCCGTCTTCTCGTGGCAGCTGTGAACGTTTGTAAATTGACTAGAGACCCAACCCGCACGAAAGGACCGACGATGCTAGGGGTGGGTTTTGCGGTCGCGAATGCCGCGAGGACGAGAGTAACGAACGTGGTGGTGAAGGACATTGAGGCTGGAATCGAAGAGTGGAAGTGACTAGGATTCTGGGCGATTTTACTCACGCGAGCTCTGCTTTATACAATTTCTTGACGCGATTGATTGTTTGATACGCGATCGCGAAGGTGCATCCTTCCCACAGTTTCGGGCTTCCTCCATGATCGTCCCTTCACATACAATTAGCGAGACCGTTTCAGAGAAAAAGGCTGCAAAGAATGAAGATAGGCGTGGGCATCGTTCAGAATGCGGCTTTGAGGCTCGGACTCGGGTAGCCAACAAGTAAAAAACTGTCGAGAGAATGAAGAAAATTTTCGCACATAATTCAGCTGGCAGATCCGGACATGCCGTACTAAAATTGATCCTCAACTGATCCTTGGAAGCTTCTCCCGCAATTCAATGTCCGCGCTTAGGTATGTTGTCAGCCATGAGGCCAGAGAGCAGTATCAGTATCACAAACAATCCATCCGAAACATCAACCAACATCCCTATTCCACGAGGACAGTTGGAAACCCCTCTCAAGGAGATGGGTGAGTAGCCATGGGGCGACGCTCGAAAGCGGCTTGTTTCTGAAGTTGCGGCCCCAGATCATGCGAGATGAAGTCTCACTACGGCCAACCCGGTCGAGCCCCCTCGGCCAACCTAAATCAACCTTAGCCGACCTCGCTCAAGTCGGCCGAGGGGCCATCAAAATATGGTGCATCGTCTTATCCTACCCATTTTCTCTGTGAGGAACACACCTTCACAGCACATGTATGCGCATTGACTTCAATGTGAAAGGCTACCTACCAGCGCAACTATCACTTTCTGATCAATGTATCTGATTCCGCGCGTCTCCCATCGAACCGAGTCTACCAACCGCCGCAGCAATAATAGGTCCGAAGCAACACCTGGATCAATTCCATCACAGTGGATTCTATTGGCAGAAACCCTTCATCTGAAGAAAAATCTGATGCCAACTGGGTTGCTTCCCCTTCACTTCCAGTAGCTCTCACTTGTTTAGAATGTTACCTGTTTCCCCTCCTTTACACTCCAGTTTTGTACGATGAAGGGCTGTTTTTTGGTAGTCTCGCAGGACTCGGCGGGAACAGAGGGAGAATACATGAGGAAACAATGTTGGAGAGAGATCCTGCCAGCATGGAATTCGCCTCTGGAACACTTGGTCTTTTCGAGAGAAACTTGGGTCTAAACATACAGTGGATTGCCATGCAACATCCTTCCTAAATGAACGCGAGAGACAACCCAAGAAGACTCGGTAGCGAGAAAGTCCGCGTCCGCGATGGTCAGGATGAAGCGGAAGGCGCCAGTTCGATTCTAGCCCGGGTTGTAGGTATCTCAGACCGTTGTTTATTCTCTTTTTTTTGCATGAATAAATGCAGAGAAGATTAGAGAGAGAAATGGAATCAGGATGCTTCAATTTATTCTGGGTAGCGGACTTGATTTTGAAATGGTTATCTGGGAGATAAAATTTCACCCAATATGTGCCCAAATCAAAGTAAAATGCAACCGAGGAAAGACTCGGTAGCGGATGGTCCGCATCTGCTCTCCTTGCAAGGGGAATGTGCGAGGATCAAGCGGAAGATGCCGGTTCGATTCTGGCCCGAGTCGTACAGGATGATGCAGAGCGTTTTTTGGTAGTCTCGGAGGACTCGGCGAAAGCGAGAAGAAAGATCTCAGGGGAGAAGCCATGTGAGAGCGGCGGAATATTGTGAGCACTTGATTGATTTCTGAGACTCGATTTTATTTTTGTGCTGGTCGGTTAAAAGAGAACTTACGCTGATGGATGGCTATGCAACACTGGCATCCCTCCCAATGACGGTGAGATGCGACCCAGGAAAGACTCGGTAGCGGAAGCTCTGCGTCCGCCAGGGACGTCCGGAGCGTGCAAAAAACCTCAAGCGGATGACGCCAGTTCGATTCTGGCCCGGGATGAGGGCCAACAAATAACACCATTTCTTTTTTCTTCCAAGTTCGTAATTTCGCAAGACTTGTCGAAAACCGAAGCAAAGGCTCTTGAGGAGAGACAACGTTGCAAGTGGGTATGTGGTGAGCGTATGATTCAACCTCACTCGAGTTTGAAAATCAAGAGAAATCCGAGTCTAAGCTAATTTTGGACTGCCATTCATCCTCCCAAAGCAGTGAAGTATAACTGACGAAGACTCGGTAGCGGGAGGTCTGCGTCCGCCGGAATGTATATGTAGACAAGATACACATCAAGCGGAAGGCGCCAGTTCGATTCTGGCCTGAGTCACTCCTTGGAATGCGTTTTTTCCCTATTTTTTCGTCATAGTCCACGACCTGGCGAAAACACGGAAATAAATCCGGAGAGAGAAGGGGATGCGGCGAGGAAATAATTTAACCGTAGGATTTTGAAATTTTCGACAGTTAGTTAGCGCAGACAGTGGGTTTAATGTCCAACTTGGACGTTCCTCCTAAACGAAGTGGAGATAACCCATGAAAGACTCGGTAGCGGAAGGACCGCGTCCGCTGGAGATCGTTGAAATGAGCAGCAATATCAAGCGGAAGACGCCAGTTCGATTCTGGCCCGGGTCGTAATCAAGAATGTAACAGGTGTTATTTTTTGCGAGAAGAGATCCGCAGAGATGGAAGAGTTTGGAGGGGGATGGGTACTCTGGACAGCAGTGAACTTCGCTCTAGTCTCTGAAACATGAATAGATTTTGGAGAGAAACCAGAATCTAAGCAGACATGGATGGCTATGCAACGTGCGTTGAATTCTGCGTAAAAGGATCTAACCCAAGAAAGACTCGGTAACGGAAGGTCCGCGTCCGCTGGCGATTTGGACGCCTACGAGTGGCATTAAGCGGAAGGCGCCAGTTCGATTCTGGCCCGAATCGTACGAGACGACTGTGAGAGTTTTTGTCTTTGTTTGCTCTCGGAAATTGTCGAGAGCAAAAGAAAGATCATGAAGGGAAGCAGACTCTGTGAGCATAGAATTTAGCTCCCAAGATGAGTTCAAGATGAGGCTATTGCCATGTAAACATCACAACCGGTAGCTAACAAATTCAAGCCTCTGTGGCGGATGATTCGCGTCTGTTCTGCTTAGACTGAGGTCGCTGAAGACCACGGTTGCGCAGAAGACACCCGTTCGATTCGGGCACGAGCCATGTCCGGACTGAAAACCCTTTTTTTCGTCCCAACGTTTTGACGAACACACGACGCAGATATAAACACTTTTATCTGGAGCGGCCTGGATTCACAGGGCCATACTAGTCCCCAATTGGATTGGTGCGCCAAGCGTCCCGAGCCGGCTCGCTCCTTTGACATTGACAGTGACAACCGGATCAATTTCGAGGTTCGCGGGTTCCCAAAATGGCAACGCACGTTCGTCGCTCCCAAAGCGGTAACTCGGTACATCTCTCGAATGTTTTTGGATTTTAATCTCGGTGACCCCTTTCTGTCTCCTACTTGACTCTACGCTCGAGGCTGTTCCTGTGCGGTGCGGACCCGCCTTGGCGCGACGACGCACGTTCGTGGGACTTGAAGTTGCCCCCGTCGCCGTCGAATCAGTCCGTCATGATAATCTGCCGCACACACCGACGCGCCGTGATTTCGACCCTCAGCGCTAAGAATACCTCCTCAGCCAAGGAAAGACCGCTGAGGGCGTCGCGTCAAGATAACCATCCAGACCATGCTGCGCCCGCTATATATAATGAACTGTCTCCATTTCACGGGAGCCGCTCTATGATCGGATCTCGTGACCTCTGGCTGGCACCGTCGAAGTCAGCTGCCAGAGAATACATACATACACCCGCACAAAGGCCAGCGTTTCTGTTCAACAGCTCCGTCGAGGCGGTGGCACACCCTTGCAAGCCCAACTGGAGCCTGAATTCAATTTTCATCGCAGACTCGATTTTCGAGCTCATTTTGGACTCAAATCGACGACCGTTTGTGATGGCCAAGCAAAAGGCGAGGACCGTCCAGGCACATCCGACATCACGTCGTATGTATGTGTAACTTTTCTGCTTCTAATCGGGGCAAAGTTCAGTCCGAGATCCCGCATCCGCGCTAACGCAAACGATGAGGGTGGTAGTCGTCTCCGTTTCTATCCATCGATTGAGGAACTGCCGTCCTTCCTGTAGACTCAGTAGAGCGGCTGAGAGTCGCCACAGGGGCCAGCTCTGCAAACGCAAAAAGGAATTGCAGCGCCTTGACAGCTTTGAGCCGAAGGACCGCATAAGGAAGGTTTGACATGTGCGTGGATCAGCTTCCAAGTATATATAACCACCGCCAAAAATCCCACCGCTTTTGATCTCCTCATCTCCCCTCCCCCACCATGGACACACACTCCGACAGGTCCTCTGGCAAAGAGCACCACTTTGTCCTCGATGAGCGTCGCAGGGCTGCTCTCGCGGAGATTGACAACGGTGTGTGGCTTCTTATCCGCTGCTGCTGACCCTAATTTCCTTCCGTGTCCCAGCACAGTTCAGGTGTGCTTTTTTCGTCCGCCGGTGCTGGCTCAGTTGCTGAATTCATTATTTGTACGCTAGTTGGTTCCACGTCAAAGTCTGCCTCGTCGCCGGTGTCGGATTCTTCACCGATGCCTACGACATCTTCGCCATCAACATTGGCGCTCAGATGCTGGGTTACGTCTACGGCCACGGTGCGACCTGCGCTGCGCTCTTATCTGTACTCCTCTGACGACGCTCCGCGGCAGGCTCCCCCGGAAAACTCGCTACAAACACCCAGGATCTCGGCGTCAAAGTCGCAACTCCCGTCGGCACCCTCTGCGGCCAGCTCCTCTTCGGTTGGTTGGCTGATATAGTTGGACGCAAGCGCATGTGTACGTTGTCGTCGCTGTATATCCGACCCCGCATTCCCCGCGCTGACATACATTACGAAAAGACGGCGTCGAGCTGATTATCATCATCATCGGAACCTTCGCTCAAGCCCTCTCCGGCGGCGCACACGCCGTCAGCATAATCGGCGTCCTCGTCGTCTGGCGCTTCTTCGTGCGTCTCTTCCCTCCCCTCTTGCTTCCTTCTTTCACTTTTGCTAATCTAATACGAATTACTTGCGCTGCGCAGACTGGCATCGGCATCGGCGGCGACTACCCCCTCTCCGCCACCATCTCCTCCGAATTCGCCGCGACGCGCATCCGCGGGCGCATGATGACCGCCGTATTTGCGTCGCAGGGCTGGGGCAACTTCGCCGCCGTCCTCGTCGCCTTCGTCGTCACCGAGGCCTACAAAAACAAGATCATCGCTGACCCCTCCATCACCCAGCTCAACCACGTCGACTACATGTGGCGTATACTCATTGGTTTGGGCTGCGTCCCCGGCGTCGTTGCGCTGTACTTCCGGCTGACAATCCCCGAGACCCCCAGGTAAGCCGGAAGAACGCCGGGATCGGCCGCTGAACGAGGACTGATTGACGAAACCTAGGTTCACGATGGATATTGAGCGGAATGTGTTGCAGGCGGCGGAAGATATTGATGGGGTGTTGACGACGGGGCGGTTTGATCATGATCCGGACGCTATTGTTCAGAGGGCGGACGCGCCGAGGGCGTCGTGGGCGGACTTTAAAAGGCACTTTGGGAGGTGGGAGAATATGAAGGTCCTCATCGGCACGTCGTACTCCTGGTTCGCGCTCGATGTGAGTCCTCTCCTTCCTCCCATTCATCCGTCCTCCTCCAGTCTCCGCCCTTCCTCCTCCTTAATCGCACACATAAATCTCACCTCTCCGCTTACACCTTCAGATCGCTTTCTACGGCCTCGGCCTAAACTCCTCCAACATCCTCACCGCCATCGGCTTCGGCGCGCCCCCGACGAAAGACACGCATGGGATCTACCAGGCCCTGCATAACGTCTGCGTCGGAAACCTCATCTTCAGCGTCGCCGGTCTCATACCCGGATACTACGCCACGTTCTTTTTGATTGACAGCTGGGGAAGGAAGAAGATCCAGCTAATGGGATTCACAGTGCTTACAGTGTTGTTTATTATTATGGTGGGTGTCGTCCTTGTCTCTCCCTCCCTTCCTTTCGTCGGCGGTGAAGAGATGCGCTGACAACGCTCGCCCACAGGCTTCGGCTACATCAAGCTCCTCTCCACCACCTCCGGCAAGAATGCCTTCGTCTTTCTCTACTGCCTCACCAACTTTTTCCAAAACTTCGGTCCTAACACCACCACTTTTATAATACCGGGCGAGGTCTTCCCCACGCGCTATCGCAGCACCGCGCACGGGATCAGCGCCGCGAGCGGGAAGCTCGGCGCGATCGTGGCGCAGGTGGGCTTCTCGCAGATGGTGAATATTGGGGGGACGAACAAGTTTATTCCACATATGTGAGTTTCTCCTCTTCCCTTTAAGGATGCGCTGACGCTTAATCATCCTTTCACCAGCATGGAAATCCTCGCCTTCTTCATGCTCACGGGTATCTTCTCTACGCTCCTCCTCCCCGAGACCAAAGGCTTCACGCTCGAGGAGCTCTCGAACGAGAAGCAGGAGGGCTTCCTGCGGGGCCCGACGACGCAAGTCGAAGTGCACGATGGGATTGTGGTGGGGAAACGGGTGTAGGGATGCGAGGGCTTTTTTATCTATGTAGTGTGCGGCTTTGTTTAATGTACAGTTCTACATTTATTTTGTGCGCTGTTACATCGCTGGATGTACATGTATTTTTAACGTAGTAATTGGTCGGCGCCCAGCGGTGGTTGGCTTGTTTTTGTATGGTAGGAGGAGTACCGAGGATGGAACTTAACGGAGAAATTTGAAGCAGTTGTGGGCGGTCATTGTAAGGAAGTAATGGTTCTGGTGAATGGCGCGTCAAATGCTGCCAAGTTCCCGAAAAGACAAGTGCCTCTGCCTTCCCAAACAGAACTGAACGCAGGCCGCATGACCGCATCATAAACGGCGCATCAATTTTTGATCACATTATGTTGATCGTCATGGTCACAGTCACCCTTTGCTTCAACCTTCACGTCACCTTCACCTTGCTTTCACCACTACTGAATCAATCGATAATTTCCACC
Organism: Mycena capillaripes; assembly: GCA_029204075.1. Lineage (NCBI taxonomy): Eukaryota > Fungi > Basidiomycota > Agaricomycetes > Agaricales > Mycenaceae > Mycena > Mycena capillaripes. The sequence goes on from JARHKZ010000027.1 coordinate 646,075, forward strand.
ACGTCCGAGAAAGCTGCCTCCGCACTGGGCCCAGGAACGCGTGGAATGGCCAAAGGCTTCTCTAATAGGCTTGTTCGAACCGCTGTCCATCTCTCGATCCAAGGCGCCGGCAAAACTATCCCGTCTGCCTCGCTGCCGTTGAAGCTCCACTCTCCATGGATAGCACAGTACACTCAAATTCCTACTGGCTACACTATTGGACATACTGACATCTCGTTCCTGGTCTGTATCGTCAGCTGGTAGCCGTATAGCTTTCCAGCATGGCAGGCTTCTTTCTTCCATCACTTGCTGTTTAAAGCCGCCGCACGAGTCTCGATGTTTAAATTTCCTGTCTCGCATCCCATTTATGCCTCGGGACTTCTTGTTTCGTGTCTCAATGTGTACTTGATGTGTCGAGCCTTGGAAAAAGAAGAAGAAACGAAGCTCAGTCGGGTGTCTATAACTCGGGCCCGGATCGAACGGGTGTCTTCCATGTAGTGAGAGCACTTTCAAGCCCATATAGAACGGATGCGGGCCATCTGCCGAGTCTTTCCTAGCGTCTCTCACTGTCATTTGGGGAGGATGTTGCTTGAAACTTCAATCAATCAATTACCACGCGACGACTCAATATCAAGGCTAACAAAAGGTTGTGACTACACTGGCATACTGGCATACAGTTCAAAATCACGCACAGCAACGAGAACGGCGAAGAGAACCGTGTCTTTCCCCGGTCACACGGCAATAGTTTCGGCACCCGTTGCGGGTTGCCACACGGCGTGGATTGGCCGCCTTCTTTCCTTTTCTTTCTTCGTCATGGCGGCCAACTACGAAAATCTGAATTCCCAAAATCACCCTGTATATTCAGAGCGCCGCTATAATGAATCTTCTGGCTATATCACGCCAGCCCACCCCAGGAAAAGAACTAGCAATTGGATAAAGGTCCGTGGATTTGTTTCACAGCGAATCACACCGCTTTTTGACCTCATTTTCCACCAGCTCGGCATTCCGATACTCATTCTCGCAGTTGTGGCTGCAGTGGTCGTTGGTGTAGCCGTTTCTCGTAAAAAGGACTCGTCTAGCAGTGCAGTAGCAACTTCGTCCCAGTCCGCGGCTTCGGCAAGTGCTGCAGCAAGCGCCGCTGCCAGTGCGAAATTGGCGCTCGGAAAATTTGCTACGGCCACAAATGGTGAATTCATGATGCCCGCAAGTGCCTGTCTCATTCCGAAGCGCTCGATACTGGTTGACCAAAACTTAGATATATCCTTCTACGACCGACACAGGAGCGTTCGGTCCCCCACATTCGTTCCCAACAGCCAAACCTCATGGCCCTCCGATCCATTCAAGCCCGACAATCCCGACGTCCTCACTGTGCGACCAGATCGCCCCCTTCTCATTGCTCCGGCCTACAAGTGGGCCGCCCTCCCCGCATTAATCGCCGGCGACCCGTACCTGCAGGCCTGGAATGCCACGATATTCCAAAACGCGTCGGACTATAAAACAGCCCCCCCTGTAGTCTACTTCATGGACGGCGACAGCGGCATTCTGGACAATGCCCGCGACATCAAGCGCAGAATCAAGGCATTCGCATATGTGTATCGCATGACGAATGATAGTTCGTGGGTCGACCGTGCTTGGGAGGAAATACAGGTGGGATTTTTCATGCTAATATACTTCATTTCACGCTGATATGTCTTGGAAGAACGCCGCTGGTAACGGGACAACTGTTTTCGGGCCGGACGAGGACCGTTGGAACGCGGTTCGTGAACATCTTTCGCTACTGGCGCATTGAACGAACTTTGCATCGCGCAGGCCCATTTTTTGGACACAGCGGAGCTCAGTGCAGCGTATGCGATCGCATACGACTGGCTCTACGACATGTGGACACCAGACCAGAAGAGTATGATGATCAGCACGTTACTCAAGTACGGCCTTCAACCGGGAATCACCCAGGTCACTACGGATGCCGGATGGTGGCGAAACAACGTGACCGGAAACTGGAACTGTGTTTGCAACAGCGGATTGACCATGGCGTCCCTCGCTATTCTCAACGACGACACCAGCGGCGTAGCTAAGCAGCTTCTTGAAGCCACCGTTGGCAATGCTCTGGACAACTGCCTTCAAGCCGTATCGACTGACGGCTCGTGGGCTGAAACTGCCAACTACTGGTACTTCGGTACCACAGGTCGGTGATTATGCTGTGATTTTTAATGTGCTCATCCTTGATTGAAGGTCACGCTGAAATGGCTGCGTCTCTCTTGTCCGCAACGGGCTCGCACTATGGCCTCATGGACCACAACGCGAATTTCTACAAAACTGGGGACTTCCACATGTATATCGCCGGGTCGACTTCACTATTTAATTACGGAGACCATGGACCCAACAAGTACTCAACCACTGCGAACGCCATGATGTTCTACGGCAACTTTTACAACCAACCGCAGTATACTTTATTCCAACGTGATCAATACGACGCCGCAGAACCCTGGAGCATGTTCTGGTACGAACCCAACATCGCCGGCGCGTTCTGGGATGGCACCCCGCTCGACCATTTCTTCGACAACAGCGTGCACCAGTGGGGGTCGATGCGGAGTACGTGGACGGACATCAACGGGTTGTATGTTGCGATAAAGGCGGGCATGAACCAGTTAAACCAGGTGCACAACGACCTCGACTGCGGAGACTTTGTCCTCGATGCGCTCGGCACACGGTGGGCCGGCGAGCTCGGCTCCGCTAACTACAACTCCAAAGGGTACTTCACAGACGTGGGCCAGGATGGGGCTCGATGGAAGAATTACCGCAAGATGACCGAGGGGCAGAACACGATTCTGATCAACCAGGCAAACCAGGACTTGAACGCGGCACCGACTATCAACTTCGACACTTCGAACACTACCCAGGGCCCAACCACCGTTAATGTTGTCGATACGGACTCAACCGCCTTCTTCACGACGTTTGTGCCCTCTTTCTCTCTCTCATGCAAGGTTTCTTAACATCGTTATCAGAGACATGACGTCGGCGTACTTCAATGCGTAAGTTTGCTCTCCTTCAAGTCTTTGATAGTTCTTCACCCTTTTATAGGACCTCCGTAAAGCGTGGTATCCGCCTTTTGAACGGGCGGAAACAGGTTCTGCTCCAGGACGAGATCACTGCCTCCCAGAGCGTGATGTGGCGGATGCACACCAACGCGACCGTCAGCGTCGACACGTCTGGGACATCTGCAACGCTGACCCTGGACGGACAGACGATGAAGGTCGCGATGTTGAACTCACCGGGGGGCGCGAAGTTCACCACGTCAGACGCTAAGCGCTTCGACACAGACCCCGCACCGCCCGAGGCTGATCAAGAGAACCTTGGTGTCACGGTGCTCATCGTCAGCCTGCCTAGCGGTGGGTGCATTCCGTCTTTGCTTGCGCTGATTGTCCTTATACTTTTCAGGGACGTATAATCTGCAGGTGCTGTTCAGCCCGCGGTGGCCCGGCTCGGTAAACTATGTGACGCCGCCGTCGGTTAACCTTGACCAGTGGACCCTCCGGAGCCACGACAGTTGACCGTCTGCTTCGCGCTAGGATCATTGCATGCAGATATTCCATGGACTCACACTCGTTACTGCTATTATTCTATTCAGTCTGAGCATGGACATTGCCAGAATAATATATTGATAATGGTGAACTAGGTAGGAAGCAGGAGACTACACGAGTCTGGATGGCTTCAGTTTCACCGCGAAATACAAGCGAGGAGCGTCAAGAATTTTACATTGACGGCAATGAGAACTTGACAATGTGTTCATGCCGTACTAAATTGGGTGTTCTAATTACTTACTGCATACATTGGAGATGGCGACAGGACCAGAAAGAAACATCCACAGCTTGAATCTGCGATATAAAAGGTCTTGAGATGCCAAATCCCCGAGGCGATCTAATAGCCCTGGTCCCAATTCGCGTTCGGAGCGGTGAAGTGGGCTGAGGATGAGAATGTTCTCAATTACCACGCCATCGTCCCGAGCTATGCGCGAGCTAATAAAGTCCCAGCAGGCGTCGTCGGTGAATCGGAGGAAGGATACCAAACACAAGAAAGCGATTTTAGGAACAAGGGGGCATCGTCGGGTTTGCAGGTAAGGCCTCGCAAGAGCGTGTCAAAGGCCTCGCAAGAGCGTGTCTGTAATGAACGCATGCTGGGTGTGCGTGGGGTGATTCGATAATACCAACTCATCCAAGAGAGTTAGGGGAGAGAGGGAGCGCAACAATTCTTCGTCTGTGATTATTATCTCGTGGAGGTCGAGGCGAGTGAGATGGATGGGCATTGAAGAACGGTGGGCGAATGATAAGAAATGCTCGAGGTGTCAAACTGGTGGTGGTCGATCGATTTTGCGAATCGACAAACACAGTCATTGCAAACACGGCAAGGTAAGAGGTTCGAAAATCTGGCCCAAGCCAAGCTTGACAAGTGGGCGCGAATTGCTGGCGACCACACTGAAAGTCGCGCGCAGTTTGCGTATGGGAAGAAACCGAGGGCCATATGGTGTCTGGGCTAACATCCGAGAGATCGACATTAGAACGGAAGGTGGTAATATTCTCTGAGATATGTGCCGCACTTGAACCAAGTGCGGCACATGTGCTGTATCTGAACTGTATTGTGCCGCATCCCAGATGTGCCGTACCGTCGCGTCTGGTATACTATAGTGTTACGTTCAATTCGACACCGCCCCCGGTTTTTTGATACTTTTAAAAATCCAAGAAAATCCGATAAATCGAGAAATAATTAATGTCGCCCTCAGAAAAAATGAGCGTGCCGCGTGGCTGACGAATTGAACGCAATACTACAGTATTCTCTTTGCGCATCCATGCACGTCGGCGCGTAAGAGACGCACCTATCCCCCCCCCCCCCCCCCCAAATTAATCATTGATCTCCGCAATCAATTTGATGAACTAATGACCAATCGCAGATCAGATACCGAACTGAATCTATCCAACAGTTTCTGCATTTATCTACATCACTCTGAGTCTGTCTGCATCCGTCTACATTCATAGACCAACTGCGTCTACATGGCGCTGTGATAGATGACAGTGGCTATGTGCAGTGCCTCACTACAGCCGAACACAAGCGGCAGTTCCCAAATCGGCCACTTCACCTTCTGTACTTATGCCCCATCGACGACATTGGATGAAGGCTGAGACATCCATGACGGGGAGCTCTCGTGCCCGAAGAGCGGCCTTGGACGCAATGGCCCGCGAGTTCTTCTTAGTTTCGAGACGAATCGAGGAATGACCTTCTTCCAGGCAACGAGGAGATCGAGATCCAGCTCCGACTGCACTCTCTGCGGGCCAAGAAGGAAATAAACGTGTTGCTTCTCGGTGCTGGAGGGTCGGACCAGTCGAAGCTGTTGAGGCAAATCAGGCTCCTCCACGACGGGGGCTACAGCACCGGAGAGCGAGCAGCCTACAAGGAGATCATCTTCACCAACATTGTTCAGGAGATGCGGTAGGACTGAGCTTGTTTTATGCCACTTCCATGCTTACCCTCTCTGAAGCGCCGTCCTTCAGGCGCTGCCACAACTCGACATTTCGCTTGCCCCGCAGAATGACGCACATCGGGCGGTTATTTTGTCCCTTCCCGCGCAGATAGACGACGTCCTCCCGAGCGATATTGCCGACGCCATTCGTGGCCTTTGGCGCGGTACGTTTGCGGGCTCTCCCACCCTTTTTTCACAAGTCTCAACTCCTTGTGCGCAGACCCAGGCGTCAAAGAAGCCGTCCGTCGCAGGGGCGAGTTCCTGCTCAACGATGACGTTATCTACCACTTCAACTCTATCGACCGTCTTGGAAAATCAGACTACCTGCCGACAGACCAAGATATCCTGCGCAGCCGAGTCCAGAAAACAGGTCTTTCGGAGACCTGTCTACAAGTGTGTTTCCCTTTCGCCGGTATAACGGGCCTCATTCTAACAATGCCCACAGGTCGGCGAGCTCACGTACAAGTTTCTTGACCCTAGTGACCAGCGGTCTGAGCGGAAGAAGTGGATTCACTGCTTCGAAAACGTCACGGCGATCCTGTTCTGCGCCAGTTTGAGCGACTACGATCAAATGCTGTATGAAGACGAAAGTGTGGTATGTATGTGCTCTTTCTACGTCCTCGTTTTGGGAGGGCTCCACATCCCGTGTGGTGCTTCATCACCTACAACACGACGGTGGCGTCCTTCCTACCCGCCTTGTTCAACCCGTAATATTCTGACACTGACCCTGGAAACCCAGAATCGTCTGGAAGACTCCCTGAGGGAGTTTGACTCGATCTGCAACTCGCGATGGTTCGTCAAGACGAACATCATCCTGTTCCTCAATATAGACGAGTTTTCAGAGAAGCTCGAGCGGAGTCCGCCGGTGCGTGCCTGGATATTATTCCCGCGCTCGCCCACTCTTCCCTCCTTCTATTGCCCTCCGGTCGCAGGTTACAAGGCGATCGATTTCGATCTCGTCTGCACATGCCTTCATGATGCTCCCTCCATTTTTCTCAACGCTAAATCGTTTCGTCAGGTAGACCACTTCCCCGACTACACAGGCGGAGCCAACTACAACGGCGGAGCCAACTACGACGCCGCGTGCGACTACTTCCTACACAGGTTCGTATCGCTCAATCAAAGTGCTGCATCGAGGCAGATATATGTGCACTATGTCAGTACCACAGATACGCAGCTACTCAACTGTGAGTTCACTCGAGTTTCCCAAGTTACTTCCATTACGGCTTTAATAATCTCCCACTCCACTATGTCCTCGATTTCGTTCAAAGAATGCTGACCCACCTTTTACTTTCTAAGACGTCACCCGTGCTATCCAAGACATCCTGTTACAAATTTATCTGCGCGGGCTGAAGCTGTTGTGATGGATTACCAGCTCATACGAGTCTTTTTATCTACTCTTTACGGACAACTGCAGACGTTTATCTTCTCTCCCTCTGTCCGAGTCGCTCTCCAGTACCGTCCATCGGATTTCTTCTAGCAAATGATTAGTGAGGTCATTTGCTGTGCACGAATATATGCAAGTGCCGCTGCGGCGGTGGTACTGCCAATTGTTCTATGACCTTCACGTGGAAGCACCCTAGATTTAAACATCCCCTGAATTGATTGGACATCCATAACCGTCTCTGGCGGCTTGCGCTCGACGCTGCAGCGATACACGAGGGACCATAAGACAGCAGCTATATTCAATTTGAGGAAGGACGTACCCAGGCGGCATTCGTATAGTCCGTGGTGAGATACACTGCTCCTTTTTGTCCTTGAAAGCCACAGAACTGTGGGGCAATGAAAGGGGGCGTACCACATACATTCCAATTCCAGTACGTTCAACCCGGTCGAAAAATCCAACTGTTTGACATCCCTCCTGCGCCAAGACCCCATCAACCACTTGTCAATTGTGCCACTGCAAGTGGAAACTCATTGTCCGCGTGTCAGATAATCAAAACCCTCGTTGATTGTGTCCCAGAATCACGGAAGATCTTGTCTGGATAAAAACTTTTCGATTGCTGTTAATTGGGATCCAGTCGTTCCGAAGAAGAGCAGGGTTTGCTCATTGACAAATGTCTAGTAATTGTATTGGCCTATGTAAAAGTCATCGATGAGACATGCATTATGCTCCAACAACGAGAGTAGCAGTGGACAGGGAATATACGAGGACTCATCGCATATCCGCAAGTTGGCAACCAAAGACAATAACACAAGAGAGAGAGATTCAGTTCGTGGGATCCGGCAGCGTGACATACAACACATTTTGGGATACCAAATTCCCGAGTCGAGTCCTTAGTTCTGGCCCCAATTCGCATTCTCAGCCGAGGAGTGAGCTGAGGATGATCTCAAATATTTGACCATCGTCCCGAATAATGCGCGAGCTGATAAGATCCCAGTAGACGACGTCGTCAGAGAATCGGAGGAAGGATGTCAAACACAAGAAAGCGAGTCTAGGAACAAGGGAGTCGTCGTCGGGTTTGTAGGTAAGCGCTCGCAGAAGGGTGTCTGTAATGAACACATGCTGCGTGTGCAGGGGGTCTTCCGAAAGGAGCAACTCTTCTAAAAAGGGTAGGAGGAGAGGGAGCACAATAATTCTTGTTCTGTGATTATGATTTCGTGGAGATCGAGGCGGGTGAGATGGCTGTGCAATGAAGAACGGTGGGCGAATGTTAAGAAATGCTCGAGGTGCCAAACTGGCGGTGGTTGATCAATTCCGTGAGTCGACAAACACAGCGATTGCAAACACAGCAGGGTAAGAGATTTAAAAATCTGGCCGAAGCCAACCTTGGCGAGTGGGCGCAAATTGCTGGCGGCCACATTGAAAGTCACAGTTTTCGCATGGGAAGAAACCGAGGGCCATATGGTGTCCGGGGTGACATCCGAGAGATCGACATTAAAATGGAAGGTATTAATATTCTCTGCCAACCGTAGGAGGGACAAGCCATCGGCAGGATTCATATCTGCCTCTCCGGTGTACTGACAGATCTGAATCTGTGCCCAAGGCAGATTCGGTATGTCGGTTGCTGCTCCGCAAAATACTATCTCCTTCAACCGGGGTGCAACCTTGAAAACGTCCACGGCGGGCCAGTCAGCGGCGATATCAAGCCGGGTCAGCTCCTGCAGCTTTCCTGCCACGCTGCTCAGATATTTGCTGGCACGCCGAGAGGACAGCTCGGACCAGAAGTAAACGTCCCGCCACCTGGACGCATGATGGCTGAGCATTTCCAAGACCCTTGGCGCATTAAGATCGTCCGGGAAAACACCAATGTGCATCGTCAAAGAATGGCTTCCACTTCTCTCCAGGGAGAACTCAAGGAGTGAAAATAAAGTGTCCTGTGACGCCATGGACCCTTGCCACTGAGATGTATCGACAATTATCTGGGACCACAGTTTCGGTGTTCCTACGAGTGTGTGCCAAAACGAGGATATCTGCGTATTTCAATGAGTTGCGGTCCGTTCGAGCGCGAAATGTTTCCCCACTTGTCGAGCAGATAACGTTTGGCAAGGCGATCCAATTCTTCTGCCGGTGTCGTGTCTATGGACAGGAGGCGTCCAGGGCCTTCATACAACGAACACATTTCGAAAACCTCGGTGAGTAGTTCGGCGGGTAGACGGCGAATGGGAGAAATATGCTTCGACACCCCGCCGCATAGGATGCCAGAGTAGCCCCGTATCGCAATAGTTCTGCAGGTGCAGCAGAAACCATGCTCCGGAAGCCGGAAGCTTCCAGTGGTGCACGATTGGAGCGCAGAAGGATTTGAAGTTCGTTGATCTGGGCGCCATCTGGGAGGAATAAGGACTTTGGGAAGCCAGCAAGGTGCGACATTTACTCGGGGATAAGCGTGGCAAAGGATGGAAATTGGGTGGTCTGAAAAATCGACTCAGATTCGGGGCTGGTGGAGGTGGAAATAGAAAAGCGGCGTGTCCTGTTTGCCATTGTTCTGTCATTGTCTATTTGCCATTGTCTTCCTTTCCTTGATCCTTCCCTTTGCGCGCTGTTCGTCTCGGCAGCGCCTACGGTCCGCTCATCCGAGCTGAGCCCAGGCTCTTTTCCAACGTCTTTGACGACCTCTGGCGCTCCAAACGGATCGCAATTACATCGCCCACTCACTCCTGCATGAACGCACCATGACCGTGCAAAACCCTCAACGCCTTGCACGGATCGGTTCACCAGGCACTGGGATCTCAATCGCAGCAGTTTTTGGCGTCGAATGGCTCGTTGACTTGGCTTATTCCGCCTACAACGCTGCTATTGAGGTTTGGAAAACGTGTTTACGCCGCCGTCTCTCGTCTGCGGAATCGGAAAGCTGCAGCATATGCGACGATGAATGCTGGCCGGGCGACCTTTTATCTTGTTCCAATGGTGCGTATATAACAACTATCATTTATGAGCACTGGGTATTAATTATTTGTGCAGATGAAAACCGACATTGGTACTGCTTGAAATGCCTCGATCGGACAATAACCGCCATGCTCACCGGAGACGTTGCATTCTCATATGATCCGCGAACAACCCTACCACTCTGCTGCTACTGTGTCCAATCCTCTTCCTCCAGTGAACACTCTGACACGCAGTCGTCGATCCTAGACATCCAACCTCTCTCCCCGCAAATGCGGCGTTCCTGGGACAAGGCAATCATGACCAGACAGCTCCAAGCCCTAGATCTCCCCCTGATCACATGCGCACAGTGCGGTTATGTCGTCGTGGACGAGCGTGAGGACTCAGAACAACGCCCTGCGCCACAGCCGACTCTGAGTAGTGAAGGACTTGCTAGCAGCGTGAGGCGCAGGCTGAAAAGCATCACATCATATATCAGTTCTTCTTCTTGTTCAACGAAAAAACCAATGCGCTTCCACTGCCCAGAATGCGACTTCCTAACTTGTCTGCCACCACAAGGCTGTGGGTCCCACTTTCCAGCCGGACACGCAGACGACCACAAGTGCAGAACAGACGATCTGAGGCTGGAGATCGAACGAGCCGTGGTACTTCCGATTTCCCTCCCTCATCCGCAATGAATTTCTCACCAACCCATTTTCTTTTGCATTGCAGGACAAATCCCTCATATACAAATGTCCTTCTTGTTCCACACCCCTGGTCAAGGACGGCGGATGCAACCACTGCACTTGTCTCTGCCACGCAGAATATTGCCACATCTGCCATGCCAGCCTCGGTCGCGGTGAGTCCTCTGTCTGGAGGACCCATTTCTGCGATCACTTCATCGAGGGGGGAGGGGGACGATGTACACAGCTAGGGTGCCGCAGATGCCCTCTGTATTCGGACAGAGACGATGAGGGTATTCGAAGGAGGGTGGAGGGAGAGGTGACGAGGCGGTGGAGAAGGCAACAGGTATGGAATGGGATTAAAAGTTTTGTTGGATGGGGTTGAGTTGCTGAAGGAACTATGTGTTTGTTTTCTGATGTATTCGTGCTGGGAAAAATAAATTTGCAAATCCCCTTTCATAGTTTGTGGGCTTGCAGGGAACTACCTTTTCGCTCGTTGTCTTCCGTTGTTCTTATTTCCGGACAGCCCTCGCACTCATTTCTTCCTTGTTTCTCCACCAATTCCCCACTGATTTGCAAGTTTATGAGCTTAAACTCTTTCCTAGATTCATGGGAATAATACCATCATAACACATCCACCACCTAGGAACTATTCTGCCCTCACAGTGCTCTAACAAGACCTCGAGCAAATTCTGAGTGACACAGACCAGTCACCTCTCTAGCGAACCAGCCATATTTGCTGCTGACCCAGAATATGGTTGGTACATTGAGAATAGCTGAATTTATGTTATTCAAAGTTTACAGGGTCACCAGCTTACAGGTTCCCAGTTGTGATGAGCGACTGCCCCAAACCATCAGATTTCAGTTGTGCATCAAGCTGAACTTTTTTGGAGGGGTTGCGGTTAGGTGGGAACCATTTTATGTGACTTGATATGTTCAAAAAACTTCTTATTAAGTCATTTAGAGCTTAATTTGGGCCTTCAATGTGCTCTATACGTTGCAGGGCCCACCATTTTGTTCTCACTGCCCTTTTGCCGACCTTACTTGGCTTGGAAGGGAACTAGTATCATTATCCATACACCTCAGATGTACGGTTTAAGAGTGTGAAATCTTTCATTTGCATCTCTTGAAAGATTTGGAATGCAGCGGGGTAGATAGAAGTGGTGCAGACTGACAATTTGGCTGGGCGGCCAACTAGGCCGTTTATTGCCTTTTCAGAGATGTCGCCAGAAATAAATTCAAAGAGCGATGAGGTTGTCATGTAAATTCAAGTAAAATATTGTCACTCATTCCTAGGGTTCATGGCTTCATTTGAGAGCCCAAATACCCAGACCCCCTTGGCTTTCCGTGTGGGCTTTAGGCCAAAAGTGCTAAGGTGGCCAAGTAGGCAGTTTCTGATACTGTAGTATTGTAATCAATTCATCAAGGGGTGTGATATGCGACCCAAAATACCATTTTGTCAATTCCTCAAGAGGCCCCAGACCGCGTGACAGACCTGGAAATTTTTTCCAAGTCTTGTAAGTCTTACCAGGAGAAGAGGGTATGTAGATTTGGTTTTTCAGGAGTGAACAGAACTAAACAAACACCTTTGCAGATGATAAAGCATCAAAGGTGAAGGAAGAAACCAAAAACTTTTAGTGCCAGAATCACTTTTTTTCATTGCTGAACCTTTAGGTTTGGCTACCCAGGAGAACTTGGATTTCGGCCTATTTTGCTACATGTACAAACAAAAACTTGTCATATAAAATTAGTCATTGCACAAAATTAATGTAAAGTTGTTCAAAAAGTATATTTTCCGTTGTCAAAGGGTTCGTTGCTGGCTCTTTACTTTGACGGATTCCAATATCTTCTAATGCTTTTACTCGGTGACAAGTTGTTAATGTCCAAACCCTTTTTTTCTTTCTTTTTTGATGTGTCATTTTTGTTTTGTGTTCGGCCGGCTGCGTCGGACTCGGAGTCTCGGAAATCACACGGAATGAACTAACAGCCCGGAAAGAGCCGGGCGTCATCGGGCCCACGTGATGACGTCGCGTCGCACTCTTTTACTGTTTCAAGGTATTTGGACGTGTTTTCCCCCGTTCTGACTCAGCACGAAGGAATTCACGAATACCTAGATTGTTCCTAAGCAGTTCTGGAGAACATCCAAATGCTTTCGACCATTGAATTCAAGAAATACGTACCAAAACAGGCAAAAAATCGTTAAGAGCAAGAAACAATTTGCTTTGGGGTGGCATAGATCTCCAAGGCCTGGAGTACCGGTGAGTCCTATAGGCATTTTTTGAGTCATACCTGATATAATGGAAAACTGACTCTTGGACTGGTTTCAAATCAATTGTGAATGATTGAACATGCACAATCAAATAATATTCTGTTCACTATAGGATATGTTCAGTGTTCAATCATTCATTAGAAAAAATGTGTTCAATTTGGTGTAAATTTTACACATAGATTGCACACTGCAGGTGTTAAAACACATTTTGTAGTGGATTTTGATGAAGGATTGGGCATGTTCAATTGACATGAGAAATGTGTCCAATATGTGCAATTGAGGGAGACAAATAAAGGGATTCTCCTTAAAAATTAAGAGATAATACCCCTAGCAAAGTAACTGCAACATGTACGGGGCCTCCTTTTTGGCGCAGAAACCGTCACGTGCAGGGCAACCGGGAGGCACTGTGGTGGTCAGTATATTGTGTACTAGGGGTCGGCTTCCTTATGCTGAGGGAGCCAGTGAAGTAACCTAGGGTTAGCCACACCGCCACATATACTCTATAAAACATACGGGTGAATTTTCTGTTGTAAAATGCCTCCCTTCCTAAAGGTTCAGCTCCCGCCTCGCAGAGGCCCAACCCCACGTCATGTACAGACAATAGAATTTTGGCTTTATACCAGCATAGCAGTGGAGAAGAAACCTAGGATGGTTGGATTGCACTTGCAGTGCCAAAAAAATATGAATTTTACATGATTCCAACCAAATTTCGAACCCGGCTTGACAAAAAATCGTCAAGACCCTGAACAAGTTCTAAAATTCGTCAGGTCAAGGGCCTGCGTGACGCGTGACTGACGAATTGATTATGATAGTACAGTAATGTGTATTTTTAGTCAGCCACTTCTCCCCGGGCAGTTATCAATATTAGGTGTGGTCAGATCCTGATCAGACAAATCCCATTTTTCCGACCCATAACCAAGTCCGATCAGGGTCTACTAATATCTAGTCGGATCTCAAATTTCCGGGTGGACTAACGGACATGTCCCCAGGGTTGGCCTGCTGTTCAAGCCTTTTAATACCGGACGCTGATTCCATCTGGTCATCGGCAGGACAACGCCCTCGAAACGTGGATTACTTCTCCGTCCGCCGACACAAGCTTAAGCGTGCAGCCTCATGCGTATACACTAGTCCCGATACTTATGATGGTTGTCTCCTTCAATTCATCTCACGGCTTTGATTGAATCTTGTTTGAACATCCATTCAGTATGCTTCCTCGGACGTCACACCATCGCTCAGTAAATGGTTTCCCAGTCTTTATTATTCGTAACTCCTGGCTATTGTATGACCCACTCGACCCTTCCGTTGCAGGTCCAACAGGCTTGGGTGGACAGGAGTCGTGTGATTTAGTCATTGACTTGCTCGAAGTAGAGAAGCCAACTCAACCGTCATGGCGTATTCCATGATGTTTCTTGTTGAGGTTTAATGCTCAGTTTCTGACCAAACCCTGATTTGAGATAAGAGAGCCGGTGGCATAGCACGACCACATACTCTGTTCAAATCATTTCCGTGACTCTGCAGAGTTTAAACCATTTTCTTCCTGTCAAGCTTGTACAGTAAAAGCCAAATGAGCTCGTGGTTCCCAATGTGCCACCTTTTAAATGTAGTGAACGTGGCGCCAGACCCACTTATGTATTTACAGTGACTTTCTCTTCATTTTCCTTGTCGAAGTTGTATGTGCATTGGATTGCCGACCAGTTGGACTCAGATCAGTGCCATTAGAGAGCTTGCGCAATAGCCGCATGCGGCACTATACATTTTTTGCTCCGGAGCATCACTAGGAGTGTTGAATAGCACCCTCTGACTTCCAGAGCGAAAGAAAAATAAAAAGCCGCATGCGGTGAGTTTGCGCAAGATCCCTATTACTCAAGAATGAAATCTATCGCGCAGCAGCATACTTCGACGTTCTTAAGAACAATCTGTAATGGGCTCAATTTCTACCGAACATTTCACAATGCAGTAATCCTGAAGGTTATCCAGAATGTCGCAAGGATCTTTTCAATTCGTCAAGCAATGGGTTGTGTGAACAAATGCCCGCGGGAGATTATTGGGTACGTCCGAAACCTCGTCCGTGTGTGTAAGTGTACGTTACAGAGAGCCCGAGTGCAAACTCTCAGACGCAAGAAAAGGATTCGACATTGCTCAGACCCAAAGAGCTCACTTCAATGGTAGTCAAAGCGTCCGCAACAGGGGCGGAATTCCCAGCGCAGTCGGCGTCTCTGCAAAAGGAAAGCAGTCAGCTGGTATCCTGCGCAGAAATATAGACACCCACTGGAAGATAGTGCACTCAGTACCAGGGGTGGTCAAGAAAACACTCCCAAATGTCAGGTCCGACGAGAAACGGGGAAGGTTTGCGCATCCGTCCGTGTTGGTGAATTCTTGGAGACAGCCGAGGGTGGTGTTTGAGAAGCAGATGTTAATGAGGTCGACGTCGGAGGTGCACAGGAAAGATTCAACGTTGGTGAGGCCAAGGGTACTCAGCTCGACGGTGCCGGAAGTATCCAGCACGAAGGGGGGAGGAAGGGGCTACCAACGCAGCCGTGCTCTCTGCACGCGGGACAGTCTAGCGATGCGAGAAACTGGTGTAAGAAAGCTTACGGCGAAAGGATGCACTCAAGACCAGGGGCGGTCACTGAGACGGTCACCATTTCGCTGAACAGCGGAAGATCAACACATCCGGCAGAGTAGGAAGCGGTTGACTCGAAACAGGAGCCGTTTTCGAAGCAGAAGGTAACGAGGCCGTCTTCTCGTGGCAGCTGTGAACATTTGTAAATTGACTAGAGACCCAACCCGCACGAAAGGACCGACGATGCTAGGGGTGGGTTTTGCGGTCGCGAATACCGCGAGGACGAGAGTAACGAATGTGGTGGTGAAGGACATTGAGGCTGGAATCGAAGAGTGGAAGTGACTAGGATTCTGGGCGATTTTACTCACGCGAGCTCTGCTTTATACAATTTCTTGACGCGATTGATTGGTTGATACGCGATCGCGAGGACTTCCTTCATGATCCTCCCTTCATATAATTAGCGAGACAGTTTCAGCTAAAAAGGCTGCAATGAATGAGGATAGGCGTGAGCACCGTTGAGAATACGGCTTTGATGGCCTACGAATGACTCGGACTCCGGCAGCCAACAAGAACTGTCGAGAGAACGAAAATTTCGGCACACAATTCAGCGCGGACCCGGACATGCCGTACTAAACCGAATGCCTGATCCTTGGCAGTTGATCCTTGGAAGCTTCTCTCAATGTCCGCGCTTATGTTGAGCTCAGTCAGTATCAATGCCAACAATCATAAATATCATGACCAACAGCGCGCGTACCTACTCCGCGAGGACAGTTGGAAGGCACTCCCAAGGAAATGGGTGAGATCCCCGGACGGCGCGGCTTGTTTCTGAAGTTGACGCTTCAGATGAGATGAAGGCTCTGTCTCATCCTACCCATCTTTCACCTGTGAGGAACGCACCTTCACAGCACATGTATGCGCATTGACTTCAATGTGAACTGTTACCTACCAGCGCAACTATCACTGTCTGATCAATGTAGTACCTGATTGCCGGAGGCAGGATTCCTAAAGCTTGTAGTAAATGAATACCTGATTCTCAACTGATCCTTGGAAGCCCGCAATTTTAATGTGCGCGCTTAGGTCGTCAGCCATGAGGCCAGTCAATATCAATTGAACAAACAATCCATCCGAAACATCAACCAACCTATTGCACGACAACAATTTGAAGATCCGATGCTGAGTCGCTTGCAGCCGCTTGCAAGCCGTCTCGAGGTCACAAGATGGTTCAAGACGTTGCAAGTAATTTAGTGTTTTTCCGACATGTTCGCATCATTCTGAGCACACATATTTATGATACTTCTATAATAATTTGATCTATGTATTTCTATCGGCTGTACGGTAGCATAGCCTCAATTCATCGATTATCTTCTTTCCCCGATCGTCTGGCATCTAACACTTTATATTTCATTTTACTCCCGTTCACATAGTTACATGCATGTATTTAAGCTGCAAGTGCTTGTTGAATATATTACCACTTTCTTCCCTCACAAAATTAAAGTGCGCCAGAGCTGTGAACGATGTAGTTGAACAGAACGGCAAGTCACTTCGTCACAGGCGTGACATTCTCTCTTTCACCATCACCTCTCTTCCAGCCCCACTCGACGTACCGACGTACTATGGAAATGCCCATGAATGGAGCCCGGCACACGGGAGATGTGCTTGGACAGTCTCTGGGCGCTGTGATTACCTTTCGAATGGGCCTCTACAGGGTTTTATTGAGATGGGCAGGGGTACGTGCTGCTACTGCGCCGAGTCTTCGGAAGCGTCGAGATTCATTCTCGGAACACCGCCTTCTCGTAGGGCCTAGAGGACCTATGCCATTGGTGCCATGTAACACCTTCCCACTCGCTCCTTTCGTCCAGCGCGAGCCGTTTGAGTACATGTCCCCAAAAAGGATGCAGACGCAGGGGTGCACGTGCAGAGCAGCAGAGTATCTCAACGCTGGGGCACGATTAGTTGGGGCCATGGTGCGTCATACATGTCAGCAGTTTTGCCTTCTCTGACTTAACGAACAGCCTATGCCAAGCATATGCCTTTAAATATCGACGTCCCGGGCGCTAACTCTTCCACCTCTACACTTATCTCCGCCATTTTACGGGACCAGTGCATCTGTCGCGCTCGAACCGGAACGCCCAGCGGAGTGGCAAACGTCGCGCCCTGCGCGGACAACCCCGGTATGATTCTGGCAATCTACATTCCCGTGAAGGAGAATTATGAATTGGTATGGTGACGATGTACGAGTGAAGTCAGCTCATCGAGCCCTCCCCGACATCCGGCTGCCACCCAATCAACTACATCGTGGTCACGCCGCCGCCGCCGATGCACCGACCGAGGCGCCAACCGTCCGGCGGGTCAGCGCAGTACGGTGGCGGGGACTGGGCGAATTTGCGGGGCGGCACTCGGCGCCACCTTAGGCAGGTCGGCTGGGGTTGCAAGATTCGGTCGCACCGTGCGCAGGGACGTCTCCCGAGCGACATTTGCGCCTGGAATTGGGTAAACATCCCTATCTCTGCCGTGTACGCAGCTGCCCCGATGCCCCAGTAGCGAGTGCAGCGGGGCGTCGCTATGATGGGCATATGCTCACCCCGAATATATTACACGTCGATGCACGCCGCGTGTGCACCAAAATGAGCAGCGTGCGGCTATACGTCCCCCTTGCATGCTCCATCTGCATGACTTTTCTCGCTGCCCCAGGTTCTGCAACATCAGGAGCCGCGGCGCACACCGACTGCGAGAGCGAACTGGGGAACGAATCATGTTTGTGACATCGCACTGTGTTTTTCAACTTACATATACCCACCCCACATATGCTAGTTGCTGAATGCACAATTTAGACTGTTTCAGGATTTCTGTGTAAGTTTCGTCCTCATCGACGTCGAGAAGGGTTTGATGGTTATGTTCCAAATGCGGTTATTGCGAGGCTGCACGCTGTCTGACTGAGGAAGGGCCGGTTTCCAACGGAGTGACGCGATGCATCGCTAGCTTTCTCAGGAGAACATTTGATGCATTGCTCTATGCCTCTAATGAGAGGGTGCGATGTATCACTTCCCTAGCATCTGATGCTGGCTCGCGGAGGGTGGGGCCGGAACGGTGAACGTGGGATGTCCATCATTCACTTAGACACGGTGACCTTATTCCTGTTTATGCTCATCATCTTGTTCCTCGTTACTTCAACATACCCGTTCACTTGATCTCTTTGCGGCTTTCTATAATAATAAATACGTAGACCACCATTCGCACGAGATAGCATTCTAAGGGGACTTCTTAAAAATATCAGTCCTTGTTACGCCATTCATTCCTATTGCCCACTTGCCGCTCCGATCTCGATACGAAGTAAGGAAATTCCGGGATCTGACACATCTTCTTCTGATTTTTGTCAAACATGGGATGCCATTACATGGGAGAGGGAAAAATCGGTTTGTAAGAGCAGATACTCAACTGCCTCTGGTCGATATTTCCGGCGCTCAGACCCCAGGACTGCTGAGAAAACAATTACTTCGTATCCGCCAACATTTAATCTGACGTCAAAGAATTTAATGCTCTACAGCATTTGCAGTCCTCGCTGATACAAGGCTGAAAGAATTGCGCAGTAGAAGGCACGGCGTAACCGATTCGCTTTGAACTTAAACGTGGTTTGTGTCCACAGCCTGTAGCCCCTGAGCTTCAGCCATCATGCGGTTTTCAGGATGTCGCCGAATAGGAGTGCCCTCTATGATAAAGTACAAGGTCGCCGGCAACAGCAGGTGTGAGATTTTAGTTCCAATTTTAACATTTGCCTATGAGCGTCAATTTTCTAAGGCATCGCCGACGTGAATCAAACAGCATTTACGTCCTGCGGCGAGACAGGAAGTCGACATGCCCCCGAAAATGCCAGACACTCCAAGCTCCAACCCATCCACGAAGCTATCTCCCGCCCCAACTCGCGACATCTCAAGCCGCCATTACTCGCGGCTTTGTGATATCCATCTATAAGACGTTTAATTTCACCGGGATTAAGTCTTGGGAAGAGGCGCCGGAGTTTTGTGCGCAATTCAGCTCTGTGGCCTTCGACCCCGTTACGTTCATTCTAGCGACCCGTAGTCAAATACTCTCTGGTATGTTCACCAAGTGCGCTCTTAACGAGATTCAAGACTCAACAATGGTCTGTTCATTCAGAACGCCAGTTGCTGACTGATTAGCGCTTCCCATTAGACGCGCAGATGATTATTCAAATTTCTCGCAGGCGAGTCGCCGCCGTCGGGCATCTTTGATCCTGCTTCAAAGAGAATAAAAGGGATTGCCTCCTGTCGTAAGATGCCGAGCATTGGCCACTCATCGATGGTCTTGCTTATTTTCCTCGCCAGCGTTGTGCTACTCAACGTCCCATGTGTCGCATCGCAAGTTACCCCCACGTTCTGGGTGTGGTCCCACATTTCGTGACCTACGTGCGCTCCTAACCACTCTGGCAGAACACGACTGTCGCGATCTCGAGAGCGGAGCGGACCAGGCTTGCCGGCGCAGCATTGGACACCGCCATCGACCGAGTTAGTGCAGATGGGCTATTTGACGGTGCGCAATGACACCACTTCCAAACATATAGCTGACTGTGTTCGGTTGCCTCGCTTCTCAGGCGAAGCGTTCGGAGTTGCGGGAAACCTTTATTCCCAAATGGCACAGTTTGACCTCGACACCAATCAAACCAAGTACCGAAATACCCTGGAACAATATTTATCTATCGTCCAGAAGGCGCGGACAAACTTTTCGGATCTATAGTGAGTGTGTTTAACCGGCGATTATCTATGCGCTGAGCCTGACTCTCACCAGTGTCAGTTATTTACCCGTTGAGTTCTAAATTCTTTGACTCATCTCGCTGGATAATCGCACAGACGAATTACGGGCTGTAAGACTTTTAGTGTCTACCAGGTTGTGTCAATTAATCCAAATTCTCCATAGATCATATGGACACGCAGCGGCCAGAGCATACACGGCGTACAAGAATCCTACATTTCTTCAATATGCCGTTCAATCCTGGTGGTACGGTAGATTGCGCACGATATCGCAGAGCGATCTCGACGCAGGCAAGAGTGCAGTGAAGAATTTCACACTCAAACAAGTTTGCCAGGATGGTGAGTGGCGTCAGGCTGGCTGGATATCATTTGCTGAAACGCCTCCGCAGCTACCATGGTTGGAGGGACTTTTTGGGTATGTCCAGTTTCGATCGGTGCTTGTTTGCAACTCCCTCTGACCTTGACGCGCAAAGAATAACGATCCTTCGGAGCCCAGTGTCTCAGGCGTTTCTACCGGGTAAGTTCTGGGCCCTAATATCCGTATACAACGCTTCAACTCTAGAATCCAGATCCTTTCTCGTGTGCGTACGTTCGCTGCTGCGCTCCGACACGTCCCCTCATGATCATTTTACCGCTAGACTCTCCGCGCTGTTGGCCGAAATAACCTCTGATCCGCTGTATCTTCGAGCCGCGAATGAATCCGCCACTTTTATTCACGCGCATCTCTACAACCTCCGAAACCTCGTCCAAAATGATATTTCCATCGATGCCAGCGAACCTTGTCAAGTCCAATCTTCCACAGACCCAAGCAGCTCAGGGGTGATGGTTGAAGGCCTATCTATCCTTGTTTCAATCACAAACAATGGCTCAACGCAGAAACTGTGAGATCAAACATTTTAGCGTGATTTAGCATGATGTACTGACCAAATTTGGATGCACTGGCAGCTTGAGTGACTTGATTGAGGCTATAATTCCCGACCCTACGTGGCACAACGCCAACGGGATTGTCACGGCCCAGGGTACGTAGTTCCCCCATGTAATTTTTTTTTCTTGTTATTCCTCATGCTTGAACCCACAGGGATAGATGGAGGTCTTTGGTTACTGCGGGGTCTCAACGCATTTTATATGCGTAACTCGACGAATACTGCGCTGCGTCGATATGTCGCTCACTATATGGCGGTCCAGGTACACGCAAAGATACCAACTACAACGACATACCCTCTGATATAACGGTCACAGTTTAATGCAGTGACCAATTTGGCTACGGCAAACGATACCAATATCTATGGTGGCTCCTGGACAGGTCCACCCAATGCGAACTTTTCAGGCACCAATCAGACGCTTGCATTGGATGTTTTGATCAACGCAATCGGCCTCGAGACGTTCTCCCCCACATCTCCGTCAAGTTCTCCTTCTCCAACTTCCTCACTGCGCAACCCGAGGCCTCAAAAGACTGCCGCCATTCTGGGCGGTACATTGGGCGCACTATGTATCCTTGTCCTTATCCTGATGTTTCTCTGGTGGCTACGCGGCCACCTTTCCTCCTCTTGTCAGAGTTCTCCGACTGCAAGCGTCGTACCGGAGCCGTTTCTCGCGTCAGTATTCGATCCATTCGCGCACAAGCAACTTTTCTGACTTGATTGATGTAGCCTCTATCCGGCGAGATCACATCCAAGGGAGAAGCGTGGCGGCGTCCGGAATCCGGCGCCACCTTCCGTCCCCACCGTGCCGGCCAATATTAAGACAGCGCCAGACCATGAGAGTCGTCGGTGGGAGGAAGGAGAAGCACCACCGGATTACCCTGCTGCTTGGTAATACATATCGTCTCCGGGTACCATTTTTGAATAAGAGACTGGTTGGATTTTCAAAAACAGTATTCCCGTGAGTCTGCGGTGAGAGCTGCACTGCTCAAGAAAGTTGACCTATAACCGATGCTCAACTATTTGTGGTACAATCGATGCATGAGTTAAAACTGATGGTTGAGGTTGTCGTTCCGATACCGCCTGCATTCTGACATGTCGCGGTCAGCTGAGTGAAACTGCTCGTGTTGATAACGGTATTGGTGCAGGTAGCGACAAAGTTGCTACGTTTCTCCAGGGGAGAAGCGATTGTGAGTGGGGTCCAGCCAGACGAGGCCGGGATGGTAGCGCCGGTTTCCCTTTCCAATTGTATTGTGTGCGGTAGCTGCGACGTCGACCACAATTATGATATGAATGAGCCCTGAGCCACTAAAGGCAGGCGTAGTTGAACGGCGCTTCTCCGCGGGTCCAGAACAGCTTTGTTGACAGATTTTGAGTACGGCTTTGCAGTTGAACAGATGAACTGCTGACATCTTTAGCTTGGCGGTCTCTTTTCAAAGTCTTTTCTTTGATTATATGGCAATTCAGAGTTCTTCCGGAAGGATGGTTCGGTACCGAGTTTTTCAGGTAAATTATGTCAAATTGTACTTCTGTATTGTGTGCAAAATTTGGGTCTATTATTATTTCACTTGCCAGAGCGAAGGGACGGCCGGTCTTGTCTCTGTGTCCTAGTACTACGACTTTCTCCTGAAGAAGCTTCGCAGCTCAGGATTCCCTAGGCTTAACGGTCAGGAGGCGTACTAAATTCTCCACGGCTTCCCCAGCTGCGACGTCATTACTTAGTTCACATTCTCCCACCACAACTACGTCGTCCGTCATCTTGATGACAAACCCACTGAATCTCTTGGATAAGTGGCCGTTAAGTCAGCGTACGACCAGGTAGCGGAAGCACAGCGCACCTCGTAATCGCGCCACGCCCATATCATCCACTGGCGACTCCTCTCTTTATCCACTTGGACCCTCACGTGCGGAAAGTCATCAACGAGAAGATATCTTTCGTCGGTCAACGCCTCATAAATCTGCCTGTATTCGTCCTCCTGAATCTGGGCGGTTTTGAGGGGGAGGAACGGGGGGGGGGGGGGGGGGGGGAGATCGTGATCAGAGACGCACTTTGTATTCCGGGCTTTTCGCCAGTGTTTTCGCCTCGGGGCTCGCGAGAAAGATCGCTGCATTAGTGAGGCAGTCACTGCCCATGAGGTTCTTGTGGACGTATTCTAGGGCGAAGATCGGCGCTCGAGCGTGGAGTGGTGGGATATGTGCTCACCTTGCCAGTTGCTCGGACATGGTTGAAGGAGGGGAAATGGAAAGAGATCGATGAGAGAAACGGGGCGATGGAGCGCGATAAGTAGCCTTAGGCTGGAATGACACTCGGAATGAATGATACTATCTGCCAAAAATGCAATGAAGCTTGCATGAAGCGATTAATGATGGCAAGGTTCGGTCCAAGAATGGGTCCAAACCTGAACCGAACTGAATGCCACGTTCAGGTTCAAATTCAGCATTTTACCGAACCGAACGCCGTGTTCAGGTTCGGCGTTTGGGGCGCAACGGTCGCGTTCGAACGCCGAACCTGAAAATCTGAAAAGTACATAAGTGATTTCTGTTGATTTCTAGCAGTTTTGACCGACTTGGCTGTTGTGAAGCGAATGGTGGCAAAAACACTATACAGGACTCGGGCCTAAGTCGAACAGGCGAGCTTTACTTGACTGAACTTGCAGTGTTCCGGTACGAGTGTTGTGGATGCGGACCATCCGCCACCGAGCCGGTATATAGTTTAGGCAAAAAATAAGCTCTTGATTAATTAATTGAAGAACGGAGGCGAAATCTAGATGTGGATGTAGATGGCAGTGACTTTGGAGGATTTGAGCCACCTGGATGATGAAGAGTGTTGTTCCTAGAACTGAATTCCTGGCTAGCACGAGAATGTTTAGGAGAACCAAAGGCGTAAGAAACTTTTTTAAAAGGACTATAGCCCGACCAAAGCTATGACTTGTGCCTGAGTCGAACAGGCGACTTCCACCGGAACTACAATCTGGGGCAAGGCATCATGGATGCGGACCATCCGCCACCGAGTCGGTATACAACTTGGACCTGTGTCAAACATATGAGAGTTGAGTGAGGGAACCGTCAAAACTTTTCGAGATCTCGCCGCGGCGCAGACAGGGGAAGGAGGATTAAAACCCTCGGAAGAGAGAGAGAATAATAACAATAATATTCTCCTCATATGACTCGGGCCTGAGTCGAACAGACGTCTTCTGCTTGATATGTGAACTTCATCGAGTATTGTATATACGGAACCATCCGCCACCGAGTCTGTCTGTACACAGTTTGAAACCGGATTGAATAATTTGGCTCGGAATGTGGGATACTCTCACCTCTGTAGATGCGGAGATGTCGAAGGACCATGGAAGATAAATCATGTAACTTACGGCGCGCGCTGAATCAATCCACGGGGAAGAGGGAGCGCTGGGAAGTTCATTTAAAAAAAAGGAATCCAGCGGCAGTCCCTGACTCGGGCCTGAATCGAACAGGCAGCATACCCTAACATTTCTTCTTCACAATACTATAATATGGCGGGTGTACGGGCCTTCCGCCACCGAGTCGGTCCCTAGCTGAATAAACAGGAAGTAAATGGGTGGGGATTTGGCGTCAACATTGGGCTGCGAATGTAGATGCAGTCGATGTTGGTTCGGAGTTCGGCAATTGGGAGAAGTGTGTTGATAGCATTCTTAAATCATTCGACGTGCCAGAAGAAATCTGGAGCAGTCAGACTATTGGAAAGCTACACCGCCAAAGTGCCGACAGGTTTCCACCACGTGGAAAAGTCACATGCCGCCCACATACAGTATTTTGACGCCTGGTTCCATCCCGGTACCAGGTAGATACCACCTGGAATTTTCATCCGGAATTTCAGCTCTCCACCAGCTGCAGTCCACATGGTCATGATATTGTTCTGGCAGCCCCCTTCCAGCAGCAGGCCGTAGTAATGATTCTTGCACAAGATGCGATCTCTAGTTTCAAACTGTTAAAGGATATGCCTATGTAATAATACGTACCCTGCCGCCCAGTTGAAATTCACGCCCAACACTGCTGGCTCCGCTGGCTCAAGTCGTTAGTCTCTCGTGGACAGACGCTCTATATACCCAGCTCGTTCCTCGCTATATAGATCAAGTCGTTGATTCCGGGCGGAATCACGCAGCGCTCAACCCCACTAGTTGGATATAATTTCAATGCAATCTGTGTTTCAATGACCCGCTGACCAGTTGTATAGGATAACGTCCTTCAATCGGCTTGAGGTTTAGTTGAGAGGGAGGTCCGTGCGCTTGTTTGGTAGTGTATCGCTCATCACGTGCATGTTGCTTGCGCGTTGCTCTTTCCTTTCCTCCCACTTCCACTGTCCACAACTCCCTCATCAATGGCAAGAGTTCAAATGGGAGGAGAGCTGGGTTCGGGGGTGTATGTAAGTGATCCGCACTGCTCCAACACGACGCACGCCGCAGCCTCCACAGGCCACTGGGACACAGCAGTGACGGTTAGCCGGCGAGCCACACGTATTTGCACCGTAACACACCGTGACCACCTCAGATGTGCTGCGCGGAGGGCCGGGCGCCTGCGTCCCCGCCGGGCTTGTCTGCTCTTTCTTCCCCTTGTCTGGGTTTGCTGCCGTGCCGCAATTCCAAGCGTTCTTTCATCGGAATTCACGCACCTCAACATTGCCGCCTAACCTCTGATCTCCGTGCCCTTGTACCCCCGTTTAACTCTTGTCCAGTCCGCGGTATCATCAAGTCGTCGTCTCCCATTTTGAAAAGCTCTTCTCAAGCAATTTTTCTCGCTCCAAGCTTCGCCTCAAGCTCAATGCACAAATTTGGTTTCCGTTCAGACCTCTCAAGCTCAAGATTTGCTATCATCGGGATCCCTCAAAATTCTCAAGTGAAGTAAACGGGCCTCGGTCTTTCCAAACTCAAGTCCGAGTTGTCTTACGGTCTCTTCATAGCAGCTGCAAGCCATTCAACAATTCCTTAAGCTTGGAGCCCTCAAGTGTTGCCATCAAATCTTCGCACCTTTTCTCCCTTCGAGTACCACTTCAAGTTTTTAATTCAAGTTCTTTTTCCTCCGCAAGATTCTCGTTTCTATGCAATTTTCTTTCTTTCCTTTCATTCTAGACGAGGACCAGAGAACATACGGCTAAAACGACGTCGTACTTGATGACAAAGCGGTGCTCATGCGACATCGGGGGGCATGGATATGGCGACTGCCGTTCAAGGCGACGCCGATGCGTGATCGATTATGTAGTAGTCCCACTTGTAGACATCTAATGCAATGAATCTTACATTCAGACATGCATTGTAACATGGCGGGCGAAGGGATGGGAATAAATTGTTAATAAAAGAGACATGTGCTACTGCAGCTAGATACCAGCCTCCATCGACAGCTGGCCGCCAGCTCGACCTGGCCCCATGGTGGGGCCATACGTCATTTAACCTCAGATCAGCTTGTTCTCAGCTGGCTGCTAGCCCCCCGAGCCATGTACCGCACATGTCGACTGCACCTGGCCACCAGGTGCTTGCCAATTGGCGGTGTAGATGGGGGATCATTTCCATTGAAAAGCCTTAGTGAACTCAAACATGACTCGGGCCTGAGTCGAGCAGGCAACCTCCACGTAACTGAACAGATCTCGCGTACGTGCTGGGGATGCGGACCCTCCGCTACCGAGTCGTTGGTGTGCGGCATCCTTTGGTGAGTACTTGGGTGAGTAAATGAGCGGCCGCGTGTCTTGTTTACCATCTCCTTGTCCCGCTCTGTTTGGCAACACCCTCCCTTTTGTAATCCTCATCCCTTGCTCATCCCTCACGTTCTATGCAGCCACCCGACCCCGTACCGGGGCTCTACCTCCTTCCCCTGGACGACTCCTTCTTCCCCCCAAAACGGATCGCATTACCCCCAGGCACGCGAGTCCGCATTGGGCGGCAGCTGAATCAGAAGAGCGCGCCGGGTGCGGGGAACGGCGTGTTCGAGAGCCGTGTACTGAGCCGGCAGCATGCGGAGGCATGGGTGGAAGGTGGAAGGGTGCGTACAGTTTCATTCACTGCAGGATATTAATTCAATATCTTTTGGGGTAGATTCTTATTCGGGACGTCAAGTCGTCTAACGGGACGTTCGTGAATGGCGAGCGGCTCAGCCTTGAAGGCGCAGAGTCGGACGCATTCGAGCTCCGGAGCGACGATATCCTCGTAAGTGGTCTTTTCCCATTTCCCATTTCTCATGCGTGGAGGGAATGCGCCGCAGCGCGCAGTACCTCATCCCTCGTGCGCGGCGCGTGTTCTGGTACTCTGAAATACAGCGGCCGCGTCGTTGGTGTGTTGATTTAACGTCGGCGCGGTATTATGCGCGTCCATTACGTGCTACGTGGATAGTGGGGAGGCTAATCATCTCCTCCATGGCCGCCGACGCAAATTTTGCGCGCGCGACCGATGCGCATTGGCTTTCGGTCGAGTACTATAATGTGCATACGACTCCGTTTGGGCGCATATTATTTGCACGGCTCCTTTTGCGCATGCCGCACTTTCGGCGGTGTTTTTTGGTCGCAGGACGGCATACCCTTTTCGGGCTTTTTTGGTCTTCTCTCTCATCCCTCGTTTGCGGCGTGCTTCTGTGCGTGCGTATTCAATGCCCAAGAGGCACGTTCCGGGGGGTAGCAGGCGCATCCCTCCCCTCATATTTGGACATTGGACGCCCCAGCGCATATTTTGTCTGGCGGTCGATGCTCATCGGGTTTCGGTGGAGCACACTATGATATGCCCGTGCACACAACTATCTTGGGCAGCGACTCTTACACGCATATTATATGCTCAGTTGTCACAGACGAATGTGCATGTACCCGAGGGGGGAGGGAGGTTTGCATGCATATCTGTGCAACGCAGCGCATCCTTCGCGTCTCTTAGATCTGGGAGATTTTTCTTTCTTTCTTTCTTTTGCACGGCGGGGCGGAGGCGCAGTTGCTGAAACCCATGGGCTGCACGACTTCTTGGCTCCCCCGTAGGCCGGCAAGTCACCTTTCGACTTGTGTGCGGTATCACTTAGATGCACCCTTTCCGGCGGTATGGTACGGGATACGCACTTGTCCACTTTCGTGGGCGAAGGCTGCATGCAGTAAAGCTATTTACTGCATCTTCTGCAGATGCAAATCTGGGCCCTGACACTGCCGCGCGCTCAGACTATCTAATCTTCATGATTTTTTTTTTTGGCCACGTTTCTTCATCCGACAATCTGATACGCCCATTTTCTCCCTTCCTTCTCATCCCTCCTCTCCTTTTTTTTCACCTCCTTCACCTCCCAACTCCACCCACACACCTACTCACCATACCTCCCCATTCCCAGGAATTCGGCATCGACATCGTCGGCGAGCACGGCGAAGTCGTCCACCGCAAAGTCGCCGCGCGCGTCACATGCGCCTTCACCCCCGCCGACGCCGCGCGCGCCGTACGCGCCGAGACGCGCGTCTACCCGCCCCCATCTGCCTCTTCGCCAAACGCACCGAACGCCCCTCCGCCCGTCCCCCCGCTGCCGCCTAACATCTCCGGCTCTTCCATCAATAATAATTACAATAATAATAACGGATACGACTACACCTCCCCCTCTGGCGGCGCGGGAAGTGGAGGAGACAACCCCGCCGCCCAACAACGGCGTCCGCAATACGCCGCGGGCCTCGCGGGCATGGGCGGCATGGGCTCGGAGCGCATCCGCCCGAAGAGCATGGATTTGGATAGTGTGTTGGCGAGGATACGGGACGGGGGGGCGGGTGTGGGTGGGGGGCCGCAGCAACTTGCGAGTAACCCGCCGTTGCGGTTGCCGGTGTTGGGTTTGGGCATGGGGATGGGGTCGCCTGTGCCGCCTGTGACGGCGGTGCAGGCTGGTGGGAAGGATGGGGATGGGGATGAGGATGATGCAAGTGGAAGTGCGAATGGGGGCAGTGCGAATGGGAGTGCGGATGGGACGAGTGGGAAAGAGAGAGAAGAAGAAGACGCTGCGCTGGCGGCGCTCAGAGCAGAGCTGGCGAGTACGCAGTCGGCGCTGGCGGAGGCGGTGAGGAAGGCGGAGGCCCTTGTACCGAATCTCGGTTTCTTGTCGTCTTTGCCTTTCGAGGCGGCGAAGGAGCGAGGAGACGTCGAATCTGAATCCACCACCACCACTTCCGGTGAATACGATTTTTTGACGATGCTCATTGCCGATGCTGACTTGCTCATGGGTAGACACAGACTCCGACGCTGACGCACGGCCACCGCAGAACGACGCCGCACCCGCACCCTCCCCGTCCGCGGCCGTACCCGTTGAACCCACGCCAGACGACGCCGCACCCTCCCCCTCCCCACTCCACTCTAACGCCCTCTCCCTCCGCGCCTCCCTCACTGCCCTCCGCGCCGAGGCGTTCGCGTTGCAGCGCGCGAAGACGCGGAGGCCGAGGGCGGGCACGGTGACGGTGGGGTCGTACGCTAGCGCTACCGTGAAGGGACATGGCGCGGGTGTGGGGACGGTGAAGGTGATCGGGAAGAGGAGGGCGAGAAGGGTGGGTGTGTTGGAGGCGCTTGATATAGAGATTGACGAGGGAGAAGAGGAGGAGGAAGGGGAAGGGGAGGGAGAGGGAGGGGAGGAAGATTGGGTAGACGACGTCGATTTCCGTGCGGAGGTGGCGGATATAGGGCCACCCTCGCCGGCGTCGTCGCCGCGCGCGACGACGTTCCGATTTGGTGGCGAGGGTGGGGGAGGAGGTGCGAGGCTGAGGGGGGTGTTTGATGAGGATGGGGATGTCGAACCGGAGGAGGGGTTGCTCTCAGCGGCTGTGCACGAGGAAGGAAGAGAGAGTGGGGATGGGCGAGAGGGAGAAGGATGGGGTGGGGGAGAGCGAGGAGAGGAAGAGGAAGAGGAGGGAGAGGCACACCTTGCTGCGCTCTCGGCGCAGCTCGACGCGCTGGCGGTGCAGCTTGGGACGCTGCATGGGCGGTTAGGCGCGCTGCAGGAGGCGGCATACGTCTCCTCGGCCCCCGACTACGCGCGTCCCGAATCAGTGGGGAGTGCGGAGCTGGGAGGTACGTTCGTCGAGGGAGGGACGACGAACGACGCAGACAGCGAAGGGGAAGGAGCAGGAGGGGAAGGGAGACTGGCGGGCTTGGAGGGAAGGGTGCGTGCGCTCGAGGGTGCGGTGACGAACGCATCCGCATCTGCAGAGGGCTCTCCGACTCCCCTTTCCACCGCTGCAGACGCGCCTTCTTCCTCGCCCACAACACCCGCTTCCACGTCAGGAGACGCACACGAAGACGCCGCGGCGATCCAAGCGGCCCTGGCTACGGGCCTCGCGGCGCTCAAAGCCGAGTGGGCGGCGTTCCGTGCGGAGGTGGCGTCGTACACTCCTATGCCTGTGCCTGCGTTCGCAAGGGGAGTGGATCTCGGCACGGGAGCTCACGACCTCGGCGTTGGGGCTTACGACCCGTACGCGCCCCCGAGCGCCACAATGGCCTCGTATGGGCCGACGACAACATTGAGGAGGAGGAAGGTGCACGACCCTACCGCAGACTTGGAAGACAGCGAGGAGCCGGATTCGGGGTCGGGGTCGGGCTTGAGCTCCGATGGAGAAGCGGACGATGGACACAGGCGCGAGGGGCTGCGCGCCCCGTACCACGTTCGCCGGGGGATGGTGGATGGGGACGACGACGAGGGGCGCGTACCGGGGCGCTGGGGGCTGCTCACGCCAGAGGGGAGCGTGCGCGGGGACGGGGTGGGGAACGGGAACGGGAACGTCACCTCCTCCGTCTCCGTTGCCACTCCTACTGCCAAGTCATCGTTCTGGGATGCCACGGAGAACGGTGCCGGGATCAAAATCAATGGCACGTCTCTGCACGCTGCGGGTGCGCCATCTACCGAATCTCGAGGGGTGGCGCACACGAGGACAGAGAGCACGCCGCACACGGAGAAGGAGGGGGTGCGTGTGCAAACGGATGCGGAGCAGACGCTGCTGCTCGCTGGCGCGGTGGGCGCCGGGATTGTGATTGTGGCTGCGGCGTGGTGGGGCGCGTAACGCCCTCGCTCACGCTTGGTGGTATTTTACCACTGTGTCCGACACGTTCTCGTGCGCTGTTAAAAGGTTTGCATGACGTTTATGATTTCAAGTTATCTTTATTCCATGATCACGACTCTCTCTGTCTCTTCCTCTCTCTCTTGCTACACTTGCTATCTCACGGAACGGAATCGCATTTTAATATTATAGTCGCAGATAGTTATGGAATGTTTATAGCTTAGATACCCCGGTACCTACTTATATCACTCGGTAATCGTTAATATTTTTGTGGAGTGTGAGGAGAGAATATAAAGAAAGCAAGATAATGAGAACCGACCATCGTGCTCTCAGGTTCGAAACCACGAGACCCGAACCTTGCGCGAGAAAAATTGTAATAAAGCCCTCGAACGAATTCAACGTGCGTCAAAGCGTGTTTGTGTCCAAATGGAGCTGATGCACTTCATAATTAGTCTCGCTCGCGCCTTGTCTTTATCTGTGCGCTTTGGCCCTCTGTCCCACTGCCTTTTCTATTTCCTTCAGAACCTGATTGCGGTGCGATGCTTCAGTCCTCCTTGTAATTCTGATTCATCGAGTCTGATTTTTCCCAAGCTGCGGATCCTACTATCTCAAAGTTCAAACGCGTCTCTTCCTCTTGTCTCCCTGTGCCACCCGCATGTTATCCAGTCTACAACGAAGCCCATCCCCCATTCCTCCTGCACCCTCTGCAGTCCACTGGCAGGACTCCTCGCACTTGGCCCAAGAGACCATTGAACGGAACGTTCACGCACACGCGCAGCATCAGGACAGGCAACTCAGTGGTGCATCCGACAAAGTACCACGCCTTGTCGATCTAGTCGCAAATCGCTTGGCCACAGCGGATACCAAGACCGTTCAAGCCACTCTAGCGGATATTCCGCCTGTAATATTGCAAAATAATATCTGGGGGTGGCATCAGTTGCCATACACCATCCTGCGCCATACTTTGCTTCGCCTCTTCTATGACAGTGCGGAGGAAGGAATTGAATGGGATCAGTCGACGTCGGGTGAGATTCAAGTCAAGATCGATGAATGGTGAGGTTCTTCCTTTCGAGTTATATTTTCGAAGTAGCTAAGGCTTCTTTTTAATTTTAGGATTCTTTGCAACGAAAAGTGGCTTCTGAATGCCGATCAGCGCCAGTGGCAGCGCGGTTTGGTCACACTTGACGACGCGGAGCATGTCTTCCCGACTACGTCCTAACAAATTCGGAGCGCTTCATTACGCGGCCAGACCGTCTCCCAGGATTCTCGATTCTTTCCCTCGCTAGTGCGCCACGCATCGCCATACAGCCTTCCACCGCCGCATTCAAGCGAAACTTCTCTCGTATGTCGGACAAACTATTGCAGAATTTGGATTGGAGCAACCTTCTCGTCGCTGGGGGAATCGTCCTCTGTTCATTAATGGCAGGGTATGGTCCAGACTCTCGCGGTCCATGGACTTCGTCGGACATTGACATATATGTGTATGGTCTCTCTCCGGAGGACGCCAACAAAAAAATTCGCCACGTCTTTGAGACGTTCTGCTCAAACTTACCCCCGGAGACGCGCACTTTCGCCGTCAGGAACTCAAAGACAATTACGTTCTACGCCAAGTATCCCCTGCGTAGACTTCAGATCGTTCTCAAGTTGCTCGCGTCCCCTCGCGAGGTCTTGCTCAACTTCGATCTTGATATTTGTGCGATGGGCTGGAATGGTTCTAATGTTTGGATGCTCCCTCGTGCCGCTCGGGCTTTAGAAAGTGCGCATTTTTTGCCTCGTATCGACTCACGCTCAGGTTACTCTCAATAAGCGGGTTCGAATGTCTTCACTATGAACCTAATCTACGGCCATTATCTCTCTGAACGTCGTGCAAGTCAGCCTCAGCGGTTTGTGGTTATATTATCTCGCGGGTTCGCTCTGTTTCTCATTTTTCCTTTCGTTTTGCTGTGCAGCGTCTTTAAATATGCCAGCCGGGTTCGTCCACCGTTTCGTTTCATCTGGATTTAAACCTACTTGCTATCGCAGGGATATGGCCTGCGCTTTCTTCCTTCTTACCTTTCGTGTCTGCAAACGGCCAAGAATATTCCGTCTGGTGAAACGCCTCCGTCGAATCTCGAGTTTGGACCAAAGACTGGCTACGAACCACTTACAACTATCCTTTCCAGGCGCTTTCCCCGAGAATATTTCCTGGATATAGTCTATCCGGCTTCGCGATGTTGATGCGACCAGTAACTCTTTGGGAGATGGGAAAAACCCGAGAGCTGACGTGCGCTCCTCCGCCAATTTTTTTTTGTGAGCCGCTGACTGATCCACTCGATAGTGTACAGGACCAATGGTCGAATGATTCCTCATACGAAGACACGGTACGACTGTATCCCATCAGCTGCTGCAAATTTTCTCATGAGTATCCGCAGCCTGCCAAATCTCCTGATCCTGAGTAGTCATCATTCAACTGTCTCTCCGAATCCTTTGGAGCTGATTCTCTTGTGCAGGTACCCGTGGGATGAAAGATTCACTATCACTGGGTATCTGTTTCATATTCATGAAAGCAATGTCAAGGAGGTAACCCAATGGGTTCGTACTGACCCGAATCGTCTGAGGAGACACGGTGTCGAATTTGGGTACGAGATTGCCGACCTCGTACAGCGTGTCTCTGGCGCACCCACCCTGGAAATCTTACTGCACCCTCAGCACGACTTGTGTTTGCCGGTGCTTCTTCCCTGCGATTTCGCCGTTTACGCGAACGACTCGGACGTCGTCAGCCAGGCGCAGGCGAACACTAGTTTGAAGGAAAGAAAGATTCTGGAGCCGGCTGTTCCTGGCTACAACTTCTTGGGCCTTCCTGGCGAAAAAAGGAGGGATTATTTGTGTGGCGAATTACCCCGGATATGATGTGGCAACAGCTCGACCGACGCATCGACGAGTAAGCATTCCAATTCTTCCGGTGTCTTGTTCCTTACTTCGTCGCAGAATATTGGAAGTTTTACATGCCTTTCGCCGTGTGAATGCATCTCTACTAGGAGAGAATCTGCAGGCAGAGCGCCTCAGTCGGGAGCTTGGTAGACGGGAGGCTCGAAGAAGGGACGAGAGCGAATTTGATTCTTTCGCTCGGTGGGTGGGCACACCACCGCTAGATATTAGACGTCCTGAGAACAATAATTGGGAATAATTCATTAGACCATTTATGTAGTCATTTACGATTCCACATATGATACTTCCGATCGCGACATGAATACAAGTTAGTTGTCGACCATTATCTGCCATACTCTATACCAATTCACCCAACCACAGGTTATACCTCACTGACTCAGTAGCGGATGGCCCGCGTGCTCTACCTGTGGGCGGGGAACCTCGGATTTCAGAGCAGGTGCCTGTTCGATTCAGGCCCGACTCATATCATTAAGGTCCAGAACTTTTTAAACATTTCCTTCCTTGGCTTTTTCCCCTTCAGTCCATCTCGAACCCAACCAACCCACGAATCAACTAACTGTTCCGTACATACATTCCAATCTTAAGATGACGCCACAACCACTTGCTGTGAAGTTCCAAGTTCCGAGCTAATGTATTCCACGCAATTTGGAGCTACACACCGACTCGGTGGCGGATGGTCGCACCTACATGAAATGTATACCGACTGTGGTGAGATTTCGGTGGAAAACGCCTGTTCAACTCATGCTCGGGCCCCGAGGGGAACGCTCTCATGGTACTTTTATATTCCCTTGCGCAAGATTCTGATTACCTCGAAGTTTTATTTTCATGGATTCAATGAATGAACATGTCTGTCACCGTAGCTCGTCAACTATCAGCTGAATTTAAATTCAATGGAGGCCCCTCCGTAGCGAGACCTGGAGAAATTGCAGCGGCTCTCCTCTCACTTCAATCTCATCTCATTGCGAGCATAAAGTACGTAATCCTCAGCAACATCAAGTCTGGAGATTGTGAATTGCCGTTATCAAAGTATGTGTACACCAAACGAAAGCCAAAAGAAAACACACGCTGTACACATCCTCCAAGAGCCCAGCTCCTTTAAACGAAACTTTTGATTCCATTCCAGACCCGTCGTCTCTTCCACCGCCTCGTCACCTCTCCCTCCACCCTTTTCCGAATGCCCTCATCGTCTCTATCTGAATACAGCGGGCATTTGCGGCACTTTGGCTGTGTGCAGCGTCCATCTCCCTTCTCGATGAAGTGATCGCAGAAATGGGTCCTCCAATCGTGTCCGAGGCTGGCATGGCAGATGTGGCAGTATTGGGCGCGGCAGCGGCAGGTGCAGTGGTTGCATCCGCCGTCCTTGACAAGGGGGGTGGAACAAGAAGGACACCTGTATATTAGGGATTTGTCCTGTAATTTAAAAAGAAGATGGTTAGTGAGAGAAGGTTATGTGCAGGCGAGCATCAAACATACCACTGCACGTTCAATCTCTAACCTGAGATTGTCTGTTCTGCACTTGTGTTCGTCTGCAAGCCCGGCTCGAAAATGGGACCCACAGCCGTCTGGTGGCAGGCACGTGAGAAAGTCGCATTCCGGGCAGTGGAAGCGCTTTGACTTTTTTGTTGAAGACGAAGGAGACCTGACATATGAAGTGATACTTTTCAGCCTGCGTCTGAAGCTGCTTCCTTCACTACTCTGTGGCATAGGCTGATGCGCTGCCTGCTCACGGTCGTCCACAACGACATAGCTGCACTGTGCACATGTGATGAGGGGACGGCCTAATCCCTGAAGCTGTCTGGTCGCTATTGCGTTGTCCCACGAGCGCCGCATTTGCGGGGAGAGGGAGTGTATGTCTAGGACTGAAGACTCCGCGTCAGGGTGTCCTTTGGAGGAGAGACAGTAGCAGCAGAGCGGAAATGTTGTTCGCGGATCGTAGGCGAGTGCAACGTCTCCGGTGAGCATGG
Source organism: Mycena capillaripes (assembly GCA_029204075.1). NCBI lineage: Eukaryota > Fungi > Basidiomycota > Agaricomycetes > Agaricales > Mycenaceae > Mycena > Mycena capillaripes. The sequence goes on from JARHKZ010000027.1 coordinate 681,962, forward strand.
CGGTTATCGTCCGTTCGAGGCATTTCAAACAGTACCAATGCCGATTTTCATCTACTCAAGTACACGCAACTCATGATCAGTGTTTAATAATTGAAATTTATATACGTACCATTGGAGCAAGATACAAGATCGCCCAGCCAGATTTCACATATGCTGCAACTTTCGGATTCCGTAGACGCCGGCCAGATTTCATCATCGACTGTGCTACGACTTCCAGATTCTGCAGACCCCGGCCGGATTTCATCGTCACACCTTTCGGATTCCGCTGACCAGAAGCGCGACCACGATTTCCAAGCCTCGGCGGCGGCGTTGGAAGCGGCATAAACCAAGTCGGAGAGCCATTCGACGCCAAAGACCCCTGCGATGGAGATCCCAGTGGCTACCAAATCAATCCATGTAGTCATACACGACAGCTGGTGCAAGAGCTGGCGCTTGTAATTGGAATTTATTTGAGGGAGAAGAACTTGAAGTCGACAAGTGGCCGGAGCCCTGTGATCGGATTAGCAGGCACTGTCCAAGAACTCGAACAGCACGAGGCTCGAAGGAGGGAAGGAAGGACCAAAGAACGGATATGACAATCACCGCAGAGCATGACAGATGGGTAAACAGAGCACGCCATTCGGCATTAGTACATTACGTTTCGGAGTCCGGCAGCGTTCAAGAGGTTTGACCGCAACGTCATAAGTAATCGACTTGGACTCGGAATTATTCAAATGCAGGATGCGCAGAAATTAAAGTGGTTTGGATACTAGGTCTAAGTTGGCTTTCTTTTCGTGGTCTTCAGGCCCCCATTTGATTACAGTTATATCAGTGTACATGGTTTTGTATGGGTTGTGCGTACCACCTTGAAATGCTTAACAGTGTTATGGTTCATGGACAGGAAAACAGGAAATACAGAAAGAATTTATTAGGAGAGCATCGCACCCACCAACAAGCATGCGATCACACCCGCTACCATACTCGCGCTCTCCTGAGACGCCCGGTTAGTGTTGGAACCCAAAAGCGCCTGGCTAGCCGTAGCAGTCGCAATAAACGAGGCCCATGCAGACCTCGTCGCAGCAGGAATAGCCGACGTCCCCGCGGTCGTCGAAGACCCAAAGAAAATTTCATCTCCGCCCGGCAAAAAGTCGTTCGCCAGCGTCGTATTCTCCCCACCCACTACGGCGTTGTTCCCCGACACCGTCCCGTTCAAATTTGAGCCAAGCACAAATTCGCGCAGGAACACCAACGCCTGCGAGGGCTTCCACAGCGGCACGAGGTGGCCCGCGCCATCGAAGAGCAGATAGGTCACACCTCGCTCCTGGTGCACGATTCCGGCAAAGTTCCCATCGTCGTCGAACCACGGCGTGGACGGCTTGCGTGTGAAGCCCTGCGTGCCTCCGAATGTCATATTTTGGATGATCACCTCCGTCCCGCGGTGCTGCACGAGCGCGTCGTCGTTTCCAGAGTAAAAGACAATCGAGACATTGTTCGCGGTCGCGTTTGTTGCGAGGTCCGAGAGGAACGCGATCGGCTCGACGGACGGGTCGCCGTACTGGTTCCCCCTGGAGCGGTTGTGCACGGAACCGAAGGGGTAGTTGAAGTTCCGGATCCAGTCCTTGGAGGTGGGTGAGTGCAGCGCGGCACGTGTGCGGTTGTCGTTGAAGAATGTGGACGCGTTTTTGAAGGGCTCGGGATTTGTCGCGTCGGGAACGTCGTACACGTCGAATTCGCCGTTCGCTTTGATAATCCTCATGGATTAGAGTGCAGTATCATATCTGTGAGGGGCACTTACACCATGGGAAAGTGAAATTGACCGCATAGTCGATCAGTTCATCCAGCAAGAAGCAGCCGTAGAAGGGATCAATCGTCCCGTTTGCGCGCCCAGACAGGTCACGCTTCCATTGCTGGTTCTCCGCCTTCCGTCTCTGATGCAGATCGGATCGTTTGGAGAGTGCGTCCCGGCCGTGCACCTCGGCGAATCTGGAAGAAACGGAGGCGTGCAATGTTCTTGCACGATCCTCGGTGGGGTTGAAGAGCGACTGGCTGAGGACTGAATTCGAAGTAGGCCCGACGAGATTCAACGTCGGGAAATGACCGCTTTGCGGGTAGGTCAGGTTTAAGTCAAATCCGCACAAGTGAGTCCTGTGAACGGGATTGAGTCCCCTATTTCGAGCCGTTGTACAGCGTCAGGACGCACTGCTCGCGGAAGAACTCAAAAACTTGTTGGTCATAGCCGATGAGTGCAGGGTAAGTCTCAATCACGTTGAGCTACAGGTTCAAGTTGGCAGTCGCTTGTCAGTCTTGTCCTGGATGTTGAAGCTAGGTGCTTACAATTGGAAGATGTTCCACAGTAGCTTGAGAGCCGAGCGAACCATCTCCGATGGCAATTTTGCGCAGTTTGACCGGCGGGTTTGTAGTCTGGAAAATATGTTTTGTGATGTAGGGCTGCCGCGGAGACTTTCGTGAGCAAAATATGGGGAAATTGAACAGCGCGACTTACAATGTATGTACCCGCGTAACTCTCTCCCGTCAGGAACAATGGTCGCGTGGCGAGGCTTGGGAAGACCTTGACGAGGTTCGACAAGAAGCCAACCTGAAAACAGGGTGTTTGGTCAGACCTGAATCTGAGAAGAGCTTGCAACGTACAAAATCCTCTCCAGTCTGATCCTCGTCAGGTACTGTACGAAATAAGGAAGTATGCGTGAGATGAGCAACAAGACGCGGAATGCGTACCGTAGCCTGTCGAATCCGAGGTCGAGAAGCCGGTGCCTAAATGTATTTATTTCCTTGGGACGAGTAATGAGGAATATTAAGAAACTCACCGACGGGTTGGTCGATCCAGATGGTGTCCGCAAGGGTGTTCCAGCTGAAACCATTGATAAACCAGCTATTATTGGGCTGGAGATGGATTGGGCCGTTCTGCCAATGTTGTGGCTCTCAGTACATGCGCAGGATGCCGTGTGTGGTACGCCGCATACCTCAGTGGTAAGAGCGATCATGCCGGAGGAGCCTGGGCTGATATGCCAAAATTCAACGCTTCCTGTCGGCATCGATTCCTATGTAGGACACTCACCCTCCCTGCAGCCAAATGATCCAGGGGTCAGTGTTATTCGCATTTGTCGGAGTAGTGAGGGAGCCGTTTTTTCCGGCGTTTTCGAACGCCCAGAAGAAGAGCGTGTCGTTAGGGTGTCCTGCGCGGTTCACCGGAATGTTGCCTGCGAAGTTGCGCGGGAGCGTGCCGGTTATATTAGGCAGCTTTTCGGTCACTTCGAAGTCTACAAAATCATTCAGAGGCATGTCAGTGCATGTTGCTTTGGGCGGAGGAGACACTGGTGAGGTTTTGACTCACAACGTTGCCATTCGGGACTGAAGGCACCTTGTGGCTGCCCAGGCCACGCATGAGGAAACGAGTTTGGTATGCTGTTTGTTCCCTGGCCGAGAATGCTGGAGGATAGCCCGACAGAAATGAGAAGCACAGTGAGGGTATGCATGACGGCGAGGGTGCGCTGACTCCGCAAAGAAACGGTGAAGCGGAAGCGAGCTTTTTACATACACTCAGCGAAGGAGCAGAAAAAATGGCGCAATTCGGAAGCGCGATAAGACATGGGAGCACGAGAGGGTCAAGGGCATCGTGACCAGTCCACCAGGTGCAAGGGTCCGGCCATGCAGATAAATAGCACCGGAAGACTCATTGAACTTCGAGAAGTCGGATGGCATCTCGGCAAAGAGGTAGATGCAGTGGAATTCTTTCAGAAAAGAAGGGTTCCAGGAGACACGCCGATTCGCAGCGGATTTACAACGGATTTCGCAGAGTTGCGACATGTCGAACGATAGTGAAGTAAGTTTTCGTTAGAGGGCACGGATGAGGCGCGATATCATGATGAAAGCGGCGCGCCGCATCCAAACCGAATGTACGGTTCATAAGAATCAGCCATGACATCATATTGAAGGATGCGCACTGAGAGCTTTCAGAGACGAGCTGAAGCCAAAAAAAAAAAGAGCCTAGGTCGCACTTCGCGAAGAGTGGCAGGCTTGGTGCAGAGGAGAACACAGCCGTCTTTATTCGGCGATGCCGCGGGATATAAACAATTGTGCAATCGTCATCTCGACTCCATCCGAGTCGGCTATGTCGCACAACGCTCGCTTCCCGAGCTCCTTCCTTCTCCCAGATGACTAGTACTACCCAGATAAACGAGCTTCAAATTCTCCTGCGTTCCACTCGTGCACCGCCGGAGGCTTCCAAATTCCAGCGGATACTAATCTCTGCTGCACTGGTTGAGCTGGTGCGATACGATATCGAGATAGAGAGGCTTCAAAACGAACTGGCGGAGATTATATCTGAGCGGGATGCGCTCGCATTCTGTGCTGAAGGATGTCGAAGCCTATTCTCGCCGATTCGCCGCCTACCTACCGAATTGCTGACGGAGATCTTCGGGATGTGTGCGCCATATGAAGGACTCGCATGTCAACTATCCGAATACACGACTCCGGCAGAAGAATTGGATCGCCTTGCCAAACGTTGCCTGCTGAATCTTCTCCCGAGGCAATTCCGTGATTCTGGGACACAGTCAACGAGGATGTTGAGATTATTTTGGCACGCGGACAATGAGTTTCCACACTTGAAGTTGCAGTGGCACAATTGACAGGACGTTTTTTTTTCCAACGTTAAACAGTTGGATTTTTTCGATCCGGTTGAACGTACTGGAATTAGAACGTATATGCTATGCTTTCGCATCGCTACACAGTTCTGTGGCTTACAAGGACGAAAAGGACTATACGAATGCCACCTGGGTGCGTCCATCCTCAAACTGAACATGACTGCTGTCTTATGGTTCCTCGTGTACTGCAGCCTCGAGCGCAGACCGCCAGGGACGATTATGATAATCCAATCCATTCAGGCTATGTTTGAATCTGGGGTGCTTCAACGAAGAACAATTTGCAGTACCACCGCCGCAGCGGCCCTTGCATACGTGCACAATGAAATGAGCTCGCAATAGAAGAACTCTGATTGACGAGCGCTGGACAGAGGAGAAGAATATAAACGCCTGTAGTTGTCCGTGAAGAACAGATAAAAAGACTTGTAGAAGCTAGTAACCATCACAGCAACCCCTCCCCGCGGAGATGAATTTTTAACAGGATGTCTTGGATAGCGCTCATGATAACTTCGAAAGAAAAAGGTGGGTCAGCATTCTCTGTATGACAATCGAGGAGATGGTGCCATAATAGAAGTAACTTGGGAAACTCAAGTGGACTCACAATTGAGCTGCTGCGTATCCATGGTACTGACATAGTGCGCATATATCTGCTTCAATGCTGCGCTTTGGTTGAGCGATACGAATCTGTATAGGAGGTAGTCGCACGCGGCGTCGTAGTTGGCTCCGCCTGTGTAGTCGGGAAAATAGTCTGCCTGACGAAGCGATTTAGCACCGAGGAAAATGGAGGGAGTACCATGAAAGCATATGGCAAAATCGACCGCCTGGGAACCTGCGAGCGGAGGGCAATGGAGGGAAGAAAAAGTGGGGCGAGCGGGGGAATAATATCCAGGCACGCACCAGTGGACTCCGCTCGAGCTTCTCCGAAAAGTTGTCTACATTCAGGATCAGGATGATGTCTGTCTTGACGAACCATGGCGAGTTGCAAATTGAGTCAAACTCCGTCAGAGACTCTTTCAGGCGATTCTGTGCTTCCGGGGTCAGTATCAGAATGTTACGGGGAACAAGGCGGGCAGGCAGGACGCCAGCGTCGTGTTGTAGGTCAAGATTATTGATCCTTGGTGAAGCAACCCACGGGACGCGGAACTCCTCCCAAATGAGGACGTAGAAACAACACAAACATACCACACTTTCGTCTTCATACAGCATTTGATCGTAGTCGCTCAAACTGGCGCAGAACAGGATCGCCTTGACGTTGTCGAAGCAGTGAAGCCACTTCTTCCGCTCAGACCGCTGGCCACTTGGGTCAAGAATATTGTACGTGAGCTCGCCGACCTGTTGGTATTGTTAACACGAGGCCTGTTATACCGGCGAAAGGGAAACACACCTGTAGACAGGTCTCCGAAAGACCTGTGTTCTTGACTCGACTGCGCAGGATATCTTGGTCTGTCGGTAGGTAGTCTGGTTTTGCAAGACGGTCGATAGAGTTGAAGTGGTAGATAACATCATCGTTGAGCAGGAACTCGCGCCTGCGACGGACGGCTTCTTTGACGCCTGGGTCTGCGCACAAGGAGTTGAGACTTGTGAAAAAGGGCGGGAGAGCCCGCAGACATACCGCGCCAAAGGTCACGAATGGCGTCGGCAATATCGCTCGGGAGGACGTCGTTTATCTGCGCAGGAAGGGACAAAATAACCGCCCGACGTGCGTCATTTTGCGGGGCAAGCGAAATGTCGAGTTGTGGCAGCGCCTCGAGCACGGCACTTCAGAGACGGTAAGCACAGAAATGGCGTGAAACCAGCTCAGTCCTACCGCATCTCCTGAACAATGTTAGTGAAAATAATTTCCTTGTACGCTGCTCGCTCTCCGGTGCTCTAGCCCCCGTCGTGGAGGAGCCTGATTTGCCTCAACAGCTTCGACTGGTCCAACCCTCCCGCACTGAGAAGCAACACGTTTATTTCCTTCTTGGCCCGCAGAGAGTGCAGTCGGAGCTGGATCTCGATCTCCTCGTTGCCTGGAAGAAGGGTCATTCTTCGGTTTGTCTCGAAACTGAGAAGAACTCGCGGGCCATGGCCTTCAAGGCCTCTCTTCGGGCACGAGAGCTCTGGATGCACCCCATCATGAATGTCTCAGCTTTCATCCAATGGGTCGTCGATGGGGCATACAAAAGGTGAAGTGGCTAATGAGGGAACGAGGAAAGACGCCTGCCGCTTGTGTTCGGCTGTAGTGAGGCACTGCAAAAGATGATCATTCGCGAATTTCCAGTGAACGACCGTTACGGCCCGAGAGTGCATAGCCACTGTCATCAGCCACAGCGCCCAAACAGAGATTTGTCGGTCATGGTAAGAGCACATCAAGGGTATCAAAAAGGTGCACAAGGAATTCCGTGTCTAGGAAAGCGACCAGGAGGAGCAGGTGAACTTAGCTGAGGGTCATGGCAAACAAATCACGACATTAGGTTGGCAAACAGGGCATGCCGCATCTATACAGCGAGGTACGAGCAAGATCGTATAGAGCGTCTGTCTACGAGAGACTACATGCCGCATGCAACTAAGCGGCAAGCCTCGGCTTGCTCTTGACGGATTATTCTACTGAGAAACCGGGCTTTCATGTGAAACCCCTGATAAAAATTTCGTGTTATTCGGAAGCCCGGATTCCAGAGGGTTGCTCACCGGCAGAGGTCCGAGGCGTACGCGGTTCGGCAAACAAGACACCGTGTCATAGCTACGGTAGCGGCATGCCACAGCTATGCAGATCGACGTAGCTTGTAGCCTGAGCTATCATGAGCAACATACATTCATGCCGGTGCTACATTGCACTTTGTATCCACCCGCCGTGAATCTGTAACTGGACTTCCTTGTTAGTTGGAAACGGTTCGAAGCTACCACAACGTACAAGGTTATCCGACAGGGAGTAAAAAAAAGATCTGGACAATGATACATAAAGTGGAATGGGAAGGCCGCGATCTTCGAAATCCGTCATGATTTTCTACTGGTGTATGACTGGTGTTCAAGTGACCGAATGACCGAACCAAGCGCAAACATTTTTTTCCCCGGTCAGAAGAACTGCTTGCGAGATTGGAAAATACATGCCTCAGTGGCCTCATGTACTGTCCCGGCGTGTATGGTAGCAACTGTAACACATAATGGGGGCCCCAAATGTTGCCTAAATGGCAGCTATAACACAGAAAAACAAACTTTTAGAGACCGTTTAGGCAAAATTTCGGCCCTGCAGGGCCACAAATCCCCTTTTTGGGAAGGTTTTGCACCTAATAAGGCAACCCGTTGCTAACTTTTGAAGTTATGTCAACGTAACACACTTTCAGCCGTTGCTATGTACCATACACGCTAGGACAGTATGCGCGGATAGGAAGCGTGAGCCGTCATCAATCATTGTTGTAACAAATTGTTGCCACGGACAATTAATGTAAAATACTGTCCCGGACAATACCTTCGCAATATGCAGACAAACATGTTCCTCTGTCAATTTGTGGTCCGAATGTCGACAGCTGAGGATGCATCGACGATTCTTTGAACTGCGCCGCTGTGATCCCTTACGTTGCCGGTCCCCATAATGTTAAACTTGAAGTCGCGTCCACATGTCATGTGCGTCGCATGTGCGTCGGATCAAAAGCACCCACGTGAGCGTGAAGGGTCTGGTTCGTTTTGATGGGGATCAAACGCCTTTCTTCCTGTCCTTCCACCTCCTCCTCTGCACTTTGTGTTTGCAGTTTTGCCCTGTATTCTGCATCTTCTCGATTAATTAGGACCTCAACGACTTCCGAACGACCAGGATCCGGCCAGGATAAGGAAGCTCCTCAACACCAAGATCCAGGCGTCATGTGAGCTCGGCCAATACACCGATGCGCTGCATCTACTCCGCATACGTGCTTCTGCCTAGAATACCAATGCCAGCATTCCACGTCGCGTCAACGAGCAACATCGAGGTCTGTCAAGGTACGCACACAATCTATGTGCTATGTTTTGAGTGCGGGGCAGAAGCCACTGCTGACATCCGATGCTATTACGGTGCGTGTTCGTTGGCTAGTAGAAGCTGACGGGACCCTGAACAAGACTTTAAACGGTGATTTCAGCCACGAAGAGGTTTGACACCGTACGTCTCTGCAAGGCAATTGCAAGGGCCGCAGCCGGCGCTAGAGTGGCCACGAATAATATCAAGGTGACCGCATATGATCCTATCCTTCCCAGTGTGTCACTGCCGGATTCCGCCCATTGAAAGACGTGCAATGAAGGTCAGTAGATCTGTTCAGCCGTATCTCCCGGATTCTGGCCCACCGTTAGATGCCCTTCTGTCGGACTCTACACCCATATTCCGGTTCGCTACAATCAGACTATCTTTGAGGCTGTCGTGCTAACCTTTGCTCAGGAATGTCTGTGCTTGCCGCATCTGGAAGCTCACGGGTACGCAATGCAATGTGGTCGGCACCGGTGATCCCGATGCGTATTATTTTGTCATACGCTCGTTTTTTGCGAATTTGTTTAGCAGCGGTTTCGATCGATTTATTCCCATTTCTGCCGTACACGGGCGCCTCACTACATCGAGGTCTGAACACTATAGAGTGCTATGGGTGCTTTTCAGCTACGAGGCTACTGTGGTATTTTAGTCGCATGCCATCTGTAGCAGTCTGTAGCTCTTGCCTGTCCCTACAGAACAGGGGGTTAGCTACCAGGCTATCACAGCTATCTTGGCTACATTGCGCTACGTATCCCAAGCATTTTTTTTTTCTGATGACAGTCACATGGCCATTTAAGGAGGTGTGCGCTCGCAAGTCGCACGATGAGCGCTGAGTGATCCTTCTACGCAGTGGTCCAAAGTTCAACAAGTGATGCAGTGTCATTCAACAGTTAAATATGCAACCTCCATGTCTCGCAAAATTGAAATGAGGTTCGCAATATTTGGAATGAGCTCGTGGGGTTGAACTACGGAGTCAACTGGAGAGCGGCTCGGGCAGGGGGGGAGAAGATAAACGTCTGCAGTTGTCCGTAAAGAGTAGATAAAAGACTCGTATGAGCTGGTAATCCATCACAACAGCTTCAGCCCGCGGAGATGAATTTGTAACAGGATGTCTTGGATAGCACCGGTGACGTCTTAGAAAGAAAAGGGTGGGTCAGCATTCTGGGAACGAAAATCGAGGACATGGTGGAATGGGAGATTATAAAGGCCGTAATGGAAGTAACTTGGGAAACTCGAGTAAACTCACAGTTGAGCAGCTGCGGATCCATGGTACTGACATAGTGCGCATATATCTGCCTCGTTGCAGCGGTTTGGTTGAGCGATACGAACCTGTGTAGGAAGTAGTCGCACGCGGCGTCGTAGTTGGCTCCACCGGCGTAGTTGGCTCCGCCGGTGTAGTCGGGGAAGTAGTCTACCTAACGAAACGATTTAGCGTTGAGGAAAATGGAGGGAGCATCATGAAAGCGTGTGCAGACGAAATCGAAATCGACCGCCTGGTAACCTGCGGCTGGAGGGCAATAGAAGGGGGAAAAGTGGGGCAAGCACGGAAACAATATCCAGGCACGCACCAGTGGACTCCGCTCGAGCTTCTCTGGAAACCCGTCTATATTGAGGGACAGGATGACGCTCGTCTTGACGAACCATCGCGAGTTGCAAATCGAGTCAAACTCCCTCAGAGAGTCTTCCAGACGATTCTGGGTTTCCGGGGTTCGTGTCAGAATACTATGGGTTGAACATGGCGGGTAGGAAGGACGCCACCGTCGTGTTGTACGTCATGAAGCACCACACGGGATGTGGAGCCGTCCCAAAACGAAGATGCAGAAACAACACATACATACCACACTTTCGTCTTCATACAGCATTTGATCGTAGTCGCTCAGACTGGCGCAGAACAGGATCGCCGTGACGTTTTCGAAGCAGTGAATCCACTTCTTCCGCTCAGACCGCTGGCTACTAGGGTCAAGAAACCTGTACGTGAGCTCGCCGACCTGTGGGCATTGTTAGAATGAGGCCCGTTATACCGGCGAAAGGGAAACACACTTGTAGACAGGTCTCCGAAAGACCTGCTTTCTTGACTCGGCTGCACAGGATATCTTGGTCTGTCGGCAGGTAGTCTGGTTTTGCAAGACGGTCGATAGAGTCGAGGTGATAGATAACGTCATCGTTGAGCAGGAACTCGCGCCTGCGACGGACAGCTTCTTTGACGCCTGGGTCTGCGCACAAGGAGTTGAGACTTATGAAAAAAGGGCGGGAGAGCCCGCAGACGTACCGCGCCAAAGGTCACGAATGGCGTCGGCAATATCGCTCGGGAGAACGTCGTCTATCTGCGCAGGAAGGGACAAAATAACCGCCCGATGTGCGTCATTCTGCGGGACAAGCGAAATGTCGAGTTGTGGCAGCGCCTCGAGGACGGCGCTTCAGAGAGGGTAAGCGTGGAAGTGGCATGAAACAAGCTCGGTCCTACCGCATCTCCTGAACAATGTTGGTGAAGATGATTTCCTTGTAGGCTGCTCGTTCTCCGGTGCTGTAGCCCCCGTCGTGGAGGAGCCTGATTTGCTTCAACAGCTTCGACGGGTCCGACCCTCCCGCACCGAGAAGCAAGACATTAATTTCCTTCTCGGCCCGTAGAGAGTGCAGGCGGAGCTGTATATCGATCTCCTCGTTGCCTGGAAGAAGGGTCATTCTTCGATTCGTCTTGAAACTGAGAAGAACTCGCGGGCCATTGCCTCCAAGGCCTCTCTTCGGGCACGAGAGCTCCCCGTCATGGATGTCTCAGCCTTCATCCAATGTCGTCGATGGGGCATAAGTACAGAAGGTGAAGTCGCTAATTTGGGACGAGGAAAGAAGCCTGTTGCTTGTGTTCGGCTGTAGTGAGGCACTGCAAGAGATGCATTGAGTGGCATAGCCACTGTCATCTATCACAGCGCCATGTAGACGCAGTTGGTCTATATATGTAGACGGCTGTAGACTATGACTGTTTTTCCTGGACAAAAATACGATGCAAATCGATTTGCATCGCAATTGTATCAAACATCACGATGCAATTCACTGCAATTCAATTTTATTTGATGCAAGTCGATGCAATGTGGTGCAGAACGATGCATTCCGATTTTTTTCGATGCAGTCTGCGATGCAAATCGGTGCACTCTCAGCGTGCAGGCATTGTGATGTCCTGCACTGCACTGCATCGCATCGCATCGTTGCATTGCATCGTTCCACGATGCAGTTGAATGTTCATACACACAATGCATTTCGATGCAATCTGATGCAAATATCATCAATTGCACCGGATTGCATCGAAATGCCCGATGCAATTATCACTCATTGCATCGAATTGCATCGAACTGCACTGACGTCTCTGCATTGAATTACATTATTGCAAATATTTTTGCACGCAAACTTCCGATATTGGGATAAACCAACCACTTGTAAGGGCAACCACGAAGGCCCGAGGTACTCAGGGACTGACATGGGGGATCCAAAGGTTAATTGACAGTAGCTAAATATACAGAGAAGCATACCTGACGTGGGGGATCCAAAGAGAAGAAACTCTGAGGATTCCCACGTCAGCCGTGGGTATAAGTAAGCTACTAGCTAAGACCATGTGACCGGAGTGATCGGCAGATGTCCCGGGCTTGATCACACGCAAGGTGCCATCGGGTCACGTGCCGGTTTCCGGTACCGGTCCCGGTAGACCAGTGACCGGGAGAGCGACCGGAAGGATCGGAGGGGTCGGAAGGGCGTTGGATGGGGGTCGGGACGGGGGTTCCCCTGACACCACTCAAGCTTTGTTAGACCACAGGCGATCCGGAGAAAGCGAAAATTACAATTCAAATCTGGTGGTGGTCATCGCCAACTACCCTAGTAAATTTACATAAGCTGTTCTCCGCCTTGAAGCTGTCAAATACCATGTGAAGCTTTGGGCTGAACTCAGCTTCTTGTCCAGAAAACCGTGGAGCTTTCAAAAGCCAGCCTGGATCTCCATCTACCTCAAACGAGATTGCGCCAAGGAATTGGTCTGAGTGAATCTGGAGCTTATAGAACAACAGGAGCTGGTTTGTGATCCAGATAAAGACCAAAGATACCCTTACCTGACCAGCTGCACAGTACAACAGCCATCGGAAGGGTGAAAGGAGTCTCAAGCCCAAAATAGGAGAGAATCCGGTAAAAGAAACAGTTGTGATCGGCAATCAGTTGGAGCGTCCGCAAGGTGCATGGATTAGCATCGATGCAGTGCTGCTTCTCGATGAGAATGCAAATCCGGATGTCACCGGCGATGCAGTGCAATGCAATACAATGCAATGCAATGCAATTACCATGCGCTACAACCAAAACTAAATGCATTGCATTGCACCACCAGGTGCATCGAATTGCATCGAATTGCACCACATTGCATCGATTTTCACCAAATTTAATCGAATTACATCGCGGATCACGATGCAAATCGATTGCATCGTATTTTTGTCCAGAAAACACCGTCATAGTAGACAGACTCAGAGTGATGTAGATAGACATGCACAAACTGAGCTCGGTATCTGATCTGCGATTGGTCATTATTCATCAAATTGATTGCGGAGATCAATGATTAATTTGGGTGCGCCGGCACAAAAGAGTGGTAACCAACAGAGTTTTAGCAGAGGATTGTGTCCAATAGGGGCTGAGGTACGTCAACCGGGTAGGTGGAGATAGCCGAACCGCGTCTACATGACGTAGCCAGACGTAGCCGAACGTAGAAAAATCCACAACCTGCAAGGCGAACTTGCTCAGGAACTTTGCCTCCGGCCCTTGCAATTGCTCAACCGCCTCGACCCTTTCAGCGAGCCGGCGCTTTCAGAGACTACGAACACTGTCGGCGGGAATCCTCCCAAGGACGACGATTTCCTCGCAGGCATCGCACCGCGGTCCGATGGCCACTTACCTTGTTCCGACCTCCGGCATATTACGCTAGAGGTAGAGGGTGTGAAAGCTATTTCAGACGGCACACTTCTCGCTTTTATCGAGACGCGAACGGAGCCAGCTGTACAGCAGCTCGAGCATGTCGCGTTGTACCTGACGCGCCAGATGCAGCGCGATAGACCGGCGCTTCATTCTCTCATCGCTGACGGACTCGAAGTGGTGCTTCAGTATCCTGGCCCCGGGTATGAATGGTGAACGCCCACTTTTGCGTGGGTTCTGTTGCAAACAGACCGCTCAGTGATTAAATACGGAAGGAGAAATTCTGTTCACAATAATCATCGCATCGCGACTTTCAGTGACTTCCAGCTGATTAATTGTCGACTCAGATTCCGAAAGGTGCCTCGACGGCGGACAATATGTTGATGTTTCTAGTGGTGTTTGGGCCGAGCATTACATTAATACAATGCTGTATGTGGAGCCCAAATATAATCGCGAAAGGGTAAAGTCACTCACTCCTACTTACAGGGAGAATTGTTTGGTCAGGTGTTCTATAGTCTCTTTTCGCAGTAACCAACGGGTCGCTCGGTATTGGCAGAGAATTCATTCAAGGCAAAGTATGTCATGATTGAAACGACCAATACCTTGAAGCGCGTCCCCAAAATAGTCTGCAGGAAGTGTCTGGGTCGTAGAACACACTTTTCTTGGGTTGAGTCAAGGTTTCCACTTTCTTTCTCCAAGGAACTCAAGCAGCACACAAGCGTTCTGGCCCGCATTCTGGTCCGGATAAAGACTCGCTTAAGCGGTCATTCAACAGCGATTTAAAGGGTTATGAAAAAAAAAATCTTGGATTGTGAGTCAACATATGACCCAAAAACAACCTCTGCCCGTGTCGACCTTCAAATCCCCATTATTTTCCCACTGTCAGAGCCTCGCATCAGAAGCTCTGTTGCAGCGGTGACACTCACAGCAGATATCGACGCAAGGCTCGATGCCAAGATCGCCACCACATGTCACATCATCGGGAGCGACCGCGCAGCGGACCCCGCACAACGACACGCAATTCAACGGGAGGTTTGTGAGCGGCAGGTCAATAAACCTTGTCGACGTTAACAAACCACGACAGGCGGAACTCCGACAAAGACGCATGACGCATGGATGCCTAGCGCACAGATGAGGAACGTGAGTCCGAAAACCAAAAAGTTGGTGCGCATGATTATTTGGGAAATTGGATTCAGCACACAAACCCTTCCTTTATAGGTTACTCGGTTATCAAAGATGCCAAGAGCGCTCCTGGATGTGAGTAGCATCATCATCGGATCTCATCTCCCCGTCGGAGTTAAAAGGCATTTGTTGAAATCTGTGCTGGTCTTGCATGTCTCAATTCCGAAACTCATGTTGGTCGCTTGGCGCGTGAACTAACGGTGAAAGGGGGACCAGCCTATTTTCTCTCATCTTATCCCTACAGAATATGATGTTTCGATTGAACTTATTCTCGATTTCCAAGGGGATGGTCATCAACAGGTTTAATCGAACTGTTCTACATCTAAACCAATTCCGGCCCAGTTTCCTACCGGTGAGTTTCAACCACGCCCGTGGGTGCGTGCGCATTTATAAACCAAAGCGTGTGTTTGCCTTTTGAATATGGCGCCTGTTTGTATATATGTTCAATGCTGCGTTCCACAGCATCTTTGGTAACTTTTTTCAGACCGGGCCAGTCATGTCCATTGTTGTGATTCCGTTGCGAAATACACCAGGCGGCGGGCACGAGTGGAGCTTGGGACTCTGTGCCTACATGCTTTGTTTCCATCTGGCAGATTGGTCTATTAATACCCGGGAACTTTCGCCAAGCAAAGCTACTCACTGTGGGTGTCAAAACTAATGAAATTCACAGGCAACATTATGAAATTCACAAAAAGTGCATGAAATCTTTCAAAAAGTATGTGACCCAAGTGCATGAAAACTGTTTCTCGGGATTGCGATCCGCGCCTAGTTCATGAATTTCATGGCAAAGTGCATGAAATCTTACAAAAAGTATGTGAAAGCCAGTGATTTGGAGTTTGAATTTCACATATGCGAGGGTGTGAAAGTCATTAGCTTTGACACCCACAGTGACTCCACTCAATCGCATAACTGCCAACTGCTGTTCTATCTGTCATAATAAGCACTTCACACTGTTCCAACTTCCCAATTTGGTGGGATTGAATACCGTTCCGAGAGAGAGTCTAATTGAGATCCGGATCGTGCAGCCGAACTTTCCGTTCAGCTTGAGCGTTAGCAACTGAGAATTGAGGTACAGTGACCAATTGTTTATCATAGTTGCTGAGCCCAGGAAATAACTGCAGAAGATTACTGCATTTCAACAGTGCCCCCTTGAAGCACTAGAAGCCCACCCAATGACAGATCTGGTTGCGCTGGAATTACGGAAACTTCCCAGACTATGGCGCTTGATAGCGAACAATAATGATTTGAAATGGAACCCAAGTAAAAATATCAATGAGCCAAAATTGACCGACAAGGATAAAGGACTTGCTTGCATCCTTTACCTTTTGATACCAGCCATCAAAATGTCGCCTCGACCAACCCCCGCTCAAAATCGATTGAACAACATTACTAGATGCTTGACCGCGGCGGCAGACACCTTGGAGCTGATAGCCGGAAGCATTGATACTCCTTTCTTGGACGTCATTTCGAACACAACTCAGTCCATCCTGAGATGTGTAGAAGTGACTTTCTAAATGTCTCGCTGTTGGAATGGACTAATTCTTTTCATCGTAGACTGTCAAGCAAAACAAGGGCGAATGTACCGAACTGATGGAAAAGACTCACGATTTACTCAACGCCATTATCGTGGTTCATCTCAAGTCAGATACGGGTGGGGAATTGCCCCCAAGTATTCTTAAACACGTCAGAACATCCACTGAGTGGGCACATTTTTATTTCCTCCCTCGCTGTCATTAATCGCTATTCTTCTTGAGAACCCTCCACAAGATCCATGCCTTTATTGAGGCACAGCAGAATGGCAGAAAGTTTACGAGGTTTTTGCGTGGCGATCAAGCAAGTTCGCTGCTCAAGGATTGCAAAATCGGTTTGCAACGGGAACTTGATTATTTCAACGTTAGTCCCTTTATTTCGGAGTGGTGCAACACGTCAAAGGAAGCGGAATAGGTCCAAACATATAATCTCGTGACTGATATTCAAGACGTCCGAGAATGTGCGAAGAAGAGGCATCAGGAAGTTCTCGAAATGATTGAAGCTCTATCAGAAGCAACAAACTCAGATCATGCATCTTCCGTAATTCATTCTGGTTGCCACAGCAGGTAAACCTTTGGCCATTGGTTGTTGATATTATTCACATCGATATATTTTCAAGTTCTACCTCCATCTCCATGCTACCTTCAGAGCCAAAGATATTCTACGGCCGGGAGTTGGAAATGTCTCAGATTCTGAACAGCTTCAGTCAAGGAACACCTAGGATAGCAATTTTAGGTGCCGCTGGAATGGGTAAGACCAGCCTAGCAAGAACATTGGTGCATCATGCCGATATTGCTGTTAAATATCAGCAGTATCGGTTTTTCGTCACTTGTGACTCGGCCACAACCCAAGTTGAACTTATCTCCCGCATTGGAGCTTATCTTGGGCTGATGTCAGGAAAGGATCTTAGTCATGCAATCATCCAATACTTTTCCAGCCATCCATGTCTGCTGATTTTAGATAATCTGGAGACATTGTGGGAGCCTGTACAGTCTCGGGGGGAGGTTGAAGAATTTATGTCTCTGCTGACTGATGTACAGCATCTTGCATTGATTGTGGGTTCCTGTATTTCTTTCATTTTTGAGCTAATAAATATTAGATTACGATGCGTGGAGTGGAAAGACCTAATAAAGTTCTGTGGAGTAGGCCATGCTTGCTGCCTTTAAAGCCGTTGTGCCTAGATGCTGCTCGACAAACCTTTGCCGATATTGCAGATACTGGGCACAGCCAAGAAGAGGTTGACAAGCTCCTCTCACTGGCGGATAACATGCCACTTGCAATTAGTCTCCTTGCCCATTTGGCCGACTCTGAAGGCTGTTCCAATGTATTATCCCAGTGGGAGACGAAGAAAACCTCGTTGGTCTCTCATGGCAACAACAGAAGCACTAACTTGGATCTGTCTATTTCACTGGCACTGTCAAGTCCCAGACTCAAATCTCTGCCTCAGTCACTCGACCTCTTGAGCCTGTTGTCAATGCTTCCAGATGGACTTTCGGATGTCGAACTGGTCCAAAGCAGACTCCCAGTGCATAATATTCTTTCTTGCAAAACAGTCTTGATCGGTACTGCATTGGCCTACATTGATGAACATAAACGGTTAAAGGCCTTAGTCCCAATTCGAGAATATTTTGGGAAATTCCGCCCGCCAGGAGATGGTATCATTCGACCGCTTCGTAAACACTTCCAGGATCTCCTCGAATTGTTCGTGGAAGATTCTACACGTTCAACAAGTCAGGCAGTTGTTCGGATATCATCTAATTATTCAAACATTCAGAATATCATCCGGAATGGGCTCAAAGAGTGTCACCCGGACCTAAATAATAGCATTTATTGCACATGCCATCTAAATGCCTTTAATCGTATCACTGGGCAAGGGAGGCTCTCTCTGATTGACCAGATCCAGGATATCCTTCCAAAACCCAGTGAGCCTCGATTGGAGGTTTACTTGATCACCGAGCTCATTAATTCTTGGGCACACCATTTACTTTCAAATCCAGAGACACTGGTTGCCCAAGCAATTGGTCACTTTGACCACTTTGATGATATAGATCTCAAGTGTATGTTATCCGATTGATACCAAATTCTGTGTGCTCACAACATGGCCTTCTAGGTAAATTCTATAACAGTGTTGCCTACTATTATACAGCCAACAATCAGAACATTGATACCGCCATAAAGTTTTGTCAAAATGTCCTCTCTTTGTCAATTTTAACCGGCAACACCAAGGAGCGGACAGATGCGTTGTATCGGATTGGATGGATCAATTGGCAACTTGGTGATTATACTGCAGCCCATAAACATGCTTGTGAGGCACAACAATTGGCCCAGGTTTCTGCTGATATGTACAGGGAAGCACAGGCACTAGACATGGAGGCTACATGCTTGACAATGTTTGGACACTACAACCAGACTATCTCTCTGTGTGACAGGGCGAAAAAACTTGTGGCACTTTGTGGTCTATCTGGCGGTGAATTAGACCATTCCCTCATGACCGTCCAGGCGGAGGTCCACAGACTCAAATCAGAATATGTGGATGCTCGCAATATTCATACTCAAATTGTTCATGAAGCTTCCAAGGAGCCAGACCCATTCCATTATGGCATTGCTTTACTCAATCTCACTGAAATAGATGTGTCTCTTGGTGCATCGAGGGATCACGTCGACAGAAATATTGATACAGCGAAATCAATCTTCCAACCAATGGGAAATCTCAGAGCTGCACAATGGTGTGATGCATATCAAGCAGATCTCAAGCTCGATAATGGAGATTTGTTGGAAGCCAATACACTGCTCCAGGATAGCCTGAACTTTTCCCGGGGAAAAGATTCAGAACTGTTTGCCTACTGCCTAGAGAGACTGGCTGATGTTCGGCGTTGGGATGAGGCAAGTGTAATATGTAGCTGGACAACCATATTCCTTGCACATTCCCTCAAGTCAAAGGAGAAGTTAGCAATTTATAAAGGCCTACAGTTCTTGGGAGATGTGTTTCTGATTCAGGGTAACGAAGACACAGCCATTAGCTTGTTCTCTATTGCTCTCGAAGGATTTACACATATGGATGTTCATTGTAGCAGAGCAGAATGCATGCTGAGTTGCGGAGACATCATGCACGGGCAGGGTAACTTCCTGAAAGCAGTAGAGCATTGGGAAATGGCGAGACCATTGTTTCAACGATCATCTCAGATGAAACTGGTTGGAGAGATTGACAAGAAGCTTACTAGTATAGGCCAGGATGCGGGGCAAGATAGCAAAATTTTGGTCCATCTCGGAGAAATTCGTCCAGGTGCAGGAAATATATAGGCTTTGGATCAGCAAATTGGAAAGTGAAGAGCAGGAGAATAAGTTGCAGTTTGAATGAGCTCAGGCTGTTTCATAGAAGGATATAATAATGTTTCCTCTAAGAATTGTATATTTGGTATTGGTTTGACTTGCATCAGTCTTTTGACATTTTCGTTGTGGTGTTGTACAACACCAAAAACCACATGCAACAGCCCCAGCACCCTGCCAAATCACAAAACACGGCAACGCCAACAATTTTCGGCCAAATTCTCTCAACTTCGGCCGATACACCAGAACCGATGGCAATTTCCGCGGCGTTGAACTTCCTATAGGGCCACCATATCCCAACCACCATAGCAAATTTAAGCCACATTCATGGGATACAAGATACGCCCTCGCTTCGCTCCGGCAGATGAGAAAATAAGTAGAGTCTGCTTTGTTTGAACCAGAATCTCATGGAACCTAGAGTTAGGGTTGTAATCTGTCTTCCCGGTGCACTCAGAGCCTAAAATGGCGACGGAAACCAATAGCAAATGAATATTACTGAGATCAGTTATAGCGACGAGAGAAGACAGGTGATAGTTTGGTAATTTCATCAAGTGTACGGTTACCCCAGCAGTATATTGATGATATGGAGAAGGAAATTTAGAGTGGCATCCGCGCAGGTGCTGATCATATTATACTGGGTAGTGATGCGACCGATTGACTGCATTGAGAGTAAGTTCTTAAAGCAAAATCTGTGGCTAGATGGCGTACCTATCAAACACAGTGTAGTCGAATCGAGATGTCCATTTTACCAACTAAGTGGGCATGAGGTGCAAGAGATCCTTTCATGTGCGTCGGCCAGAAAGCTTGTGCTCGAGGCCCTTGCGCACGGGCTGTGAGTCGGGGCCAGGGAATGCGGAATTGGAAAGAAGGCGAAACAAAAACTGTTTCACGCACGATGCGGGCAGACACGGAAGTTGAAAGCAAGACTATTGATGTGTTTGGGTTCGGCAGACATTAAGCAGGCATAGGAGCTTGGAAAAGAATGGATTTGATTGTTGAATGTAGCAGAGGCCCCGTAGCGGAGGAAATATATATATATATTGAGGAATGACCCGAATATGGAGGTGAATGCGCAAAAAGGGGTGAGACGAAACGGAGGAGACTCGTAGGTTATATGAGATCTGAAGGAAGCATGCAAGCAGCTGCGGCAATGGATTTCTGAGGAGAGAGAAGCACCTGCAAGCCAGTTCATTTTGAAGATGGTTTGGGACAGAACATGGTGAGGTGTTGCGTTTTCGCGTATCAAATCGACAATAAACGCGCAAGGCAAGCACACAACCGCAGACTATGAATACCCAAAGCCCAGAAAGATGCACCAGCCCAGGGAGTGAATACTCTGGAGTTTGCAATCTTGAGTTGAACCAGAGCAGAGGACAATCCGCAGTAACAGCAAAGAGACAGCATAACATTGAGGTGTGTGTATGGGAGGAGGGGCAGGGGGCTTCCAAAACGAATTTTACATTTGCTGTAGCGTGCAGGAGACTGAGTAAAGTGTGCAAAAGATTGTTCACTTGTACTGGGGCACTCCATATATGTCGGGTAAGTTCCGGTGGGGCTGCGCTGATAAATGGAATTCAGCTGCACCGCTTGCTGTGAGAAACTGTGGTCTGTCTGTCAAGGAAAACTCCGTGTAGGTCAGCTGGTCAGTGGTCGCAAATGAAGGTGCGGTGCTGAAAAGGAGAGGACATCGGGATCAAAGGGGTTAAGTGAGATAAATGGAACCAAACATTTACAGAGAATCACGGAAGATTTGTTGAATAATGGTTAATAATCATCTGCTGGGCCCCCTGCCTGATGAATAGAATCATGAGCAACGACTGCGATCGACTGCGTTCTGTCAAAAAACAGCTGCACACGGGTCAGCTGTTTGAGTGCAAATGAAAAGGCAGTATTGAAGAGCGGAGAGAGTTCAGGGCATATGGGGTTAATCAAAGAGCAAGAGCAGAGGAAAAACAAAAGGAGAATGATTACATGGGGATATAGCACAGCCGAACGAGCAAAATCTTAAAGAACGGTTAATTAATACACTGTGTTCAGCTTCAAAAAAGTTTGGGGGACAACACACAAACACCAAAAAACACGTGAAACAGCACATCAAAATGTCAAAAGACTAATGTTGTATCTATCTCGATTCGAAATACACGGGATCAACAAAGGAGGTATGAGTTTTCGGTTGAGGTGTCTGTCCAGGCTATATGATGGATGGTTTGATTTTTCTTTGGGACGTTTCTGCCGAAAATGTGGGCTAATAAGTATATTTCATTATTTCCGCTCCCGTTGCCATCTGTTTGGTCCGCATTAGTCGACGTGTCGATCACGTGGCCTTCTCTTGATACTGTATTTTTACGTTCAAATTGATGGTCACGCGTCACGCACCCCCCCTGTCGTTATCGAAATTTGGTAGTGGTCACGCGTCACGCGGGCGTTTGTCGAACCTCCCAAGCGTGACGTGGGGTGTAAATATGTGGAAACACCAAAAAAGCCAAAATTTTGTGTCAAAAATCGAAAAAAAAATGCTGGTGTCACCAAGGGGGTGTCAATCCAAGAATTTTTAAATCACCTCAAATTCTGACACGGTTTTTGATTCTGATTCGGAAAATATGTGTCCGAAGGTGAACGGTGAAGTGGTTGTTGAGTTAGAGGGGGGGTACATTATTCCTTTATTTGGATGAGTGATCGAGCACAGCCCCTCCGAACGCAGTAATTAGGCACGTGCCTTTGCCATGGCCCGAGGCCCCAAAAGTTTTGTTCAATAGATTGCGTCCAAAACCATCTAGGGTGGCTCAAATCAACATTTTGAGTGGCCATAAGTATCTCCGAAGGCCGAAAATCGCCGCTGTGGTCTGTTTAGAGCGCGTCAACATCATGTGAAATTACCTATTATAGTAATTTTCCCACGGGGGAGGGGGAGGGGTCCGCCAAACCTCTGAAAAAAAAACTTCGAGGTATAGTGCAGATTTCGCGAATTGGTATCCCCTTGGGTGTCACGCAAATTTTTCGCCGGTGTCAAAATGTCGAAATGGTCTAACGGGTCACGCGTCACACCCGGTGTCGATTTGAACGTAAAAATACAGTACACTCACTGCATTCAGCCCCCTAATAGCCAAGGCCATGGGTAGCTTCAGCGAGATATGTGTCGCTAGCTTCCACTTGCAGCTAGGGGGGGTTGAGGCTATATGGGCTCTGAACGCAGTGACTACCCCATTTTCTGAGAGGCTGAGACCACGAATGTGAGGGGCTCAAGCCACCCATTGTGCTTGCCGTAGTTTTCTACGGGACCACCCGATGTTCAACCCACCGCACTCACCATTTTTATGACGAATTGGTGCCAGTGGAATCTGGACGGGGAATCAGATCAGCACCTTGCCATCTTGGGCCACCGCACCATCCGTGATTGCGGACCGCACCAGCTGCTCGTCCCACATCCAATAACCCGGCTCTCTAATGAAAAGTCTGACGCACTTTTCGTCCGCGAAGCGCAGTCATTTCTCTCCTCTGGCTTTTGCTCCTCCTGTGTTTAGCAAGTATCTCCAGAGCCCTCCATAAACATATTTCCAGACTTCTCAATATTTCTGTGTGTTTGTGTCTCCGGCGGCTTTATTCCCTCACTGATGAAGCGACGGATTCTTACCAGACAAGCACACGGAGAGCTCTTGTACGTGGCCGCAGCTCTAGCAATCCTCTGGTTCGGATAATAATCGCATCATGGTGCGTGGCGCCTGGCTTTTGGCTGATTCTTATCCTTGACTCAGGGGCGTCTAATATTTAAACCCTGGGATCACGCATGACTCCATCTCAACCAAGAATAATATCTCACTTGGCCATGAAACCTATCAATCCATTCCCCTTCAGCACCGATTTCTGGGCAACGAATCACTTCACTGCGACGTACCTCGGACCGGGAGCGCCAATTGCGGACCGGTTCCTCGGTGTGTACATGAGCCGCGCATGGGCTAGCTTTGCCGCCACTGGGGACCCAAACAACGCCAATGGCAAGCGACATTATCCGGTTACTTTCAATGGCCGGCACTCATCCGGTGTTTAGTCTCGTCCGTTTATTGGCCGCAATACTCGCATGGTGGTCTAAATTTGGTGCTGCAAACGCAGGGCTCGGCGGTTGAGGTTGATGTATGTAGAATACTTGCCCACTGCGTGAACATGAATACTGACTTAATGCGCCTTATAGAATTTCCGGGAGGATGGGATGAAGTTCATCGTGGATAATATCTACTTCTAACCATGATCGAACCTGCGGACAAGGTTGCATGTCGAGGCTTCGTCAATTACTCTACCCCCACTTTCTGTCATAATCGCCCACTCGTTGACGGCTATTTTACAAAGTACAAATAGACCTGTTCTGTGCGCTGCAATTAAAACATCCCCTCGTAAGTTTCACTTTTGCCCGAATTATTCGCTGCATCGGTCTCAATACTGCATCCGTTTCGCTGCACTCAACATAAGTTAGCTGATAGATCTCCTAGCGCTCACAAACCCGCTTCTTTATATCAGTAACAACGAGTATCCTTGTGCTCCTGTGGAGGTTGAGATTGGTTCATTAGATGAGTTACCACGTACTGCATCAGTTATATATTGACATCCCCAACCTCGAGAGCATGTCTTTTCCCATTTAATTCTACGGCCGTCAAAACTTCTGTTGCTTGAATTGTCTCCACGAGCTGCATTGAAGCGCCGTCGGTGAGAGGACCGGCCGTCGTCAGGGACACCTGCGCCGTCTTTGGGAACAGTGCCACAAGCCGCGCGACGCCCTGCGAATCGACCGCACCGATCGCTAGATCCAGATGCATTCCCTCAACGCGTGCGCGTGCAGTGGCTATCTCGGGGCTTTCAACAGTATCAGCACCGAAAGGCACGCTCGCGGCGGCGAGCCCCAAGCGCGCATTGATGGTCAGCATCAGTTGTGGGGGCTGCTGACGCCGAAGGCCCGCGAGGCGGGTCACGATAGTAGATAGGATGGGGAGGAGGAGGTGGAGGTACAGCTGCGGGGGGCCCTCCAGAAAACGTCGATCACGCGGACGGAGAGGAGGGCGTCTGCGCGGGAGAGGAAATATGCGACGAGGTGTGCGGGCGCACGGAGCATTGTGAGACGGCGGAGTGCGGGTGGGCGGCCCGCCGGGGCACGGTACGTGGAACGGTCGTAGGACGAGTGTAGGTATGGGTATAGGTCCGAGATGTCGAGCGCAGTGAGGTGTGGGAGGCGCGAGAGGAAGTCGAGCATGGCGGGCTCAACAGATAAGCGGAGATGGGTGAGGACGAGGACAGTGAGTGCGGGGACAGCGGCTGCGATACCCGGAAGAAGGGTGCGCCAGGTATGTGTGCTCCCGCGCGGCATGGCGAGGGTGAGGTTGGTTATGGGCGCGCGCTGCAACGCGTCCACCAGCCAGTCGCATCCAGGGGGGACGAGAAGGGTGGCGGAGTCGATGCTGATCGACGTGAGGTGCGAGGCACGCGCAGGAAACGACGGCATTGACACAGGAATGCTGCCTTGACCACGTGGGACAAGCAGTCGAAACATTCGATACAAGAATCCGGGAGGGGGTTCCTGGTCGAAGTGGCTGCTGTCAACCACAGTTAGAGAATCGCATCCCCGTTGCACTATGCAGTTCAACAGGTCTCCCACGCGCGACGAGGCCAGCTGAGTTATAGACCAGCGATCTTGTCCAGAGGCGAGGTTTATCGTCACGATTTTAACCGACGAAAGCCGAGAAACGAAGAGTTCCAGCCGTTTAACCTGCCTGAGGAATGGACGCATATTGGGCTGGGAGCTACCACGATAGCTACGACGCGAGAAAGTGCATGCGAGATGTTCCAGCGACGAGATGAAAAGGCAGATCTGGAGGACCGATAAAATATCCCATTCATTGTCTGTATGTAATGTGATGCTGGCAGATTTGGCCTCCAGGTCAATAGCTACGCCGCTCCGGGAGAAGTAGATGGGGAGGGTGATGAAATGCAACCGTCGAGACAGCAAAGCGAGATAATAAAGACTCTCCGGTGGGAAGGTAGGACATTCGAAGATATTTACCAGGATTTCAGTGGGAAGGTCGAGTATTCCAGCTGGGCTCATGGAAGATGAGAACAAGCTGTGCGTGGGATATTTGGTCTGTTTGACTGATTGATGGATCCGTGATGTGACCTTGATGTGATCTTCCTCTTCTGCTTTCAACGCACCCTCGCGACTAGGAACCAGCGAGACTGGGACTAGCCCTGGAACTGGCGGGTAATTATTTCTCCCCCAAGTGTGAGCTATCGCTCCCGGCCGATTATTGGCCGAAGCTGGTCCCGAGGCTGTCGCAATGCTTACTTTCGAAAATTCCGTATCCTGGACTCTGGAGTAGTCAAGACGCTCGGGTTGGGCTTTTTATGCGGCATTCCACGTATTCACTCCGTGTTGAGTCGTCAGCACCGCCTTTTGGCGTCAGATGATCGCCACGTCAGCTCGAAAATGCAGAACAGGCTTGAGTTTTTAATCTTCCGCAGGCCAGTTTTGTGTCCCGCGCTTATACGAGCCTCAGAGGGTCAACTGAAAATTCGATTTATACATTGACCTCCTTCACACTGGCCCTCCTTCAGAGATTTGTGTTCCAATAATAGACACGTCACAGTGATTCTGTAAACGTGGCTTTCCTTTAAATTCAGCAACTTCTTGTTTTAAACGCGCCCGAGTATATAAACTTGTCTTCATCTTTACTTCTCCCGCTCAATGTCGTCCCAAAGGTTTGAGAACCTCGCAGAGGATGTCCTGTTGTATCTCCTCCCGTTCTGCGACATCTCCAGTGTGCTCGCAATATCTGAGGTATGTCCCGCATTTCACTACATATAGCCAAAGCACTCATCATATATTCAGACAAGTAAATACCTCCACCTCCTCTCCCAAGATCAGCAGCTCTGGGTTGTGCTCGTCTCAACCCTCACCCTCAAATTACTCCGCGACCCGCTCCCAGGCGAGACCCTGAGCACTCTGTCGACGCGTGCGCTCGTGGGGCTTGCGAAACGTGCCGCGCGCGGGCCCGAGACATGGGTGGACCCCTCCCCCGCATCTGCGCCCACCTGCGTGCGGGAGCTGCGTGTCCCGTGCCCCACGGTGAAGCGCTCCAACTTCTTCACTGCGCGGGCGGAGCTGCTCCCTGGCGGGCGGTATGTCGTTGTAGCCCATCGCGCGGCCGTGATGCTGCTGGATGCAGCGAATGCGGGGCAGGTCCTTGGTCTGCACGATACCAAAGGCGGTGCGCATACACAGGGGTTTCGCGCCGAGGTCGCGGCGAGCGGGGAGTTTGTGATGGTGATGCTGCATACGGAGCTCTTGGGCGTACCGCGGATGAGGTGGGTTTGTTTTTATTCTTTCCTCTTTATATGCGCGCTGATATAAGAATTGGCAGAGGGTTTGAAATCGTTAGATTCTCACTGCGGGCACAAGGCGATGCAGACGCGCCACTGGCGCTATATGCTGACAGAGATGTATTTCATGACGGATTCTGGTGCGATCCTGAGCTGTGCGGAAATTATGCCGCGATCGTAATATTCAACAAGCCGAGCTGGATGGTCTTCCTCGTCGATTGGACAGCAGATTGTTACATCCTCGTCAGCGTATCACAGGTGAGGAGAATTTACATTGGCTTTGCTGTAGACTCATAGTTGGGCAGCGTCCACACATCTCCATGATCCCGGACCACCTCGTACTAGCCACTTATACCTCCGCTCACTCCATCGAGGTTTCCGTATTGGCTATTGAATCCCTTCGACAATACTGGCGGCCGATCCGAAACATCAACTGGGCCGCTGCGATTTCAGATGCGCCTCTTCTCTCATCTCTGCCCACGCTATTCTCAGAATCCGTAACGTTTGCGGAACATCCTCCCTTCCGTCTCTCAGTGTATGAAAGTCCGCTGGTGCACAGAAAATTTAACATACAGGTCCACGTCTTCCAGACCCCACCCACCCAGAAAGCTACAACTTCTTCCCGCTTTCGGAGGGGCACTCAGCCTTCTGCCGGTGCTCTAAAAGTCAGCTTCGTGCTCACTCTGCCTCGCACCTCCGCTGATAGGTCCACCTGGCGCCGCCGTGGCAACCTCCCACTGTCTCGTCCAGCGTGTTTCCCCGACTTCGACTACGCGGAGTCTCATGGGGAGGCACCGGGTGTTCCGGGTGCCCCGCGCGCGGAGCTGGTGCCCCTTACTGTACTCGCGAGCCGCATTCATGTGAGGAGGAGTGTGCACAGCGGGGCGTTGACGTTGGTTGTGCCGTTTGAGATTGTGACGAGGTATTATTGGTAATACGTGCACGGTGTGCCTCCGTTGAAAGGCTGTGGTCCTTCACTACTTTTACTGTACCAATTACGCTCACCCAAGTTGAGCACAGACCCTGTGTAATTCCGTCGATAGATTCAAAAATCTATATAATCCTGCAACTGATGCAAAATGCTGACAAGCTAAGCCAGAGTTGAGCAAAACGACGGCGGAGAGGTCTGCCAGGTTGGCAACCCCGCAGGGTGAAACGTTCACTTGATCAAGGAAGAACCACTTTTCGGCGGTTGCAGGACTTCCATGGTGTGACCCGAGAAACTGACACCTGTGGAAATAATCAAGCTGGATCCACAGTTCATTGTTGAGGTGTTCTATTTGCGTGTAGCTCCAGACTAGATATGATGATGGTGCTCATGTCCGTTTGTGAATTCTCTGACAATTGACGCAGGAATCAGGTCGGCCACAGCTGGCACCATACTGTAGCAGCGCTTACCGTTAACAGTACTGGCATGGGAAGAAGATGCATACATGCTTGAAAAATTTGGGGTGGATTACCCGTTGATTGAGTTGTCAATTTCCGCGCCACTGAAGCGAGTTGACCAACATTTATCAGTCGGTATGGAACGCATGCTGGGCTGGCCCGATATGCCCAAGAGATTGCTGAAAAATGAAAACAGGGTTCAAAGTTGAGCATGACCGATGTGAACTAATGCTGTCAATGAAGATCACGGTGCTGTTGACTCAGGCGAAGCAAGTTTAAGGTAGCTCCTAATCATGTATATAAAGCGTTTACAGTTACATCGTATATTAGGAGTTCGTGTTTCATGGTTTGAATATCCCTCTAACACTGAAGCGAGATTGATTGGAAGTTCACTTCACCACCACATCCATTTCCAGGGCCCTGGTTTCCCCCTGTACATAGATGAGATGGATGAGTGTATTGTCGATGGAACGCCAATAGAACTCTGACCAATGAGATCATCGCAATTCAAGTCACTGTAGATGTTCACAGCGCATCCATCTGGCAAGCTGTACGTGTAGCTGGCAGCGTCTGTGAAGCATTTAATCACCACTTTACAACGACGAAAGAAGGGAAAGCTCAACTGATAACGCCCTCGCAGCCAGAGAATGCCCCAGGTGCCTCGTCGAGTTCCAGTAGCGATTCTCCCGTGCATCCTGGGTTGATGCTATTGTAGACGACGACCTGACCAACTTGTGCTGCTGCACGGGAGAAGATAATTGCGGAGAGCACAACGTTGATGAGGTTGGAGTATATCATTCTTGGGTTGTAAGGTATGGTGTATGGAAACAAGGTCAGGGAGGTGATTGTCTCTCGAAAGACCCAACCATTCTTTATACTGGACGACAAGTTTACCATGATCATTCCTCGTCGTCATTCGCATTCGCTATACCATCGGCCTACGTGCTTTCCTACATAGTGGCCCATTGGCCGGGCATAACTTAATCCGTGGTGTGGCGAAATTTGATTGCAATACAGTTTCTACGGTCTAATTTCGGCCATCTCTCTTGATGGGTATATTTCGTGAGATTCGTTTCCAACGTACGCGTGTGGTGTTTCTGTTGCGTGGGGCTCGCGATGGAAGTTGGGAAGGAACAAGCTGGTTCCTTTTCAAACTTTACGATCTCTGGAAGAGCGCGGTTGAGTACATTCACCTCCTTGCTGTCACCGATAAATAATTGCCGTGCAAAAGCCGAATTGAGCTAATCACACAAAGCATCTACTATATCCGGTTTCAGCTGATTTTAGAATCTCTCAGGATTGGTTACGACATACGTTAGAGGGAATAAACATACGCAGAGTAACACGAAACACAATACTCCAATACTCCGGTCGGATCTCCAAGTCAAAACCCGTTGGGTGAGTTGAATTCAGATGTGGAGCAGCCTGTTCGAGTTGGAGGACATTTACTACTGCTGGCGCCAATACTATGCCCAATGGAACGAATCTGCCAGATCTTGAAGACGAAACTCGGGTGACGGAACCCCCAAGATCCGGGGTACATATGTCGTGCAGCGGGGAGGACCCGTTCGTCTGGAATGTCTTTGTCTTTTCTGACGAGGTGGCTAGTCACGGGCCCGGCCAAACGACAAACAATAAGTAGATGCCACTAATGGTTATAGAATCAGCTGCCTGTTAATAGCAAAGTTTGAAGGTACGGGAAGTTGCAGTAGCACCCAGAATATTTGAAGCATGCCGTCAATTCGCGAGAGCGACGCGCTCGCGGTGGAGTAGCTGATCCGTCGGGTTCATCACTATTGATCCGCAACTGACAAATCTACGCCTCTAGCGCAGATCCAGCGAGCTGGAAAACGTTAACCCAGGTTTGAATTCAGTGATGGAATGCCATACAAAATAAATTATTCCGTCAGCGTGATACAGCTCCTGACCACCCAGCTGCGCCTCGGCCGGCCGTGAAGGCTCCACCGTTCAGTTTTCACTTACGGAATCCCGTAAACTCAACGGAAGCCTGTGCGAGACGGGCTAGAAATGGTATAAGTAAGTACTTTATCCGTCGCCGCAAGGTTTGGGCTGAGAAAATGTCGAATGAAGGTGGAACCGGTGCGGCGGAGGTTCGGCATGAGTGCCGAATCATAACCAAACTCGTGCTGAGCCGATCGAGCGAAGATCACGCGGCATCGAAGAACTTTTGAGCGGCGATCAAGCGAGCATCCCTCGGCTTGTCCCTCACAGCCGCGGCAGGTTCGTCATATTGAAATCATGATAGTGTCATTGATACTATCGCTGCTAGAAACAAAGAAAGAGAATTGGCCAAGATGAGCGGTCGTTGAACGTTCAAGCTGAAGCCTTGTACAACGTGGGACACTCAACGAGTGACATCACTTGTGACCGTCACCGACGGTTCCTTCTTAACCACGTCGAGTTTTTTCTGGCTGCGGTAAGCTTTTCTCCGAACGTCTTCACGAGACTGAGCTTCGTGCAGCTTCATGGATTCTCCTTTCGAGTCACTTCTGCACACAAACGCGGCACCTTCGGACGACGACTGTGGCCGGATTCGCAGCCTCGTGGACGGTCCGCGCAAGCAGGTTGTCGAGCTGACGCAAGAGATCGAATAAATGAAGAGGCTGCTTGGAAACCTCACACGAAAACGAGATGAACTGACGGAATACATCGATGCACATCTTGCCTTGGTGTCTCCTATGCGCAGATTACCTGAAGACGTCATCCGCGCGATCTTTATTGCGTGTATGCCCTCTAAGCGGAATGCTGTCATGAGCCCTGAGGACACTCCCCTCCTTCTATGCCAGATATGCAGTTCCTGGCGCCAAATAGCGCTGGCAACGCCCCTTTTGTGGGCATCGCTTCACATTGTCGTGCCGGTGGCGAAAATCGATCAACTCATCCAGGCAGTCAGGTCGTGGTTATCGCGATCGGGGGTACTTCCGTTGTCGATCTCCCTGGTGCCCTCTCGGGCCCTAAGAGTCCGTAGCGCAACGGATGAAGAGCTCTTGGCGCTGCTGTCCTCGCTGGTGCCCCTATCTGGACGCTGGCGAAGAATCCGCATGATCGTGCGGAGATATCGCAGTTTCGAGCCATTTGCACAGTTCTGTCCAGAGGATTTTCCACTTTTGCGAACTGCATCGGTGGGCACTTTCCTTTTCTACGAAGAGGATCTGTCTGCGTCACCCTGGCAGAGTCTCCCTTTCCTCGATGCAGCCGGTCTTAGAAGGCTATCAATTGCATATGGATACAGATTCTCTGAGCTTCAGAAGCCCTGGGCACAGCTCACGCATCTGAATATCAGTGGTATTGATCATCTCTGGCCTCGCACATTCCAACTCCAGACGGCCTTGGCCATCTTGCGACAATGCCGAGCATTACAAACATGCGCCATGAGAGTGGACGAATCCGATCCCACCCTCAATACGCTTACACCTGTCTCGCTTCCCTACCTGTGGCATCTTGCCATGGTTAACAACATGGGTGAATCTCCAGCGGACGACTTCTTCAAAAACCTCGTCCTCCCCAAGTTGCGCTCGCTGGAATACACCTGCTACAGCCCCGACCTCCCGCGCTCCGCGCTTTTTCCCGCCCTCGAGCGCGTGAGCCTCACTGTCGACTGGCTGTCGACCGCCCAACTCATCGACTTCCTTCGCCTATTGCCGCTTCTCAGCGATCTGGAGCTCATGCACGAACCAATGCTTACAGCGCATACAGGTCCGCTTGATCCAGATTTCCTCCTTCAATTTGCGCCGGATTCCGAGCTTATTCTGTGTCCCAGTCTCCGCCGGCTTAAGCTCTCCAACTTCCGTGTGATGACGGACGATACCCTCCTCGCATTCATCCAAACACGCACTAGCGGGTCTGTTGGCTTTGCGCGTCTCGAGGCCGTTAACGTCCACCTGCTGCACGAGAGCACTCTCGACCTCAAGGCAGCGCTTCGCGGAGCTGTCGACTCGGGACTGCAGTTGTCCCTTCAGTACGCTCCTATTATTTACAAGGACGATTATTCCCCGTGGGAGAGGGTGGATGATTCTGAGGAGGGACCAGATTTAATCGCCTAAATTCGCTTATTGACTGACACGATCTTTGTAACATAGCCTGCCTTATTGATACCATGTCCGAATCTATCGATGAATGACCAAGAAAACCAACGTATTTTTTTTCGTCTTCTCCACTAGTGGTCCTCTGCCTCGAAGTCACAAGCTTCCCTCTTTCTGGGTGCCACCAGCAGCCAATCCGTAGCAAAGCTTTTCGCGATCCTGACTGAGGGCCTTTTCATGCTGTTTCTGAACGTTTCTGCACATCATTGATCAGAATCCACAATAACTTCTGAGACAATCGAATCCGGTCGATTTGGGAGACCACCAGACTAACTCATGTACCTCGGTTTTGTGCTCGTGTGCCAGATTTTATTTGAATTTTTGTTAGCCTATCTGACCTATTATTAGGTTGGCGGCGTGGAAGTTGCACTGTACCGGGGGCCGGGGCCTATTTTGAGACTCCTGACTGGAGACCTTTTCATGCTGCTTCTAAACGTTTCCGCACATATTATTGAGCGGAATCCACAACAACTTCTCGGACAATCGAATCTGGTCGATTCAGGAGATCACCAGACGACTAACTCATGTACCTCGGTTTTGTGCTCGTGTGCCAGGTTTTATTGAACTTTTATTAGCCTGTGTGACCTATTATTAGGCTGGCGGCGTGGAAGTCGCGGGGAGCTGTCCCGGGGCCTATTTTGAGACTCCTGCTGCAGCAGTTGACCGGGGTGAATACTCATTACTTTTGTCCTAACGCTCTGCCTTTCTTTCAGCTCGCACCGGGAAGAACTTGGAAATCTTTTCTGTGCCGCTTGTTCAATTTTTCTCTCGCAATTCAACCTACACGTGCGCTGAAATGGTAACACCGGTAATCTCCGCCGATATGCGCACGTTCCTTGATACCACACGCTCCCCGAACGATTCTCATGGTGAGTTCTTGCCGCACTCCTGCCGGTTTCCCCCCTTCCAGGTGCTCACGTCTCCCTGCCAGATGCCGATGACCTTCGGAGACTCTGCCCGCTGTCAACAACTCACTTCCCTCTGCCCACCATGGTACCCGGTCTCTTAGCTCTTCATGTCCTTGCGCTCCTTCAAGTTTCGATCGCTTTCCGGATTCCCAAGGTTCCCGAAAACGTCGAGGCGACTCCGGTGCAAGCTGCCGCAGCTGCAGCGGTTACTGTCTCATTGGGAGGCGTTAAATACGTTAATCAGGTTGGTAGTAGCCTGCTTTCGTCTCGATTTGTCTGAGGGAATCCATTGCCGACAGGGATTAGTTGGATTCGGTCGCATAGCGTCCAATTTCACCGAATCGACTGGTGATAGCATGGGCGGTATTGGAAGCGCCATTGCTATCAAATTCGGCACGTGGGAAGAGCTTTCTAACGGGAGCTTCACGGGCACCCTTGTTGTCCAGCCAGACCGCGGGTTCAACGTGTATGTTCCCTTTGAATATTGCCGCTTGTAAATAACCTTCTGAAAATCCGAACAGGATTAGCACAATCGACTATCAAGCGCGGCGACACGAACTTGATTTTGTGCTGACCCCTTACACTAGCACCGCGAACCTCACTTTTGCGGCGGCCCAGAAAACCTTGGCGCTGACATACAGAAATACCACGCTGGAGGTTGAGCGGAATAATACCAAGACGAGCGGCCTCGACCCTGGGGCTATCCGCGCAGCAATGCCCGGCTTCGGCACGAACCCACTCGCGGACCCGCAGATGCCCATTGCAAGCACCGCGGAGCCGCATCTCTCTATCGATGCTGAGGGCTTGGTTGCGAATGTGGACGGAACGTACGCAATTCCTACTCAGGACCACTTGCTCCTTGCTAAATCTATTTTTTATAGATACTGGACAAGTGACGAGTACGGGCCCTACATATACCTCTTCACAGCGGACGGGCATCTGCTCCAGACAATTCAGCCCCCTGCAGCGATTCTGCCAATGGACTCGAAGGGAAACCTCAACTTCACCGCAAACGTTGATCCCGCAACGGGCCGGAGTGCGAACCAGGGTGATTCCTTCCATTCGAAACCCTGAAAGAATAATTAAATAACCAACCCGCTCATCTTCAGGTCTCGAAGGCCTCACCCTCGACACCACTACCAACACACTCTACGCGATCCTCCAGTCCGCGACGATCCAAGACGGCGCGCTTCAGTACACGCGCCTGCTCGCATACGACGTCTCCGCGCCGACCGTGTCCGTCCCGCTCGTCGGCGAATGGGTCGTACCTCTCCCGCTGAGCAACAGTGGCAAGGTTGAAGCCACGAGCGAGATCCACTTCGTCAGCGAGGGCGTGTTCTTGTGCCTTGCACGCGACGGCAACGGGCATGGTGGAAGTGGGGACAATATCAAGTACAAGTGCGTGTGACGCCGATATCCTCCTCTCTTAATTTCCTATTGTTGGCGAGAGTGGTGTTGCTGACGCATGTGCCACAGACATGCAGACTTGTTCAGCATCGCGAATGCCACGGACATCCACGGGACGGATTTCGATCTGCCGTCGACGCCCGTCGCGCCCAAGGGCGTGCTGAGCAAGAAGATCACGCCCGCGACGTACGTGAGCTTCGTGGACTACGCCGACGCCACTCAGCTTGCTCGTTTTGGTTTGCATAACGGTGGGTTCGGTTTTCGGTTTAGATGCTATGTGCTGACGCTCCTTTTTGTAACGGCAGGCGATCCGGACGACAACACCTGTCTCGACGCGAAGTGGGAGAGCCTCGCGCTCGCGCCTGTGGGGGACAGCGCCCCAAACGACTTTTTCTTGTTCACTGTTGTGCGTCTCCGTCTCCGTCTTGTTTGTCTGAGCTAGTGATTAACAACGTTGCAGAGCGACAACGACTTCCTCAGCACGCAGGGCATCTCGCTCGGTGTGCCATATAACGCGGGTGAGGACGTCGACACTCAGTTTTTGGTGTTCCGCGTGACCCTCCCTGGGGCGAGTGCGAATGTCAAAAAGGCGCTAGGGTTGTGTTGAATACCGTTGTGGTGGATGGTGGGCACTGCACTTATAATGCGAAGATCATGCAGCGTGTCGTGAATATCACGAGGAGTTAAAAATGGTCAAGAACGCAGGAACTGGTCTTATAATCATTCCTTGGCTCAACACGCTCTCAAGCGAAAATAGTCCAAATGTGAAATTTGTCTAACTAAAAGTACAACCAAATCGACACTACTTAGATCAGAGGAGTAGTAGGAGCAGCAGTGGCAACCATTGTCGTAGTTGCGGCAGTGGTAGCAGGTGCTGTCGTGGCGAGTGACGCAGTGGGAGAACATGCGACTTTCAACCCGGTCGCAAAGTTCGAAAGCCCGTCTGATTGGAGCACGTTGCGCGGGCCCGCCGGGACGGTGCCCACGTATGCATTGAAGTTGTACAGCCCGCACGGGCAGACGTTTTGGATCTGCTTCAGGCTCGTCGCGGACATCACAGTGCGACCACTGCGCGTTAACGTGAAGCTCTGTGCGCCAACGTGGAACGAAACTGCGAACGCGGATGCTCCCGCAGGCGCATCGTAGGTGTACGCCGTGCCGCCGGAATTGACTACGACTGTGCCGGCCGCGGTGAGGAGCGTTACGACGAAGACATTGTCCGCCATGGTCTGGTAGCCGTCCGGGCGACCTTTGAAGTAATTCCCCGAGGCGTTGTTGGCAGGCTGCATGGTAGTGTCTGTTGCGTCGCAGTTGAGAGCCTTTGGTGTGACTCGATACCAGTAGATGATCTGGTCGCTGGGGATGTATTGGTTGACCGTTGACGAGCCGGCCTTGTACGCCTGGATGAACGGTTTTGCCATATCCAACCAACCATCATGGGGCCTTTACGGAAGTCAGTATTTCATACGTGCTGAAGCAAGAGTTGACATACATATCGTTGGACCACTTGGAACTACCGTCGTCCGTATGTTTGGAAGAGAGCGGCCCCACATAATGCGATTCACCGTAACTAAACACAAAGGTGAGCACCGCAGCAGGACAAGGAATTAAAAAATGGCTCACTCATTCCAAGTAACCATCTCAACAAATGTGGGCTGAAGAGCAAGGATTTCGCGCCAACGCAGGTACCAAAGTAGATCGCTGGGGAAGACCCAATTTTTACTGTATGACACCTCAGGACCGAAATGCGTCGAGAACCAAGGCGATGCGGCTGTCGGATATCATTAATATTTTCTCCAAAATTATTTGAGATAAAGAAACGCACGAGCCATGTATCCCTTCGTTCCCAGCGCCGAAACATACGCCTGGTCTCCAACGTTGACGGCGACGGTGACGCCGCCGCTCGGAGCCTTGTTCCTCCCATTACTAGGCCAGCCCATCCAATTGAACGCCGCATCGATAGTGCTGAAGTCGCCCTGGCCTGGGTGATAATTGGGCGCAAAGTAGATGTCTCTGCCCGCAGCTGCGCGCATAGAGGCCACATTCACGCCGTCTCCAACGAACGACGAAACAAATACTTTGTTGTTGACGAAAAGTTGCGCGGGGCGCCCAGCATACTGAGCGAGTTTGGTGCCGATCGCGGATCCTTGGCCAGTGTTCCACCAGTTGAAATCGAAGGAGATGAAGACCTTCATGCCGTTGTTGGCGGCGGACTGGTACGCGAAGCCGAGTTGTTGGTCGGTGTAGGTGTCGATGCCGATGTTTAATGCGAAGGCATCGATTCCCATGACCTTGGCACGTTGCATGTCGCCGTCGTAATCTGCAGCGCTGGCCCGGTTGGAGACAACACCCATCTGATTGCAAGGATATTCAGTGCAGCTCTGATACAGAGAAGAGGAGAGGGCACCATGAAATGACAAAACACAAGCTTGGTGGTTGTCTGCCTCTCAACTAAATGCGTGGAATTATGAGGGAGCCCATGGACGCCGAGAATCGCAACGGTTGCGAGAAGAAAGGAGATGGCTAGAGAAAGCATGGTAGAATAGGTGGACCCTCATAAAAGCCCCGCACTTTTATACGAGCAGAAGTCTCAGTGTGATCGGG
This sequence comes from Mycena capillaripes, assembly GCA_029204075.1. NCBI lineage: Eukaryota > Fungi > Basidiomycota > Agaricomycetes > Agaricales > Mycenaceae > Mycena > Mycena capillaripes. Next base: position 719,307 of record JARHKZ010000027.1, read on the forward strand.
CGAAAAGTTAAAGCGGGCCGCACTTCAGCGGCCCCTCAGCACTGCGGCTCCACAAAATGGTCGAGCCGAGTTTAGAAAAGGGGGCGTGTGGCGGATCAGGTCAAGAGTAAGGCAAGGGCACCAAGCAAAAGGAAGGCGAACTGAGGAAGCGAACCAGCTGTTTGGTGTCGTGTGACGGCTGCCAGCGACAAGGGCGATCTAGAAAAGGCTGCTGCTTTGCGAGGCTTGGCTACCATGATTCCTTACGACAAAGTGAGTTTGTAACGCCGGGAAAATGACTATCGATGGAATCTGAATCAAGGAATCACAGGCCAGAATTCGGGCAGGCATGGCCCGGAAGGCAGACCGAAAGAGGAATTAACCGGGTCTAAAATGTCAAAAAGCCCACTCACAACTGGATTGTCGTATGAGACCTCCGTAAAAGATTATGTAGAATAACATCCAGGTCTGAAACAATATAGATACAGCCTTTCCGCACAAAGTGCGGAATCGAGTGCGGGCCACCATAAACGGAATCCTACCACCTCAAAGCTTGCCCCTGGATAGTCGCCGCTCGCGCTTGCGTGCATGAGAAAGCGCTTGACGTGTAATGGCGTCCTTTCCGTGCGGCGAATGTACACCGGCACTGCGCGCGACAACGTTCCAGTCCACGTAGGCACCCTCACGTGTATAGGCGTCCCGGAAGTCCGGGTTGCTGTACACCGCCCACGCGATGCGGGCCTCTTGCGATAGAGCTCCAGGGGGCATGACTTCAAACTCGGGAACGCGGGGTGCATGCGCGATGGAGGCTGCTTTTATGAGGATTGCACTGACAGGCAGCAATGAGGTGGCGAGTTAAATATCTAGTCAAATCAAAGGATGGTTGACGCACGCGGTCAAGCCGAATACTGGTTTAATTCCGCCCGCTTCGCGACCAGTCAGGAATCGATGCACCCTTGTGGGACGGATCGTGCCGTTGGGCCCCGGAATGCTATGATCGCTGGTAGTATGGTACGGGACCTCTACGAGCTCCGACTCGGTCGGGAAGGGTGGCGAAGAGGAGAGGAAGGAGGCGAGTGGATGTGAGAACAAAGCAGAAACCTCTGCCGTGTTAAGTATCGGCTGGATGTTATGCCTTCGAATTTGAATGCCACGGGAAACAAAGAGACTCACACGAAGGGTGTTGTCTAATATCAGAACCACAACGCTGCGGCATGATGATGAGCTAATCGACCAATTACGAAAGAGTAGACGACTCACGGGGTGACAATTAGATGATTTGAGGCTAAAAATGGCTCGAGGATACAAAGTAATGGGACCTTGAGTTTGTCTGGTGGTAGTCCGATCTTAAAACATCGGGAGTCAGCGGGAAGGGAGCGTGCTAAAGATATAGAACAGCGCTATTCACGTACCTCCTCAAAAGCTTCACGTCTCTGTTAAATGAAATTAATTTTGAAAGAATACACGAGTAGCTGGATCTACCGCAGTCTCTTCAATGGTGCGATCTTCCGGGTCGACTTTACCACCGGGAAGTGAGGTATCACCTGCATAGGATCTCAGAGTAGCGGACCGCCTTTATTGCGCATCAACCGGTGAATCCTATACCCGGGATTGACCCACGCACCGATTTAAGAGGACATACAAGTCCCCAGCGCGGCCTACAAACAATGCAACCAGAACCGCGGCGGAGCGCGTCCGAGGATAAGGATATTTCTGCCTGTGTGGTCGGTATGCGGTAAGATTTTTGAGACATCTGGTGCAGTGCCAGAGTCTCATAAGAATCGGCAGAATCTGCCAGCGTGAACGAAATACCGCTTGGATTCAGTACTAAGCGGCGGGATGCGAGCTTCTGTGAGTCGCACTCTCTTAGGGCGATGATATTCGAGGAGGTTAAGGGGTTTTGGGGCGGCTTTATCCGACATGAGAGTGTGAAGCAGGAGGCGGTGTTTACCATTGATTGGCAATCGCGTCATCAGTTCGGGCCCGGAAACCGACGGCCGACTGTCACCGAACTCAAGACCTCTCCAATCTCAATTCTGGATACCTTTCCGCGGAAAAAATGTACGAAAAGCAAGCATCCGTTAATCACAAGGCTTAGTTTTTTTCCCGCTTCAGCCATCCTTTGAATCTTCCCTCCCCAGTGTCCCCACTGTTGTACAGTCCTTAGCTTTGCCTTGGCTGGTTCTACAGTTTCTACAAGAAATCAGCAAGGTACCCCAATGTGCGTGCACAACGTACCGGCTGAGGTATAAGGAAAGAGCATATCACCCGGGCGCGTGAAAATTCGGGTGAGTCAATATTGATGGATGAGCCTGAGCCCTCGTCGAGATAGGTCTCCAGCGCCGCTGCCAGTGTTTTGCGTGCCGTCTCGTCGTTCAGCCAAAATTCTGCTTCCGCGAATGGTGACTCCGTGTACACGTCAAACAGACTGCTGTTTACGACCACCTGATGTAGATCTGTGCATCGGGGATTGCGGAATACCTCTAGGATCGCATTTGAGAATCGAATCTGGAGAGCGTCGGAAATATTGGAAAGCTCGGCAGACACATCGATGAAGCGGAGCGTTGCAGCGGCCTGATGTGGGAAACGATCTGATCCAGCGCAGCATTCGAGAAATTCGACATAAAGTTCAAGATCCGCTTCGGCACGCCAACACCAGAAGTGTGATGGACCGTCGTTGTCGTCTCCTGTATTTGTCCTGGCTGTGAGTGCTGGGAAAATCGGAGCGAATGCCGAAGGACCGAGCTCCATGCTCGATTTACGCAAGAACCGCGACTTGAGCACGATAATGACGGATGGACCGATCGAAGGAGCATCCAGGTGTGTAACTGATTGGATGATGCGCTGTAATACCGGGATGTTGGGTGAGAATCCTAATGATACCAGACGCCAAAGCGCACTGAGAAAATCTTTCTTCGGGGGCTCCAATGTGTCATTCACTGCATGTGGATTATTCTCGAGGGACTCTGCAAAGGCGTTCCAGAGTTGATCGGTGGACCCGATGCGAGAGATCGAAGTCCATACAGCCTTGTCCCAATGACGGCCGTTCAAATATTTTATGAGGGCATGGTGGAGAGTAGAAGTAGGCGTATGTTGTTGTGGCCAGTAGGTCATGACTTCGCTCATGACAGAGTCCATCCATTCAGGCGCGTTCTTATTAAATCGCTTCAGTTGAATGGGCACGATCACCTCCAAGGTGGCATCCAAATCGTAGCGGACTGCCGCCGGCGTTCCCGGGGGCGGTCGAATGATGTCGACCGTCCTGCGGAATAAGTAGGGCAGTGCTTCGAGGCCTGACGCATATCTGAGATATGGAAACAGAATAAGATATGGGGTTGTCCTCAGGATGTGGTGGATGTCGTCCACCAGTGCTGAAATGGGGGACCTCCCGTGAATATAGTTACGCCCGTGATTGTCGACGAAATAATCTCGGTGATCTGACAAGTCGTCCAAAAAATGTAGGACAGGTGTCAAGTCGGCCGGACTCCCGCTTGCCGCTTGGCAGTCGGCCAGGTATTGTAACTTCCCGCGGAGTATGAACTTGTCATTCTGGAACGTTCTCCATTGAATCAGCGCCTCGGTAGAACGGCCGAAGTGAAGGATCTCAGGGTCCTCCATGACAGATGGATATGATGCCCATTTTCCTATCGACTTCAGGAAGACTTTAGCGGACTCGGGAGAATCCAGTAATGTGACGATGGCCCATACTGCCTTGTAGCAAATGATCTTGCGGCGTTTCGTGGCCTCCGACGACAGCAATCCGGTGTTGCAGCTGTGATAAAGCATATTTATGCGACCACCAAGCCCGATATCAGGATTGTTAATGAGATTGCGGAAGAGACTGGAGTACGTGTCCCGCTTGCCGGTGGGTCCCCACAGAACATCGGGAATCGCTTCGACAAACGGCTCCAACTCCCGTTCATCGGACAGAGACTTCACGGTCCAGATGAGTGCTCTTTCATCTCTGGCCATCCGATCCTCGGAGGGCTCGACGGCAACACGAGCTATTACTCCGATTATGGTTTCCTCTGCGGCAGTCCGTGGTGTTCCGTGATTGCCTTCGGAATTATGGCGACGGCGCCATTTAATTTTCAAGTACTGGAAGGCTTGCCAGGCGGTCCCAGAAAGTGGTGTGCGGTAGGGACTCTCGAGGTACCGCAGCGGAAGAAAGGTGAAGATGGAATATGCGCCCGTAATGAAGATTAGGATTGTTGCGGAGATTGCGGCCATGAGGATATTGACAGGAATGAGGAACGCGATTAGGCCAGCGAAGAAGAACAGGAGCGCCATATGCAGGAGCAGAGGAATAATCTCCACGACCGTGTGCATGTTAAACCGCTTCAATCCGTAGTAGAGGAATGAGAAAATGCGTGCTCGGATGAGAGGAGCGCTCCGAATCTCGGAACGATGAATGAAGTCGCGAGCCCATTGTTCAAGGAGGGTCGCGATGAGGGCGCAGGACAAGCTGAGGCCAAGACTGATGAACCAAAGGGCGTTGCACGCTAATGCCGCGGCAGATGGAGTGAATTCTGGAGGAGGGGGCACCACATATGTGCTGCCGTTCACAGAAGCAGTGAGCTGTTGTGATATCTGACCCAGCAGCCTGACTGTGGCGTCACCAGGGTCGTCATTGAGAGTTTTATAGCTTTCAATGAGAAATGCAGTTAAACTGGCGGAGAACAGACCTGCCTGTGGTGATCGCGTCGGAATGGGTTTTAGTGGGAAGGAAAGACTCACAAATATCAACATCCCTTCCATATCACTTCGCCAGCTTGCGACAAGGCCTTTGTCGTATTTCTCCGCTTCGGCAACATAGACCGCCCAAATCTTGGCGGCTGCGGCTTCGTCCCCAGGATCAGCAACTAGAACAGGATGAGAGAATCGCCTGGACGAATGAAAAGGGACAGCACCATATGTGGGCCCTAGGATGTCGCCCTTTTGCTCGACGTCCATGGCACTGGCAGTTGGGAGCAACGAAGCACGGGAAGTGATGTGACCGCGGTTCTCGGAGCGATGAGAATCATTACGCGACTCGGACACCGAGTAGATGCCGCCGCTGACTGGGGACCCGCAACGATTTCACATAATGAACCATTCCAGGCTTACATGTCTTCGGAACAGCGGGGAGAGCAAACCATGATGGTCAAATTCGACAACCAGTGCTGTGTTGCCGCGGCTCGGCTACGACTGGCTCATGGCTGAGCCACAGCTCCGAGATTGCGGCTTTGATATTTGGTTGGATGTTGTTGCATACCCTTCCAATGTATGGATGAGCTCGGATGTCCACGTCATTTGCTGTCAATTGACACAAATCGTGTAGCCGTGTCACACAAGTCACGAACTTTTATGCAAACCAGTATGGCATGCCGTGACTGGCCAACTTAGGGAGAAAATGCTACTGGGAGCATTACCAGATCTCTAAGACAGATTAAGAACCTATAAAACGCATCAAACATCACTCATTCACAAGTTGTCCGAAAACCAGCTGAGCCGCGGCTCAGCCGTGGCTTGATCGGCTGGCTGCGGCTGGCTTGTTTTTGCCTTGGCTTGGCGGCTCAGCCGAGCCGAGCCGCGGCAACACTAACCGGTGCTGATATTTGCCCGCTCACTGGCAGTTGATAGATGCCGATGCGTCGCGAAAGTGAGTCGCTTTCATGGAGCTCGGAATGAGGTACGGCGACACCGGGGGCACCAGCGAGGCGTACGAAAGCCACACTGGGATTTGTTTCACCCCACGAAAAAGTCAAGGGCGGCTTTGTGGACATTGTTCCCAGTGTGGTATGTATGAAGAAGTGGCTGAATCGTAAACGAATTCACAGCAGGCCATATTCCGGTCAATTTGAACATGCGCATTCCAATGCAGACATACTAATCGGCACAGATGGCAACAATAAATATACTTGAGACCGTCAGCCAACTAAACAAAAAGTGCCTGCGAAGCCAGAAAGGATGAAACTAAATCCCTTGCGCCGGATTTACCTAGAAGTTCTCTTTCCCTGGACCAAAGAAAATAACAATTAGTTTGGAGAAAAAACGGCAAAAGGACGGCCATCACAGATCACGCCGATCTTGATCGTCTCACTGCAGTGCTAAGTTCCTGTTTCCTTCTATTCAGACAATCCCGTGCCTTTCGTCATCAACTTGGTCTTCTGTTTCCTATGAGATCAACTATAGGAAATTCCTAATGGCTCAGCTGTGTGGCACTAGTCTGCTTTTTCTCCAGAGGCAATCACCAATGGACCTTGATATCGCAGAAGCAGAATCTATTTTGAATCTGTCTGACTCTTGTCTGGGGCATATTTCATGCATCGATTGATATAAGTGTATGTCAGACTAATCCCACATTCAAAACCGCTTGTTTTGACCACTAGTCTTACCAGCCTTGTAAGGCTCGAAAATTGACTCTAGGATGCTCGTGTCTTGTCATCGAAGGGTCCTCGCAGATTACCAACAAAATTTGAGAGGCCAAGGCGATGAGCCACTTGTGGGGTGATGCCCTATCGATATATCATTATCCCCAGCGAGTTGCCGAAAAAATCACTTACAAAATCTTTTCAGTCTCCAAATCCTTGTGCTGGGAATGGGTCTGAATTCCAGCACTGCAGGGTCGAAATGCAGTTTTATCTTGATTTTTCTTTTGCTCGTAAACAAAAGGAATTGCTACGTGTTGGCGCGTAACTTCATCAGCAGTGCTTCCCAATAGGAATGCAATCAAATTCAACAGCATGAGTCCATTTGGGCGCATGCGCGTGGGGGTGGCGGCTACCTCGTGCCATCCACTTTCTGTGTGTGCTTTACTTTTTCTCTTCGTTCCCAAACCACGGGAATCCATAAACTGGCCCTTGGATGGCATCTAAAAACTAGAGTCACTCGCCACTTAAACCGCCACGCCCCTCGTTTTGACACCCTGCCTGCCGCCACCCTTCATTGGGCTGCACGGCTGGCTCGCGGGGGCGGCCAAAGCCCCCCCACCTATAAATCACTGGTTCCCGATTTTTCACGCCATGCTCTCCTCTGCTTTAATGCTCTACCGGGCTGGGCTTCTCAGCGCCATGCGGGGCCTCCTCTTTTCCTGGACACTGAGCGCACGCGACCACTCGAAGCTGAATCACCTCCTCGCGCTGCCAGAGATGCCCGGAAATCATCCCCTTCCGCCTAATTTGTTCATCGGCCGCCAGAAGGTCGGGTCGAGCCTCGAGTGGATCGCTGAGTATGGCACGGAGCAGATCCATCATAACTACGCGTTCGAGTTCGGGTTTTGGGGCTCTTTGCTCAATGGGTTCGAGGTGTGGGGTATCTGCTCTGGTCAGCGTCTTGTTCAGTCTCGTGCAAGTACTGACCACTGACTTGACCATACTCGTATGCAGGCGACATCTGGTTGGCGCGGTTGGAGATCCCCAGTGGCATCTACGAGGACCCCACTTTTGTGTTGTCCCCCGACGTCGTGTTCACCGGAATGCTCGAGTCCCTTGCGCATGAGGGAACGCCGGTGCGCATAGTAGAATCTGAGCTAGATGTCGTTATCCAAATCGAGGGCCAGGAAGGGCCGGGGTGGCGGAGGCATTACCAACTGCCGCTGCGTGGCTTGCCTAAGCAGCTGATCGCCACTCATGAGCTGCACACATGCCAGCTTCAGCCGCTGGGATTATGCAGCTCGAGAGAGCTGTTGATCTACCCAGACTCCCAGATTTGCTCCCGCTGTGCGCAGTTCTTCATAGAACCTGCGTAGCGAGTCAAATGCGCTAGTGGAATACTCGATATTTGGGGTAAGTCTCAACGCACTTCAACTCCTCAGCTCTTATGAGACTCTGCGCAGCATTCCGGGGCCGAATTCCCCCTGATTCTCGACGCGGATCCATTGGCCGCTGCCCCGCCCCGCCTGTCTTCTCCGTCTCAACGCTCGGCTTCATCATCTCTTATGCATGGTTCTCCTTCACGGACATTTTTGCGCAATTGCGTCGATACCCGCCTGGTAGTGTGTATGTAGCAATCGATGTCTGGACAAACTCGGTGGTGGTAGAAATCAGTAGGAGCAGGATGGTTGGTGTGCCCGTTGGGTGTGGATGGAGCTCGCTGTTCGTAGGCTAATAGTTGTGTCTGTTATCCATATCGAAATATATGCCATCTGGCGTCGACGCCGACGCCACAAGAACATCAAACTCGACAACAAAAAAGGGACATACATTTCGGGAACAAAAAGAACAACAAGAACGTGACGGATCGACTTGTCTACCGGCGGAATAATACGAGGATTCACAGGTAATCGGAAGAGTACAAGATGGATATACAAGGACCCACTCGCCGCATAGTGGCCCATAGGTGGCCAAGGGAACCTAGAATCGGTGAAGAGATAATCGATCTAAAAGAATGAGGCAGTCGCAGGTTTAGCGCCTTCCCAAGGCGAGTATGATGGGAGAACCTTGGCCAACGGCGGCTCGTATCGAAGTGACACACTCAACCCGCTGGCGATAAGCGGTCCGAGCTCTCCCAGCACGTCGCGCTGCATATCGTGCATGAGCTCCGCGTCGACATGCGTCAGCTGCGCGACGGTCCCGCGTGCCTCCCCGGTCCGTGCGCGGACGAACGAGATGAGCGTGTCGTCCGAGGTCTGAATGAGCTTGAGCAGCTTGATGCGACGGAGTCCGGCGCACGGCACCGGGGTGTCTGCGCCCGGGACGAGAAGCAGGAGGAACGCGGCGTCGCGCTCCAGCGGCAGACTTGCTGATGGGCGCATGGGCTCGCCGTGGAGCTTTAACTCTTGAAGGTATGGCATGAGCCGTAGCGCCGCAACAAAGCTACTGCTGGATATTCCCAGTAAATTCAGGGAAAGGCACTTGACGGTGGGGAAGAAGAAGATCGGTAGCGTGCGGTCGGGGCCCTCTTGGCGGCTGTATTCCAACACGTGCAGCTTCGGGAGGATTAGTTTCTCCAACAGCGCGTCGGTCACATGGTCTCCAATAAAGTTGACGAGACTGAAATGCCACAGGTGGGGGAGGGTCACCGGTACCTCTGTGAGGGTTCGCTCCATCGGATCGTCCTCCGCGATATGAAACTCGCAGGTCTCCAAATTGACACAATGCCGCAAAATGGTGAAAGCGTCGTGGCTCGTAAAGGATCCGAACCACTGTTCGTCGCGGATTATGAGGTGTGTGATGTGTGTCCACGGCAGGCGAAGTTCGGGGAAATGATATCCGGAGTTGATAGAGACACTGCGGAGGCTGCGCGCAGTCAACACGGGGAGAAACGTCCACGGAGGTGGACTGAGGTTTTGCCTGGCACGAGACAATATCTCCGATGTCTGCACTGAAAGGGTGGTCAAGAGGGGCACATCATCAGCGGAGAGGTGGGCGAGAGCCTTCAGGCCACTATACTGGGGAATAGATAGACGGATGTTCTTCCAGCGCAGGGAGAAGGGGGTCAAAGCGGTTAAAATAGGCGATAAATCGCTGCTCGAAACGTCACCTGCACATGCAGTGGAAAGAGCCAAAGAGAGCGAAAGAGGGAGGGCTCCGGAGAGGGATAGCCAAGCGTTAACAGTGGCCGACAACCGGTGAATTTGAGAATAAGACGGAACGACGATATGCAGAGAGGCCCACAACTGGGGGTAGAGAGCGCCATATAGCGCCAGGCACTGCATATACGCATCAGAAGTAAAGGCGCATCCGTTGGGCTCATGACAGCATTCCGCGTAGAAGGCATGCAAGCGATAAAGATCGCGCGGATGACATCTTCAGGTAAGCTGCGCATAGGAGACACCAAGATAAGATGCGCATCTATATATTCTCGCAGTTCGTCTCTTTTTCGTTTGAGGTCTTCGAGCAGTTTCTCTACTTCCTCTATTTCCTTGGTCAGATTAACCACCTGCTTGCGCGAACCTGCGATGAGACTGCGAATCTTGCCGCAGTCGTCATCGGAAGGGGTCACGTTTGTGCGCAGAATTGACTGAAATGGAGATTGCATGAAGGTGCGAGAACCTTCAGCTTCGGCAGGCCGTCCAAAGAACAGCTTTTAGTAATCGCCAAAAAATCAATTTACCGTATCCAGAAAACTTGAGGAAAGCTGACTTACTTCAAGAATTGGGTCAGAGTTTTCCGCGGGCGATTGAGTCGGAACGCGGTTCCAGGAGGCACTTGAAGATTTGCTACGTGAGCGTTGAGGCAATGGGAGCAAGAGCAGCGTCACGTAGCTGTCACGATGTTTGGCAGTTACGTTGATCCCCACAATCTCCGGTTTCGTCACTGTGACTCCGTGCTTCTTTCATCTGCACCACCACATCCAGATTTGCCAACGCAGCACCTCCTTCACGAAATGGCATCTAGTACTCACTACGAGATCTACCGTGCCTCCCCGTGTGTAATATAGCCTTTCCTGCTCAATATGCGTCTGAGAAGGGGCAGGCTGGGGATTGCGTTGATGGACACAATAGATGAATACGTTCGCAGCAACGTTCTCAGCGGGACCCAAGGTATCTCTATTCTGCAACAGGTACGCCGTCTTCCACTTTTCCCAGCACAGCGTCTACTCAAGGCCTGCGTAGTTTGATCGTGCCATGGCTGATGCACTTGCAACGAAGGTGAAGGCTAAGGCGAGCGTTAAGGTGCGATTTAGTCCTCAAGTTCGTCCGAATGATTTAAGATAGCTATTGAAGGCGCGTCTGAAGACGTACAACGACTACCAGGAGGTCTGGACGTTCTTCCTCCGGAACGCGACGTTCACGATGGACGACAAGACCATGGTCACGACAGAGCGAGTCAAGGTTGTTGCGTGCAAGGGGGATGTAACCCCCGCAGCTGGAGCGTCACAGCCGAGCCCGAAAAAACAATCGGGGTCGCGCGCTCGAGCCTAGGGAGCTCACGCATTGTGAAGATGAGTTGCTGAGGAGGTGTGTATTACTCTGTACAAATTGCGCGTCATGTTTTATTTAGGATAATGCATTGCCATCAATGCACACGCGAGTGAACTATTAGAAGGCAGCTCTGTGCGCAACTCACACCTGGAGATGATCAAGTCGGCTTCAACGACGTTTGTTCTAACCCGGGTACACAACGGCACGTTCTTCTTAAGCCGCACACACTACCGACGGAGGACCTGCGCCAGTAAGAGTCTAGCTGGCTATAAAATTTCCCCAAGTCCCCATTTCTCACTTGTAGTTGGATCCCCATCGTGTGCGTCCACCTCCACGCACTCTTTTAAAAACCTAGTATACTGATGACCATCTCTCTAATGTAATGGTGGATCAGGAGCTGCATCGTAAAATTGGGCCCCCCGAAGATACAGTATATTTAGCTGTCGGATGGAAGCATCATGATAATGATCTGACAGAGGATGTTGACATGTAAGCATCTCATTCACACCGGGAACTACCAAATGTTAGTGCAGTTGAAGTTAGTATTGAAACTCGTCCGGGAATTTTCCCATTCGTCCGGAAAATGCCGATCCAATAGGAAAATCCCCGGACTCATTTCAGTACCAACTTCAAGTGCACTAAAACTTGGTAGTTCCCGGTGTGATTCTGCACTGCAGGGTGTACTTATATGTAGAGTGCGGATCAACGAGGCCGTTGCTGGATTCTGCTCAATATCAAGTTCGTGTCGATTAGCAGTGGGAATGCTGTTCCATAATATCTTTTTGTGGCTGATGCCAAGGTGAATTATCTGACTTGGAAAGACGTTGGGATTTAACCAAGGGTCCAGATATTGTCTTGACGTTTGAATTGTACATTCATTCGTTGAAGGAGTCGTGCACATTCGATACTTGATATTACTGCGGGTACCCTGTGTTATCTTCGCCGGGGAGACGTATCTGGCAAAGCCTGGGAAGAGATAGGATTCCGAAGACTCGCGTGAGAGGAAAATAAGCTTCTCACCTCCCTGATTGCAATTTGAACTCGCGGCCCCTGTGCTGTCGGCTGTGCATATGCCGTGATTGATGAGCGGCAAGATTTGGCCAAGTAACCTTCTCTCCCATGGCCGATTCTCACTGGCCGTTGGACTTCTCCGAAGGAATGCCGTGCTTTGCTGTGTATAACGTTATCGCTCTTTTGCACTAGTCCGGCCGCTGTAATCCTCAATTGTTGTCCAATCGTTGCACTGCACCCACGCGCATCTCAGCTCTGACAGACGGCTTCTTCTTCCACGCTCCACGCTATGGACCGATGTCTCCTGGTACCTTAACCGAATGGAGGAGACTTGCCTTGACACGGTGGCTAACACCCGACAGGTGTCAGCTTATTCTGGGTGCAATAGGCCACGGCAGGTGCGTTTTATCGCTCTTCATCTATCCAATGCGGCGTTTTTTTACGATATCTTCCTGGGATCTATGTATGACTGTATTCCGAATACCTTTAAAGTGCACATCTGGAGGAGAGCTGTGACAGTTAGCCCCCCACATGCTTGAAGCTCGCGCAGACCGCCCTACAGTCTTACCTTCACGTTAATGTACGATGGACGGCGTCGCAGAAGTCGGTTACAACCTTCTGCTTGTTTCAGTGCGTGTCTGCTTGAGATTTTGCCCGAACCATGATTGAGGGTCGTTCGCTTTAAGCGTGTTGACGGTAAGACCACTCCACAAAGTGCATGCTGTAGACTGATACTACTATTCAGTTGGGATGTTGACCGCTCTGGTGAGTATTCTTCGATCCGGCTATATCTGAATTATTGTTACGCTTGCAGACGTATGATACTCTCTTGAACATCGATCAGGAGGTGTGTGTACTGTCCATGTTCGTCTCGCCGTGTACAGCCACTCAATGAAGGGACCCGGTTGAAGTATCGCCTTGTCTGGAAATCGCGCTGGTCACCGATGAATTGTCTGTATCTCTGGGCTAGGTATAGCGCCTTCATCGATACTGCACTTGCCGTTCACAGTACGCCTTCCTTCAATCTCATGTAGGTCCTAATACTGATTTCGTTTTTTAGTTCGGACACAGTTAGATGTGGGTCAATCGCAGTGCCACACCGTGACGAGTTTTATCCGGAGTGAGCCCTTGCATCGAATGTGTGCGAAATTGAGCTGACCATCCTTCAGTATTCGCAGTCATTGGAACTATAATTACCGAGGGTTCGTTCGCCTCGCATTCATCGTCCAGAGAATAGGGAAATTGAATTCGAACAGTCATTCTGACAATCCGAACGTATGCTCTATACGGGAAGTCACCATCTTTGTTGGTATTCCTTTCCATCATGTGGTTTGTGAGTTGGTCTCGGACGTCGTCCCAAGCATCGCTCTGACGTAATCTATTGTGAAGTTCATTAGTGGAGTCAACATATGGGCTCTGGTTAAATGGACGAAATCATTGAGTGAGTTTCTTGCCATTTCCCTTTTTATGTTCAAGCTTGAAAGTCATGACAGCCGAAGTTGCATTCTCTCCCGTTAATTCATGCAATCTCGACAGCCCGAGTAATATCGGGGTCGTGTGTTATTTATCGCTCCTCATCGGCGAGACTGGTAAGACTACTTTGAGAAAACGTCTTCAATCACTGATTGCTGCGTTATATTCAGTTGTCTTTCTGTTAACTGCTTGGCGAGGATTCCGCACCTGTAGGATTTCAAATAACTCGTTGCTAGTGCCTGACGCACCTTTCTTAGTTTCACTATCCAGATCGGCCCATCGCCACTCTCAGCTTGTAACGACATTTTATCGCGACGGTCTGTACTCATATTTAGCTTTAAATATCGAAACTTACCAGCCGCAGGAATCTTATTCTACTTGGCCATATTCGGTCAGACTTCCTTCTACTTAGCGTCGCCCTCGCTGACGCAATTATTTTAGTGATCCTCGTCGTGGATCTCAGTCTTGAAACTCAAGCCCCGGTAAGCGAAGCAGAGCCAACTGGTCAAAAATGTTACCGTAACTTCGTTTATTTAGGCTGGCCTGAAATTCATCGCGGATTCGTACGTGCATTCTCGTCTCGGACGTTCTGTACTCCACCGACCAGCACACAGGCCACTTCGTGTCATGCAGTCGGTTCTGGCTTGCCATCTAGTACTCCACGCTCGTGCTGTGGGATCCTCGGAGCTTGAGGTGTTAGGGGAGGAGACCACCGGTGGTATCATTGTCGATTTTTCGGGCAGACTGCGATGATGGTCCTTTCTTCCCTGTTTTCATTGGCTTTGTCCAATCTGTTTTTCCTAATCCTTTATTACCTCGCGCAATTTTGTGCTGGGGATAACGTTAATAACGAGTCGACTTTCACATGTGCAGTCTTCTACATTGAATAAGGCGCACAAGATACACGATACTCTACTGGTACTTTCTGGCCATGGCTTGAATATTTCACGTTGCTTGTTTAGGTCCGTGTCGGCCATCTCTGTCACATATTCTGATACGTTTTAAGATTTTCGCTTTGTCTCTGCTTGCTCCTCAAGATGTGAACGGCTTCAGGTCTCGAGTATGCAAACAAAACATAACATTAATCTGTGTTCAAAAGCCCCTGATCGAAATGTTCCGCAGCCTCCTCCTTTTTCATCTTTGTCTTTTACTCTGCCTTGATTCCATCCCTCACAATGCCGCTCACGATAGACGACCCAGAAAATCTCATCTTTTCCAGACACCGAGGCTCGCAACCTCGCCCTTCCAGTCTCACTCACCCGCGTACACGACGAGCACACCGCATCTCGCGGGGTCGCACGCAGGAACCTGCACCACTGGAGTCTTCTGTATTAACATGCGGGACGGAGCTAGTGTCTTTGGTCCCGAATCTCAGCGATTCAACTCCGTACGGCTCCTCCCAGAAATGGGTGGTCCCAATTCTGCCGTTGCCCCTCGATGATTCTCCCCCGTCTCAGATGCCCAAAGCCAGCACAGTTTGCGGTGCAACAATCCACACCCGCGCATCTCCGCGAGGTCCAAAAACGTGGCTCGGCTGCGCCGACGCCCTCGGGCCGACCGTCATCCCCCTGCCAGCCGAGTACTTCACGGACGATCAAAAGTGCCACCTCGCTGGTGGGCCCAGGACGAAGAGCTGTGGCTGTATTATGGTCGGCGTTGGATGCTGCCTCTGGTGAGCGATATTCCAGTTTTTCACCGGCACGCGTCGCTGACTACCGATGTTTATGCAGTGGAAATACACTCGGCGTACACAGAACCTTGTGCGCGGCGCACTTTTCCATACTCAAAGCGTCCCATCGGTCGTCCTACACATTTCTTGCTGAGTCAGTTTCACCCTCACTGCCCCGTCGGCGTAAAGCTGTCATTATAGGGCGTAACGAAGCCCAGGCGCTGGCCGACGATGCAGGGAATCCAAACAACTGGTCCGGTGAATTGACGGAAACAGCTCGTCCACCTTCGCCAACACACTCCGATCTGGTAGAGATGGGGATAAGGGAGGAAGCGCGGATTCAGGCGGAAGAGAACGAAGCGCGGATTCAAGCTACGTTCGCCCATGGTAGTGGCGCTGGTTACCGTAGACTTCGATCACACCACAGCTCATGGAACGACCACGAACAGCCCGCCGGCTCAGTCATTATTCCTCCGGGGCTTGCGATTCACACGCGAATGGCTGGGGCTATTTCTGAGATGGAGATGGCTTGGACCCTCCAGAACTCACCCTCGCAGAATAATCGCTATGTTATGTGAGGCGGTCTTCCCATGCGAAGTCGGAGTTCAACGTGGATTTTTATTTGTAGTGCGTCTTCGATTATGCGGTCGCAATGATATCATTCCGCTGCGGGGTACACTATATGGTTGCATGTATCGTTGGAACGCTATGGAGGGTGATGTGTGGATGTGTTGCCTTTCTCAACCAAGAATTCTGGAAACTGATAAGTAGGAAGTCAGCGTGATTAGTCTCCTATCCTCCCGCGTAGTCACTATCGGCGGTCTGATTCGGTCTGCCACAGCCGCCTGGTGACCGGGTGACCGGATCTTTGTTACAAAAGCGTCTTGGTGAGAACCAAGGCCTTATGACGCGAGTTTGAATGAAGGAGACGTGATGTAAGGAGTAACTTACCTTTGCATCCCAGTTGGGATGCGGTACAGCAGTGCGTCCAAATATAGAAAGCTTGTATGGATGCGTGCCGATGATAAGTGGACAGACTGACTGCGGAGGAACGCAAGTCCTCTACAGTAGGTTCCGGTGGGTGACTCCTGGTGACTCCGAGGAGCGGAGACGCGCGGAGATTGCGTACTTCGATTCCAAGAGGTTTCGTGGGTTGCATGAATCCATATGGGAATAATCTGCGGAAGAGCCGATGATTTACCGAGAGAAGCACAAGGCCCGCGGTCACCGGAAAAGATGGCATAAATATGGGCTGCTAACGTGGGAGCCCACCCACAACATGCCTCATCAACCCAGTGCGACTCAAATTCGGTTGGAGAATATTACACTATGTTTGAGTGCGACGACAAACACATTGGCGATGCTCTCCGATCATCTCGATGCCCCATTCTTGGTCGCAATCTCCAACACAACACAATCTCTAGTGAAGTGTGCACAGGTAGATGTTTCGAGCGAATGATGGATCACCGCTCTCACCGCGTTAATTCTAGAACGCCAAACAGAACAAGAATGAATGTACCCAATTGCTGGAGCATGCCTACCAGTTACTCACTGCAATTATCGCTCTTCATATCGGATCGGACACGGCTGGGGATTTTCCCCCAAGTGTCTTGAGTCATATCGGGAAATTCACCGAGTCCTGTTTCTTCTATTATTTCTCCTGTTGGTGCTGACTATCATTATCCAGGACCCTGCACAAGATACATACTTTTGTTGAAGCACAACAGAGTGGAAGCAAACTCAAGAAATTCTTTCATCAGGGTGAAATGAATACACTTTTCAGGGACTGCAAAATAGGACTACAACAGGCACTGGAATTCTTTCAGGTCAAGACGGCCGAGATAATGACAGATGTTGCCAAAATGCAACAAGAGGCACAGGAAAGACACCAGGAGGTGCTAAAAATGATTGAAGCGCTCTCTGATGGAGCTAGTTCTGACCGGGCATCCTCTGTAAGAGGCTCTACTCTTTAGACACAATCAAACACTGATGATGCACAGCTGAATCAATTCTATTCGGGTTCATATGCCAGGTAGATGTACTCAGATTATCTTCAAGAAGAATGCTGATGGCTTCATCCAAAGCTCCAACTCAATCTCCATGCTCCCCTCAGAACCAAAAATCTTCCACGGACGAGAAGCTGAAATTTTAGCCATCCTGGCAGTCTTCAACAACGAAACACCTAGAATAGCAATTTTAGGTCCAGGTGGAATGGGAAAAACCAGTGTCGCAAGAACTGTCTTGCATCACACAGATATTACTGCCAAATTTGGACACCATCGGTTCTTTATTGCTTGTGACTCCGCCACAAGCAAAGTAGAACTTGCAGCCCTGATTGGAGCTCATATTGGGCTGAAAGCCGGTAGAGACCTTGCTCGGGCAGTTATCCAGCACTTCTCTGCCAGCCCTCCAGCTCTCTTAATTCTGGATAACCTGGAGACAGCATGGGAACCAACTGAATCTCGAAAAGAGATTGAAGAATTTCTGTCCTTGCTCACAGATGTGGATCATCTGGCGTTGATGGTACAAATAGTTCTTCCTGATTTAAAACATACATTCATGCTATACCAGATTACCATGCGAGGAGCAGAGCGACCGGCCAAAGTGCAATGGACACGGCCATTTATTCCGCCTTTGCAACCTTTGACACTGGATGCAGCTCGAAAGGTGTTCCTTGATATTTCGGATGACAGCCAAGACCTACAGGAAATAGACAAAGTCCTCTACCTCACAGACAACATGCCCCTCGTGATCAGTCTTCTTGCCCACTTGGCCGATGTTGAAGGATGCTCTAATGTATTATCCCGTTGGGAGGCCGAAAAAACCTCTCTGTTGTCAGAGGGCTACGACAGAAGATCCAACTTGGACTTGTCAATCTTAATTTCACTATCAAGTCCCAGAATTGCCTCCGAGCCGGATTCACGGGAACTTTTAAGCCTCTTATCCATGCTCCCTGATGGACTTTCCGACGTAGAACTGCTGCAAAGTAAACTGCCAATTCTCGACATCCATAGATGCAAAGCAGCGTTGATTCGCACTAGCCTGGCTTACATGGATGAACACAAACGGCTGAAATCATTAATGCCTATTAGAGAATATATGCAAAGGGCACAACCTCCAAGAAATGACCTCATTCGGCCTCTTCTCGCATACTTCCAGGCACTACTTGAGGTATACTCTAAAAGTCTATCGAGTCATGCACTTACTCGAATATCGTCAAATTACTCGAACATTCAGAACGTCTTGCAGCATGGGCTGAAACCTGATCATCCGGACCTCAAGAATACTATTTACTGCACATGCCTTTTCAATTCCTTCAGCAGGCTCATGAACCAAGAGAAACCACCTCTGATGGACCAGATCCAGGATATTCTTCCACAGCCTTGTGACCATCGACTGGAGGCATACTTTATCACCGAGTTATTTAGCTCTTGGAAATACTCTTCAATCCCCAATTCAGCGACATTGATCCCCCAAGCTCTGGAACATTTCAATCACTTTGATGATTCAGATCTCAAATGTAGGCAACTCTGGTATTCTTGCTAGTTTTAGACTCACCTGTGTCCCTTAGGTAAATTCTATTTGAGTCTGACTTACTATTATACCATCTACCATCAAGACATCTCTGCTGCCCTGAATTTTTCTCAAAGCTGCCTGTCATTGGCAATTTCAACTGGAAACACCACAAGACAGTGTGAGGCGCTGTATTGCCTGGCATCCTCCAAGTGGGATCTAGATGACTACTCTGCAGCCCAACAACATGCATATGAATCCCGACGCTTGGCCAGCATCTCCGCAGATTTATACAGAGAAGCACAAGGGCTCGAGCTAGAAGCTGTATGCTGGTACAGACTTGGCAACTACATGGAAAGCATCTCCCTCTGTAACAGAGCACGCCAACTCTTGCGTCTTTGTGGCATCTCTGCTGGTCACTTGGACCATCATATCATGAACACTCAGGCAGAGGTGTACAGGTTGAAATCCGAATACATCGAGGCCCACAATATTCAGACTGGGATTCTTCAAGAACTTTCGATGGATCAGGATCCACATGGTCATGGTTTGGCTCTGCACAATCTTGCCCAGATCGATGTTCAGATTGATGCACCAAAAGCTGACATCCAGAGGAATATTGATGCAGCCAGATCAACATTTGTCCGTCTAGGACATCTGGGCAAAACCATCATGTGTGATGTTCTGCAGGCAGAGCTCAATCTTAGGGAAGGAGATATTCTGGGTGCCAAGACACTGTTCCAGGAAACCATTAAGATCTCCTGGGGAAAGGACTCTGAAAATGTAGCGAACTGTTTAGAGAAGCTTGGGGATGTCAGCTGCTGGGGTGACATGCCTGAGATGTCTACCTGGACAACAGTGTTGCTTGCGCATGCCTTGAAGTCGAAGGAGCAGTTAGCAATTTACAAGGCATTACAATTTCTAGGAGATGCTTTCCTCACCTGGGGAAACGAGGATACAGCCATTTGCTTGTTCATTGTTTCTCTCAAAGGATTTACTCACATGGATGTCCATCGCAGCAAAGCAGAATGCATGCTGCGACTGGGAGACATTGCCATGGGACATGATGAGCCGCTCAGAGCGGCAGAGCTTTGGACAAATGCAGGGCCGCTTTTTGAACGGTCGTCGCAGGTGAAACGGGTCCACGATATCCAGGAAAGACTCGCCAGCATCAGCCAGGGTGTGCTTGAGCACCTAAACAACAAGCCTACTCTTTCGGCAGAAATTGCATTCTCTAAGAGCTTGGATGAGGCAGAAGATGATCTTTCCGAAACAGAAGGTTTGCAGTGAAATGTCGAGAGTGAAACATAGTTATAGTACGCAGCTGAGAGTCTAGCCAATTGTTAGATGTCTCTTCTGTACGTACCACACAAAAAAAAAAAAAAAACATAGTTATAGTTTTATTTGTTATATGTGGTGTAAGTGTTTGTAATCAATTTATATTCACTTCATAGTTGGCTTGCATTCCCGAGGATGAGGATATTGGTGAGTTTCATAGGGGCACACCAAACATACTGGAAATAATAGATGGATGATAAACGCGAGGTGAAAGATTAGCATTACTCTCTTTATAAAATTAAGCCTGTCTGTCCGTCCGAAGCTTTTTACGACGCTTCTCTTTTGTTCACGGCTCGCTGATTTCTCAATGCAGACTGGTGTGCTCTTGTTCGATCTGTGTGGTGATCCGGTACGTGTTTCATTGAGGAAGAGAGGGCTCTTCCTCCATATGGCCGAAGACGAGCTGCCAGCGGCTTGCTCGGGCTCATTCTGTACAGGCGTGCATCAACCTGCCGATGGGTGTATCCTGCCCGTGAGTTGATCAAGTCTTCAACGCACCATTGGTTTGCTAATGAACAAGACAAGGTAATTGAGGCAAACCAGGTGAGCGAAACACGCGCAAATCATGTTAACGATACCCGATACATTTCTCTTCCCAAATAAAGATACAGCGGTTGGCTAAAAATACAACACTATGATACAAAAGCCCGCCCCAAAACCAAACGAGGAATGCAACAGAGACCCCGTTCATACCTTTTACAGATGATCAACAACCACCTCGTCTTTTTGTTGCACCTTTTCAATGTCCGCCTTCTCCCCGCGCTCCTTCAGGGCAAACTTTGAATCCACTTCGCCGCACATCAACTCCTCTTTCTGTACAACGAACAGAAGAGCCCCAGCGCAGCAATGCCAATCATGACCCGATAAATCGCACTGATGCCATGGCAAAACGCAACCTTGACTTCCTGCTGGAGCGGCTCCAGCAGCGCCGCGAAAGCAAAATCAGAGTCAGCGGGCAGCCTTCTTGATGAACCGCGCCCGAAACTGGTGTTTGACGGTGTTTTGAAGGATCGAAGCGGAGATGGTGATACCCCATGTCTGGGACAGCGTTCGCAGGACGGCCTGTAGCGATAGTGCGGATCCCGTTTGCTCAACGGGACTGTGTGCCATGAGAGCGAATGGCAAGGAGATCTGAGAGCAGAAGGATTAATTTAACTGACTATGACCAGCAGGAAACCTTTCCTCATATCTTAAAAATGTGATGCCGACGCATCTGCCGACCGATCCAGGCTTTCCGCTAGCGGGATTCTCATAGTTCCTCCTGGGCGCGAGCTCCACAACTCATCAGGATGCACGATATATAAGTGGAAAAATTGGTCTCTTCAGGCTGGCGCCGTCTGATTCGATATGTTTGAAACCGTAGGCCCGGCAATGTGTCCGTGCCGCCGGCCGAAAAGCCCATGCTCTCCTGAAAACTAGTCTCTCCTAGACAGACGCTTCAACAATGGGGACCTCGTGCCTCGGCTTGTTGAACCTTGAAAACAGTTTTGCTTCCACATGTCTCGGATTTCGATCGATCGCTGAAGTTCGGTTGTGTGCCATTAACTAAGGTCGTGTGCCCGGCATTTATCTTGTCTTACAACACGAACAATTTCGGCAGCCGCGGCAGCTAATCGGCTCGGACAGAGAACATGGCTTATGTTCTCACCACCACGATCCACACCCATCAACGCTAAGCTCGGCACCACACTCAATGGTATCCGCCTCACTGTGTTCCGTGGTCTTGTCGGCAGCGTTTGAAAGTGTGGGTCGAAATTGGTTGACATCTGCCGATCAGAGTCGGCCGTGTCTGCCGACGTCAGTCAATCTGTATCGGCACAACTCTTTAGCTGATCGGCGTCAGTCAACCGATGTCAACTTCCTTTGCCGACGGAGCCCCTCAACCCAGTGCTGTACTGATACTACTATTTCGAGGTGACGGTCACACCCCAGTGTCTTTTTGATGTGCAAAAATTGTTTAATTAAAAATAAATATTTCGGCCATCCCGGACGTTTTGAAAAATCCTCAATCGATGAACAATTGGTTGAAATAGTACATTACTACAAAATCTATCACGCACCAGCGTATATAGACTCGTAATCCCACAAACCGTATCCTCATCTCTCTTACGACATTTCTGACTTTAGCCCTCGACTTTATGGTCGACTTCTCATTATGAACCGTTGTCTGAATGTCTATATGCTTGAATTCCCACTGCGACAACTGGTTTTTACCACTTCTTGTATCACAGCGATATCGAACCTCGAGGTCGCCCCGGATCCAGTGGCGAGGTGTGTTAGTTCGTGTTCGCGATGCCCCGGCGTTCCCCTCGTTATATATGCGCTTCCTATCTCCATCAAACCTAATCGTCCGTTTATATTTTCGACTTGCTGGATGCCATTCCCGACGCACTGGGTCACACTGATGCTGCCCTATGCTCGGGACGCGGGGCGGGAACGCGCCTGCTCTGCGATCATGATCATCGCGTATCATAAGTAATCCCTCGACATCTTTACTGATATGTTTTTCGCGGTCTTCGACAGCGGCGTACGTGGACTGATATACTACCGCACTTCTCCGCGGCTCTGCGGCCTGCTTTTGATATAACTCCGGATTTCATTGGCCAGTATCTTGCGCCGTGGCAGCGGCAAACGTTACGGAGGACTGCTTCCGGCGCGTTACCAAGTACTTCTCAACTTCGCACCGCATTGTGGCGCCGATTCATAGGCGACTGTCCGATTTAGGACAATATTCGTGACCACAGTGGCCATTCGGTGGACGCACACAAGACGCCGCTGTCACCTCGAGTGAAAACCACTATCACAACTCTTACGATGCAGCAAATATATCACCACGCCTGATTTCAATCTTACATCTCGTGGGATATTCTCAAGACTTCCATATTTAAATCTCTTATAGGGTACGATGTCTATTCCCCTTCACCTACGAGCTTTGAGCCCGATGGTCCCGGTTTCAGATCTTCCTCCCGGTCTTGAAATTGCAGAATTGTAAGTACTTGCCCCCTCTCGTGTCACGAGAAAAACCCATTCTTCATAGGTCTGGCCCAGTGGTACATTCTATTTACTTCGTTGCGCCTTATAACCATAGCGGTCCTCTACAGATTATCGGATACTTGTTACATTGGGGCCTTTTTGGGACTCTGACTCTACAACTGTGTATGCCATCTTCCCTCCCGTATTCTTCGCACGCGCCAATGATACTTCAGACCTATATTATCAAGCCTTTCCCAAGGACCCCCGGTTCAACAAATGCTTGGTCTACACCGTATACATCATCGAGTTTGTCCAGACAATACTCATGACATCTGCTGCGTTTGACACTTTCGGCTATGGCTTCGGGGACCTTTCCGCCTTGCGGGATATACACTTCGAGTGGTTCACCGTGCCTGTGATGAGCGGAGTGGGTATGTCATTCATATATATGATCACTTGCATGGGTATGGCTCATTTCGTAGTTGCTTTTATCGGTCAATCCTTCTATACATACCGTCTCTACCTGTTATCCAGGTCCAGGTGGCTCTCTGTGTTGATTGTGATCGTGCGTGATGTTGTTTCTCGAATCTTTTTGCTGTATTTAATATCGTGGAAGCTTGCTCTGACAAGTAGCGTCGGTGCCTTCATAGCTGGGAGCTTCTCGTTCAAAGGTTGAATCCTTTTCAATTCCGGTGCACCTTGTCCTAATACTCTCACAGTTGGTGGAAATCTTGGACTTTTACAAACTGATAGAAACTGGGGGCTAGGGGTATGCTTTATTCCGAGTCCTGTTTACTGCTGATGCTGTCCCAAGGTGTGGCTTGGTGGGGCAGCGTTCACCGATATCATTATCACCGTTTGCTTGACATACTATGTGAAGCTCCGCTTATTCGTGCACATTTT
Source organism: Mycena capillaripes (assembly GCA_029204075.1). Taxonomy (NCBI): domain Eukaryota; kingdom Fungi; phylum Basidiomycota; class Agaricomycetes; order Agaricales; family Mycenaceae; genus Mycena; species Mycena capillaripes. The sequence goes on from JARHKZ010000027.1 coordinate 743,012, forward strand.
CGTGTCTAACGTCATTCAAAGTTATGTAAATATGACACTGGATTCCACGAAACGCACGCTCTGGTTGTCCGGACCACTCGACTCACGATCGAGACCGGATCTGTGACTGGTACTGTGCCTGTCGTCCTCCCGCGCGTCGGGTTTTCTTCTTACCAATTTCCTTAGCCTTGGTAGCCATGACCGATGTCGCCCTCTTCTACGCTTTCCCCGGTAAACCCTACTTCATTGCTGCGGGTTCAATCCTACCCAAGCTCTATGCGAACACAATGTTCGCCGTCCTGAACGCCCGATTCCAGATCGTAGGAGGGCGAGGATACACCTCGTCTACCGATGTGCTCTCGTTCCCCAGTTATGTCCGGAATGTCGAAATAGTTGGAGGAGCAAGCACTCGGTCTGGTCAGGGGCCTACCGTTTCAATTCATAGAGAGGTATTTTCCGAAAGAGAGCTAGCGGATCTCGTGAAAATGAGTGACATGAACGTGCGTTTTTGGTCGTGCCATATGAACCAGGACAGTACTGAAACTCAACAGGGATTCCGCAACAGCAACTATGTATGAAAAGTACGACCTGCGCATGACAGCCACGATACAGTTCCGCCCACTTAATTTGCATCGATATTCAAATGCAAACGGCAACATTTATTAGAGCATTCAGTTCCTCGTCCGATTGAAGAACCGCCCGAAGTACTGTATGCGCTCAGATATTTAACTATTTAAATGTATGGGCACGCATCTCTGATACGCTGAACAAGCTCGGAGCACACCTGACGAGTTGGACGAGAGAGGATAAATTGAATCCACGAAATGACCGGATCACTTAAGGATTCTGCATCCGCTACGGGATGACTCCGCGTTTGATCTTGTGGCTTTCCCCGGTTGCCGGCGGCGAGATTGCTGGCTGAAGAAAATATTGTGGACGAGGGCAATTGAAGCCAGCACTCAATATTTCGAGCCTAACTTGAAGGCCTAAACCCCCAATCTAGGAGGTCAGATTCGAACAGTCCAGTGTGCTGGGAGTTGTCGTGAAGCAGAGTGACAATGTGCTCCGATATTCCCGCAACCAAACTGGTTCAATTGACTTCGTGTGATGAACACACGTTACCAACTAGTCTCTCTGGCGACGAGACGGTAAACTTGTGATGGCGACATCTTCCTCAGTGATTGTTGATGGATGTCGATATAATAAGAGCCTCACTTACAGAGACGAAAGAACTCTAAAACGCTTTATATTTCAGCGCTTTTCGAACCATAAGTACATACTTCTTGGGGCAAACGTCATCCAATATCCTCGGAGCGACGGTCATTCCACGGGGAAAAGATAAATTCAGGACGTCTCAGAACATTCTGAAATGGTCCCACATCTGCATTATAATCCAGCAGGGGTCAGTTCCTGAGTCATCTTTGTCTGCTGTCAGATATTAAGCACATAGAGCCATTGGATTTGGAAGACTGAAGCCAGGCTGATCAACAGCAGCTGCATTTTGTGTTCAATGTTGGGTGATGGCTCTATGTAATTTGAATCATTTTTTTTCTTTTCTTTGCGGGGCATCGAACACGAACGTCGAGAAATGTTGTAGTATAACCTCCCCTGCCCGCACATCCGTTTAATTCCCCGAGTTAGTTGAATTGGCGACTGGGGAGCGTGACCGCGGGAATTTGTCACCCGACAATCAGATCTTATTTTTGGGGCTTGCTTCCACCCTTGACTAGATGGAACGCTCCTCGAGGTCCTTAAATCCACCCTCACTGACCAGCCGCACACTGCTCTATCCCCAGACGTGATCCCTCTCCTCTCCTCGTGAAAGGCCCTCGGTACTTTGCCGCGTCTTTTGGCTCTGCGTGTCCCATCGAGATGCTCGATCTCAGCTCGAGCAGCAAGGGCGTTAAAACCATTGAGAACGCAGAACCTGCGCTGGATGGCGTAATGGGCGATCTCGCATAGCTAGCGCAGTCCCCTCCTGACGTCCGCCCCTATCGCTGGACGTCGCGTTCCTCGAGTGCCCTAAGGTCAGCGGAGCGATCGCGACGCACTGGCCCACGTTGCGCGAGTTTATACTGAGGCGCCCAAAAGTGACTTACGCAATTCCCGGGTTTGACGATAGCGATAAGCCCATAGCCGATGTTCTCGTTCCCGGCCATCTCTACAATGTGTTTTAATTGTTTTTGTTGCTGCCTTACCAAACTCACTGCCGCTACGGATGGCATACCCCCACGCCAACCGATGAACCGACTTCACTCCCTGTGCGTACTCTTCCTATATTCCCGCGTCCATCTCATGTAGTTCATCCTTTTCCACAGACGCTCCTGGACACCATCACCGTGACCTCCTTCCTCTCCCTCCTTCCCTCGCCGCCCTGCGCCTCCTACATCCATCCCTCCTCGCCCTCGTCGCACAACGCGCCTCTCCCTCCCTCGCAGGCCAACACCGCGCCATCCTCCCTTTAGAGCGCAGACTTCCAGACCGGCGCGAGATCGAGTTCGAGGCGAGCTACGACGACAAATCGGGTGTGCTCGCTCTGCGTGTTTGGGACATGGAAACAGAGGGCGGGGCCTGGAGCTAGAGGTACGTGTGTTGATCATCTCATTATGTTGGGCGCGCGGCTGATGCAGTAAGTCACAGTGTGGCCGGGGCGAAGATCACGTCTCTTGTCTGCCGTGAAGAATGAGCTTGGTGGTGAATTTTCAGCCGTTTCTTGATTCCTCGAACCGGCGACTCATTTCATGGCTAATTTATATGCAGCCCTCCGCCCCTTCTTGCCCTCCCACCAGATTCCTGTCTTTCATCCTCTACGGGTCATCACAGGTCATCGCTCTATCATCATCTTGCTATCGTCTCTCCTACTATGTTTATTCTCCGTGTATTTTGCTGTCCTTCCTGCTATGTATCCTTCTAGCTTTCCAATCCTGTATCTACCAATTTATCTTGCAGCGTTGCTTATTCCTGTCAGAATCTAAACAGCGCGGAGGCGCAATAACCCTCAGTTGTCGCTAGTGATGTTCGGGCTTGGCTTGGCTTTGAAACCAGGGCTTGGGCTTGGCTTGAGCGGGCTTTGGCTTGAAGTCTGTCAAGCCCGAGCCCAAGCCTGCAGGCAGGGCTTGGCTTGGCTTGGCTTGGGCTTAAGCCCTGGCTTGACAGCCATTTTTTTTTGAGCCACGCGAGGGTGGTTATTATCATACCAAAGATAATCTATACGGAGACTCTAACTGTCCTAACTCACTTGGATGCTCGAGACGATTTTCCAGGCTCACAAGTACCCGTTAAAGATATTTTACGTTCCATCAATATTTCGGCATCTTCCGGTCTTGGTGTTCAACTTTAACTCAACCTCGAACTTACCCATCTGGTCAAAGATTCAGCGGGAAAATAGTCTGAAACTCTAGTGATGTGTTTTTGGTAGCCAGCCTTGGGTTCTTCATGAGCCGTCCTCACAGGAAATTTCGTTTTGTCAAAGCCAGGGCTTGAAGCCCTGGCTTTGGCTTTACCAACCTCAAGCCCAAGCCCAAGCCCCCATCAAGCCATGAATTTGGCTTGGCTTGGCTTGCAAAGCCAGGGCTTTGGCTTCCGGGCTTCCGGGCTTTAAGCCAAGCCAAGCACATCACTAGTTGTCGCAAGAGACAATGACTGATATTAAATGTACCTAAACAGCGCGGAGGCGCAATAACTACAGATACATCCAGTAAATATAATATCTCATAGGATGTGGACATACCCCTCAGTTGTTGCAAGAGACAATGACTGAGGGGAGATGAAGTGGAAACAAATCTGTACTTATAGAGTTCCCTATGATAAGTATCACGGAGTTAGGATAAGGATCACGGAGTTTGATGGAGGCCGAGGGTGTATGATCATTTTTTGACAATACCCACATTACTGTAGCCGTGTAATTTGGCCCTAATTGGGAACAACCCCTTGCCCGCTATTACGAGGTTTTTGGGTTCTTCATGTAGTCCTCAAACTTCAAGGCCGTTTCTCGGGAAGTTGGTTGGTTCTTGGTTGGTTCAATGCGTCGAGTCAAGATGGAGAAGAATTTGAACCTAGTCTGTGACTCTCTATAATAACTCGGAGTACAAAAAAACGCCAAAGAATTGAAAATCCTTCTTAGCTGAACAGAACTGTTGAGAGTTGCCATACTGTAATTCGGAGAAGCCGAGTCCGCGGGGTTAACTTATTGCAGCGATTTGGCATGGCCGTCCATCTCAAGCAGTGCAAAACAATATCCCTTTTGTTCTTGACTCCCACAATCTACATGGATTCTGCCTGCGACACCCCTGGATGGAGCTTCTCATCATCATTTATACCCGTAACTGCGCAAACACAGCATCTCCTCGACCTTCTTCGTTCTAATTCCTCAGTACCATCCAAGTCATCGCCTTTGCCCACCGACATCACGTCCGTCGTACTAGTAGCCGATGTGACTCGTTGTGATACAGAAATCGAGAGGCTTCAAGCTGCCCTTGACCGGATAACTTCCGAGCGGTCTGTATTGCAGCGCTATATCGAGCGATATCGCAGCCTTGTTTCACCCATTCGACGTCTTCCCCCAGAACTTCTGGCAGAGATATTTGGATTATGCTCTCCCGATCGGATTACTTTCCACGAGCTCACGACTCTTGCCACGACTATCTTCCCTGAAGGTTCTGATGCGCTTGATCGCATCTCTCGGTCGCATCTTCTGCGATTAGCGGGGGTGTGCTCTAGCTGGTACCAAGTAGTCATGGGCACCCCAGGTCTCTGGGCTACCATCGAAGTTGCAGGATCCTATGATGACATAACTGCATTTCTGTCCCGCTCCCTAGAACACTCCGCTGATTGCCCACTGGACCTCCACCTTGTTCCCCGCCACGCAGCGGGACTCGAGCTGTTGGGCCAGCATTCTGGTCGATGGCGAGAGGCGGAGATTTATCTTACTAGGCATTCTTTACGTCTCCTTTCGACTCTCAAGGACTCCTTTCCACTCCTCGAACGTCTTGCAATTGGGGGCCGTCGCACACGCCTACCCGACGTCTTTGGGACAGCTCCCAAATTGACGGATGTTACACTTGCCTTGGGCGACGGACAGCTTCCAAATCTACCCTGGAGCCAGCTGCGCAGAATTACTTACGATTTCGGCTTCCACAACGAAGGAGATATTCTTAATGTTCTAGAACTCATGCAGCGCTGTCCCAGCGGATGCGTCTTGAGCATACACAAGCTAGATCTTTCTAAGTCCGACTTTTCCATTTCGGGCCTGCCAAGGGTCATCTCCAACATGTGGAGTCTCGACCTGTCAACATTTCACAGCAGGGATTCTGCGCTTACCGGCCAGTCTCTCAGCGATATTTTGGGAAGACTCACCCTCCCTTGCTTGCGGCAGCTGGCTTTCCGCTCCTGCTTGGACCAGTATCTCTTCTGGCCTCGAAACCAATTCACCGCATTCGCTTGTCGGTCGTCCTTTCGCCCCACATTGACCAAACTTCTGCTCCACGATATCATCATCACCGTGGAAGAGCTCGTGGAATGTCTATCGGAAATGCCGGCCCTTCTCGAGCTATTCATACAGGACGTGCCATGGGCAGGTGATGCCGAGCACGTCCTGATCACGGATGACCTCTTCCGTCAATTGACTTGGACCTCTGATCCGGCTTGCCTTACGCCTCACCTGTCCTCTCTCCGCGTGGCGTCATTTTTCACGTTTAACAACCACGTCCTGCTCAACTTCTTAAACTCGCGAATCGAGCCCGGACGGTCGCACAAGGGTCCGTTCGAAATGGGGTTAACGCAGATGGACCAGCCTCTGACGGTGGATGGCGCCTTTGCGCGCATTGTCCAGCTGTGCGCCAAATGGGAGTTGCGCTGGTCTCTCGATTAGCTTTCGACTTCACTGGATTGAGTCCGAGTTCGTTTTTCCCCCTCTTATCCTCCTTCGGTGATTGATTGTGCCTTCTAGTGTTTAAACAGCATATGTCCGTTACATGTATCGAATTTTCGCTTCTTCCTTATATCTGCGGACATTGAAGCATTGTGGATTTTCCCCTTCCCGGATGTAAGCACAACTCCCCTGATTTTTGTGAATATCATCAAGATGAGCTTCCATCTCGGCGGAGCTAAGATGGGCGGTCCAAAAAGCAAAAACAAGAAAAACATTGGCAAGCTAGGGCGGTTTGAACACCCGTCTCTTAGACGAAAAAGATTGTGTCGAGCGATCTACAGTAATCCACAAAGCGTCCTTTATCACCAATTTTATCAATTGCGCAACCGATGTAAGAGATGAGATCAAAGGATCTTCGGGCCATGCCATAGAATGTTTATGAAACGACTATGTGTAAGATGCCCAGGTACGATAGCGGAGCTTTCAGAACGCAAGGTCGTTGGCAACTGCGAGATGTTACTTACATTGGTTTTGCGTGGAGCGACGTTCACGTGAAGTCCGGCAAATGAGAGTTCGAATCATAGAATACTTTTGTATACGTAGTTCCAGCGGACCACCGATAAGTCCAGTCCACAGACACCGAGAAATAATACTTCCTTAAAACTCAAATGTGAATCTGCCGTACAGGGAGCCCAATCAACACGTCCACCCGTTCCTTCAACTCCGCCATCAGCTCCTCCGTCTCCTCTCTTCCCGAGAGCTCCTCCACCAGCTGCATTCTTCCTGTCATGCACCGCGGAACTGGAAGAGCGGAGAAAGATCCGTTGTCGGTCAGGCGCACGCAAAAGAATGACGTCCAAGTGCCCGCTGCTCTTCCCTGGCGAAGGAGATGTTCGATCAAGTGGGCGTTCATCTCGGCTTCCGATGATCCACTCCCGTCGTGTCGAAAAACTTGAATACCGGGTACCCCGTCGCGGACTACGAAATTGTACTTCGTGAATAAGGGCTCGTGGCATTTCAGTTTTGACAGGATTTTGTGGATCAGGAATGCACCTTTGTTGCTCTGGTAGTGGGAATCGAGGAGAACGCGCAGAAACGCGCGGTCACGCGAGCTGAGATTGTCGGGCAATGCTACACTGTGTGTGAGTATCAGACTCTAAACCTTTACGGGGCATGCGAATACCACTGCTGGACTTTATGAAATACTGACACTGGCGCGAACAATAATAGACAGTTTGGCATCCGGCACACTCGTCTTTGGTGCCGATTATACTGCACTGTGTAGTATAAGTGAAACCTCTAGAACTTGAGGATATAGGACGAACCTCCAGATTATCGCATGCCTTGTTAGACTCGAACTGCTCTTGACGAGGAGTGAACGAACTTGGAGCAGCCAGGTAAAAGCTTCCCAGGCTTGTTTGAACGTAGTGGACATCACGGACCAGTTCAATTCAGCTTTCAGTTTTGGCGGAACACGCAGATACTGTTCCATGCGAGTGAGAATGGAATGGTACACCATGTAGCCCGGAATGGTTGAGCGCAAAAGGGTCACCAAGTGCTCGTCAATTCCGGCGTTATTCCGCATCCGGAGAGAACTGCAGGAATAAGCCCAGCCTTGAAGGCCTCAACGACTCGAGCATATCTGTTGGGATCTTCCAGAAGCGGGATGATCATATGAAAACAGTTGGATATCAGCTGGTCCGCCTGCTCGACGTCCGACTGTGCAATGGCGCGGAGGACTTTGGTAACTGCGGTCACCATCCCGTTGGAGCGCTCTGCTTGGGCCAAAACAAGATCGGATCGTGGGGTGGACCATGGGCAAAAGTGGTAGACCCCTCCAAGTTCGGATAGGACACGGAGGAGACTGGCAAATCGGCAGCGGGAATTACGTGCTGTAGATGCCTGAACATGCTAGAAACGAGGTCAAATAACGTATCGCCGACTCCCTCGAGCAGTTCCACGTAGTTTTCTGGTTTTTCTGGCTCCAACTTGAGGCGTAGAGACGCGGAACGCAACAAAGACCTATGTGAGTCGGATGTCGAGTCTTGGTTTGTGGTTGTCAGGTACGCCTCTGCTTCGTCCGGGGTTGGAACTTTGAGAGCGTCCAGGACGACAAAGCATACCGGGAGGATTAATCTGCCATAGCGCAGGTTGAAGCTCCTAGAAATCTGATTACTTAGAAGAGCGAGACTTGATAGGGAGCCTAGGTTTCCAGGCTTCAGCAATGCCCCCATTACTAGGTTCTGTGAAGTAATGAGCAGAGAATAAATTGCCAGAGAATATACTACTCGAAGCCTGGGTGGAAGCCTGGAGAGCCTGGAGACATCGTGCAACTTGAGCGATGGGTGCATCGGAGGTAAAGAAAGTCGTTCGGCAATCAGTACCTAGTTACTTCCGCAATTTCCGCCGCGCACCTAGTTAGCGCCAAATAGCGGTCGGGCCGAAGGTAAATTCCCGCGAGTGTCGCACAGGCTTGCAATCATTCTTTTTACGAAGAGACTCTTGCGGCGGCTCTACGGATCCTCACCGTACGTACCGTATACGGTACGTGTCAAAGTCAAAATACGTGAATACGGACGATTAAGGTATACGTACGGCAGGATACGATGGCCTTGCCGCAGCCGACGGTACGGTACGACGGGGAAATTTTGAGAGGGAAATTACACACCGAGTAAAGCAAAATATCGACCTGTGTACAAAGGGAACAGTGAACCTGCGCAAATTTTGCCATTAGCTCGGCATTTCCCGGGGCCAATAGCAAAATTCGCGCAAGTTTAGTTCTACCTTTGTAGATAGGTCGATATTTTGCTTTATTCGGTGTGTCAACCAATGGAAGGCCTCGGCATGACATTGAGACGGCCAGAAGCAAACTCCGACCGAGCACGACCCACCTAGCCGACGGCGAATCGATGTCGGCGAAATACGGACCCATAGCCGGTACGGACATAGTACGTAACGTACGTACTGTACTATGACGGTAACCCCTACGTACGATGAGGATCCCTATTCTTGGCGGCGATAAAATGTGAGCCAACCGTCGCGCCAAGGGTAGGTGCGTCAAATGGGCACTTCAGGTTGTAAGGTACATATTATGTCTGTAGTTGAACATGTTGTCTCAGACGACAGGCGAGCGAGAAAGAAAAGGGCAAAAAGACGCAGGGGAAAAGAGAGACAAATACAACACCGCCACAGACCGCCACACGCAGCATCATCGGGCCGATCCACATAGGATGACACATCCCCGCTGATCCCCTTCTTGTTCTTCCCCACCATGTCCTCCGCCTCCCCATCTACCCATACGCACCCATTCGCGCATACAACTAGCCGTCTCGAGATAATCCCGAACCATATCGACGTGGAGGAGGAGTCGAGGCTCTACGATGACCTCGTTTTCGTGCGTCTTTCATCTCTTTTTCTTTCACTGACTTTTATTCACTCATTGAATTTTCGATGTTGCAGGACGAGTCCCCGATAGAACCGCGGCCGCCTAGGAGGTCCTACTCACCCGTTGCTCCGCCGAGTGTGTTCAGCAACGATATCTGGCTGGGCGACAACAGCGGGGAGAGTGGCATTTTTGCGCGGGAGGTGAAAATCAGTGGGTGGACGAGTGTGGGGGATTCCCGAGAGGGGGCGTACGTCGGTATGTCTTTTCTCGCTCCCTTCCTTTATTTTTCCTCTCCTTCTCCTTGAGACATGCTGATGATCTGTCTGCGGTGACAGTGTACGACTGCGTAATGAAAACCAAAGAAGGGACCCTCATCCACGCACACAAGCGCTACAGCGACTTTGCCGCCCTCGAATTACAGCTCCTGCGCACTCTTCCCGTGTGTCTACATTCCTTCCATTCAATATTACTGTTGACCATCTATCGATCTTCTCCTCCCACTCCGCTCCCAATGATGCTAATGTCACAGCGCCCCAAACGCCCCTTCGTCCCCGAGCTCCCCCCAAAGGCACCGCTCGCGCGGTACCGCAGTGCTTTCCTCGCGCGCCGCCGCCTCGCGCTCGAGGGCTGGCTCACTGCTGTCCTTCTGCACCCCGATGTTGGCGGGTGTGAGGCGGTGAGGAGGTGGGTTATGGAATGAGAGTGAGGGCCTCACGCTAAACGCCTGGGTTGGAGCTTACGCTCAACGCCTGGAGTCTGGGTTATGGCGCGAGCGGGGTGGGCCGTGCGCAGGAAACGGATCGCGACTGGGACGCAACGTTTGTCTCCGTGCGACATGGACGGACAAAATTATGCTTAGGCTATGTACTAATCTGACTCTGATACTTTGCCATATAGACATTATCATTTGTTACTTACAGGCCATGGTGACAATGTGCGTCGAGTCACCTCCCTGAACACCTGGGTACCTGCAAGGCGCAGTTCTCGCTGCGAAGCGTGATGTTCAAGATTCGGATTCGTAGGCACGGGAATGCGTTCAAATCGATCCTCGTTCGCCAACAGTCTCGGGCGAGTGTACACCGACTCGGTGGCGGATGGTCCGCGTCCACACCAATTTCGAAGATATGTGTGCGAAGTTGAAATAGAAAACGCCTGTTCGACTCAGGCTCGAGTCGTGCACTATTTCGTTTTTTTCGTCTCTTCCACCGGTCGCTTTATTCTTTCGATTCCGCTTGCAAGTTTGGAACTGACCTTGCCTCAACCACTGCATTCCGTCTATGAGCTGGCCATCGATGTCCCGGTACTTTCCCGGGTCACATCTTCAGTATGTTCAAGTTAATGCATCGAATATCGACCAAAGATAATCCACCTCGAGGGCTAGTAGGTACCGACTCGGTGGCGCATGGTCGCCATCCACAACACTCCACTATCAACAGTTGAAGGGAGAATCAGTGGAAGTCGCCTGTTCGACCCTGGCCCGAGTCATGCTCAACCTCGTTTTTGGTTTCCACCTGGCACCGGTCGTTCTCTGTTTTTCTTTTGTTTTGTCGATGCAGACCCGTGGCTGACGCTACGTCAACAATTGTATTTCATCCATGGCACTCATGATCACCGGAGGTTCATCTCTCTCTTACATAGGCAAGTCCATTCAGGTTGAACCTGCCTCAACCTCCTGGTGGAATCCCGGTTACATCTATATCGACTTGGTCGCGGATGGTCCGCATCCACCACTCTTTCGCTGGTTCGTATAAATGATACATGGGAGGCGCCTGTTCGACTCAAGCCCAGGTCATGGCCCCTTCAGTCCATTCTTTTCTTTTTTCTACATATAACCGTGGTCGAGCGTTGACTTATTTGACATTCCGCCGATAGGCATTTAAACTTTCAGTAGTTCAACCCAACTCCTACCACCGACTCTATGGCGGACGGTCCGCAGAAGACTGAGGCCGGTTGAGTACACACCAGCGTTCAAGGCGAAAATCTTACGCGGGGCGGTGGAGGGGCGTCATCTCGACTGTCCGCCGCTTAATCGTATTGAGCAGAATTGGTTTATTAATAATTGAACTCGGAAGACAATTCCTCATCTCCGGTCACGACAGTTTCAAGTTCAACCACCTACATTATGACATTTAAAAATTTGTGTGGTTAATAAATATCCTGAAAATCCACGTTCAACGTTCGAAGCCCGCCAAGCTCTGTGTCGCCTGGTCAGCCTCAGTATTGGTCCCAATTATTGCATCACACACCTTGTACAAATCAACGCCCAAATTTTTCCCAGGTGGTGGATCCTAGGGTGACCTCGCGTAGTCGAGGGTATTGCTGTCTGAGTGCCGCAACAGTTGCGCCTTCGTGGGGTTTCCAAGAGCCACGCAACTTCCGAACCGGCCGCAGGCTCAGCTTGAGAACCGCTATTTCTGGCGGGAATTCAACGAGCCCGGCGCAGATCCTGCGAAGCAAGTCCTGCGTGAACAAGGTCAATGCGCGGATACTCGATACCGATGAATTGATTAGTACCGAGTAGCTGCCAGAAGGAGTAGCAGGTAGCGGTATTTCTTCATACGTGCCCTGGGAAGTAAATATTAGCAAGGTGAAGTCCTCGGATAAAGAGTCACACTTGCGGTTCTGCGATTTCTCGTTGCCCACATGGAAGTGGTGGATTGCGACTGAAGGGGCTGGGATTTGGCTTCTTCGACAACGTCCTCAGAATCGGAGATTTCATCAGCAGGGACGTTGTCGAATGCCGTCTCATCGTCAAGCTCTGGGCAGCGTGTGTCCTCGCGAGTGTCCAGGTCAAGCATCCCATAGCCACAAGTGAGCACCCTGACTCGGTCCGTTGTGAGATCCATATACAGCTCTGCGAGCGCGGGAAATATAGAGACGGTCAAAGCGAGAGCTTCGATCGGTGAAGAGGTGGGTGGGATTCCAAGAGAGAGAATGGTGGCGGAGCTACGCGAGATCTCGATTAGGACACCCCTGATGCTCTCGATGGTCATTGGGTCGCCGGGTTCCTTGTTCAGCACCGTGGCGGCGTCGATGGGGCGATTTGAGGCGAATAACCCTACTATGTCCCATGGTGCTGTGATCTTCCGAAGGAGGGGGACCACATGTGGCGACAGATATATTGGAAGGGATGTTGGATGAATCGATGGAATCACGAGGGACACGAGCTGTGGACACCGTTCCAGAAGCGCGAAGATGTTGAAATTGAACAGAGGATGCAAGGATAGATGGCTTAGATTGGGAAACTTATGGCTTCGCAGCCCACCAAAGACCGAAGTGGCTTGGACTGCAGAAAGCATTCTCAACTCCAGTAGATGCTCCGGGTCTACGAGGTGTATTTCTGGAGAGCCCTGAGCTGTCTCGATCGCTGATTTTGTCTCGATCGCTGAAATGGTGAAGCGCTGCAGCTTCAGGAGGACACCATCGGGCGCGGTAATGTCACACTCGTCGAGGACAAGCTCCCGCAGATTCGATAATGACTTCAACGTTTGTCGGAGAGCCGTGTCGATGGTTATCCCCCGCATGCTCAGCGAGTTCATGTTCTGGTAGAGCCCGATGGTGGCGCGGAACGTCGCGAGAACTCTGTCCCGCATGATATTGAAGATCCCGATGTGTAGGACATGTGAATAGCCGTCCTCTAAGGTCAACATCCGGAGGAATCGTGCGTCGAGGCTGGCGCTTGGTGGCAGCGGTGGGGGGATTCATGTGGCAATGGCGGCACAGAGCTGATCCTCCACGCGCGGACCGCTAAGACGTGAGACGATCCGGCCAATCTATCCAAGCGGACGGCAATCCTATGGAGGTGGTGAACGCGGTCAACCCAGTTGTTGCGATCGAGCTCGTCCACCAGCGCCGCAATGTCGGCACTCTGCTGCGCAAGCAAAATCGGCAAGCAGAGAGAACGAAACAGCCGGCACACCAGGGATAGGCGTCGGAGCTGACGAGTGGAAGAAAACGCCCAGCATGCGAGCCAGAGTTCGACGGGAAGGATGTCGAGGTAGGAAATGGGCATTCCTGTAGGCTGTGTGGGTGGTGGTCAAATGGTAGCAACGGTGGCCTCTTAAGCACGATCTTTATCAATTAGCACACGGAAGAAGCATTGCACTGCCATGGCCGGGAGCCTATTTTGCTACCGAGTACAGTGGTGATCGGCAATGCACCACTAATTTCAAACTCCGACATTGGCTTGAGCGATGGTCAGACGGAATTGCGAGCCATGCATCCACATTCACAGATACTTTGTATGGGATAAAATGAACAACAAAAAAAAAATCCGCGTCTAATGAAGTTCTATTGGCCACTTCTTTTGATAACTCAATTGGATGTAGAGAACTGGCTATTTCAGGGACCAAAATGGCACCTGAGGGAGAAATTCAACATGCGACCTTCATCAGCAAATCCTGATTTCCCAGGTAGTGTCAATAGTACTACGTAGCACTATGTAGCGCTACGTAACAAAGGACCCGTACTATGGGCACTATGCGGCACTATGACGGAATCAGGGTTTGCTGATGTTCTTCCTAAAGTTTAAATACATTGGACTAGATATCTGCATGGACCCTGTGCGATGAGTCTGGCTCACAAAACGTTGGTGGGCGGTGGCTTGGCATAAATCCAAATCTTGAAATAGGGACTCTTTAGATTGGCTAAAACAGTATGATACATACGTGGAGGTAATATTAAACCTTCATAGGAAATCTTGGGGCACTTGTACTCATGTGTAGTCGGTTTTGCGGGGAAAAGAGTTGAGATAGGGGCAGAAATTCCAAATGCGGCAATACCATCTTCTCCATCACTGATTTCCGGCAGAGTTGCCGACCACCATAACCAGTTACCAAGCAGACATCTAGCACATGATCCAGATGCCGCCCCGATCGAGAAATCGTTCATTCCAAGCGTTATATTTCGCAGGAGACAACCCCAAATTACCAAGTTTTTTTCCATCCAAAATAGTCCAAAAATCACCGTTAGGGGTGTTCGATTTTAGATAACCCTGGAATAGGGGGGGGGGGTAATTAGGGTATTTAAAATATATTCCTGATTGCTCCTAAACATACAGAAGTTCTATAATACACAGAAAAAGAGCGACACATTGCTCGAATACTGGCGGTTGGTTTATAAATACCTCTCTTTCAAACCAGGCCCTCATCCTTCCCCTCGGAACCTGCGAATGTGTTCTCGGTGGTGGTCTATGATTGTGGGATTCACATATGAATTAAAATTCCCCAAGCATGCCGGACGGGACTCACGATCCGATGAGTAATTTTGACCTGCACAGTATCGTTGCGGCCGTATTTGGTTCCTTGCGAGGAGTCTTGAGCGGATGTACCGCCGCCGCGGAAAGAAGGGAGGGATGTGATCGTGGAGGATCTGTCTAGCCCAACCCGCACAATAATTGAAGTGGGAATGATAGCCTTGGCATGGAATATGTGAGTATGAATCATTTGGGGTTAGAGAATAGAGGGCACACTTACACAAATCTGGCCCAGTGCAGCTCCTGGAATGGCACTAGCATATGCATTTGCCAGATGCAGTCCGAGGAAGATGGCAGTTGTAAAACCGTAAAGGGCCCCGGATTCTATGACGATCCAGAATACCATCATGGGATATTTCGTGCCCCACGCTGTATCGGCCCAAATTCGGTATGCGATGAGCAATGTCGCACCGAGCTGTATCGACAACGAAAGCGACAACATCGATAATAGCCAATTGCCAAGGGATTCTAAGACCATAGGAGAAAACCTGGCCTGGTATGAAAGTCCCATATATGAGCAGACTAGTGTCAAGGGAGATAATTTGGATGAAATCAGTCTTCCAGCATAACAGATTAGCTCACTCGCGGCACCAACAAGTAATGCTATCTTTTATATGAATATAAGCAAAAATACTGGTGTGCAGGTACACAGACTCACAAACGGACCAGAAATGAACCAATTGCGCCTCCACAGAATGTGAAGGCGCCAGATCTGTATATAAATAAGATAATGCTTGGGGCAAGGTGATTTCATGTACCAAAATGCCATCGCCGATGATACTCTGTCTGATCGTTAGAATGACTCACAGTCGATGCATGGCGTACATTTGTGAAGTAGAACCCCTCCTGTAAGACATGTTCCAGACTCCGAGCGTTTCGGAAGTAACGCAATGGGCCATCCAGGGTGTTTCCCTCCGTTATGAAACCCTTGATGAGTTGAAGGAGACAGGTAATATTGAAGCCTGTTGCGAGAATGAACTGCATTGTCGCCGCAGCAAAAATGACGCTGTTTGGAAAGATGAAGTTCCATGCTGCAATTTTCAAGTAAATAGACGAACCGGTTGAAGCCAATGACACCTCGATAATACAGTACTCGGATGGCGCATGCAAAGACTATGACACTCGGGAAATATGAGGAAGTGGGCCATCCAGTAGAACTGTCCGACATACTTCATTCCTGCAAGACGAATAAACACAACGGGATGGTGGCAAAATATCGTGCACTCACCGTACAACACAGCGGTTACCCAAAATGCCACTAGGGCGGACATGTTAATCGACGAATCGTGCATTTTTAACTGTTGCGGAGGTCCTTGTTGCTGAGGAGAGTGTCGATCGCATTTATACCTAGCGATTTCATTTGACCCACGCGCGGTGATTGATGGCACTGGGATCTGCACTGACCGCGCTACCGAGGCGTGCTTGCCAGGATGTTGCGTAGGTTTCTGTGAAGAGAAGACTGAAAGATTTCCCAGGATGCGGCACCACGTGGGCATCAGACTTCATCCCAACTCAATGGTGTAGCAACGGTTCCAGCAACGCGTGTGTGAGACAGATTCCGGATATCGACCCACTTTTAAATAAGTCTCAACTCGAACTGCGATCTCAGCGTACATTCCTGTCCGCGGAAATGAGACATCGAATCAGTTCCCCATGCTTGCATCGACATAACAGAGCTCGATGAAGATCAGCGCCCAGCTGAAATAGCTTGATGAGAACGTGTTCAACACTCTGATGGAGATGAAGATGAATAATACTTTTTCTCTTTTCTTTGTTCATTACTTTTCTTCTTTGTAGTTAGACTCGCATGCGTGCCCAAAGGGATTGTTGAGTCGACTGGCGTCACGACGATTTTGGTTGCTGGGGAGTTCAAACTTGTTTCCGAGGAATTGGAACTGGTTTCCCACGAAGTATTAACGGGCAGCCCACCTGCTTTTGTCCGAGCCAGGTCGGGAATCTGACAGGTGTTCTAGACTTTCTCGCGTTATTATGTAATCTCAAAATTCTCGGTCGTCGAAGTACGTTCTACAATGTGTATTTGCCTAATTTTGACTCGGATTTACATATAGCCTCCAGATATTATTCATTTGTTCAGCCAAACTCGGGCGCCGAAGCTCAAGAACGAGGAAGTCGAAATTTGATGGGCGGAGACTGGACCGACATCCGGAACAGCGAGGGTTCCAGTTACAAAGAGAACAGTGAGGCAATTTATTTTCTGAGGAGACAGTTCACATCTAATCTTAGTCACAAGAGACTTTGTCTTTTACAGTTTGCAAATTGAAGCTGTGGAAGTGCTGAGAGCCCGTGGGAATACAATTGAAATTCCGATGATTTGTAATAACGCGGCCGGTGGCGCGGTTAACAACAGACTAGGGACCGTGTCAGTATAATATACCGCCTCCTACTCCTCCTCAGATACTGCTGAATCCGTGTATTAAAAGGACGGTTGATCACATCCTCTTTCTGCTCTTCTTTTTCACTTGTGTTTGGGGGTCATTCATCCACATATTGGGGTTTATCTATCTTTGGTTGAACCCTCGGAAAGGGCTCCAGTTTCAAGAAGTGCTTCACCCACATCAGCCACTGGTGGCTACACACCAGCACAGCCACCCGTTCTGAGGGTCAGAACGGAGCGGCAAACTAGTTGGTAGTGGCCTAAGGGAGGGTCCACTGGACAGTGGTGATGCCGTCGGTGACGAAGTTCGAATCGAGCGCGGCCATAGCACCCTGGGACAAGTCGATCGAGTTAGCCCCGTGCAGTCCCACGCAGCCGGGGCAAAAGTCCACGACGGTAACTGAGATGCTTGCACCATTGCCTGAAAAGGAAATGATTTCCCCGTTATGTGAGATTGGATTGAATAACCTACGTTGGACTGTCATGGTTTGTCCGCAGTGCGAGCCGCCGTCCCAGTGGTCCGTTCCGAGCGCGACGATGAAGTCCGAGTCCTGGAGGACAGATCCGCAAGCGCCGAAACCACCGGCGGGGTTGTAATAGCTGGCTGCATGAATTGCATTTATTCTATGCCACGAAACTTCGAATTACATGAAATCATACCGATTGCAGTGAAGATGTTTCCGCTCCCACTGCTTCCACCGCCACTGACGCAGAGGACTTGGCCGATTTGAAGATCTACAGAAACCACTCAGCAAAAATCAACAGGAAAAAGTGGAAGAAGAATGTACTTGTGCAACCAGTGTTAATTGCCGGATTCAGCGCGTGCAGCTGCGCGTCTGAGACGCCAAACCTCGACTCGATGGCCGAGCATATGTCTCCACTTACGATAGTATATGTCTGCGTGCATCCGTCGCGTTTCTGTAATGCGTCAGGATTAGAGAACAAGCGGCTGAAATTATTGAGTACCCCAATTTCAGACGACGCGTTCGCCTCCGCGGACGCAGCAGGAGACGTGTTCGCCGAGGTGGCAAGCACGATCGCGAAGAGAGGAGCAAAGACCTTCGAGAAGACCATGTTGAACGAGAGGAGGTGAGTAGGGAGCGAATCAAGCTTGAGGATGATTGAATGAGGAAAACCCCTAGCTTTATACTCTGAAATCAACAGATGGGAACGACTCGGAGTTGAACTGCGCAACGGCCATTTGATGCCGATAGCTTTGGCGGGCGCTACTTTTGTGCGCCGTCAAGACTTACGTGGGCGGCTTCTTTGAATGGTAGGTAGGTATGCACAACGTCAAGGATGAGCCCAGACCCCGTAACATTTGGTGATCCCTTTTTTTTCCATGGCGACAAGGTACTCTGACCGGCGGCGTAGTCCGGCTGCGTGTGATGAGTACGGTTGGCATGGCTGCTATACCAGCCGGATGGTCCATAAGCAATGGATTTTTTTCCCGGACAGTTTCTGGATGATATGTAGGAGGAGAATACATCAGTTTTAACGAAACCCAGTACATGTTAGAAAAATTACCATCTTGCCTCGTTCTTCACGGAATTTTTTGCCTGACTGGAAGCCAAGGCGCACCGACATCATTATATGATATAGATGAAACTTGT
The DNA here is from genome assembly GCA_029204075.1 of Mycena capillaripes. Classification (NCBI taxonomy): domain Eukaryota; kingdom Fungi; phylum Basidiomycota; class Agaricomycetes; order Agaricales; family Mycenaceae; genus Mycena; species Mycena capillaripes. The sequence goes on from JARHKZ010000027.1 coordinate 761,507, forward strand.
GTACACCGCGCTGGTATAATTCATCCTGAGTCGTATCCCCTAGCGGATGCAAAAATACTACAACAGAAGACGTGATTTGGGTAAAACCCGTTGATGCGAGCTGAGGCCATGGTCTAAACAATAGTGACTCGGGCATGATCCAGAGAGGCGCCTTCCAAATTATTTTGCTGAAGTTGTATCCAAAGTATCGGCTGGAGGATGCGGGGCACCAGTCACTCGTTCTCAAATCTGAGTCTGCCTTGAGGTCTGCCTTGAGCTGACGGTGCGATACATACATAGTAGAGTAAAGATCGAGAGAAAGAGTTAGCAACTCGTAGAAGAGGTGGAACGACAAAACAAAATCGCATGGGATACAATCGAGGACTCAGCCCAGATCGCAAGTTCGATAACTTCTTAAATTCACTGGACGCGACCAACCCCCAACCGAATCCGTATCCCACTTGATATAAATCTGAAATAGGCAGAGGTGAGCTGGCGTTAAAGAGCGGGCTGAGTCTTATGAGACATAAGTTTAGCATGGCTTGCTGCCTGATTTCGTATTACGGCGCATACGCAAATAAGGATAGGAAAGGAATCGAGCCCGATTCGAACAAGCAACTTCCACCGCAAGTAGCATATGATACCGGATCATGCGCTAAGCGTCGTGGATGCGGATCATCCGCCACCGAGTCGTTCTCGAACCTGAATCTGGTTTGGATGAATTAGGGTGAAATTCGCATGCAGAGGTTCTGTTCCTCACAGAAAGACGACCGAATTAGTTGGGTCCGCAAGTAGCGCTGAAAGGATCCTCGAGCAGCACAGTCTAAGGGAAAGCCATAACAGAAAGACCACGGGAGGGAAAAAGATAACATCTTCGAAACATGTACATGACTCTGACCTGATTCGAACAGGTGAACTTTGACCGCCAATGCATGGCTGGCACCATAATAAGCTTTGTGGATGCGGCCCACCCGCCACCGAGTCGATAGGTAACGCACGTTGTTTGAGGCAGATTAGAATACATGACAATGGGCGTAACGGTGTGTCGGCGCAATAATAATGTCCGCTTGCCGTGATCAAGAGATGAATGCTAAAAGAGACAATGCGCGCACTGGATGGCGGCTGCAAAGCCTCGCAGGCCACAGTCATACGCCAGTGGGTGAGTGTCTCCTGGGCGCAGACCAAGAAGAAGGAAAGGAGTAAAGGAAAGGAGCATGAACAACATGGATTGCGAGCAGCCAGAAACGAACCGGGAACAAAGCGACACTGCGGAAGACGCCGGAGGCGACGCGGAACGCACGCAACGCCAAGATTAAAGGATATTTTCTTGGATTGTAGATGCGAATCTCACTTATCGTCTGATGTCCCTGTCCGTGCGAGGCAACCGGAACGAGCCGTCTCTTTTGTAACGCTCATGTAGCAGCCGTAGCCACCGGCTACCCAGCAGCAGAAGCGACTTTGGGTGCACCCGGTGTGCCCGGGGCGGTAGCGGTATTCGGGGGGCGCGGGGCGGGGGGCGGGGGGCGGGGGGGGCAGTCTTTGCGGAGCAGGGAGAAGAATAAAGGGAACACACACCGTCTGCTTACAGTGGAAACAATTTGGCAGCTGGGAGCACTCCTTGAGCGGATGGCCTTCGCCGCAGCGGAAGCTGTGTTCAAAAAAAATCAGTACTCGTATACACATGGATAGATGCAGCGGAAGGGAAGCACGAAAAGAATACGGTCGAAAGAAGGGAAGGCGCTGCAGCGAATGGGACACGCACCACCTAACGGGCGTCGTCTGAGTGCCTCGATGCGCTTAGGGTCGGAATTGGGGCAGTTACGGCGCTGATGGCCCTCGACTCCGTACGGATCCGTATGCGACGCATATGGTGGGCATCCGCGCCGTGTGTGCCCTTCTGTGCGGCCTGCGTGGGTACGAATGCCCCAAAAAATCTGCATCCCTTCAGCATCAGGCAAGGGTCAATGCAGGACGTACAGTTCAAGCAGGACGTACAGTTCGGGCTGCAAAAACCCAATACCGTCAGTATACGGAGAGAAGAATGAAAAGTCAGGCACACACATCAGATATTATACCACTGCGCATACTTAGGCGTTCCCTCTGCAGCCTCTGCCCACCGCGCCGCTGTCACTGGTGATGTACCAAAAATCATGGCGGGGGCAGAAGGTTGTGACGCGACCACTGCACATGATTTCAGTGATGGGTGACTGATCTCATCAAACGCGCCTTCGCTTTTGTCTCCACTGCTGTTTCCTACAACTCTCCCCTCCGCACGTCCACCGGGAAAATGGCAAGGCAAATCGATGGAATATGGTTTTCCAATGATTCCCTCGTCATTCTACAGGCCGGAGACAGCATTTTCCGCGTCCCGAAGTCCATCCTTGCCGCGCGCTCATCAGTATCATTCCAGGCATCAGTAATCCTTTGAATTTCCACATTTCCACAGCCCGCTAAAGATCGAGAAATGATGGACCGGCCAGACGAAATGATGGATGGAAATCCGGTGGTTCGTCTGCGTGATTCCGCGACGGAGGTCGAGGCTTTTCTGCGAGCAATTTTCGACTCCAGGTAAGCATCGTCGCCATGCATGAGTGCATGTGTTCTTATGGCTATCAGTTATTTTATGCCACCTCCCGCAGAGATCAATTTCCATCCCGTCCTCGGGATTCTGCGACTCTCTCACAAATACGACGTGGGCTATCTTTATAAAACCGCCCTCGACCATCTTGAAATGATCTATCCCATGGAGCTTCATAAACTCAAAGACATTGGTTCGAATAATATGTGATATGGATACGAATGCTGAACACGATATGTTGGTGCTCCCCGTATTGCACGAGGTTGGAGCGAGCTGGCTTCTTCCGTACGCTTACCATGGTGCGGCGTGCTCTTCTGCAGCGGTACTCCTAACCTCTAGGGAACCATGGAATCAGTTGCCCCCAGATATAGAACAAACTTGCATCCTTTTTCAGGACATCCATAGTGAATGCACGGACAGGCTTTATGGGGCTCTCACTGAGCTCTCCCAATGTGATCCACCGCCGCATGCAACCAGACAAAATTCCTGGCTCTGAAACATCGCTGCGGCTTTCCGTATGTCGTTAATCTGATGCCCCTGTTCGGACGCACTGTGCATCAAGTGCTCGATAAGCGCACGAGCGCGCTATGACGCGGTTCGGGCTGAAATCTAGGACGAACTTCCGGCAAATTGCGGTCTGGAAGCATGGGACATCCTGTTGCAGAAGAGAAAAGGAGTTTTGGAATGATGGAGTTCGTGTTTGCACGGCTCTGTGGTTTGTTGGTCGATCCTCCCACGAAATCACTTTACTTACTCATTAATAGCATGTGTTTTTTTGCCTTTGTAATGCTCGGCTTCGAACTCTGGCACGTACCAAAATTTAATACCCACTTTCTGCGTCGAGTTTTTTTCGCACTCTTATGTATCTCGTGGTAACATTCGATTGCCTCACAAATTGGGCTCCCTGTGGTTTCTCGCTTGTCTTCCAGTTCCACGTTTCAGTCTCAGCTTCGGTCGCTCCTACTTCCACATATTGTTGCATTCCTTGGGCTCGTCTTGACAACTCTATTTACCTTGCTACCTCCGGCCCAAGTCCGCGAACTTTCCTCACCGTCGGGTCTTGAGGACCTCTACGGCCGGATAACGTGCGAGCGCCATGCAGTGAGGTCATCTGTATATGCTATGCTAACGGAAGTGTGACTGTTTTAATTTTTGCTTTGGAATCTCCGGGACTCAGGCCGTCTTTTCCGCGGCACCAGGGCTGTCCTATTCAAAGCGCGTACGCAGCCCTGACGGCGAGCCGCGCGAACACCTTTATAAACTCCGATTCATGCGGCCGTTTCTCCCCTCGTCTAACAGTCTCAGTTCGGCTAACGTGCACTGGTTCCTAGCCGAGGCGAACTTTCTGATTCCGACGGGAGATGACGGAAGACGACTAACTACTCGTTCCTCTCAAACCCTCTATTTGGCGCACAGTGTGCGATTCAGGCTGTCTCTGGGCTAGGCTTTTGGCAGCAGGACTGAGCACAAAGGTGACCCCAGCATAGCGACGACCTCGCAATCCTTGCTATTTCGGAATAAGGTCGTTTTCGAACGCCGTCTTGGATGGGTATCCTCCATTAAGAAACGCCGCCTTTGAATTATTTGCTGCAGCACAAACCACACCGGAGCTTGAACTTGGCCGCCTCATCGGCGGTATTTCCTATCATTCCTCCCTGGCATGGACATGATCCAACGCAGCGCGCATAAATCGGTCTTTACAGCATGTCTCCATATGATGAGCTTGCGTGGCTTCCATTGACGATAACACTTGTGCAAAGGACTCGGCGAGCTCAGACGTACGTCTCTGCTTTCTCATTCGATTGGGGTATTATATCAATTCCGAGACCCCATGGTGGAGCTTAACTCCAATTCGCATTGAGTCCAGGATTTTGGAGTCAAACGCGGAGTGGGAGCTATTATGCTTGGACCAGGCTTTGACAGGTCTCGCACACTTCACATTGTGATGAAGCTCGGCACGTCTCGCCATCATTTTGCAATTCGTCTCTGTCAGCACAAAGGAAGGTCCAAGCAAGTTGGTTCGCGTATAAATAAATCTCTGCCCTCCATCGGTGAGCGTCAGGCATGAACGTTATCCAGAACTCCCTCAACCCCTTCCTCCCTGCATTGTGTCGCGCGCTCACTGCATGGTTAATAGCACTCCGCACCCGCATGACTTTGCACACCCTCTTCCCAGAGCAATTTCCTTACGACCCCAACCTCCTTCCTCTCGACTTTCCCTTCACCCAGGTCGTAGTGCACAAGTCCTTCGACCTCTCGCCGTTTCCCTTTATCTACCAAATTGCTTTCAAGTATCACGGCCGTACTCACTGCGCGTCGCATCTATGGATGATCACATGTGGTAAGTGGCACCTATGTCTCGAAGATTCTCACCTCCCTGACGCACCGCCAACGTAGGAACCGTGATCCTTGGCGTTTTTGAAGTGCCTGGAGAGATCTTCGACGACCACTACCCCGGTTTCCATGTCGGCGCAGACATTGTCCTCGACGCGATGGTGCAATCCGTCCGAGCTCGCACCAAATTCGTCTTGCTATCAAAGGTTTTCGAATCGCCTGTAGTGGAAGGCGGGCTGGACTACCACGCGATTGAGCCGGTTACATTGACGAATGCGTCGCATTGGCAGCGTGGACGGACAGTGGCCGTGCGGTACATGCAGCAGTGCCGCCACTGTGATGTGCTGGTGCCGCATCAGGGGCCCCAGTTGTGTCCCCTGCATGCTCTCTAGTCTCTGCAGCGTCAGCCCACGCCGATGGAAATTAGTGTGCGTGCGTACCTAGCGAGCCGGGTATCAACAAGTCTAATCCATTCCGCACTCCGCAGCGATCGAGCACGCAACGCGCTGTCTGCCATCATTGGGGCTTGGGGATGGCGGAGTAATTTCGAGGTTCATATGGAACTGATTTTAATGCAGAGCTAGAATTCGTTTCCCAGTAGTAGGTGTCGAGAGGGCAAATAGGGCATGTTTCTCGGATCTCCCGAGTTTTGCGCACATGGACTATAAAACATTTACGGCGCCACACCTACAGCTGCACAGAACAAGGATAATTTGCTTGAGGACAATAGAATAACAAGGTGTTGTAAGTATGGCGTCGACTTGACGACTGGAAGCCCTAGGCTCTAGAATACAAGGACCCACAAGGGCAGGCCCCTGGTCACTCCCTATTAGGTCAGTTGACAGTCGCCCATAGATTAAATCAGCAGCTTAAAATGATCACTACCTGCGGCCGTTCATAGAGTGAAAGGGGCTTGAAATGGCGGGGGTCGGCGTACATAGAGTAAATCGCGCAGAGGGCGAGATTTTTTTGCGTTCTGGCATGTCTTTTCATAGATATTCAACGCCTTTTAAGAGGATGACCAGGGGGACAGCAGCAGAAACCTTGCAGGATGTACGGAAAGCGATCAGGAAGCGAAAATTGCGGGTGGCGCGGAAATTTTTCAATTTTGACCCCAGAGCTTGGTCGGAAATAGAGTAAAACAGGCCCTCCGAAGACAAAAATCAGAGAGGGAAACAGCCCAAACTTTGTTGGAAAATCCGGCCCGGTAACAATGGCGGTGGGGTAAATAAAGAAAATAAATCGCAATAAAATTGCCGAAAGTTGCCGATCATCTGGCTTACTTCAGCATAGTATTCCAGATTCCACCATATCCCTTCCAGTAGCTTCAATCGGTCTGTCCCGTCCTCACCAAAATTCTAGCTACTCAGAATCAGTATCGTTCCAGGGGCTCCAGAGGAAACATTAAAATGCGCTGAGTTTCCGACCACTGCTCCGTTGTTCCCAGCGGAGTTTTGGATCGGATTATCCGGCGATTCTTACTGCTTCGAGTCTCTCCATCATATTTCGTCCTTCTCGCTCCTGCTTCAATTCTCTGTGTCCTGCCTGTCTAATTAGTAGGCTATGTACCTTCTAGGCCTCTTGGAACTGCTTCCAGTACTTATTTATTTTTTCTTTGCTGCCGGCGGCAATTTCTGTAGGATGTGTTTCTCCGCGAACTGCCTGTTTTCACCAGATCCACTGCTGTGTTTGTGGCAAAGATTTTGCATTCTGTGACACGTGAGACTGTTCATGGTCACTTCGTATTGCTTTATAACACTCCAAATGCTCCAAATTTTCAAATGAGTGGAGATCGTTGATTTTGGCCAATCCAGTGATCTGTGTGGTCCTTCATGCTAAACACCCTCCAAGCTTTCATTCAGTTCATCAACAGTCGATTTTATGAAGTGTGAGTCTAGAGCACCTTTGTGCAAGACATACCATGAGCGGCAGTTGCCAGGCAGTGGCGTCGCTTTCTCTTTACTTGAAGGGTTGTGTTGCACAAATCAATCAAGAGGAGAGAAACGGGGAAAAAGTTCGCAGGCCCGATTGCCGATGTCCATATGATAGGGTCCCGCATTCCTTTGCGGTCGACATCTATCTGAGGAAACGCGAGAAGCCGGAACCAAATATCACGTATATGGGTAGAAGCTATTTTACTTTAGATGGGGAAATGATGTACGAACAATCACATAAATGTATGTAATCGCCGTGTCGGCCGGGTTTTCTTGGGAGTCGAATTCATGTAGCACGGCAGAGACGCCGAAGAAGGAATAAACGTATCAATAAGAACTGAAAACGGAGTGACAGTATACTTAATTCGGGCCACAAGAGGCCTCACGAAGGTAGGTATGAGAGCCTGCGAACCGAATATGGATGCAGGAACTCACGAGGAGGGATTCTATGTGGGCACCAGGACAGGTGTTCCGTCTGCATATCTAATTTTGCATCCGCGTAGCAGCAGCCTGCGCAAGAGGTCCTTGCCCAGGTTCCTGCGGAGGAACCACCGTGTCGAATCGTGCAAGATGATCTCCTCCAACTCGGGAAAGGAAAGCCCCTCGAGGACTTCCATCTGGCTCCGGAGCACTGGTCTGCAGGGATTCCACTCGTCGGGGTTTATCTTGAGGCGGACGCGTTTCACCGACGGCGATTGAAAGGCGATGAGGGGGCAAATCTCGGGTGCGCCGAGGTAGTAGACGAGCTCCTCGAGCCGCGGGCAACGGCAGAGGAGACGTTGCATCTGGTTCGAAGAGAATGTCATCTGGGGAGCAAACACCAGCTCAAGTACGCGCAGCTGATGGCCGGCAGTGGCGACGAAGTCGAGGAGCGCAGTGGGGAGTGTGGTGTGCAAGATGAGGTTTGTGAAATTGGGCACATAAGAGGAAGAGTGCGATCTCCGAATGGACTTCTTGGCACTGGGTGATTGGAAATAAGAGCGGTTGATTCGAATGGTACGCAGGGAGGAAGGGAGGGAGAGGTCGGCCAGTGAATTTGGGCGATCAGAGGTCAAGAATAAGTAGTGGAGATTCGGCGCTTGCGCGACGATCTCCCGGAGGCGGTCAACGTAGTTGGTTCCATAGAACCTAGAGTCAAGCTCGCTCTCGTGCCATTCGAGGCGCATGAGATGCGAAAGGCAGCCCACGATGGGCGTCCCCACAAGGCTTGACCAGAAACTGATATTCTCGGCATCCAAGCGAAGGCAGGGACGAACGAGGATCTCCAGACACGGACAAAGCCACAGGACATCGTCGAGACGGATAGCGTCGGGATCACATGGGATTGGATGCGTCGGGAGGGGTAAGTGACGGGAGTCAGGAGGGAATTTCGTGCGGCGACTTGGTAATTCCAGGCGTCGAACATATGAGCCATAGCCGCTGTCGGCGCCGTGCTCCATCGCCGACCTATAAAGCCCGGCCATTAGGCTTTCCAGGCCAGACGTATCGAAGATCCGCACATCCTCGTACATGAACTCTGCGGCCATCGCACGGAAAAGGCGCGAGACCCGCATGAGCGACGCGCACGTCTCTAATCGCAGAGATTCCTCTTCCATGGACTCTGTGGTTTCCTGTAGCTCCTGAATGGGCTGGAATGGTAGATAGTCGATGTCATGGTGGTAAGAGGCGGTCGCAAACCGGAATATAAGACTCCAGATTTCTACCGGTGGATCTAGTGAGGATGTCATTGGCGGGAGGATGTAATTTGTAGAGGCAATGGGCCATTATATAGTGACGGATGTCGGGGCCCCAAGTACATCCCAATTGGCATCTGAACACGTTGATGGTTTCGGCATAATTCGGTACTGCCCGGCGCGCGACACGGAAGTACGGACCAGATCCAATTACCGCTATTATACGGAAATACGATCGGCTTTTGCGCGACTATTATGAACAGGGCCGACTTTCGTTCTCGAGGACGTCATACCGTAGGACAAGAAACGGTCAGAATGATCATAGGGCAAACCCCAAGACGAGATCTTTCGCCTAGGATACTATCAGCACCTGTCAGCTTATAAGTAGTTTAACAGTGTTTAGTGTCCACAGGGGCTGCCAGTGAACAATACTTGCCTTCAATATCAGTTTGACGTGGATTCGGTCAGTTGGCAATCTAACTCAGGCAAGGATAACCTTCAATATGAGGTCTGGTGTATAGTTCCTACCCGGGACGAGTTTACCGAATCGCCGAGTCCGTCTTTCTTAGCAAATGCGCGGGAGGAGAGAATAGAGCTGTATGAAGTGCAGTGCAACTGCATAGGTATAGCTATAGGGTACAGTGATACTCACGTCACGTCGAACCTGGGTCCGGATGGTACTGCCGCTCGTTGGAAGGTCTTTATTTCGGGATCTTTTGCCCGTAGAAGCCGGCTTGAGTACGATGTGAAGTGAGATAGATCCAGGGATCCTCATAGTCAGGAAATCCTGAAGCGACGTTGGACATGACCCTATAATGCATGCCTAGCCTATCAAAGAATATTTTCGCCATTAGAACTGCGCATATTTTAAAATAAGCAATTAATGGGGATGATTGGCAGTAGAGGGATAGAGACCTGGGAAATGAAGTGGGACTGCATATGATAAACTTCTTGCGTATTGTTACCTCGACTTTTCCCAGTCCCAGCAATCCGATGATCTTGGACGCCGTGGCATCCGAGTAGCCTGGCTTCACACCTCGCAATCGTGAGTTACCAGGGTCCCATAATTTGTAGAGACGTGCTGCGTGCAAGCCGGATCCGCCGAGACCTGGAGATATCAGCAAATGATTCAGTTTGGTTCCTTGATTAGTATTACGGTCCGGATGCCTACCAGGACGCTGACCTTGTCTGCGGACTGCCATTGTTCCATTAGAATCCCGACGCCCTGCGTTCCTATCGGCTTCTGGCTGTTGTCCACATTTGGTTAATTACTACTCATATAAATCGTTGCTACATACTTGGAGCAAGGGATTCATCTTCGCCCGAGCTCGACTTCTGTCTAACGTCACTCAGGATGCTGGATTCAGAACAATCTTCTTGGATCTGAGCCCTGAAATCTGGCAGTCCTTTCAGCATAGATAATTCAGTACTGCCATGCGGCACACCTGGTGCTTGCTATGCCCGAAAATCATGCGGTCTCCCCAATTTTAACAACTCTTGGTGAAAGGCCGTTAATTCCGCTGAGGAAGTAACATACCACCAAGACACTTACATTACAGCTTCGCAGGCGGTCGAAGTAGTTTCCCTGGTCCTGGCGACCTGCACCGAAATCCAGGTACTGGGCTCCAATTCAATTATAGAAACTGCCGAGAGCATTCAGATGATATCGTCCCACGAGCTAGTGACACACGCGACGTCCCGGGAAAGAATATCAATATTATCAACGGCGTTCCTGGCAAACTGAAATCTGTTATATTCACGTAGGTGGCGGTTTGAAAAGTACCCGCACCTACGAGGATGAGCAGCGTGTATCCGTCCACGAACGCTCAAATGGATGGCGACATTGCTCTGGAAGATAATCATAGCCCTGTCAATATCGCCACAAGGGCTATCCCCTCTCCCCCAAACATTCAAAGATTTCCAATATCAGCCGCCACGGTTGCCGCATCATGCGTACACCACGTACCCGGGGTAGCTCGGCTTTCAATACAACGCCAAGCCATAGTCTCGGTTACCCGCGGCGTTTGAAGACAAAATTAGCCTCAATCTTGTCTCGGGCGGGAAGCACTTGGCCGAGGTGCGTACTGGGGGAGCGGCAGCGTGATATTCGCAATGGAGAGGCGTGGGTGCATACATAAATAGGGACCATTAGGCAGCATGATTGTGCCATACAATCCGCCTGAACGCCGGGCCTAGGCGCCAGGAGGGTGTCAGAGATTCGGCGGCGGATTGAATACCCCGTGCCGTACTATTTTCGCAGATGTATCTCTGTTAGGGACAATGCATACCACTTACAAGATATTTCGCTGAATGCGCCTAAACTGAAATGCCTGGAGGAAATGTCTGAGCATAGGAATAAGAAATAAGAATACGCGGGAAGGGAGTTTCTTACCAACCCCACAGGTATGTAATGCACGCGGCCTAATGCTCCCCGAGATCGGGTAAGTTGTGATCATAGAGACAATGGGCACGCACCTATAAGTGGACGTGCCACCAAACATCGCCTTCTCGCCGGTCCCAGATAGTCATCCTCGTTACTCACGCAGATCCATGCCTCCAGCCAGTAACTCGTAGAAGGCATTCCCAGCTGATGTCGCAGATTCTTGCTATCAATCAGCCGCGCCGAGAGGCGAGCCCTATGAAGATACGTCGCAAGCGAAGGAGAGCGGGTAGCGTGATCGCAAAGGCGGTGATCACGGGCGTAGGGGCGTCGAGGCTATCGTTGCTGCTGAACATCTCGAGGCTGCAGATCAGCGAGAGGAGTCCAGGTGTGTTGCACGCTTCAGCCAAAGAGGGGTGTGACGCACAACCGAGGATGCGACGGCAGTGGCCATGACTGTTCATACTGCGGAACCACACGATACAATTTGCTGGCGTGAGATAAAGGTACCCAGAGGCGCGGGGCCGAGAAATTGGAGAGCGAAAAAAGTAGGTGCGACACCGGTATGTCTGATGGCTCCACTGCGTGTATGCCCATGCTGTTTGACGAAAAGGCAGATAAATTAAACGCATATTGGGATAGAACGAGGGTCGCGAAAACTTCGGCGTGAAATCCATGAAATTCTGGAGACGTCCTCATATAATAAACAAGGCTGAGTTATCCTTTCAACAAATTCTCCCAGAGATGAGTAGTGTCGGTGCAGAACGCCGAAAGCCGAGGTGGATGCATGGCCTAAGTCGACAGCCTGAATGTTGGGACCCTTATCGGGGGTTGGAATGCGCGGCGCCAAAGCACCCCGTCAGCTAGGTCTTTAACTGCGCCAAATTGCGACGCAGCTCGAAACCACTCAAACCGCACTGTGATGCGGGGAAGCAAAGGGAGAGAGTCGAAACGGTCACGTTCCAGTCACGATCATCATTGGCGTCATTGCGGCATGATATCCCCAAAGGCATTGGACGTTTTTTTTTTTGCAACAGCAAAAAAACAAATCGATCGCTTACTTTCAAGTTGTCCTACATCATGCGGCAAACCCTGATTTTCGTGGTAGCGTCATAATACTATGCAGCGCTACGTAATAAAGAACCTGTACTATGTATGCAGTACCTGTACTGTGTCACTACGCCATGATACTTTGCCATATAGACATTATCGTTGGTTACTTGCAAGCCATGGTGACGACGTGCATCGAGTCCGCCAATGCAGACATCGAGTCACTTGCCTGAATACCCGGGTACCCGCAAGGCAAGGTTCTCACTACGAAGCGCGATGTTCAAGATTCGGGAGCGTAGGACCGGGAATGTATTCAAATCTATCCTCATTCACCCAGTCTCGGGTGAGTATACACCGACTCGGTGGCGGATGGTCCATATCAACAACCTTTGAGTCTAGTACGAAGGACGGTACGTAAAAGTCGCCTGTTCGATTCAGGGCCGAATCATTCACCTTCTCTTCCCTTTTTCTCTCCCCCGGTCGCCTTGTTTTTTTGAGGGGGTCCGCATCTGCAGGCCGATGGCTCATCTACCCGACAACTGCATTCTATGGGCACCCAATGGAAATTTGCCAGCCACATTCTCCCTGGGACGCGACATGTTCAAGGTAAAACATCCAAACCTCGTTCAACCTGCCAGTCAAGATTCCTGTGGCGGACGGTCCGCCGTAGCGGGTGAAAAAGCTATTCGATTCAGGTCCGAGTCATGCGCTTGAAATTGCCTCTTTTTTCAAAAATTTACAGCTGTTTGCGGAACTTAGGGCGCAGCTCGGTTTTTTTTTTTTTTCTTTCAATGAGATTTGCGTCGGATGGCTCTCCTGAGCTCAATTCTCAACCGTTTTCCTTTAAAATATGCTCATTATGCTGGCATAGAAATTCCGGAGGGCATGGTCTCCTCAGATTTTTTGATGGCCAATCAAATTGCTTGATTGGGAAAATATCCGTGTTTTGAGCAGGATGGCTGTAACATTAGCAATTGTTGTTCAATTGACCTAATTTTTTGACACGATGGACTCACAGGTATACCGGAGGGCACCACAAACCGGCATTCTTAATGTGACACATAAATCATATGCAGTCTATATTACAACAACACTGCATTCTCTTTTCAAAGTCTCGAGCCAAATACAAGTCATATAAAAAATGCCGGTATGTGGTGCCCTCTGGTACACCTGTGGGTGCATCGTATCAAAAAATTAGGCCGATTCAACAATGATTGCTAATGTTACAGCCATCCTGTTCAAAACGCGGATATTTTCCCAATCAAGCAATTTGATTGGCCATCAGAAAATCTGAGGAGACCATGCCCTCCGGAATTTCAATGCCAGCATAATGAGCATATTCTAAAGGAAAACGGTTGAGAATTGAGCTCAGGAGAGCCATCCGACGCAAATCTCATTGAAAAAAAAAAACCGAGCTGCGCCCTAAGTTCCGCAAACAGCTGTAACTTTTGCTTTTTTTTTTTTTTTTGACCGATTCACTGTATTTCATCAATTGCATCCACCGGAGATTGACATCGTTCTCCTGGTAGATTCGGACCAGGTTCAAGCAGCGTTAAAACCTTCAATCTCACGCGGGGCGGTGGCTGGCGGTGGAAGGCCGTCATCTTGACTGTCCGCCGCTTGATTACAGTAAATTCAGCAGAGTTGGTTTAATGGAACTCGAAAGACAATTCCTCATAAGTTCAATCATCTGCATTATGACATTTGAAAATTTGTCCGGTCAAATAAATATGCCGCAAATCTACGTTCAACGTTCGAACCCTCGTAAAGCTCTGTGTGGCCTGGTCAGCGCCAGCATTGGACCAAATTATTGAATATTATACCTTGTACGAATCAACGCCCAAATTCTTCCCAGGTCGCGGATCCTAGGGTGACCTCGCGTAGTCGAGGGTATTGGTGTCTGAGCGCAGCAATAGTTGCGTCTTCGTAGGCTTTCCAATACCTAAGCAACCCTACCGGCTGCAGCTTGAGAACAGATATTTCTGGCGGGAATTCAACGAGCCCGGCGCAGATCCTGCGGAGAAAGTCCTGCGTGAACAAAGTTGAACTCAAGTGCGGATATTCGAGGCGGAAATAAATTGATTCGTACCAAGTAGCTGCCGGAAGGACTCGCAGGTAGCGGTATTTCTTCATACGTGCCCTTGAAGTGAATATTAGCAACGTGAAGTCCTCGGATAAATTCACACTTGCGGTTCTGCGATTTCTTGTTGCCCATACGGAAGTGGATTGCAACTGAAGGGGCTGGGATTTGGCTTCACTGACAACATCCTCACAATCGGAGATTTCATCGGCAGGGACGTTGTCGAATGCCGTCTCATCGTCAAGCTCTGGGCAGCGTGTGTCCTCGCGAAGGTCGGTGTGAGACGTCCCACAAACGAACTCCGTGTCTTCGTCCGTTTGGGGGATATCCATCGACAGCTTCGTGAGAGCGGGAAATATGGAGACCAGTAAAGCGAGAGCTTCGATCGTTGAAGAGGTGGGCGGGATTACAAGGGAGTGAATGCGGGTGGAGCTATGCGAGATCTCGATTAGGACACCCCTGATGTTCTCTATAGTCATCGGGTCGCCGGGGGCCTTGTTCAGCACCGTGACGGCGTCGATGGGGCGATTTGGGGTGAATAACCCTACTATGTCCCATGGTGCTGTGATCTTCTGGAGGAGGGGCACCACACATGGCGGCAGATATGTTGGAGGGGATGTTGGATGAATCGATGGAATCACGAGGGACACGAGCTGTGGACACCGTTCCAGAAGCGCAAGGATGTTGAAATTAAACGAAGGGTGCAATGATAGATGGTGTAGATTGGGAAACGTGTGGCCTCGAAGCCCACTGAGGACCGAGGCCGCTTGGACGGTAGCAAGCAAATTCAACTCCAGTAGATGCTCCGGGTCTACTAAGTGAATTTCCGGAGAGCCCGGGATTGCCTCGATCGCGGGTTTTGTCCGAGTCATCGAAATTGTGAAACCCTGCAGCTTCAGGAGAGTACCATCCCGTGGGGTAATCTCACACCCATCGAGGATAAGCTCCCGAAGATTCGATAATGACTTCAACGTTTGTCGGAGAGCCGTGTCGATGGTCATCCCCTGCATGCTCAGCGAGTTCAAGTTCTGATAGAGTCCGATGGTGGCGTGGAATGTCGCGAGGACTCTGTCTTGCATGACATTGAAGGTCCCGATGTGTAGGATATAGGAATAGCCGTTCATTTGGGCAAACATCCGGCGGGCTCGTGCCTCGATGCCAGCGTTTGGTGGCAGGGGTGGGTGGGACTCATGTGGTAATGGCGGCACAGAGCTGATCCTCCACGCGCGGACCGCTAAGACGTGAGACGTTCCGGCCAATCTATCCAAACGGACGGCAATCCGATGGAGGTAGTGAACGCGGTCAACCAGTTGTTACGGTTGAGCCCATTCACCAGTGCCGCAATGTCGGCACTCTGCTGCGCAAGCAAAATCGGCAAGCAGAGAGAACGAAACAGCCGGCACACCAAGGAGAGGCGTCGGAGTTGACGAGTGGAAGAAGACGCCCAGCATGCGAGCCAGAGTTCGACAGGAAGGATGTCGAGGTAGGAAATGGGCATTCCGGTAGGCTGTAGTGGTGGTGGTCAAATGATAACAACGGTGGTCGATCTTTATCAATTCCCTGAGAACACGGCGGGAGCATTGCACTGCCATGACTGGGCGCCTATCTGGTGGAAGATGCCAGGCTGCGTGATACGACCAAAGTTGGATTCCTGAAGGAGGCTCAAATCCACAGCATGAATACTCACTCACTCAATTGGCCGGAAAGATGAAAAACGAGGTTCACATATGATTCGTCATCGCTGGTCAAATTTGGAATGTCTCGGAACGGGATGCGAATCTAAGTTTACATAAAGAAAAGAAAATGACGCATGCAAGCAGCTATCGATGGCCATTAACTGGAAGATTTCAGGACAGAAATAAATTTACCAGTAACAGGACTTGAATCTTTTGAAGCCTCAAACGGATCGTTCCAATATATTCCCGTAAATGGCTGTCGATAGGAAAACGTGAGGAGTATCGTAGGAGACTCCGACGCACATCACTTAGTACACCTTTTCCTCTGCCGGGTCCAAGAAGGCAGCAGTATTCACACGGTGGAACTCGAATCACGCTACCGGAATGCCATGGGGTTGCAGACATGCTATTTGCAGTTCACGCAGCCATCCATGTGCCAGCCCATAAAGATCAAATCCATCCATCGCTGTAGACGGGTCCTCGAATCCGACCAAAAAAATCAAATAGCAGACAAACACGGAGGGAATTAAAAAAGGGTGTTGCACTTGCCTCTTATGACTCCAGCCAGAAAAAAAAAGAAAAGCAAAGAAAAGCAGTGGAGAGAGCGATGGGGAATGCTGCGAGTCCGTC
Organism: Mycena capillaripes; assembly: GCA_029204075.1. Lineage (NCBI taxonomy): Eukaryota > Fungi > Basidiomycota > Agaricomycetes > Agaricales > Mycenaceae > Mycena > Mycena capillaripes. Next base: position 777,821 of record JARHKZ010000027.1, read on the forward strand.
GAGTTCAACATATGGCATAGGTGAACGCACAGGAGAGGATGGCTGTGACTGTGACGATTTGGTGACGATCAGCATGATGTGATGATGTGGCGGTTGCGATGCGGTGATGCGACGTTCTCTTTTTGGGAAGACTTCTGCTTTCGAGTCATCGAACTTGATAGTACGTATATCCTATCTGCCGATTCCAGAAACTATCCCCAGAGGTGGAAATTCGACGGACGTGAAGAATAAAAAAAGCGGGTATTTATGACTCGGGCCTGAGTCGAACAGGCAGGCACTCTCCACAGTAGTGCACAAGACAATTCTAGAGACGAAAGTGCTGTGGGTGCGGACCTTCCGCCACCGAGTCGTTCTTTTACCATGGCTGTGGGCAGAATGAGTGGATATCACAATGCTCCAGGCGACATAGTTGAATCGGAGAGAGGTGGCATCGGGCTTCTCGGGTAAGTTCATTATTTTGTTTTATATTTGCTGTGCAAATGAACAAAAATGGGAGAGGAAAGATTGGAGTATAAGCAACTCCCGCAGTGTGTCGGGTGTAGCTTGATGAGACTAAAACAGAGAAAACTACGTTCTGCGACATATGCAAAATGACCTGACCCGAGTCGAACGGGAACGTTCCGCATATGGACTCCACTGGATGGGAATAGTATACGGATGCACGCCGTGTGCTATCAAGCCTTCTCCCTCTTATTTGTAGCTTGCCTGCGTCCGTTGAAAATGACCCAATAGCTCTAACTTCGTTGTCCAAACAAAATGATCAAGGATACGGGGAAGACAAGAAGGAGGGTCAGACTGTTAAAAAATCTGTAAGCATGTTGGGTGGATCCTAGGGTCGAAAGCTGAAGCTTGAAGCTTCAAGGTCCAGGGGGAACAAAGGTGTAGATGTGAGAGTAGTATCCCGTGTCAATTTCCCACGGTTCAAGCTCTGAAGCACGAGGAAAAGGGGTAAGAGGGGAAAGTCCCTGCTTTTCGAAGCCGCGAGAAGCGATACCTATGTACTGTATAAAAGCGCGGTGTCTTCATGCAATGCTGTTTCGGCCGAGTTATGTTACCACGCCGATAGAAGAACGTTTTGGACAGACAGACAGACAAACATCGCCTACTTGAATACTAAGGAAAAGATTAAGATTGGTTACTTAAAACCGTGTGGAAGTTTGTTTACCAAATTCTCTTTATGTTCGTCAGCTCTGGATCATGCATGGCTAAACCACGCGAGCTGCGATCTCGAGAGCGAGGAGGATATATCATATTCGTAATCGCGTGGGCATCCATGATTTAAACTTTCGCCCAATATGAGTATGCTCCACCTTTACACTGAGATTCATGACCCTGTGCGTTCGGTAAATCATCTAGTGTAGCGAATCCTCGAGCTAGAGACACTCAATCTGGCTTGGTAAAGTCGACTCGGTGGAGGGACCATTTTCACGGCAAGTAATAAGTAAATGTTTCAGTTATTGAATGTGGGAAGTGCCTGTTCGACTCAGGCCCGAGTCATGTGTCAGTGCAATAGCTTATTTTTTTGTTTCGTGGTTCTATGTATTCGTCATGTCCCTTCAGAAGTCGTGCAGTGGGAGGATGGAAAGGAATGGGAGGATCATGATCCGTTTCCGCAGCAAGTAACTTGACTGGGCGGAGAAGTTCTGAATGTGCGAAGCGCCTGTTCCGAGTCATAAATCACGTTTTGTTTGCCGTTCAAGCCCTCCCCTTGGGCGTCGGCTTCAAGTTACGCGATGGCCATATTTTCGTGCGATTTTGAGAGGCCAGCGCAATTCATAATGTCACTTGTATATTCTGTGTCCTGTAGTTTGGGGATGAAAGTCTCGCAGGCGCGAAGGAGATTAAACTGTCCTACCTACAGCTCAGTGCAAGGTAAGTTTCCACGAAAGGGAAACTAAGTGCTGCTGGAGGCTTTGAATTGGGAAGCCGCGGTCGATGAGTCCTCATGAAGGTTGACTAATTTTGAGATGTATACAGTACTCATCGGGCATCTCGGACCCAATGCCGAGTGAATTATTTGAACATTTTGGATTTTTATTGAGCCGCACAAGCGGTTTCTATGCATTCAAGATTCTCGCCGACTCCCATATCTGCAAAGTGAACACTGAATGTGCATTCGGTCAACTTTGGTCGTGTTTGCGCCAGAGATCAGTGGCATGCCATCATGCCGTCTATCTCTCTTTCTACTTTCTTCTCGACGCTCTCGTTCATTTGCCTCCTCGTAATCCACTCACGCCCGTCCTCTGCCTCGCTCTCCTGATTTCCCTGCCTTCCTTTTGCTGTCTGTACGCAATGCCCTCCCTTGAAGCCTGAAGCTTAGCCCAACTCAAACGAAATTCACATGCGATCAAAATTCCAACAACTCACTAAAATTTACATCCACCCTCTGACATCATCCCGCTGGACACAGCCTCGCCCTCAAATCCTATAAAGCCAGGCCAGTTTTCGAGTGGGTTCCTCAGAATCCCCCCACTTCTTTACTCTTTACTACCACCACTCTACCTTTACCACACGATGCCTGCACCCAGGTCAGCCTCGTTTACCCCGTTTCGCTGCTTGTATGCGCGCCGTTGTCTGCGCTCGTCATCGCCATGCCCTTTTCACCTTCGCATGCTCTTCATTTTCCTCAGTGTACCTTCATTTCCTCCTCGTCGTCGCGTCGCGCGCCACTCCGCCTCGTTGCAACCATTTCCACTTCATCCCTGCCGCTCGTTATCGCGGTCGTTCCACGCGTTTCCCCGTTCTTCTTCCTGCTAACACATCACCCAGCGAAACCAACGGCCAAGTCAACAGCGTTATGGGCACCGCCAAGGTGACCGTACGTCCTTTTCTTCCCTCTCTTCTTCGGTCGCGTAGTTGACTGGCGTCTGGCAGGTCGGCAACATGACAGGCATGGAGTCGATGCAGAACAGCGGCAAGGAGCAGCACATGAAGGTAGCAATCTCTTTCTCGCTCCCCGCCTTGATCAATTCCCGTTCGATTCCCGCCCGCAATCGTCTTTAAGCGCTTCGCTGGCCGTTTTCATTAGACTGACTTTGCAGCAGGGCGAGACGGAGCAGAACGCCGCTCAAGCGAAGGGTATGGCTGAGGGCTTGATGGACCAAGCAACCGGCATGGCCAAGAAGATGATGGGCGTGGTGACGGGCGACTCGACGCAGGAGGCTTCTGGTATGCGTCTTTTTTTATTCCGTTCCTGTTCCCGCTCCCGCTGGCGGCCCTCCGCGTCCACTGCCATCCTTGTTCGTCTTGCCTCCCCTTTCCATCTCCGAGTCGTCTCACAGTCCCATTCCCCTCCCCGCACCTTCTCGGCGTGTTTCTTTCCGCTTTCCGTCGGGTGTCTTCACACTCGTCCCCATTCTTGGCGTCCCATTCTCCATTCCCGTATTCTTTCCTGGCTTCACACCACCTGCTTCTGCAACCCGACTCATGACTCATCCGCTAACACCTACCAGGCAAAATGCAGCAAGCTTCCGGCCAGGCCAAGACGGACGCCAACAAGCCGATGTAGTGTACTACTGGAGTTTTTTATCTGGGTTTTATCGCATGTAATACGGGTCGTGAAATTGATTCTTGGTTTGGTGATAACATGATGCGTGTCTCCTCTGTTCTTTTGGCATTCGGTTCTGTCAGGAGGGACAGCAAAGAAAGACGCTGAAATCTGTAATTGGGCCGGGCCCGAGTCGAACGGGCGATTCTGCGTTGATCATTAGAAGACGGCAACGAATGAACAACAGATGCGCACCACACGCTATCGAACCCTCTTCACCCAGCGTCGAATTCCAACAAGCCCAGTTCGAAGGTCAGATCTACTATTTTTTGAAGATGCTGCGCGCATACCGCAACTGGGGGAGGTGGGAATAATAAGAAAATAGCCATCCCAAAGGCGGTTGAGGATAGCAGGTGTGATTCTGGACAGTCTATGAACGAATTGTCGATATGTATGATCTTCAAATCGCGAAAAAGTAAAAATGAAGGAAGACAGAAAAACGAAACTTGGTCGCAAACCACCATTCTCCGATACGCTGAAGTGGCTTCATGGAAGAGGATATAGTATCCAAAAAAAAAAACAGAGTGCAGCGAAAGGGAAGAAAGAAACAAAAATCATCCATTATCGGGTGGATTTGCAAGACTCGAGCCTGATTCGAACAGGCGATCTTCCACAACACATTATTCTACCCTCTTCCAAGGTTTGTGGATACGGTCCACCTGCAACCGAGTCGTTATCCACCTCCAACGCAGGTGGAATAAATCGGTTTGTAATTTTGTGAAGCTTCCCAGTCTCAGTACAGACAGAATGGATGCATTGTCTGCTGTCGGTCGATTAACGCAGTAGGCGATGTTTAATCCGGGCGGAGTGTAAGTAAAGAAGATTTAAAGGAGGTGAGATGATTCGACAGCAAAAGCAAGCTGAGAAAAAGAAAGGCTCTGGGGATGTTGGTAGGACTCGAGCCTGATTCGAACAGGCGAACTTCTACAACACACACGCTTCTCCCTTCATGATAAGCTTTGTGGATTTGGCCCACTCGCCACCGAGTCCGTATCCAGTTCCAACCCCCGCCAGAAAAAAAAAAACAGCTTGAAATCAGAATGTCTGTGGAGGGTTCCCCGTTGAAGGTTGAACAGTCGGAGTGCGCATGATATTTACAAGCCGTACATCGTCAAGAATTTGCGACACCAAGAGGTGCATTTGAAGAGATTCAGACGGGAGACCGACCAAATAGACTGCAGGGCACGAGAAGAAAGAAGACCAAATGCCCAGCATCAAGACTCGGTCCTGAGTCGAACAGGCGATCTCCGCAGGAAATTCCAACTAAGATCTGACAAATGTGAAGAAATGCGAATACCTTTTGCGAGTTCGGGTTAGCTCAGAGCTCGGTACAGGTCACTAGCGCAGAAACGAGGCCCACCTTCAACATATGCAGTATCCACAGTAGTCGGGAATTCAATCCAAGGTCGGGAGATTGGGGCGATTCGTCTGAAAATCCGCCTCTTCACCGTGGGGAATGCCGGTGGGAAGCTGCATGAGGGGATGAATGCTGTCGACGACATTCCTTGCGCCGTTTGAGCAAGAGAAGTACGGATCATCGAGAAGCTCTTGTGCACTGGGCCGTTTTGCCGGGTCGAGAACCAGCATGCGCCGCATGAGTCCAACGAGGCCCGGGGCATCTTCCACGCCCAGTTGGGCGAAAAGCTTTTTCCTTCCATCCCAGAACTTCTCGGTTATGTCGGGGGCGAAGCCTACGATTGACCATGAGCATATTTGGTTTTGGATTCGACTACTTTGCATGAAAAGCATGGTTCGGCAAGACCTACCCAAAGGCCAAGGTCGCGAATCGATATGATCGCGCCATGCGTCTGGAACCTCGCCACAGATACACACCATGTAATGCGGAAGCGCTGTATCGTCGAAGAGGAGTTCGAGAAAAAGCCCTCCAGCACCGATAGATCGTGGAACTGGATCGCAACTCAAATTGGGCGCGCGAGAGAGTACTATACCGCAAATAAACTTACTGCGACTCCCAGGGACCAAATATCGCTCCGCTGATCCCATGGAGGATCCTCTTTGTTCGAGGCCACTTGCGGGAACACGATCTCGGGCGCAGTATAGAAGGGAGACGTCACAGGTCGGGGAGGGACAGATCCGTCCACGACGTATGCTGTGGGTTTCCGTTACGTTGCGAATGGAAAGCCACTTAGAGAGAATGCACACCACCGCCAAAGTCGAATATGCGCACCGACAACGGGCGTCCTATAATGTCCGGGGCACGGAGGCTCAGGAATTCACCGAGGTCCAAGTTGCCACAGAGGTAAGGCGGGTATGAGTGAGGATCGCAATGAGGGGAAAATGGTATTACGGGCCGGAGCGGTGGATAAGTAGCCTGATGCCAAAATGCTAGCTCTTCAAACCGATGAATCTCGGGGACCGCAATACCGAAATTGGCAGGGTAGAGATCTACACCCACGTCAGTGTAAGGTGACAATCACAATGCAGAACTGAAAAAGGGGCTTGGTGAAAGTGACGCCAGTGACGCCAAGTGACGCCAAGTGACGCCCCCCTGCCGCCCCGACTGACGCCCCCACTGGTTTTGGGGGGCGTCAATTTTGTCACGTCACGCATCGATTGCCGCCCTCAGTGCCGCCCCCAAAATTTTAGTCAAGCATTGGGATTGGTGTGGATTTCAGGATACTGCTTCAGAATGCCTACAATATTAGACCTTGTTCCAAAAGATCCACATAATAGATGTGTAAGTATGCACTACATGAGAGAATTATATAATAGGTAGTACAACGTTGGTTGAAAAGTTAACAATTAATCTCTGGATTAGGATGTACAGGATAGACTACAGCTACAAATCCTACGACCGGTAGCCTTTATTTAAACTCATGCTCCTGGGAACATGTTGAAAACCATCCCAAGCGAGATCCAAGATATGTCAACATTTTTTTTTGGGGGGGGCAGGTCTCTGAATGCATCTATGTAGATATCCAGGTCAAATAAGGCATTCAAGGGAGTGAATCGAGGAGGACAGAATGTTACGCTTCTACATGTTTATATAGATTTGGCAGGTAGCCAAAAATCGGTGTTGCTCCACACACTCGTGGCCTCCAACGCTTGGGAGTCGATTGAGGCATATATGTCGCATTCCTTTGAACCATTTCACAGCTTGGACTCAGGGAATTGGGTTGGATTTGAGTGAGATATAGTGGAAACCATTACGCTGTTGCACTTCCTTGTTCAAGACTGTAAGTATTAACCCAGATGGTATATAAAAGACCTTGAGCAAGCTACATAGAATCTTAGTCATAAACCATCCATCGTGAGTGACGCCCCTAGTGACGCCGACTTGACGCCAGCATGTCACACTGACGCCCTGTCACATATGAACTGACGCCCCCTACTGCCGCCCCCCCATTTGGACTGCCGCCCCCCGCCCTCAAATGTGACGCCCCCGGTGACGCCCTGTGCCGCCCCCATTGCCGCCCATTGACGCCCCTCTGCCGCCCCTTGACGCCCCAATTTGCCGCCAACTGACGCCCCCACCTGATATATTTTGGTGCAAGTTAGCTCATGTCGGGGATTTTTATTGCTCAAATATATAGTAAGGACTGTAAAGAGTCCATTACAGGACATGGAAAGCTCTTACAGGCAAACCCACACCAAATAATCTATGTCATTGCCGCCCCACTGACGCCCCCCCGCGGCAAAGGGCGTCAAAGGGCGGCAGTGGCGTCAGTTTCACTTTGCCCCTGAAAAAGGGGCGAACCTCCGTGTGCGATGCCATGGCTATGAATATATGCAAGCCCTTCAATCGTTTGGCGGAGGACGTCTTCCGTGACTTGAGGTTGGAATTTTGAGTAGCGTGAGTAGGGTGCGAGGAGGGGAACTACGGGTTCTGTGACGAGTACTTGATGAACGCCATTGGCGCTAGTGTGCTCAAAAGAGTCCAGAAGCTGTATAACATAAGGTTCCTGTCCCGCAGTAGAATCAAGGGCTCTGAGACGCTCGAGGACATCCAGTTCTTGGCTCCGCGCCGTGCTTTTCGCCTGGACAATTTTGAGTGCAACGTTTCGACTAAAACCGATGAGATCCAGATGGCCTTTTCTCTAGGTAAGACATCCAACCTTTCAACGCTATCGTGAGCCAGCCAGACGGTCGAAAAACTACCAAACCCGAGCTTAAAGATAATCCGGTATCGAGGAGGAGTGCCTGGGCCGACCAAATCGCCCAGTTTGACAAGACACAGTCCCCCAGGTGCGTAGGATTGGCTGCATTCGTAATCGTCAGATTCTGGGCCCACAAAGAGCCAACCGTCATCCGTGTCGGACATGATGGGAGGAAGAAAAAAGAGGAGGCGTATGAACAAAGCTGTGCTCGGAAGGCAAAGACGTCTGGGTCAAACACCCCGAGATAATTGTTCTCGCTTGACGATCATCTCCTAGCCATCTTCAAGCTTCGAAATACATTTTGGGCGGCTCGCTTTAAAAAGACAGAAGGTCCTCAATACTTGGAGTGGTCTTCTCTGGGATGAAGATTCATTGCCGGATGACTGGATTCAGTCAGATCGGGTTTTAGTGGGTATACGACCTATTTCTATAAAACATGGGGTTGGATAGCTCAACTCCTGGTCGGAGTCCCACACTTGGTTCCAAAAACCGTGCGTAATTGACATTTCCCGACGGACAACCTACCGGCTTCTACTGACTCAATATCAGTGACCCCAGCGGATCAACTTGGAATGTTTTGCAGACTGAGCTAGATTATTCAACGCTCCAAAAAAAAAAAAAAAAAAAAAAAAAAAAAAAAAAAAAAAAGCTTCGAATTGTCTACGCGACTTTCAAGGTGACAAGGCATTTTGTAGTCGCTGTTAGGCGCTTTCCCCAATCCCGATTGGCCGTTTTCGGTCGTTCTTCTTTTCACGCACACCGCTCATGTCGTCCCCGCTTCCAGCTTGACTCTGATTCTGTTCATCGATCATCCTCATTAGAGGCCCAGAATGTGACGCCTTCGCGCGAGAACTTCGTCATGTGTGGGTCCTTCCTTCATTTTGTGGGCGCCACACTATGCTGACCGAGACTGCAGATCTGGTGGTCTGCGCTTTCCGCCACTCGCGCCGGGGATTCCAGATCTTTCTTATCGTCGATCGGCTCCACCCCGCCCGCCGGCGCACCGGGCCGCCGCTCAGAGCCGCTCTCCCTCGCCCCCGCAGCACCTCGCCGCCCAGCAGCAGCAGCAGCACCACTACCCCGCATACAAGCTGCCGCGCGGCTACCTGTACGCGCCCCCGCCCCCGCCCACGCTTAATACCACCACCCCCATCCTGACGACCGCAACGGTGGCCCGCCTGGTGGGTACGATCCCCACGCGCACCCGCACGCGCAGTACGCGCCGCAGCCGTTCCCCATCACGCACGGCGGGTACGTGCCGTACCCCTCCCCGGCACCATCCTCAGGTGGGGGCGCGGGTGTGATCCAGGTGGTGCACACGGAAGACGCGGCGACGAAGCTGAGCGATCGCGTGCGGAGAAGGTGTTTGAATTGCTGCACGACGGATACGAGTACATGGCGGAGGTCGAATTTCTCGCCGGGGAAAGTGGTGGGTGTCTTTTGTCTTTCTCTCTATCTCGATGCTGATGTGTTCGCCCAGTTGTGCAACAAATGCGGCTTCTTTGAGCGTACGCACTCGCGTCCCCGCCCTGAGCAGTTCCCACACAAGCGCGGGCCCCTTGCGTCCTCCACTCTCCGCTCCCGCTCCCCGCCTCAGGCTCAGGTTACTAACCGTTAGTTGCTTTTCCTTCTTCGCTCCTTCGCTCGATTTCCTTTTTTGGAAATCTCCTCCTTCTCCCCCTCCCTCGTATCCTCGACACCAATGCTGACTTCCTCCTCGCGTCCACAGCAGCCCTACTACCCCCACCCCCCGCGTCCATCTCTGCACCGCTTCCCTCCTCTGCGCCCACCTCTGCCCCCAACGGCGCCACCTCCTCGCCACATCCTAATACCTCCCCGCCTCCCCCCGCCCCTACCAACGGCTCAGCCTCCCACCCCGGCACGCCCAATCCCCAGGCGAACGGCAGCCCAAAGGTCGGCGATCGTCCCCCGTCGCGCGACGAACGCCGGGAACGCGAACGCGAGGAGAGACGCGAGAGGGACCGGAGTCCTGAGTAGATGAAGCAACAAAAGCCACGCTGGTGGCTGTATTTATCCTATCCTTGATTCGACGACTCTCGATATATCGTGAGATTGATTCTACTGGAAAATAGACGGCCACGTCTTCGGCACGGAGGATACTACCAATAGACACTCTGGAAGTTAGAGGTTCTTGAGGACGGAGAAAGGCGAAAGAAAAAAGCATGAGGCCCAAACGCATGGCTCGGGCCCGAGTCGAACGGGCGGTTCTGCAGTCGTTCTTTCGCTGACGCGTTCGAGTTTATAGAACGCAGATGTGGACCACCCACTACCGAGCCTTGTAGACCCCCCGCAGTCTGTAGATATCCGTTTGACTCTCGAGTTTAATTTTGTTCTGCGCCTGCGTGTGAATGTGGAACGTCATTCAACTCATTCACATGACTCCGAGCTTCGGTGTTCCAGAATTTAAAGGTCTCGAAGGGACTTTTGGATGAGGGAGAAAAGAGAAGAAGAATACAACCCCAGCCTTCGTTATTGGCACGCGCCCGAGTCGAACGGGCAGGTTTGCACAATCCAGCGGGCTGTGGGTAACTGAAAGCATGCTAGTGAGCGCCTTAGACAAGAAACAGCACACGAACGGAAGAAATAATAAATAAGTCTTCGCCAAGCGCACACGACTCGGGCCTGATTCGAACAGACACCTTCCACTTGGCCACTGCATTGTATTATGCACAGGCGTTCTGGAATAGGCTCAGGCTTGGGAACTCAACGACAGTTGAATGCAGAAGGAATGAAAGCAGAAGGAAAGGAAAATCGAAATCAAACTCAATTCAAAAATCGCCAGGGGAAGGATAATATCTCCGGCTTGATTCGAACAGCTGCCTGATCGCACTGGAACATCGGCGAATTACACGATCGATGTTATGTGGATGTTGGCTTCGTGAGTGGCGGTCCACATTTAATTTGAACTATGGTTTCGGAGTGGGACGTGTCACATCCACCAGGAACAAGAGTCAGGCAAGAAAACTTGAGGCAGCGAGATACATAGCCAGCTAAAAAGAAAGAAAGAAGAAAGCAACCTAACGAAATCATGACTCGGACCTGATTCGAACGAGGAGACTCAGCATTTCGGCTGTGCCTACAAGGAAACAACAGTCGATTGATATTGAGATTGTATACAAGTAAAGAATGACCAGGCGACATAGGAGGTTGTCAAATGTAATTCAACGCTTTGTGTAGAGCGAGAGGGGGAGAATCTGACAATAGTTGTTCCACAGTCCTATGCAGGACCATAAACCACTCCCATAGCATGGTTTCCCGCAGATTTAACATCACGGTTTCACTACTGCGGTATCAGTCGCATGCAAAGTAATTGAACTAGAGGATAGGGTCGTACAGCAGGATACGGGCGCATCACGGCAGCCACCTCATCGCGCAATTGCAAGTATCCCTTCATTGTGCCTGGACTGCTTGTGGACTGTGTAGATGGGCGACGTCAACCGGAGCTCGAGAACCCACAATGAAGTCCTGACCTTACGCTCGAGCGGGAGCCCCGCGACGAGCCCGAGAAAAATCAGAGCTGACAAAGAGATGGCGAGGTACTTCATGGGTCGGTCTTGGTTCATCCGTCCATCCAGCAGTAGGTTTATATGGAAGCGGCCTAAAATCCGAATCAAGTGCTCTAGTGGATGGGCGACGTCACGGACGCCCAACACCCTACACCTAGAACACAAAACGGCGCGTCAGAGGACGAACTAGCGCTGGTACATCACCCCGATCTGTGGGCAGGAATTGCAGCAAACCAGATATGCCGAATTACGGAGCACGCAGAGAGACACGTACACGTAGTCCGATACAGCGCCCGTGGCAGGTTAAATTGGCTTGCAAGATATCTCGGATCATTACGGGCTCCGAGTAGGCCACTCATGGCGTGAGATAGGCTTTTTCATGGCGGATTGAGTTATCGAGAAAGGTTTCTCGGGTGATATACCGAATTACGGAGCTCGGAGTGGGAGACAAGCTGGATTCTTTCCCCGATTGCTTAAAGGCTTAATGCACTAGGGGAAGGACCTTCCACCGCTCAGATGTGCTCCCGGCGACGAATCGATGATACTGGTAATGATGATGAGTGACAGGCCAACCAACCGTTGTGGTTGGGCTAGACAGCGCGTAGCGTACTTTGGCTGTATTAGATGTAGATGGCTGTCTCTCGGCAATCATATTGGGTTTCTCCTCCGCTTTCACCCTCCCGCTGCGAGCCCCGCTGGCTCATCTCCCCAGAGAGGCCGTAGACCCTCTCCACCGTGCGAGCGCGAAAGGGAGGAACTAAGTAGTGTGTGTGCGAGGTGGAACAATAGAAAGCTCGAGAACCTGGGCCTATCCACGGCAACGACGAAGGCTGGGAGCGACGAGGGACGAGGGACGGAATCGGGGGTAAAATGAATCGTGTAGAACAGCCTACTAGATACAGAATATATAATGAGTAGAAATAGGAAAGAAATTGAAGTGTACCGTTTCTAAGATCAAAACTAAATAAAATACAATGCAGCGTGAGCGGCGGCGACGGCATCGGGGGACAAACAGGGGAGGCGCGAGGGACGAGAGCCGAGGAGGACGAAGGGCGGCGCGACGTGGTCGTGGAAGAAAGCAAGACGCGTGAGGTCGTGTTTGGATCGAAAGCCCTCGGTGATCTCGGATACGCCGTTTACGGACTCAACGGGACGCGAAGCGCGTCATGAGGGTGATGAGTCGTGTCCGAGGTGGTAGGACTTGACGTCGATTATTTGGAAATTGGGATTCTCCTCGAAATGAGCCCAACCAAGACCTAAGGTTCTGTGGCGGTGCACATTATTTACGGGTTGAGTATAAAGAGGGTGCAGGTTTGAGTTATCAGCGGAAGCTGCAAAAGAGCTGAAAAAAGACCCTCATTTGCTGTGTGAGTCCGAGAAATGCCTCGCGCTTGAGTCTAAAAGGCGGCTTCCACATTACTTCAATAGAAGAAAGCGCAATGCATTGTCGACGCGGACCGTCCGTCACCAAGGTGATATTCTGCTTCATGCGTTGAAAAAAATGGCTCGCAATTTGAACATATGCAAGTTATTGTGGATGCGGGACCGTCCGCCACCGAGTCGGCGCTACTGCCAGTTGGAACTTGGATATACACACGAGTCACAACTGCAACGCGGCTTTGGTGTGAATGTCTCGAGCAAACGTACATCTTCGACAATGGCAGACCGCGCTATGTGCGCACCAAGAGCGCATCTCCAAAATCATCCACCACTACGAGGAGTCGAACGGTAAAAGAAAGTCCACCATGACGAATGACTCGGGGGCCTGAATCGAATAGGCGCTTCTCACGTTCAATACTGCTCCCCAAATTGACTTGTCGTGAGAACGGACCTTCCACCGAGTCGGTATTAGCAAAATTCCCACCACCATCCTGCTCAACCCAGAGACACTCAGCGCTAAATGCACAAATTTAAACATGCCATCCACAACGAAAATTCAAGTATAGAAGAAGGTTTGCTGAATGATGGTTTTAGCGTTTGAATCTGTGCAGTGGGTGAGCTATCCAGACACCGGGGACGCGAGAGCCTGCTGAATTCATGGAAGCAGCAAAAAGAGGTTATATCGTCACGTTGGAGACTCGGGGTCGAATGCGTTAGCAGGCACGTTTTCGACATTCAACGTTGAGGTTTCATGACTCGGGCCTGAATCAAACAGGCCGGATCGAATCTATCCCTAAGTGCCGTGAATGCGGAACGTCCGCCACAAAGTCAATGTACAACTACGAGCTAACTTAAATAAGTCGGAGATTCTGTATGGAGCCCCACAGAGCAAGTTTGTAGGGAACCAAAAAGGTGGATGACTCGGGCCCGAGTCGAACAGGCGCTTCCACATTGAACTCGGAACTCTCGGACGCAGCTTCGTCAATTGCTATGGAAATAGACCCCCCACCGAGTCGTCTCTCTACCTCCCTTACTCTCTTGAGCTACACGACTTGGAGCGCAAAATTCACGCGACGCGCACCCAGGTCCATGCACACACGTGATCGTGCCTCCGTGACCCATGATGTGGTGACGCTCTCTTCCATTCTCCTCTCCGCCGTCATCCTTCTCGTTCTTCAGCACAGAAATGCCCTTAGTAACCCACCTCCGCGTCCCCGTGCTCGGCCTCCGCCTCACTTCCCTTCCTTCTTCTCACTGTCATCGGCATCGACGACACAATCGCTGCGCTCGGTGCGCATTGTCAGTGACAGCGGCGCGGTGGGCCCATCATCATATACACGATGGCTGCACCTAGGTGAGCGTCATTTGCCCCGTTATACTGCTCCTATACGCGCCTTTGTCTGCGCCCGTCGTCGCCCCGCCCCATCGCGCCATTGGCATGCGCTTTCCACCTCCCTATGCTGTTTATTTTCCTCCTCGCCACTTCATATTTTCCTCGCCGTCGCGTCGCACACCATCCCTCTCGTCGTCGCAAAAATCCTACTTCATCCTGGCCGCTCGTCATCGCGCTCGTTCCACTCATTGTGGCCCCGCTCTGTTCTTCCCCCCGCTAACGCATTGCCCCAGCCAAACCAACAGCCAGATGAACAGCGTTATGGGCACTGCCGAGGAGGCCATAAATCCTTATTTTTTGCCTTGCACGTAGCTCACTGGCTTCGCGCAGGTCGGCAACGTGACCGGCATGGAGTCGATGCACAGCGGCAAGAAGCATATTTTTCTCCTTCCCCGCCTTCCCGCCGCATTTTCCGTCCTTGATTAATTTCCGTTCGATTCCCGCTCCATTCCTTCTGTTCCCAATCGCCTCTCTACGCGCTTTGCTGGTTTCACTGAGTTTTTGCCGCAGGACGAGGCGGAGCAGAATGCCGCTCAAGCCAAGGGTATGGCTGTGGGCGCACTGGACAGCATGGTCGGCGGCGCCAAGAGCCTAGTGGGCGGGTTGACGGGCAATTCGACGCAGGAGGCTTCGGGTACTTGTCCTTTTCCATTCCGCTTTCGCTCACTTTCTCTCTCGCCTCATCGCTCTCCTCTCTCTCATCGCTGCTTGTTGTCATCGCTGAATCTCGTCACTGTCCCTCCCGCCCTTCCAAATTTCTCTTCGCTATCTTCTCCCGCCGCCCGTTTCTCTCCACCGCTCTCATCTTAATTTCCTTGATATCCTCCTGCTTGTTTACACCTCCCCCGTATTTCCCTTCGCCCCGACTCCCCTTATCGATCTCGTGCTGCGCTACCCTTCCTCATTCTCCCCTCGTGCTCGTCCCATTCTCCATTCCCGGCTTCACACCACCTGCTTCTGCGACTATACTCCCGACTCACGCTCACATCCCTCCGGGAAAAACGCACCACGCTTCCAGCCAGGCGAAGACGGAGGCCAACAAGCCAATGTAGAGTAGCACTTGAGTTTTTTTACCGTATCTGGGCTTTATCGCATGTAATACGGGCCGTGGAATTGATTCTTTTTGATGATATCATGACGCGTGTTTCTTCTGTTCAAATTTCAGCATTCGGTTCTGTACAACAAAAAGGACACCCTCGCGTGGTAACTGGACCGGGCCCGAGTCGAACGGTTCTGCATTGATGATGCGATGAATTTAACGACAATGAGCAACAGATGCGCAGCACGCGCTACCAAACCCTCCTGACCTAGTGGTAAATTCCAATAAGCCTTGCGAACCGCGATATGTCGGTGCAGGATTCTTGCGTCCCCAAGGCCGACGTTGAGGTTCGACAATGAATGAACTAGTTCCACTAATTTGAGTTGAGGTAGCTTTTACTGTACAGGAAACTACCCAGTTCGAAGGTCGGAGTTGCTATTTTTTGAAGGTGGCGCGGGATGACCGCGCAGGGGAGAATAGCCGATGTAATTGTGGACAGTCTATGAACGAGTTGATACGTATGATACTCAGACTGTGGCGGATAGTAAAAAATATGGACGACAGAAAAACCACCGTTCTTCGATATGCTGAGGTGGCTGCATGTAAGAAGATCTAGTTAGTATACGAAGAAATCAGCGTGCAGCGAAGGGGAATAAGCTTGAAGAACTTGCTTCGAAACCAGGCGTATACGGCGTTTCGATATATCATCTGCCCGCTGATTAGCGGAGGGGCATGATATATCCAGACCGCTAACTTACCGTACTCCGGATATATCAACAGAGTCTCTGATTTTCTTTTTCTTTAAAGATCCCTTATCCTAACACTAACACGAACCCTAACCGCTAACCAGCTAACCCAAACCCTAACAGCTAACCACTAACCTACCCAGACCTAACCAACCCAAATCATTTTCTTGACACCTTCCTTTTTTGCATAGCAACTGCGTAGCAACGGGCTCAATGCTGGCTTAGCGGTTTTGATATATCACAGCTCTCCGATGATTAGAGGCCGTGATATATCAAAACCCCATACTAAGGTGTCGAAACACACTGATTTGAATCTGCCGGTGGATGCCATGGGTTCACTGTGAGAGATGCATGATCAGCACCTATGAATGTGTATTTTGAGGCCCGCAGATGTAGAAACCTGTATTTCGAGTAGTGCGTCATCAGCACTTGTGAGCACAGACCAGGATATGTGGTGAGGGGCTAACAATTGCCAAAATCACCTGCAACTTGAACCTCGAAAATTTGGTTCAATTTTCCAGGAGCTATCGGCCAATTGGGAAGTCTGTTGATTCCAAAATTCTTGTTCGTGGGTGTTTACCACCCATACTAAGCCACGAAGCCACAGCGGCCACTAGCGGGGTTAAATCTGGGCTGTTTCACCATTCCACTTCAAAAATTTGGTTCAATTTCCAGGTGAATTCATCGGCCAACTGGTAGGTCTTTGATTCCAAACTGCTCATTTATGAGTGCTGATCGCCCATATCAACCCACAAACACACACCGGCCAGAGGCGGGTTCAAATCTGGGCTGTTTTTCAATTCCACTTCAAATATTTGGTTCAATTTCCAGGTGAGCTCACCAGCTATTGGCCAATTGGGAAGTCTGTGTGTGATATACCTACCTCTAATGCATTACTGGCAGTAACTACTGTAGTGCACAGGGCATTAGTGCCATTGTTTAACTGGCGGGCTCAAATCTAGGCTGTTTCATACTTCTACTTCAAAAATCTGGTTCAATTTGCAGGTGAGGTCAGCAACTATCAGCCAATTGGGAGGTCTGTTGGTTCAAATTCCAGCTGGGCGGCGGCCTGGGGTACAGCTTAATTTTTTGTTAATCAGCCCGGGAGGCCACGCACCTCCGGCATACTTTGGAGATATGACAGGCCTCATTCCCCTGCGTTTATCCTGGCGATCTTTCTCCCAATCCTCTTGCATTCGAAATTACTAGAATTGGAAACATTCTTCCAGTAACAATTCGCGTCGGGATCCTGTCTCTCTGCTACGGGAATCTTCTTTATTTCTGGGTTGACTGTGAACCTCTGTTGACTCTCGCTTGAATTGGCACGGGTATTTCAAACCACTCATCTCTATTTGCCTCTCAGGTGATCACCATTATCGCCCGTTACCTCGGACTGCTCGCAACATGGATTGCGCCTCTCCTGGCACCCCTCAGCTTTGATTTCTGGTCTTTCTGGCGTCAGGATCGTACTGGACCAATCGCATATCTAGGTACTTATTGTACATTCACAAATCGTGGTCCGTCTTCGGCTTCGGTTCAGAGGAGTTGAAGTTTTATAAAGAGGGAGAACATTTCTTGCGGTCCAACACCGGCTAGCTTCAATCGGGAGGAAGCCCTTTGTGTTCCCTTGCGGGTGGGAGAAATGCCGGAATTTATACGTCACGGTGGCACCCGAGCAGTGCCTGTCACTGTCAGATTGTTGTCAGATGGTGTCGGTAAGTTGTTGTGAAAGCCCGAGGCGGCAATAAATCAAGACCGGCAGCTGAACATCAGAGCAGCACGTAAAGACATCAGCGGAGTTTAAAAAGGCTTCGGACAAGCACAATTTTATAAAGAAGAAAGAGACGAGACAAGCGACTGCTCGGCCGCTTCGTCGCCTCGCATCCACGTGGGTTGAATAAGCGCCATGAAGTCTAAAGCTCATACCACGGATGTGGAGCTGATTTGCAAAAGCGGAGTTTCAAAGGCGTGAGACATCCGTAATTTTTAAAGAGGGCGACAGACAGAATGCTTAATTTCGCTAATTCGAGCGCGCTAATCAGGCGGAGTCTGAAAAGGCTGCAGACAGAGAAAATGCTTAATTTTACGAGTGGTGCGACGGGTTCACCACATACCACACCACCCACACTCCAGCTTGGAACCAAAAAGATGGCTCCAGACATCCGCCGCCAACTGAAAGAAAAGTTTGCGTCTATCTTTCATTTTCCTACGCCAATATCGTCGGCGTCTGCAAGCCGAGCTACTACTCCTGGCCCACAATCGAGAGCAAATGCAGTGGGTACATGCACTCCAGGCCCCTCATCAGGCATCCAGATCGCGGGTATGTATTTGACGAGGATTTCACCGAGAACTGTTCCTCTGACACCAGGTTCGTCTATAGCCGGTTCCAGCCCTAGCACCATTCCCAGTCTCACTGTCGCGGCTACCCCGATCTCGACTGCGCAAACTATATCCGGACGGTCCTCCTCGGCTGCACCGACAGCTCCCCAATCTTCGACTCATTCCTCAATCGGTTCCAATCTCTTAACATCAACCCCTCGCACATACTCAGAGACAACATCTGGCTGGAAAGTGTTTATGCAGGGATTAGGAGTTCTGAAAGAAGTCTCGGTTGTCTTTCCACCGTTGCAGGCGGCGGCTGCAGGACTGTTCCGAGTTCTGGAGCAAATCGGGGTGAGCATGCCCCAAATGTTTACGTACGATGATTCACCATTTCGGAAGGAAATCACAGACGCGCGAGAAGACCTCGGAGAGATGGCTCGACGAATCACAGCTTTGGCAGAGGTGATTCTGCGATACAGCGGCCGATCGGATGACGAGGATGTTCGCAATCGACTGGAGGGAATGGCTGCGTCTGTTAATTTGATTGTCCTCCCTGCGCGGAGCTGACTTCCATTGTCGAATTAGGGCGATAGAACAGCAAAAGAGAATAATCGAGAAAAAACTCGGGCAAGATGTTCGTAATATGGCCAACGCACCTGATGCCCACTACATCATGGAGTGCACCAGAGCGGTCTCGTTTCTCATAACAATCTTTGAGGTAAGCTATTGACCCTCGTCGTCGTTCCCGCTTGATCGCTAAACCGACCAAGGTGGATACTGCACTGAATGCAGAAAGCAAAGCGAATGAAATAAAAAATGTATGTGGTACATACATCTATCATGTCTCGCTCGATAACTACTGACTGAAGCTATAGCTTGTACTCGCACTACACGACCATCGTAAGCGGATTTCATTCCGAGGATATTCCTCTGATCGTTCGCTCTCTACAGACATGCTGGAGAAGCTTTTTCCAATCGCTGGCTCCTCGTACGACGAAAGTAGCGAATTTGGCACAGGATCGGCCTTTCAAGGCTCGGGAGAGTGCATGCCAGGCACTCGTGTCGGTGTTCTCGCTGAGCTTATGGCGTGGGCGACCGATCCCCACAGTCCATCGATTTATGTGCTGACCGGCATGGCCGGTGCAGGCAAGACAGCAATCGCTCGGAGCTTTGCACGAGCGCTGGATAACCAAAGGTTGCTCGGAGCAAGCTTCTTCTGCTCTCGCGCCTCCGAAGCTCGGAGTAACGTCGGCGCAATCATTCCTTCCCTTGCATTCCATCTTGCGTGGCATTCGGAGCTTTTTGCTCGAGCTTTGATTCCCATCATCCAAGTGAACCCAGGGGTCACATTCAACCTGCGCACCGTTGATTTCCAATTCACGACCCTCATGCTGCAGCCGCTCCGCCTTCTCGCTCCTGGAATCCAAGCGCCAATCTTGGTCATAGACGCTCTCGACGAGTGCTCTAGTATCGACGCAGTCCAGGCATTGCTCAAGGTTCTAATTCACTCCAATGAAGCTCCACTCAAAATTTTCATCACAAGTCGCCCAGAGCCTCATATCAATATGGCATTCCAGTCGGAGGTTCTCGCCCGTCGCCTTCGTCTTCATGACGTTGAACGCGAGATTGTTACCGCTGATATTGCTCGGTACCTTCGAACGAATTTGCACAATATTGCTTCGAAGCTAAATGCTACGGGATGGCCATCGGACGATGATCTCCAGGAACTGGTCACGCGAACAGGAGATCTTTTCATCTTTGCGTTCACAGCTATACAATATCTTTCAGCGAAGTTCCGCTCTCACCTCGAGGTTCAAAGGCGATTCCAAAATATTCTCTGTAGTACGTCTCCCACGAAGATCCTAACGGCGGGGATCGATACATTATATGGTCAAATCGTTGACAACGCTTGGAATGACACCGAGCCCGACGAGAAGGCGACTCGGCAGAGGGCACTCGCGACCGTTCTATGTCTTCGTGAACCGCTTTCTGTCACTGGGATTTCTGGATTGCTGGCCGAGGATCCAGCACACCTCAAAGCATCTCTCGCGGATTTTCACTCAGTTATTGACATCCCGCCTTCCGAAGATGCCCCTCTCCTTATTTTTCACAGCTCTTTCCCAGACTATCTGACGGACCACCATCGTGCGGGCTCAAATGCACTGGACATCTCAGCATACCATGCGGCCTTGGCCTTCCAATGTATCAACTGCCTCAATGCGCGCCTTCGCGAGAACCTCTGCAACATCAACCGTAGAGACTCGAAGAGCACGATCACCGAGAGTGCCATCGGTGAGCTTCTACAAGTACATTTGCAATATGCGGCCACCTACTGGGGCACGCATCTCTCCCTTGCCCCACCGGGTACATCTCATCCAACTCTTGTTTCGGAATTGAATACCTTCGCAACGACACACATCTTACACTGGTTGGAATGCTTGAGCATTATCGGCAAGCTTCAGCTTGCTGTGGACTGCCTCCAAAAGGCAATCTTGTTTGTTTCTGTACGTGATCGAAGCACTTAAAAACTGTACAACCCGTCCTCACGTCTCTCCCACTGCAGGAGTGTCCGGAACTTCGGACTCTGTTGGATGAAGTTCGGCAGGTGGTGCCACAGATTTTCAGATTTGCCAGTGTATACCCATTGGAGATTTACTACTCGGCGTTGGAGTGGCTTCCACGAAAATCAAGGATATACAATATATACAGCACCAACCGCCACCATTGTGTTCGACTGGGTCTTCCCCAGCGATGGGCACCGTGCGAACAGATCTTGCAACAGGGTGTCTCATGTTTGTCTGTGGCATTCTCCCCAGACGGAACCCGCATAGCGTGCGGCTTGATAAACGGGAGGATCGGGATGTGGAGAGTAGAAATTGGGGAGAACGAGTCGGAGCTTGTGGGACATTCTGGCGCGGTATGGTCAGTCACATTTTCACCAGATGGCATCCGCTTGGCGTCGGGCTCTGCGGACAACACAGTTCGAATCTGGAATTTCAAAACAAGGCGGACCGAGCAGCAGTTCACTGGGCACTCTGAAAATGTGTGGTCGGTGGTGTTTTCGCCTGACAGCACCCGCATAGCATCGGGCTCAGCAGATAAAACGATCCGAATCTGGAATATCCAAAGTGGGCAGATGGAGCGAAAATTTTCTGGCCACTCTGACTGGGTGCGTTCGGTCGCATTTTCTAAGGATGGAGCACGTATAGCATCGGGATCACACGATAGTTCAGTTCGACTCTGGAATACTGAAACTGGAAAGATGGAGCGAAAATTTATAAAGCACACTCATTGGGTGCGGTCGGTCGCCTTCTGTCCTAACGGTGTCTCCATAGCGTCAGGCGGGGACAACGGCACAGTTTTACTCTGGAATTTCGAAACGGGAGAGATAAAACACGAACTTGCAGGGCACTCTGATCCGGTGAATTCAGTGTTATTCTCGCCAGATGGGGCACATCTCGCGTCGGGATCGGACGACAGAACGATTCGGGTCTGGAATATTGAAACTGGAGATGTGGACCAGATCCTCGCAGGTCACACTAATTGGGTGCGCTCGATTGCATTCTCCACAGATGGTACCTCTGTAGCGTCGGCATCGTTCGATTGGACGGTCCGAATCTGGAACGCGGGCGGGAAGAAATCAAGCGAGATATCACGCGAGGAGAAAGCAAAGGACATATCAGGGACCTCAGGACCAGTATCGTTCGTCACATTCTCTCCTGATGGAGCACGTCTAGCATTAGGGTCAAGCAAAATCGTTCAGATCTGGAACGTTGAAACACAAGAGGTGGAACAAGAGCTTGTTGGACACTCCGATCGGGTGCGGTCGATCGCATTCTCGGGAAATGGAGCGCGTATTGCGTCGGCATCAAAGGACAAGACAATTCGCGTTTGGAATGTTGAAACTGGAATGACAGAAAAAATATTCAGAAGAGAATCCGAGTGGATGTGGTCCCTTACGTTCTCACCAGACTGCACTCGACTAGCGTGGGGTTCAGGAGATTATATGGTCGGGATATGGAATGTGGAAACTGGAGAGATGGAGCGAGAGCTTGAAGTGCAGCCCAATTTTGTTTTTGCAGTTCCACCCGATCACGCAGCAGGAAGTTCAGAGTCCCAATTCAAGCCAGTCCAAATCTGGAATGTAGGGAATGTTGGAAGCGGAGCGAAAGGAGAGGCATGTTCCCTAGCCTTCTCGCCCGATGGAGTGCACCTCGCATTGGGGCGGGAAGACAAAAAGATCCGAATCTGGAATGTTGACACCGGAGTGGCAGAGCAAGAATTTTCCCCGAACTCAGACTGGGTGTCCTCAATCACATTCTCACCGTGTGGAGGGCGCCTGGCGTCGGGGTCCCGTGACAACACCCTTCGAATCTGGAATGTGGAAACCGGAGAACTTGAGCGTGAATTTGTGGGTAACCCTCATCTGGTGTTCTCAGTCATATTCTCGAATGAAGCACGCCCAATATCTACCGCAGTCAAGCGCATCGCAAACTGGAATACATCTGACGGTGGCTCGGAGGAGGAGATGAAAAATACTATGATGGGTACGATGAATTTTCCCTGCATTCAGCCAAATTCTGAGTATCAATTGCGACAGGCCCCGACTCAGACTCGACGCGGCCCACAATCGCACCAATACTACGGGAGCCTCTCTGCCAGTTCGATAAGGGAAGTGGTCACCTGTCAGTCCACTCCCAGTCGCTTGTGGCGGGCAACCATCTGTGGATGTGGCCTGAGTACCTGGCTGACATTTCTTGTTCCGACTTCCGAGGCACCACTGCATGCTTTGGGTACGAGTTGGGACGCGTGATTCTCATTGATTTGGCAGACTGGTAGAACCAAATACTTACGCGCTCCTCGGGCCTAATCTACACTGCCAAAGTGCCTATACCCTGCCCGCTGGAGTTATCAAATGCTGTCCATCTACGTTGAAAGGGGATCGCAGCTGGCTCTGGGCCTCTGGCGGGTAGCTAGCTGCACATGTCAGTTGAACAGTTCATATTCCAGGTTCAGACTCCAGGAGACTCCAGGAATATTACCATGCTTGTAAGGCCCCTCCACAGTCATAATTGCACTTCGGATGTACTGTATGTTTTGGTATTATTACTGTAGCAATCCGACCAAATATTCAGGTGACAGGTGACGGCCACCCATGACTGAACACCAGGTGACGGTGACAGTAAGGATTTCTGAACCAAAATGGGTGAAAAACGCGAAAATCTCGGACCCGGCATTTGCCGGACTACCATATATAGTAATTTTTTAATGATTGCCGAGGAATGAACGGTTGAAAAAATGAACACCTTAGGTGACGGGTGACACCCCGTGAACAGTTGGTCGGATTACCACAGTACGTTCAAATCGACACCGGGTATGACGCGTGACCCGTTGAGCCATTTCAATATTTCAATTTTCAACGCAGAAACTTGCCTTTTTTTGGGTGTTTTCCAGGCAAATTTGGAGCCCTTGTCACGCTTAGGAGGCTCGGCAAAGGGCCGCGTGATGTGTGACCCTTACCAATTTCTGATATTGACAGTACTGTACCATTTTGACCATTTGTTCACACCATGTCACCCATCGCCTCAAAAGTTCACTGGATAAGGTCTTCGTTCATCGGCAATCACCTCAACATTCCCGTAAAGGGAAGTCCGGCGAATGCCAGAGCGATTTAGTTTCGCATTTTTGAGCCTAATTTGGTGCCAAAACCTCAGTGTCAAGGCGAGCGACAGGGGCCACATGTCTCTTACTGCCCCAAAGGTCCGCAATCTCACTCATATGGTTTGGGGATGCAGCCCACCTGCCGCCGAGTCGTTATCCACCCCCAACCGCGAGCCAGGTGGAATGAATCGCTTGAGACTGAGAGGGCGTAGCGAATCAGCCTCAGAATGGACAGACACAGCAGACTTGATGCATTGGCTGCTGTCGGTCTGCTAAATATTTCATCCAGGGCGGAGTAAGTAAACGAAGATTGAAAGCAGTTGAGATGATTCAGAACCAAAAGCAAGCTGAGCGAAAAAAAGCATCGGGGATTATGTGGATGACTTCATCCTGATTCAAACGGGGAATCTTCCACGACACATGCAATTCTCGTTTCACAACAAGGTTTTGGATGCGTCCACTCGCCGCCGAGTTTGATCCAGGTGCACACCGTGCAAGTCGCGTCATAAAAAGAAATAGCTCGAACTAGAAAGCTATGTGGACATCATCGAGAATGTGGGACACCAAGAGGTGTAGCTGAAGAGAGACAGACGGTCAACCGAAGCTACTGCAGTGAACGTGAAGAAAGAAGATTCCCGCTACCGTAAGGTAAGGGTCTTAGAGAGCCTGATTTTTCGATTTTGGCTGTGCATCACATTTTTGTCAGCATCTTTCGCGTAATCAGTTTTCTCTCTGCCAAAATGTGTCGGCTTGCCCCGCCCGATCTTCCTGCCGACAGCTCCCGAGACAAAATTGATAATCCTGCTGACTTGATCCTCAAAATGTTAACAGAGAATTGGCTCAATGTTCTCTTTCCCGTCAACATCTCGTCTCTGTAGCTCTGGACCCCTGGACCTACAGTACCTGCCTGAATCATCACCTATCAACCATTTCTCGGCCAACCATTTTGCGCACCTGAACAAACATAAATATTTTCTCATGTACATTTTACTGTAGAAGCAACAGTTCTCGTCCCTTGCATAATAGCTGTGTCGGTGATGACGCTGAGCATTGAATTTGAAACTGTTCTACTACTAACTTGAACTTGCTCTGCCTCAGAGTGCATTGCTGCCGAATGCCTTCGCAAAATATGGCTGTGTTTTCATTCAATTTCTCTTTGCTTTGGCATTGCAACGATTACGAACTATCTGGGGATTGATGCATCGACATATGCAGGTATTTCACCTTTTCCTAGGAGCTGAGCTGAACTGGTGCTTGAGTCTGTATCCACTAGCCTTTTTAATCACTGATTCTCCCTGCTTTCAGCGTGCATCCTGCGCCTTGGGCCGGGTTGCCTTTGGGCATATCACTGTCGTACATGTATTTTCCAGTCCCCTTTGAGCACCATCAACCCAATTTCGTCCAAACACTGTTGGATTGCCTGCGTTGACTTTGCATTTTTGTGTATTAGATCTTGCCCACATTTTTGTCCCTCACAAGCCCGTTCCGGTGTCTTGGTTCCTGTCCTGATACGGTACGTAATCTAACTGCGAAAGGTTCGGGGATCTCCCCAGCCACGACAGTATGAAATAAAGTTTCCTTCATTTCCTGAGCTGGTTGATGTTGGAACTACCCTACCCTACAGCAGATTATTGGCTGCCCAGGAAATATTATTTCGCTTGCGCCGGTCCTTTCAATGCAGAAGATCGTTTGACTGTGGTGATTAATACTTATCTATGAAACTGTATGTTCAGCAGTCTATTGTTATCCATATGAGCACCGGAAGTCCGAAGAACTCAACAACAGAGAAAGACTTCGTGCCAGAAAAATCCCACAGAACAGCGGCTTTCATGCTCAGTGCGTCCTGGCGAGGTATAAGCTATGTTAAATGTATTTCTGGTAAAACGTTGATTGCAGCATGAGGCTGGCACATATGGCCACGTACTTCGGGTTGTTCCTTTAAATGTTTCCAGTTAGCACCTATACAATAGTGTTCGTGAATTTTAATTAAGCATGGGCATCGAAGCCGTCACATAATGAACAAGAATGGAACTACGAAAAATTTAACTTGAAGCTTGACAGGTTTGCGCAGAAGAGGTACCTACGCGCAGTTGATGTGCAGAAAATTGTAGCATAGCATGACTCCGTGTTTCTTGTTAAATTTTCGTGGTGCCATTCTTGTTCTCCGTGCAATGACTTCAGTTATCTCCTTAATTGAGTACTCCTTGTGGGCCCCAACACGGCAAGGGGTCTGTCCGCCACAACAGAAATATAATTGTAAATACAAAGAAGCTGAGAAACCTGGTAGCGGACCGTGCCGCTCGTCGGCCTTACCAACTTTATTAATCAATGATCAACACCCAGCACGAATTCGGTCCTGAGTCGAACAGGCCGCAGGAAATTCCAACCAAAATCAGACAAATGTTGTGGATGCGGTCCACCTCATTCGCGGCATTCTGGCGGTCTAAATAGTGATGCATGCGGCTGAATGCACTTATCCTGTCTTGGATGTATTTTTGAAGAGTCGCTGGACAGCCAAAGCAAAATCGAAAACAGTGAAGATCAATTTCTGGGATCTCGGGAGCTTTGCGCACATGGACTGTGAAGGACTCGCCACAAGGATACGATCCGATTGAGGGCAATGGCCTAACAAGGCATGGCCTGGTGGCAGCCCTTTTGGACCACAAGGACCCACAAGGTTTTATTTAGTTGCCCTCGGCATGGCCCAGCGTGATGGTACGTCAGTGTATTGTTCGGGCCGATGGCATGTCGTCTGCCGAACTCTTCGGCACCGCGCATGGGACGAAACCATTGATTTTGAATTCTGTGGTCCGCTCTGGATATTGAACTCAAAAAAGCGAATGAGAAATTCGTAGTGCGGGAGACTGAGAGATGGCTGTTCAATACACAAGATATCCAAAACACTTTGCCCTACATACATATTGTGAGCGGAAACAGCGGAGAAACGCCTTCAAGACGCAGCGCGGCGCGTACGATGCTCAGAGGAGGAATAGTATAATATGAGATCTTTCATCTTTTTCTCGTCTGCCGCCTGTTTCCAATCCCCTGCGCTCACGTATCGACGAACCTCGGAGTGCACCCGACCCAAATCCGAGTTACTGTACCTCTCGAATGCCTGAGCAATGTTGTCTTCGGTCACAGTGCGCGGTGATGCAATGGGCAGGACGTAGAAGAGTTCGTGCAAGACCAGCGTCAGATCTATGAGGTACGCCATGAAGCAGCGGAGTGTTTCTGGCCTGTGTAATGGTCGGCGTCAAAATCCGTGAAGAACGGAACCAAGAAACATACGTGTTGTGATACAAATCTGCGACGAATTTCACGAACCAAGCGGTTACGCCCAAAGCTCCAATGACGGGAGCTGCGCTTGCTGCGATAGATGCTCCGGCTAAACCAATCCAGGTCTGAGCAGCTTCACGATCCTCACTTTGAAGCGATTAGCTCATAATTTACATCGACGGCTTTCATAAATCGCACTTTTTGAACCATGACTTCGCCTCTGATTCATCTGGTGTCGCCAGCTGCGCGAGTACTTTGATCTTGTCCATGAATGAAGGCTCGATAAGATGCTGCGGTAAGTGAGAACCATAGGCGAGGTAAGAACAGACAATGCAAGACGCACATCATCTGGGTCGTAAAAATTCCAACTTTCGGTCATCTCTTTGTGAACCGTCTCCAGACATTTCTGAAGCGTTGACCCGGGGAAATGGGCGCTTGAAGCGAGCCCGGCCCAATATCCTGGATATATCATCGTAAGCGAAGCCGAATTCAAGAGGCAGAGGACAGAAAAAGACGTTTCATGCCGACTCTGCTCTAAAGTATTAGCGCTGTAGAATAAGTGAAGAAAGTACATACTCGACACAAGTATTGATTTTTAATTCGGCACTGGCACGTTGCGCCATAGCGTAAACGATCGATGCATCCAGCCCCATGTCTTTTTGGACAAGGTCGCATGTGGTGTTGACGAGTTCGTACAATGCCTCTCTATCGGGATTCGGTCGCTTCACAGACAGCCCTGGGAAGGGAGGTGTCAACCCATCGCCATTGCCACAATCAAAACAAAAAGGCACCAGATGTGTGCACCCAACGAAGCTTGACGTTCAATTGGGTGCTGAGTTGGGCAAGAGGTGCCACGCAACACTCTTCGAAAATAGGCTTAGCCTTCTCCGCGCAAAGGTTGAATATCTCCTCGGGTTTCCTGCCCGGTTTGGGGAGTTTGCTGTTGATCATCGATAACAACCTGTCGTGTTGAGTAAAGACGACAACCACGGGCACTGCAAGATATTCAGCGAGAAAGCTGTCTCGAAAATCTGGTTACCTTTATGTGTCAATGCGAGCTCTACGATCTCTTCATCACCCGTCTCCAAAGCTCGGCCACCGGCGTAAGGAACCTGGATACACAGCCTGAAGTACAGGTTACTGAAAGAAAGTGGAATGCACGAAGGATGTACCAGATAGCATGCACCCGTTCCCTTAGTAGAGTATGGGCTCCGCTGCGTTCAATAATAAAGCTTTTAACATCTTGAAGTTTTTTCACGTTATGACGTAAAGTCGGCCTTTACGTGACTGTGACATTCATCAGCATGGACCAGGACAACGACACCATTGCTCTTCGCAGCAAATGCAAGCACTTTCGAATCCTCGTAATCGGCAGGGCCAACGCCGGGAAGACGACTCTCTTGAAGAAAGTGTGCGATTCCATAGATGATCCGGAAATCTTCGATCCAGAGGGGAATACTAATAGGGTGCATCTCGCTGTCTTCTTCTCACTCGCACAGTGTTCATCGCGTCCAGATCGATGCCGGGGTTGTTGAAGGGTCGATTGGTGTTGGGCTTCTTATCTTGCGGTCGCATTCGCCATCTGATGAATTGCAGCGCGGATTGCACGACATAAACAACCAGCTCATTTTCAAGAGCAACCCTCAGTATATCTTTCATGATTCGCGTGGATTTGAAAGTGGCTCGATGGAGGAGACAAATAAAGTCAAATCTTTTATTACCAAGCGCGCAGGGGGCAACAATCTGTCGGAACAGCTACATGCCATTTGGTGTGTACACTGTGTCCGATATTTTTATACGCATTTCCCCATCTTCGACAGGTATTGTCTCGCGACAGACACGAACAGGCCGCTACTAGAGGCCGACGAAGACTTTTTCGGCACTGATGTAACCGGGAAAGGTGAGTCCTCGCTCTGCTTGGCCGAATATAGACGAAGTCGCCCAGTGCCCGTCCTCGCAATCTTGACGAAATGCGACGCTGTTGTTAGCGACGCGTTCCAAGAGCTTCTCGACGAAAATGAGGACCCGGTTACAGCGCTTGTGGATCAAAGGGCTCGGGAAATGCTAAACGGACGCTTCGTTGACCCACTCAAGTTGATGGGATATCCTCCAGCTGATTACGTGCAGGTGAAGGGTAAATGTGGACTTCATTTTGGTTGAGTCATTGAGCTGATCGATTCACACCAGATATGCATGAAAACGGCGATTGCGAAATATTGATCACGAAAACGGCCAGTGCAGTTACTAACGACGTCCTCAGGCTGTTGTTTGTTTCTGTCCAGCAGAATAATATTGACCTGTGCATACGCTATGCGGTGGAGGAGTACGTGGAACTGGGCTGTATAGAGGATGGCTCACAGCGGCTGAACAGGAACCTCAAGCGGAATTACCATATACTCGAGGGCGAGTTCCAAGGAGAGATCCATTCAGCGAATATTTGATCATCCTGTGTTAGACACCGTGCGCGCCACATTGGCATGGTTTCCGCACGTCTGGGTGAGCTTCCTGGTACACGTTGACGGTGGATCTGAATGGTGTTCAGCGTGTGGGTGTCCGTTCAATGTTGGCTGAACGTAGCTAACATACAGCGTAGAACAAGACAGTGAGTTGGGATCAGAGGAATACTGAACTTGACGTGACGTGACTGGACAGACTGTGAGTGGTCAGCTCTATGTAATCATGTCTCTGCCACTGACGATATCTCAACAGTATGTGAGGGATTTTTTACATACCTGTGGGAACACCAGCCTCAAACATTGCCATAGGAAGTACGTGGAGTTTGAAACCGCCAAATAATGTTGATTGGGTATCTCTCCCCCAGAACGTGAGTCCTGCATGGCGGCGCACCGAGCCCCGCTGACGACACCGCAGCTCGTGAGTCCCGCATCGCCGCGCAGCGAAGCCCGCTGACGATGACGCTGCCTACGCCGCACCCTCCCGCAGTCCGTTAGTCCCGCATCGTCGTGTACCAAACCCCGTTGACGACGCTGCATGCGCCGCGCCCTCCTGCAGACCGTGAGTCCCGCATCGCCGCGCACCGAATGCCGCTGACGACGCTGGCTGCGCCGCACCCTCTCGCAGTCCGTGAGTCCCGCATCGCCGTGCTCCAAACCCGCTGACGACGACGCCTGCGCCACGCCGTCCTGCAGAACGTGAGTCCCGCATCACCGCACACCGAGCCCCGCTGATAACGACGCCTCCTGCGCCGCACCCTCCCGCAGCGCGTGAGTCCCGCATCGCTGCGCGCCGAACGCCGCTGATGATGACGTTGTCTGCGCCGCGCCCTCCCGCAGAACGTGAGTCCCGCATCACCGCACACCGAGTCCCGCTGACGACGACGCTGCATGCGCCACGCCCTCCTATAGACCGTGAGCCCCGCATCTTCGTGCACCAAACCCCGCTGACGTCAACGCTGCACCAGATAGTGGGGCAATGATATATCACACCCTCTCGCGAGAGATGGACCGTGATATATCTGCATCTCTCGCGAGAGATGGGGTTGATATATCATTTGAGAGACATGTACCTTTTGGGTAAGCATTGCCGGCCCACCTACCATCGCTGCTGGCGTTATTGAGCTCGTCGCCGGAGACGATGTCCAACGTGTATCTCAATGTTTGGCAAGCCCTTCAAAGCGGGCTGACATAATTGTCCAAATTAGGCAAGCCCCGTCTTCGCGCCCACAATCTACACCGCCAACGGTCAATCACGTTGCCGGCAGCTGGGATCGTCATGCATACCATGTGTGATGACCGGCTGGTACCAGGCCTCCTATCAGCTGGATATCGGCCGACGGAGTAAATGGGTCCACGATGGACCCAGCTTTCCTGGAGACCAGCCCACCAACCAGCCTGTGTGCAAGCTGTAGGGCAGGATGGGGTATATTCAACACTTCATATAACTTGTACGTTCGCACTCAGACGATTGACAGGTCAAAAGATCATGTATTTATATATATATTAGGTATAGAAATTACACAGTACTTCTTACACCTCTGGCTTCCGTAGCGGGTGCAGCGGCAGGGACAGTTGTCGGCGGCAGCTCATGCTGGAGGTTGTCAACGACGCCATGGGTAGCACAGTCGGTCGAGAGCACATCTCGGATGGCGGTGTTGGCGGAGGGAGGCGGAGGAGAGCATGCAGGCAAGGACGACGACCATATGAAACTATATGAATGTAAGTAAAAAGAAAAAGAATCTTGTGGATCCACGTACCCCGGCGAAGACGACCTACACCGTCCCAAAAAGACATAATGATCCATATACCCAACGCGGCATATCCGAAAAGTCATTGAATAATCGTTCGCGACACGGCAAACTTGAGGGAGAAGCCAAGGACATAGAGGGTCGACATAGTACTTTAAGGGCCTGAGGCCATGGACACCTAGACTCCAAGAGCTTGAGTAGAGTACACAGCCCTTTGCATCTTGAGGGGACTTGACTGTCTTGAAGGAGATCTTGGGGTGCTTGAGGTGGAAGCGTGGGACTCTTGAAACTTGCTCGCAAGATGGAACCGGCGACACCAGACGGTCGGTGAGAAGAACGGCGAGGCGAGCGTGCATTGGGGCGAAAGCGGCTTGAGGGAGCTTGCACTACGGCCTGAGTGCGAGGAGGTGCGGAGGAGGACTGGCGTGGCTTCAGCACGAGATGACATCTGACCTCAGCGCGATACCACAGTGGCGATGAGGGGAGGATGCGCGCGGAGATGGTGGGAGAAGAGAGAGAGAGTGTCGGACTCGCATCAGCCTGATCAACCATCTGTCAAACTCACGTGATGTGCACGGACCTCCGACTCTGAAGCGTTCGTCATGCCATTGCCATACAAAGTCTTAGAGTTGTACTACAGTTTATGAGTTTGCGTCTTTGGCTGAGCAAAAAACACAGATTCCGGAGCAAAACAGTATAATAATATCAGGGCCATATAGGTTGTTTGAAGCGGTACAATCACCCGACGCTCTATTAGTGGGGAACAGGTTGAAATCCGATGGATAAAAGTCAACCTAAAATATAGGTTGAGGCTGGGTTGAAGAAAATCAACCATCTACCCCTTGTCGACATTTTTCATCCTACGCTTGGTTGAAAATCATGCGGCTTTACCTTAATAACCAGAGTTCAATTCGAGCTCTGGTGACATTTTTTTGAACCAAAATCAATATATTGGGTGGTAGCTTAAATTATTTACTTTCACTGCGCCGGCCTGGCCCGGCCACCCCACAGCTGGGGTATAAACTCAATTTCCAGCTGACTCTCCATGCTCTCACCAGCGGGAAATCCGGCCTGGACCATGCAGCTGGATTCCATCCCCCTCACAGCTGTTTACAGCTGATGCGTTTTCTGGAATCCAGCTGACGATCTCACCTGGCGACGGCCTGACGGCACTTTGGCGGTGTAGTGCCGCATTTTGACAGTAATGACGCTACAAAGCCAGGTATTCAAGTACGGCATATCTATCTACACTATGTGGAAATTGGAGAGCGAATGGTCCATAGAATCAATCAGAAAGCCACGCTG
Organism: Mycena capillaripes; assembly: GCA_029204075.1. Lineage (NCBI taxonomy): Eukaryota > Fungi > Basidiomycota > Agaricomycetes > Agaricales > Mycenaceae > Mycena > Mycena capillaripes. The sequence continues at coordinate 810,339 of JARHKZ010000027.1, forward strand.
TCCCATCTTCTAAATCCTCTCCCTCCCCATTGTCGTCGCCCTGCAAGGAGGTAAAAAGAGTGCTCGCCTCGTCAAGGAACTTCGGGACGTCTTCCCATAGCTTCTGGAACCGTGTCGATAAGCCGCCCATGTACGCTGCCTGCTTGTGCGCGTAGGCAGAATGCCCCTCCCGCAGCGCTGTGTCGGGCTGTACGGCGGCTCGTAATCCTACCAAGGATCTCCACCAGTCACGGCGCCAGTCCATGAACTGCACGACACGGCGCATCTCTTCCTGGAGGAGATCCACCTCTTCAGTATAGCGCATTGACCGTGCCCGGGTCTTGGCCCATTCAATGCGTAGCGCTGGGTTTCCATAAGCTTGATGCGACGCTACAGAGCTATGGCTTACCTTCGTTCTCCACCACGTCTCCCTGTTGGGACGAGCCGGCCTGCGCTACCCAAATCCACGACATCGGCCCCTTTTCCGCTGCGCGCTGCTCCGCTCGCTCCGCCTCCGCCGCCGGGTCCAGCCTCGCTTTCTTCTTCTTCTTTCCGCCCTGCCTATCCTCATCTGCAAACAAAGCGTGGGGAAGGCCCCGTATATCCGCCGCATTCAAGACCTGGAGGTGCTGCTTCCACTCCGTACGATCTAGCAGAGAACCAAGCGACACGAGAGCCACGCGTGCAGCGCGATACTGCTCAGCCGCTCGCTGAATCTGCGCGTCGATTCCCTCGATCCTGGCCGCTGCACGTGTGTTCCCCTTCACACCCCGTATCGCCCCGTCCTTGAACTTGTACTGGCGGGTGCGCAGGAGAAGCCGGTTCCGAAGCTCGTCGAGCGCCTCAATCGCCTGGCCCTTGCGGAGCATGTACTCGTACTCCTGCAGTCCCTGATCGCACTGGACGCGGCGCGCGATTGCAGATGGCATCCAAAGCTTCATGTCCTGCGCGCGCATGCCTGCCATTGCCTGCGTTGCTGCGACCCGTCTTCGCTCGGCATCCTCGCGCTCGCGGAGGAGCGTGACCTCCGGGATGAAGAGCTGCTGGACGGCCATCCACGCGTCAATCTTGCGGCGGAGCTTCGTCTCGCGTTCAATACGCCTTCGCCCCTGATCAATAGTCTCGTGGGCACCAATGTGCTTCACATGCATGGCGAGGGCTCGCCTATTCCGAAGATTAGTCATTTGCTAACGGCACAAAGTAGAGACACGTACTGTTGCTCCTCTAATTGGAGCCCCATAGAAAGCATTTCTGTCTCATGCATATCTCCCCGAACGCGTAGCTGCTCGATGTCTTCGGACGCAATCTCCGCCAGTTTGCGCCTGACATGCTGAAGATTCTCGTGCTTGATCGTTGACGCAAACGGGTTGGGGGCGCTGACATCTTGCTCCCACGCGACTGCCATCGCGGTCCAGGTCTCGATTACCACCGGAGGGAACGAGGCCTCCAGGTCGTTCAAGGCCTCCTGCGTCTCCAGCATGAGCGGGACTGACTTCTGCAGCCGCTTTAGTAATACGGCCCCTATCGTACATTGATCAGTATCTATGTAAGAATATAATGGAGCACGTTACCTAGCGCCACGATTTTCTTCCAATTCCAGTCCTGGAAATGGACGTCGAGTGCGTCCCGTCGAGCCCCTGGCCCAGAGACGCTCGTGCTGTTCGCGAGGCGGTTCGCGTTAGCCCACCCCCGCTCAGGCGCCTCCCCGTCCGTCCGCCCCACGAAGGGTGTGAGATTGAAGGAGAAGAGGATATTGCAGAGTTCGATGTGCGCTGGGAGGTGGAACTTGGGCACCAAGAAAACGACGTACTTCTCTCCGTCCTTGAATTGCACACCCTCGAAGTCGAAGATCTTCATACGCTCCCAGATGTTCTTGTGCCATTGGCACGCGATATCATAGGAAACATAGAGGCGGGTGAGAGGGCTACCCGCGAGACTCTTAAAGAAAAGGTAGTCCATGTTAAGATAGCTGTCAATTCGTCAATAAGCATAGATATTTAATGAAAGAGCCGACGCACCGTTCTCCCTTCTGCAAGTCACCTACACCATTAGGGCGCTTCATGTTGTGGCGCGCGCAGTCCACGGTGCCGATCCCAGACGACGCCGTGCCCAACGACTCGCGATCCGGCTTGTCAACGGCATCGTGCGCAACGCAAGTGCTCCGCTGCGGAGATTGCATTAGTATCTCATTTTTAGCTCCAAAGTATCCAAAATACGCACCTGCTGCTTCTGGTCCCAATGTTTATCCAAATGCGCCATGTACTCTTTCACCTCCCCAAAGAACGACCACCCAGTGCCCATCCCCGGATCCTTCTCCTCGGAAGATACGTCCTTGCGCTTCAGGCGGAAGTTGGCGTCTATCGCAAGGAACAACGCATAAAGGAATCTGTGATAAAAAGTTAAGAATTTTATGACTTGGATGGAACTGCCACGTACGCTCGCTCGAAAGGAGTCTTCTCCCAGTCTCGAGGCAGGTTCTTTCCGGGCTGTGGACATGCGGGGCAAAGGAGCACACATTCCCCTGGCTTGGTTGCCCCGATGCGGTCATCGGCGGGGTCGTGCGCACGACCTGCACGCTTCAGCAAGTGCAGGTTTTGCCACTGACGTGTCACCCTGAGAAATTCTTCATAGCGCTCCTAAAAGAGAGTCAGTCAGCCTTCGTCGCATGGTATGGCTTCAAAACAAATGAGTACATACCCTTGATGGCTCCAAGCCCGTATTATCTGTCTCTCGAGCGAGGCTGTTGTAGAATTCGTACGCAGAGCATTTCGACTCCAAGCACATCTTGTCGAAACGGTCAAGCACAGCGAAAGTGGCTGCGGAGCGTGGATTTGTCCCTGTGGTAGGATAGAGGCGCATCCGCAGCAATTGAATATGGCGCGGCTTGGCGCGACTGCAGTTGCAGAAGTCCAGCGCGACCTCGTCGATGGTGTGGAAGTTGATGATAACGAAGTCGTCTCCTGCGGATTTCGCAGGATTGGGGCAACATTCTCCCAGGGAGTGACCGAGCTGTATTCGAAGCCCTAAGGACTTGAGTGTACAGCGTTGGAAGAATTTTCCGCCCCATTTCTGTGAATATATAAGCGTTGGCCTCCGCACTTCAATACTACACGTACCTCCAGATGATGAAGCGGCATACGGTGATGAACGCCGACTACACACTCCTCGCAGTACAGGCAGGAGTGCAGGCAGTCGATGCACCGAAAAGACGGATTGAGAGCGAGGCAACCCTCCTCTGCACAGAAAACCTGGTGCATGGAGTCGCCGCGACCGTCGAGGCGAATCAGTTCATCTAGGAAGTCCTCGCGATCGAGCCGCACCCATTGTTCATTCGGATTATCCTAGGGGAAAGCGTCAGCAGGACGTTCGTCACGTTTCAAAACATAAAGCAAAATTAGGGCAACCAAGACTCACAGAACTATGCAACTCTCGAGGCCCCTGCTGCAGTCCTGGCCCATACTCGGCGTCAAATTCTGAATGATCTTGTTGCCAATCTGAATGCGATACACTACCAACGTCGGGAGGTGGAGCAATGTCAGGATTCAGCGCATGCTGCGGCTTTTTGGAAGGAGAGGCGGGGACAGTACTGGTGGTGACAGTCGTCCGAATACGTCCGCTGTTGCCCATGGAGATGGCTTCATTGTGAATGTGGTGAACCCGCTCAATGCCGGAGCGTGTAGTGTAGTTTTCTTGGGAGTCGTCGCTGCCACTGCCGTCGTTGACGTCGTCATCCTCTGTATAGGTTGTCACCTTGCGCTTGCCCATTCAGTGAGACAAAAACACGTACCTGGTCTTATATCCTGCGCGCCGCCGTGGGTGTGAAGATCTTCGATCCTTGATCTGTGGCTGTTGCACCGGCCCGCACTCGTAATGATCGGTGATTGCCAGCATCCACCTCTTTTTCTCTCAACCACAATGTCCACAAATTATTTTTGTAAGGATACAATTCATTTACATGCACCGTGCCAACTAAAAAAATCGCTGTCTCTGGAGGAAAGACCAGGAATTCCGGCTCGAGGCTGCATGCGCAACAATGAATCACTGATCTGTAACCCACGCCGGTGTTTGGCGCTTGTCCAATACAATTTCCTTCCACAACCACCATCTAAAATGGCCGCCAATCCTTGTGAGCAATTTTTTTCTCAGCTTTGAATCTGAACCACATAGTTCCAGGCCGTGAATTGATCCTGTACAAAGAACCTATCCCCAAATTTATCAAGTTGTGCTCAACAGAGTCAGACTAGTCTCTCCTAGACAGACACTACAACGAGGATGCTCGTACCTCGCATGTTGTAGTCTGTTGATAAAGCCGATCGTTTGATCGGTGGCTTGCTTATTACAAATCATCGGAATTCTCGAGCCTTGGAGGGCATTTGAAAGCATATTTTAAACAAAATTGGATCTGTATTAATATTCAGTGGGTTTAAGTGAGTAACTTCACCTACGAGCTTGTGGCGGTGGGATGGAAGAACAACGATGCCGAGTTTTGATGGCTCGGCAGGTGGTAAAAGTCGCAATATCGATTTTGGGATAAGAAAACAGAAAACGCTCAGTCCGAACAAACAGGTTGCTTAATACATCAGTTAGAATGTCCTCTCTCACTTGAAGCTTATTGTTAAGGCCACTGGTGGTGGAGAACGGCCGTGGGAAACATTTCAAACTCCGATGATTTGTAATAAGCAGGCCACCTATATCCGGTGGCGCGGTCAGTTACAGACTAGAGTCAGACCCAGGTTCGTCCCTTTCAATTCCATTTCTACTCACGGGCAGCTGATCTCTCCACCAGTCTGCAGGCAGGAGAGCGTTGGACTCCCATTCTACCCGTCTTTTTTCGGAACCCCGCCCTTCACCTGATATTCTCCTATGACATCTGTTGCCAGTATTACGTCAAACTCCAGAACCCCAGCATCCCCATGCTCGACTGAATGGGCAGAAGAATATCACTAGTTCTCTTGTCGTACACTTATCCAACACACTCTGAATTCTCCGTCTGCTTCTGTCGTCTGATCTGCCCAACGCCTTCTCGGACCATCAAATATCGTTCCAGCGTTTCATCAAATATCTCCTGCATTATTACATGCTGCCAACCTCTCCCAGCGATGCCCAACGTCGCACGCGCCGTAAGTCCCATTAAAACTAGGCTCACGTTGCAAACAGGGACTGATGTCGGCGCAAATTAAAGACGCCGACAACTCTGTCAATGCCCGGTTTCGAATTTTCTCCTGCTGCATCTTCCTTCGCGTCTGGATTAATCGGACCACAAGTATCCAAAGGTTCCCAAACGAGCCGCAAGGGCATAAAAATGGAGCACCTGCTCACCTCTAAATTTTTACAATTTTTTTGACCTCTTCTTCAGCCCCATGCGTCTCCGGATGGCCTTTGGCGGGCTTCTGCGCTCTCAGGCTGAGCCCGTGCGGCCTCACGCGGCCATGGGCTGGGTGATTGGCGGAATGAACAATTTCCAAACCAGTGACGGCTTCGGTCGACATTTGAACACCGTACCGCCTTTCGATATTTGCCCTAGTGGCTCTCTCAATCCGCTCGGGTGGAATAGCCGAGAAAGCTGGAATTAATCGCCCGCGGAAATGAACTTTGCGTACGTATGCTTGGAATTTTACTTGGTTTTACAATTCCAAGCGTCAAATCAAGTCAAAAAAACACCTGCGCGTGTATACAATGGCGTTGATCAAGTAAGTACGGCTGGTAGTAAAAAAGAAGAAGAAGAAAAAAACTACTCCTCCCAACTAAGCAGAATGGACCGTCGAGGGAAAACTACGCCATCCCACCAGTAAGCAACCCTGCTCTCGTCCCACCCCGGATTTTCTTTCTCTATCACTGCCTTCTCCTCGTCGTGTGGGCTTGGGCGAGCTGTGATTAGCTGCTTACACTGCGAGCACAACCAGCTAGTCTCGAGCGACACTCGAATGCAAACGTAACAATTGCTGTGCCCGCATTGGTACCTGCAAATGATTAGCAAAAAAGTACACCGTGGCCAAGGAAGGACTTACGAGACAGGGTGAGATTTACCATTTTGGCAAATGCTGCAAATGTGCTTCATTTACAAATATTGGAGCGGGGTCGGGCACGCGTCATCGAGATAGAGGTCTTCCTCAGTCAACAACGCGTCGCGAGGCCGACGGAGGCCTTTGCTGGGTCGGAGTCGAATCCCACGGCGCAGGGAGTCTCCAGTGACTGGAAGATGGAGTTGCCATTCAGCCCGAGCGGCAGCGCCGCGGGCGTCAATCTTGGCACGCCTGCGGCGATCGGATTCATCCTTGTACTCCTTCGCCTTCTGCCACGCGTGGTTGTCGGTTGCGGTTCCCAACGACTTCAATGCCTCCACGATCCGAGCATAATGCTCCTCAATGTCGAGGCCGAAGATGCGCACTCGCTGCGCGTGCAGTTGGCGCAGCCCAATCATCCGGGCCCCTCCTTCTGCAGCACAAAGAGCATCGGCGAAGTTCAGGAGGTTCTGAGGCGGCAGTTCATTGAAAACGAGGACCGCTATGAGAAATATTGGCGCATGAAGATTTTTGGACTATGAAAAACTTACTGGGTTCATCGTGAGTGTGGTCGTCAAACAAGCGGATTTTCTTCTTCGCCTCGCATCGAGGGTCATTGCGGTCGAAGCTCAGGTTCTCTGTCATGAGGGAGAGAAGGGGGCCAACGAGATATAGATTCCAAGATTGTATATTCGGTACGTACGGAAATAAAATCATTAGCGAGAATAAGGTCGTGAAAGATGATCAAAGTGGCATAACTACCGCCAACCAGACACGGCACCTGTACGCCGCGCAACGAAACAGTGCGCCAGCCGCGTACTGTGTCATCGGCCGGCCATGCGTGCAAATGGAGGAAAAGATAGGCTGGGGATCGTGGGAGGCGCAGCGGGTCGAAACTCTCGAATTCGAAGTGCGATCCATCGGCGAATGAGAGCAAAGCGTGTGTGGAGACATCGAGGATGCGGGACCACGACTTCCTGACGCGCTCCCAAGGCGAGTGCAGCGTCAGGGGGTCGGGGAGTAGGCGGAGTTGCACACGGCTCTTTCATCGCGGTGGTGGTGGGAAGGGTGCCACGGCGTGTTGTGCACTCTATGGCTGCATCCTGTAACCGGAAGGCCGTTAGAGAGTTGTTACTCGCAGAAGTACGCGTGAAAACACGTACCACCCCGCGCCGCTTGCACGGCACCCTCACTGCCTCCGTAGGGCCTGTGGTAAGACCCAGCGTATCGCAGCAAGGATGCCGTTGTGATGACGCGGGGGAGAACATGAGAAGGAAGCTCTCACCTTAGTTTTGAGAATGGTTGGTGGCGGTGGTAAACGAAAGGTGTTGGCAAGGTGTTGGGCTTTGTTTGCTGGCGTGATTCGGCAGGACGGCATTGTGACATCGTCACGCGTGATCGGCATGAGAACAGGAATATTTCCTGGCTTCCTGTGCTCCTCAGCCTCCGTTAACAATCTTGAACGTGCAGATGATCTTGAATTCATTACCCCTTCCTCCTTGCGAAAGATCGAGCTCCTGCGGTGAGAATTCAATATCAAATACAATGTTTTGTGGTCCTGACGGCTAGAGAAGATTTTTTTCAACAGGGCACATGTGGAATGAGCTATTACGGAGTTGGTTTGATCAAGAAATCGTGTTGGAAAGAATACTGGTAGTACTGCATGTGAGTTGACGCACTCCCAAGCTGGCGCTTAAATTGACGCTTGTCTCGGCAAGCAATCCGATTGGCCCGGGCACTCGGACCGTTGCCGACAACAAACTTTTTCTTCTCATTTTAACGGTGCCTTGTACACTATTTAGTTGATCTCATGTTCGGTTGGATAGAAATACACTATTTGCATAACATATGCAACAATGAAGTAAATTGAGGCACAATAGAATATTCTATTGACGGTTTATCATGGTTGCCTGCCAGATTTGATGCTCCAAATGTTCTTTCGACAACAACGAAAGGTTTGAGGTCAGATAAAATTGGCAGAAATACTCAAATCATGGCTGTTGTACTTTAGAACGATTGTAGAGAATTTTGGAGGGTACCATTGAGGTTGAATGAAAATATGCGTGTCGAATGCTCTGGACATGTTGAATTCACGAGTTTTACGTTGAACTGTAATACTCTTCAACCGCATTTTTTGGACCCTTCCGCGCATTTCGTCCCACAGACCCTAAAAACCCTGGTTTAAACTGCAGATAGGAATGCATACATCCCAGTACAACAGCTCAGGGGTACAATTTTCGCACCAGGTTGCCTCCCGCCCCCGTAAAACCCCAAATACCTCGAATTCTGCTGAAATTTCAAACACATCTCAGCAACTTTGTTTTGAAATATGTTGTTAAACAGCGAGGGTGTAATTGGAATCCAAGTACCTATGCCGCATAGTGTAGAATTGAACAAGATATGGGCACCAACCTTCCGGGAATTTGTCGCACAATTCACCATCAAGAAGGCCACGCATGAATCTGTAAATTATTACCGAAGATCTCAACGTACAGGAGGTCATTCTACTCCATCTATAGGGCGCATCGAGTGGCTGGTGAGCTACCCTGATGTGAAAACCCAATTGTGTGCATTTAGTTGAAATATCGACCAAGAAAATCGTTAATGGACGTTTGAATGACTCAGATCCTGCGTACATACTTGTTTTATCGTGTGCACTAAGAGATACGGGTACAAAGTGAGGATGCGACACAAGACATGTCCGAACAACGAATGGGTAGGGGTTTATTTCTCAATTGGGCTCCATCAATCACAGATCAAGTTCGCGAGACAGCGCGTCTCTTCTATCCTCACTCATCCTGAGGTCAGAGAGAGAATGAGTTAAAAATTGCAGAGCAACGTTTGATATCAGATCTGAGCATGGAACATAATTTGGCAAACTTAATACGCGTATTATTTCAATCAAACAAAGATATATTCAATGCGGACACGGTAATGAACAACAACAAAAACAAAAAATCCAGCGCCAGACAGGGAAGAATGCTACTCATCGTCAATGAGCTCGACCCACTTCTCAACCTCGTTTGCCTCATGCAGCAACTTGTAATAAGCGAGAGCCTCCTTCTTACTGCCTTTGCGGCGGTACTGCTGGTTGGGGCAGCCCTTAATTTGAAGGTCTGCATCCTCGCTGGAGCAACGAATAAGTAGAAGAAAAAAGAAATGTAGAAATAAAGAAATAGAGAAGCGCACAGTGTGGGGTAGATGCCGGGCTCGCGCCCGATGTACACGACCCACCAGGAACGAGGGCCATCAGGAGCTTGAGCGTGCTGTACAGCAACTTGAGCAGCTGTCTTGGGCACCGCGCGTACAAAGATGTCTGGCTGTGGATTAGTGATTATCACATGAGAACAGGAGATGCACTGTCTTCGGCGGCCTCTTCGGCGAGCCTGGTTAAGATACCAGGCAACTTGTCTGAGGAAAATTAGAAGAGGAAGATGACGGTGTGATTTTACCTACTACTAACATTTTCCACCATGCGCGCAATGGCAGCGGTGCAAGTGGCAAGCTTGTCGACTGTTGCGATTACCGCTCTGAGCTCCTGAATGGCAGTGGGGGCGGGAGTCGACAGAGAGATTGTTAGGCATATTGGTGGTGCTGGCGCGTGTGTGGGGGGGGAAGATATGCTATGGCTGAAGAGTTCAGGGTTGACGTTGATAAGCAGGATATTGAACCACCACTGAAATCACTTGCTTTTGCGATTTCCTTATGTTTGATATTCTGTATATCATGTATCTGTTGTATCGAATGTATCAACTCTTCCCATAAAAGAGGCTAATATCATCTGAGTAACGGGACGACACTCCTGAGGAATCAGGAGTATCTCTGACATGTGCTCGCTCCGAAACCTGTAGGAGAAGATGTAGCACAACTCAAACTACCAGTCGTATCACCAGTTTCCTCCGTTTCTTACAACGGTTTGAGTGGTTTCTGACGTTTCGGAAGTATCAGAGCGTGGATCAGTGGGGAAATCATGTCGAACATAGTTGCATGTGACAACGGGATCGTCGTTCCGTTTGTTCCAGGTACGCGGCTATGTCGGGCATGATTTCAAGGAGATAATATCAGCCGGGTCTTGTGATCGTCGATCTCAGAACCATAGCAAATGCCAATGGGGATAGTGAACTCTAATCCTCATCGGTCTCATTCAATGGTCTCAAGGAAGTGGGGTATCATTTGGAAGCTATAGAACAGGGCTACAAGGTCCGACTATACCGATCCAAGGGATACTTCTGGAACGGGAGTTCCACAACTCAAGAAACACTTCGCAATTAGGGTTCCAAGTACCCATCACGTCGCCATGTGCAAGGATATTACCAAGGACGGTCGGAATATACCCGGAATGACGAATCCGACCTCACCAACCAATGAGGCGCTTTGAGGTCTTATAAATACTCCGGAAACACGGGAAATAGGGCGGATAAACGGACTCTTTTACATATTTTATTTATTGTCATAGTCATATCATCTTTTGTATAAGTAGCCAGAGTAGAGGAGAGGAAGGCAGCGAAGTTTCTCCCGAGAAACCCTCACGTTATTCGAGTTTTGCAAGTCCTAGATACTTGTAAAGGGCGAGTCTCGTACTACTGGGAAGGAATAGAAGTTTGGAAGCTTGTGATTGAATTGAATCTGGTTTTGGACTCGGAAACATTGTGTGATAGGATTGGAAGGGTACTGGGATTGAGATTTGACTATTGATTGGACTGGGAACTGGACACTGGGACTGGGATACTGGATTTAGATTTGCTGGAAAGACTCTGGGACTCGAGATTAAACTGGAATTGGTTGGGAAACCGACAAAAACGCACGCTACACAACTTTGGCAACAACTTTATCGACGCGGATCTTTGGGATACGCAAGAAACTATAGAAACTTCACCGTTTCTTACGTTTCTTAAATTTGTTTATCATATATCGCATCAAGGAAGTTCAAAATAGTTGTATCCCTTGGATCTTCGGTTTCGTACGTATCATAACACAACCTTTCGTGGGACTTTTACTTTGAACAATCAACTTTCCCTTTCAACCTTTTAAAGGCTCTGAAACTAGGGACTGACACTCGTCGGCTACCTTGGAAGTGATTGAAACAACTATCATACATCGTTTCTAGTGTTGGTTGTGGATAGGATCAGTCTATCTTGCCCAATATTGGTTTTGTTGTTTTTGGTTTTGGTTGTTTCTTGTGTTTCCACACTAGGTTCCGAGCTCGCAAATCAACGTGGGTTTATAGATGCACCGATGGGGCACGGAACTTCAAGAGCGATCTCAGGGAGGCAGGAGGATCTGATTCTATTAGACTATGTAAGGCTGGGATTTCTTTGGACATATGGGGCCCGCGTAAAGTTGGCGAGCGACCCGTGGTTACGGCGAAAGATTGAGCGTACTTACAGGAAAATATGAGAACAGAGTTGATTCGGTTCGGGCCTGAAACAAGAAAGGGAAATACATTCTAAGGCTGGGATTTCCGTGGACATATGGGGCCGCATAAAGTTGGCGATGAGATCTGCATGGAACCCGTGAATTACCCGTGGTTACGGCGAAATATTGAGCGCACTTACAGGAAAGTATGAGAATAGGGCTGATTCAGTTCGGGCCTGAAACGAGAAAAATAAATATATCTGGATCAGGAGAAATTTAGGGATGAAAGGAAATACAAAACGGAAGAAAAACCCGCTACACAGGGATATTCCATACCTTTAAGGTTCCCTGACACGCTTCACACCTCCCATTCGTCTGAAATCCAAACAATGTCGCCGCCTTCATGGGCAACCGACGAGCAGACCAAATTTCTACATGCACAACTGCCTGCGTATCTGAAGGCTCGCGAGAATCAACAAAAAGTGCCGTTGCGCCGTTTCTGGAACCGGCTTGAAGAAGGATTCTTTGCACTGTGGCCGGCGGAGTTGTCTGTTGATCTGCCTCTACCCACCCCAGGCTCTGATCCTCTGACGGAGGCGGAGGCGAAGAAGCTGGGGCATGCAACAGATGTAACCCAAAAGGTCAGTGCAAGGGAATTGAGACGGATTGGTGACTTACCTTTCAATAGCGCCTGAAAGCCTGGATGCGCTACCAAGACGCCTTCACAACCAGGGCAACGCCGCTGTCCCTTCATCTGGCCCTGGCCCCCGCAACAAGAAGCGCTCCCTGTTTAGGCTGCTCAAGAACTCTGCAAAGGCGACTCGTCCCAAACGCTCGATAGAAATGTACCAGCGTCTCTATAAGGGGAAGATCAAGGATATGGTCTTGACGCGTGGCTACGGCAACCTCAACGAGGAAGCCGAAGGTGAGCGCGTCACGACCGAGTCTCTTGCTGTTCCTGCCACAGAGCCTGGGTCAGTTGTTGCAGAGGTGATGACAGAGCAGGATTTGGCTTCAGCGGAGTTGGAGGCAGACTTGCTAGCAACCCAACGCGTGCAAAAGAACAGAGCCGCGAGGATGAGCATGTGGCGAACGACGTCATTGGAGATGTACGGGGCGGAGTCGGATGGAGTGAAACAGGAGGTTGAGGCCGCAACAGCTGTGGAGAACGAGAAACGCGCTGAGACTGGTGACGACGACGGGGAAAAGACACCAGAAGAATTGCAGCAGTAAGTGACCTTCGCAGTCTTGTATTCACAACGAGCTGACCAAGGGTCGCAGTGGGATTGACCAAATCGGGGCGGTTTACTCGAAGGTCCACCAGGCAACGATGGAGGAGACTGGATGGTTTGGAATAACCCTCGTCGGCGGGCCAATGCCTCGCCGTGGTGGACAGATCTCGACAAAGACGTAAGTTGCCTAATTTGGACGTGGGGACTTGCACGCTTTGCTGATCTCTTCCATCTTCGTCTTGACAGAATCTGCTTTGGCGTACCACCCCACGGGAACGACTTCGCGGCGTCAGCGTTCAACTTTGAGGAGATCAAATCAGCTTTCCAACAGTGGCTCAAGCGTGCTTTCCGTACGTACCTATTTTTGGTATGAGTTTTTGCCACCGCTAACCACCAAACAGCACATGAAGTGCGCGACGCCAGAGGGATCCCTCTCCCGGGTGCCGGGGATGCAGCCTCTGACCCTCTCGATGACCTGATCTCCATGGACGACCAAATACCGCTGCACTCGACTGCCGCCAAAATATCCAAGAAGTCCCCCAAGACTCCTCCTGCCCCTGCTCCTCTTCCCTCCATTGCTGTCGTCGCAACTGCCTTTGCCCCTGCGGTAGCCGTGCCTACTGGAATTTCAGATGCGCCTCCGACTGCACCTCCTCCCATTAATTCGGCACCTGCTAATGCGGACGCACCTCCTACCTCTTTCTTATCCTCAGACATCACCGCTTCTCCCCCAGGTTTTTGTTTGCGTTCGTTCCCGTCCAATGATCAGCTTGCCTTCCCGCCCTCGGACTTCGATGAGATGATGGCCTCCACGACATCGTCGGACGTCGACTTGCACAGCAACATCTCATGGGATGACGACAACGCATACATGGGGGAAGACAACACCAACCCCTTCATTACTGCTATCCCCGCATTACGTCCTGCGCCCCGGCCAATCCACTCTGGCGCCACCTTCACGCAAGATCGTGAGGTGGGCGGCACTCCAGGGCGTGCTCCACAATTCAAAACGGTGGAAGTCGATGGCTTCAATTTCCCCACATCGGAGTATCGGCCGAGCACACTCTTCCAGGTGTTTACAAAAACCCCCGCACGCTCCCCCACGTCTGTTTTTGGATCCCACCCCTCGCCGTCGTCGTCATCCACTTTCCAGCCATCCACGACCACAAGTACCCTGTCGCGCATGACGTCGCTTAATGATTGGCCCATCCATGAGATCACCAACGCAACACCTCCTTCTGTACTACCGTCAACGACAACACTGACTACACCTGCCTTGATTGCGACGCCGGCAGCGGTACCTCCGTTCACCAATCGACCTGCCTTCTCCTTCACCAATGCCCGCTCACGAGGTCCTCCTGGCCCACGCCAATCAGCACTTCAGACTTTCTCGTCTGCGGTTGCAAATGCGACCACAGCTGTGCAACTATCTCTAACTCCTGCCCTCGATGTCGCTGTATCCGCACCCACGAGTCCAGCACCGCAATATATTGAATCCCATCCGATGGCGAATGTACCCAAAGGCCACGCGCTTGCTCCTGTGCACAAGCCCCGGAAGAAGGCAGCGCCAAAGAAGAAGGCACAAGCGAAACGTCGGGGCCGGCCACCCACAACTGCTACACCTGTCAACAACGACGAGAACACCCCCATACCACTGACCCGAGCGGAGTCCGCTGCCCTCAGTGCTCTCGCTGCTCCTCCCCCCACTGCCACCTCGCCCGCTGCTGGCCCCGCACTACTGACCGGAGCAGCGGCCCGCAGCGAGGCTGCCCGTCAACGTCGTCAGGACGTTGCAAACCGCGAGCTGAGGGCAGATGTGTTGCAGCGCGAGAAGGCGATGGTGGAGAGGACCACAGCGGCAGAGGCAGAGGCGAAACACCTGCAGGCCCTTCGCCACAACCCTGCCGGCAACGCTGACCTCTTTGTCACCAGTGCCCGTCCTAAACGTGCTATCTTGGCAACGAAGAACACTGACGGCAGTGACATCATCCGCCAGGTGAAGCGCACCCGCCTGCAGCTAGCTGCACTGGCTGAAGCAGAGGACCAGCGCATTCTGGATGGTTTCACGAGGCAGGCGGTGGCGGCAGCAGACGCCATGAAGAAGGAAACGCAAGGCAGCGGCGCCTACAGCTGGCGCTGCCGCACCAAAGTGCGTTTTTTCTTCCCTATTCAATTCACCTATGCTAACTTCACCATGAAATATCAGGAAGTCGCGCACGCGTAGATAAATGAGCTACGGATTCCGGGCTGCTCAACCAGCTCTTCTCTCCCATTCGGCCTCGCCCAACGCGACACCCCTTTGTGTTTTGTTTCACCCCTTCAAAGGCCTTGCCTTCTCCTCTCGCCCTCAACGGTGTCTCTTTGCGTGCTCAACCACATTGGTAGTCAGTTCCTCGTGGCGTTCAACCGCTGTGTTCGTTGTACTCTACTTCTTGTCATAATCACTCGCTGTATTTGCTTGAAGGACAATACTATGGACTTGTCGCTCAAAATATATCCGCACAGCCACTTGATATATCACGCAAAAAAACGAGGTGATATATCATCGCCCTTTCATTCAGCTTTCGGATCTGAGATTTCAGGCAAAGTGCATTGGGTGAGGTATTCGACAACAGAAGGGCTTCGAGAAGAAGGTGTAGCTACATAGCTACAGCATGAAATAGAAGTATATGATGGAGAAGTCGTACGTGTGTGTGAAAGTAGGTAGAAACAAAGCAGAACATAGGCAGCGAGGGAGCTGACGAGAACAGAGAGGGCGGGGGGATGAACCCGAGAGCCTATATGAGGTGTGGCTGGGCCGAGGTGTGCTGCCACTGGTGCTGGAGGCAGCATGGAAGAGCGGGAGTGCATGGCGGGAAGGGCGGCGCAGCGCCGACGAGGGGCGGGATTACAGCGCTAAGAACAGCGGGCACAGTTCTGAGGGACATATACGTAGTGTCCACTGTGCGCACCGGATAGGGCAGGTGCTGGAGGGCAGCGCAAAAGAGCAGGAGCGCACGGCGGGAAGGAGCACATGGCGGGAAGGGCGGCGGGGCGCCGTGGAAGAGGCGGGATTACAGCGCCAAAAGCACGAGGGGAGGTACAAAGGGACGTATGCGGGGTGTATACAGTGTGCGTGCCAGGCGGGGAGGATGCTGGAGGGCGGTAGGAAGCAGCCGGAGCAGGAGCAGCAGCATGGTGCAGTGCGACAGGCAGAATATGATCACAGAGGGGCGGGGAACAACACACAAGGGATATTAAAATTTTTATACGGCATGCGTCGGGCTGGACGGGGTGGTGGAGGGCGGGATGCGCAGTAGCGCAAGGTTATGGTGGCGGGTGTAGCAAAAGACAAAATGAGTCTATGGACCTGTAAAGGGTGTCATATGAAGGCTATAAGCGAGTAATATTGAATACTCACCTGGATAAGCCAGCAGCAAATGGGAAGGGCGGGAACGGCGGAGCCACGAATGAGGTGGGAAGCAAAAGCACCAAGAAATAACAGAGATAAACAATGCTCCTACCGGCCAAATCCCCCATTTTGCACGCGCATTGGTATTGCCCCCGCCGGCTTTCACGGCCCACAAATATGTAGGTAAGTTATTATATATGGTATTAATTGAGTGCTATGAGTACGGGAGGCACAAGGGGGCACGGAGGAACTATTATTTCGGGGGCGGGCGGGATAGCACTGCCACGCGCCAGCAAGTGGCGGGGAGCAGCGAGAGGGTGCTCGCGGGCGAGGAATTTCCCAAAAGGTATGTGTCTCTCAACTGATATATCACAACCTGTCTCTCGCGATAAATCCTAATATATCACCGCCTGTCTCGAGAGAGAGACCAGTGATATATCAAAACCCCACTATGGCCTGAACGCTGCGCCGCGCCATCCTGCAGAACGTGAGTCCCCCATCGCCGTGCACCAATCCCCGCTGACGTCGACGCCTGCGCCGCGCCTTCCTGCAGAACGTGAGTCCCGCATCACCACACACCGAGCCCCGCTGATGACGACGCCTCCTGCACCGCGCCCTCCCGCAGCGCGTGAGTCCTACATCACCACACAGCGAGCCCCGCTGACGATGACGCCCTCTGCGCCGCGCCCTCCCGCAGGCCGTGAGTCTTGCATCGCCAAAAAGCAAGCGCCGCTGACGACGCCCCCTACGCCACGCCCTTTCACAGCTCGTGAGTCCCGCATCGTCGCGCACCGAACCCCGCCGACGTCGTTGCCCCGCACCGCTCTCTCCCGCAGTTCGTGAGTACCCACTTGTCACATTTGAGCTGATTGCTGATCGTGTTTACTACTCGTAGTTTGTGAGCCTCTTTCATCGCGCTAGTCACCGAGCTTGAGTCTTGCAGAACAAAAATGTCGCGGCTGTCACGGACATCTTGAATCGAAATCATTCCCACATGGTCAGTGACACACTATATTCCTGCTATCCGATCACATCGTACATTCACAGACAAAGAAATTCTGTACCCCCAACGGAGCGAATGCAGTCATCGCTGGTATGAATCACCCGACATCGAGATTGTGCTATTGACCTCTCCAGCGATTTGCATCTGCACCGAGCAAACCTTTAGTCAAGGGTTTGCACAGAGGCCCACCTTCACTGCTAGCTTCACAATGGCATTTGTTGCCTACATCTCTTCTCCCATCCGAACTCAAGTGGAGAGTGCTATTGCGAGACTGCCGGACCATTTCCCTTTGGGGCAAGTGAAAGAGATGGAACATAAGAGAGAATCGATGCTGGTGGACATTATTACAAGCAATAAACTTCGTTGGTCTCCCTTTTTTGCTCATGTCTGAGCTCACAATCTTTCATAGGGATTCCAGTGGAGGTGGCCTGATTTTGCGTGCTCCACTAGTATGTAGTAAAAAGATACGACGACCCCAACGAGAGTGAAACTATTCTGTGTAGTAAATGCACCCACGTGCAACAGTACTCGAATTTAGTGGAGGGAATGATGGAGCAGGACTGAGCTTATAAGAAATTGTGGTCCAGTATCGTGGGAGGGATAGTGCGACAAAATACCCATTCATCCACAGATGAAGAAATTGGTTCGAAATGGATTCCGCAGTCACAGCAGAGGGGGTAAATGCATGCGACATGTGGAGCTAAAAAAAGATCCAGTTCCCACAGCAAAGCTACAAGACAGGCGAATGAATGAGAAGCAAGACAGAAGCCAATAATTCATAAACAATGCGACTCGGGCATGATCCAGTGAAGCGCCTTCCAAAGTATTTTGTTGAAGCTGTATCTCGAATATCGGCTGGAGGATGCGGGCCACCGGTCACTCGTTCACGAGACATAAGTTTAGCATGGCTTGCCGCTTGACTTTGTATTCCGGCTCATAAAAAAAATGTTGCAAAGATCTAAGTTGCAGACAGGGAAGCAACAAGACTGTAGAGAATGGGAGCCAAAAAGAAAAGAAAAGAAACGAAAACCCCAGAGTGCGACAGGACTCGAGCCCGATTCGAACAGGCGACTTCCACCGCATACCATTTTCAAACCGAATAAGCGTTGTGGATGCGGACCGTCCGCCACCGAGTCGTTCTCGATCCTGAAGCTGGCTTGAATAAATCAGGGTGAAATGGGGGTGCAGAAGTTCTGTTCCTCACAGAAAGACGACCAAAATTTGTTGGGTCCGCACAGCGCTGAAAGGACCCTCGAGCGAGTACGAGTGGTGCAATCTAAGGTAAGGGCAAAGCATAAAAACACAAAGAGCACGTGAGGCAAAGAGATAACAAAAAACAAAAAAGCAGGGGCGTGAACAATGACTCCGACCTGATTTGAACAGGCGATCTTCCACCACCAATTCAAGACCTCTTGGATAAGCTTTGTGGATGCGACCCCCCTGCGACTGAGTCGATGGATGGCCCACTTTGTTTGAGTCAAAATACATGACATGACAATGGGCGTAACGGTGCATATGCGGGTGAGTCTGCGCAAGCGTGATTGAGAGATGCAGCAAAGAGAGCGTTGGCATGGCACTATATCGAGGCGCCTGCAAAGCCTCAACCAAGTATAGATAGTACACAGCATAAAAATAGAAAGAGCATGGGAGGGAAAGGGTTTTTCTTTTCTTTTTTTTTAAATGTGACGCATGTGTGCCATGACTCTGACCTGATTCGAACTGGTGATTCTTCCACCGCCAGATCATCACCTCTGGACTAAACTTTGTGGATGCGGCCCACCCACCACAGAGTTGATAGATAACCCGATTCGTTTGTGGCCATCAGCAGTATTGAGTGGAAACACACCACTTCAGAGAGGGTGCAGCGTGAAGAAAACTCGCGGGGCGGGCGCAAACAACTGCAGCACACCGCACACACAGGGAAAGTGCAGAGGGAACAGCGGCGTGCAGCACAAGTGCGAAAAGGAAAAGAAAGAAGGATGAAGGCGCGCCGAGACACCACTGAACACGACGGGGGCGATGCGGAACGCAACGTACGCAATGCGCTAAGATTAAATGTATTTTTTATTGGATGTAAGTAAATGCGAATAGTTGCTTCCGTGGCAGGCAACTGGAACTAATGCAGACATGTCACAGAGGCCCAATATTTTGTGGGGAACAATATATGTACCTATGCAAGGAGGTGATAGAGCCAGAACCACATGAAATACTTAGATAAGTGTGATTCTCACAGGATCTTCAGATGCAAGAAAATGCTCAATGCCTCCAGTGCAGCTGGAAGAACTGGAATAAGATTATGTGTATTTCTGGCTCTGTCACATACTTTTGTTTATATGAATATTGCTCCTCCCAAAATCTTTGGCCCCTGTGACATGTTCCAGGCATGTAAAAACAGTATTTGGTGTAAAAATGCCCCGAAAACACAAATTACCTAATACTTAATACTTTCAAAGATCCGTCTCTGTCATTAATTGCGCATGAATTAGCCGAGTAAATTCATCTAGTTTTTATGTAAATTGGTGCAGAACTAACCGAGATATTTACAATTCTCCGAAAACATTCCAAACAGAAAAAAGAAAATCAGCCTTCGATTCCGCATTAGCTGTAATCTGCTTGTGTTATGAGTCCATAGTGGACTGCTGCTTTGGATTTTTGTTCTGACCTCTAAATGTGGTTTCTTGGCACAGAAAATGGATGGTAGGTCATCACTTTTGATCGGTGGTCAGTAGAACAGCTGCTCTGGTCTCAAATCTCTACTATTTGCTCTGTTACTAGGCTCATTTGATTTTTGCTTTCATCTGCAGGGTATGGCCTCCTCAGAACTGCTAATTACACATTTAATATAATTTCTATTTTTCTACCTTTTCTAGGTGAAAACACATGGTGAATGTGCAATAGGAGATATTATGCCAATATAAGCACATGCGCAGTATCTAAACAGCCTAAGCAGTGATTTGTGAAGAAACATTGGTTTTGGGGTATCCCAAAAGTTCCTCACCACTGTTCTGCATAGTAAAAGCCCATTTACAGACAAAGTCCCATATGATGAGTGGCCTGTGAGAGCACGTTGGGCAATCTAAGCATACCTTTCCCTGTGCATTCCTTGGATGAAGAGAATGAGTCTATAAAGAGAACGATTGGACAAGATTGGGGCACACATGAGCTGTTCTTCCAATGGATTGTCACATGTTGTTTTGTCAGACAAATTTCATTTTTCAGGAAAGGGCTCTGGGTCCGATATTCCAAATCTTGGGACACAGTCCACTCCGAACTCTTAGGGCAAACAGATTGAGCCTATTGCCAAAGAAAAAGGTGGAGAAGTGATAAATCTATACAAAGTTTGTTTAAACAATTGTCATCTCAACCGTAAATCAGGTTTAAACAATGTTTTGTTGAACTTTCTAGTGGCGGCAGGGTGAGAGTGGGGGCTGATTGATAGGGTTTAATCAGCGGTTCAAAAAAAAAAAGGATTAATCAATGTTTAATCCGCACAAATTCAAAATGTACGCAGACTGGGGGTGTCGAACTTGGGGTCTCCAGATTTTCAAATCAAATATAGGAGCAAGCGATAACCACTGCACCATGCAAGTGACAGGAACTGGTGGCACAAAATCATGGAGTGATGCAGATGTTCATGTGTGAATATTGGAAGGCCCCTACTTCAATCCATGGAAATGAGTAATGGACTGCCTCTAGACTTGATTGTGGGCCCAGAATGTGTGAAATCCCACCATTGGCATGGTATTGCTTAAAATAATTTGGATGTATTGTGATGCAACCTTGGTTGTTCACAACCTGAACAAGGAGTTCCTGCCTGAATAAATGACTACTATTCAATATAAAAAGGAGTTGACATGTTTAAATCAGAAACGACTGTCAGAAACGACTCAGAAACGACCTCAGAAAAGATATAAAATAGTTACTCTGACTGACCCTATTCTGTCACTCAAGCTCATCCGTGTTTGTTCACCCTTATTTTATGCTCACTTGGCTCAGTTGGAATTACGCAGCTTTTAGGTAATTTGTCTTACATGGTTGTGTGTTCGAGTCTCACATCTTGCATGTCTTTTTCTCCATGTTCTGAACCGTGTTTAAACAGTGATCAAATCACATTCAACAAAACAGTGCTTAAACCTGATTTACCGTTGCAATGGCCATTGTTTAAACGAACATTGTATGGTTACTGAGAATTGAGCGCAGGGCAGCTGTCCTAGTGAAAGATCATCAGAAAACATAGAATAAAACTCAATCCATCGCTCAAACAGCGGTTCTCGAGACCACATGAGAAATGTGAGGATGTTGGGTCTCAAATCGGAATATCTGAAACACCCTAATGTTCATGGTAAAAAATTTGTCCCTCGATCAGAATGAACGGGGACTTGATTTTGTACCGGAGAATGAGATTCTCCCACGGCATGTAGCGTCAATTCAATTAAACGGCCTCGGCCAACACGGGAAGCTGATAGCTATCTTACCAGGATTATAGTGAGAGTAAGGGCCTGCTCGGCTGCGACATTGTGCAAATTTATTTTTGTAGCACTACCTCCGGTCTCCGATCAAGCCCGACCTCTGAGCGGATACTATAAAAGAAAATCTCCCACTTGACATACGTCTAGGTCGGTGCAGCCGAGCTGGCTGTGGTGGAGCAAACAGTACAGTGCGTGATGAGCGTGTATTTTCCATACCGGTAGCATTGACTGCACCAGATTCTGATATTATTCATCTGGATCTCGCGGGGACGTCGGTCATTGTACTTCCGTTTTTGAAGCCACAGATGCCCTGTTTGAAAAACGGTCCTCCTTCACTTAGACAGGTAAGCCTGTGGAAGCATGCCAATGCTCATCCATGGCTATATTTTTTCAGACATGACTTCCCAGTGGTTAACGAGTTGATGCATCGGTGAAGTCATTTTCCCCAGAATGTGTATGTAAGTGGAAACTAACTAAGACGCTCTAAGATTGATGAAATATGGTACGGTGTAATATTTCTTGCTCACACATCTAACTGAAACATTGATGCAACCTCAGGCGATGAATGGTGAGCGGCCCGCTTCTGGGATCCTCATAAAATTGAATGTCCTTCAGGCGTACACATCGCCGGTTGCTCAACAGAGTATTCAACAGCAAAGCAGTTCGCAAATACGACCCTGCCGAACTGGCTGGAACCCAGGCCTTTCTGGCGCGGCTGTTACATGTCCCGGAGGATTTTATGGATCGTACGTACACCTGGGTTTGTGATTCTAAGCTCACTGTTGCAAAAATTAGAATGGCCGGTGAGATAATCATGGCGGTAGCCGTCACCCGTCACCTGAACACTTGGTCGGATTACTACAGTATCCCCTGCCTTGGTAGTGAAAGGCAGGATCTTCTGCTCTGCAGCTCTACCACCTGGAAGACAGCAATGCGTGTTGTGTCCTCCGTGGCCCGGACAAGACCAGGACGCTCGGGGTGCTTCCAGGCGGCAGCGGCGCAGAAGTCGAGCACGGACAGCAAGCAGAGACGACGAGGAGAGCGTAGGCAAGGTGCAGGTTAGCTAGGAGGTCGGTGATCAACAAATTGATGAAGCGGGCCACGGCGCCCACCGCCGAGACGATGGCAGCAACGATCGACGACGCGAGCACTGATCTGCCAAGACGGGGTACATAAGCAAGGGTTCGGCCGGCAGCATAATCCCGAGCGCGAGAGCCAGTTCTAAGCGAGGCCCAATCCGTCCCATCAGTCGCATCAAAAGGGAGATGCCGGCGTGACAAAAATGTCTTTCCGGAGGAAGCGAAGACCCATCTTGTCTTCTGCCAGTCTTTCAAATGTGACGACAACCCTCTGCCCATCAACTGGGCATCTTTAAGGGGTAATGGCAGATGATTCGATCCGCAAAGAAGCCACGTTGAGGCCCCAGGGTCCAGCAGGGTCCCCAGTGTTGGCGAGGATGGAAAGAAGGGATCAGTCCCTTCAGTGAAGTCCTTCAATTCAAGACGACAAGTCGGTTTGATGGTGTGATGCACGGTGCTCTTCCGTCTTTGTCTTGTGCCAGGTTTCTTCCATCTAAATCCTTCAGCAAGCTCTGGGTGCCTCCTTGCCACCTTCAGCATCGCTTGGGTTGTGATAGCGAAGGTGAATGCATGACAAATGTACAAGTAACTCTGAGGGCTTGGCTGATCGACAGCCTACAGAATGTCCGGGCCATTGACATTGATTAACCCCTTCCCTTCATGCCGGTGTCAGCAGCTGGATGGCTACGTGGTTGATGTGCCAATTGTAACAGATTCACGATGAGGTGTTCGAAAATGCATGAAATCAAAGACAAGTGTCCAATGCCATCCCATGCTTACAAGTACTATTAGACATCAAAGTTTTTCATAGCCATTTACGAATCTGGCTTTTGCACCAATGCAAAGCCCATAAATATCGTTCAATACCTGCCTGATGACTCGTCGCTGTGGCTTCACCATCGACTCAAGCGCCAACCCAGGTAAAGGGCATGAACTATGAGTAGGGACAGCTTGCACGAATTGCATCATTCCGATATTTTGGCTCCTGTACAACAGCGGCTTCTAAATGTTTGACTCGGAATTTGCACAGCATCGAGAATATCTTGCCCAGGCATATAACCTTGAAGCGGGGATGAATATCACGCATCGCCGAATACTTGCCCTCCTTCTGCAATGCCCGCAAACTCCTCAGTCGCAATCGACAAGATTCTGGAATACACCGTGGTGGCAGCAAATGCACTCAGCGACGTTGCAGCTGCAGCTCAGATACCTTTCCTCAGCAGGGTCTGCGCGCTCACCTTGACAATCATTTCCATGGCACAGGTATGGAACTCCAGTAAGAATTTTGCATCTCATTGGTTAATCCGAAATGCAGAACAACAAGTTTCAAAAAAGACCGATGCCTCCGAATTGTAGAGGAGAATCATCATTTGCTCTGTGCGCTCGTAAGCCTCTGCATCCATTCGGAGGACATTCAATCCACGAAAATGCTCCACCACATAGCCCAGTATGCTGCGTAAGTCAAATGTCCATCAGTGATTCATTGCTTTGCATTCACTTTCTGTCTGGTCATAGCACTCTCCAAAAATTCGAATTGTGCTTGAGAGCACAGCGAGAACTGGGAACAATTAAATGAATTTTCAAGCAAAGTGAAATCACCGCACAATTAGACAGTTGTGAAGCCGAGTTTAAGGCGGCTCGAAGCATTTTTAACGTCAGTCCCTAAACACGACCTCAAACAGCAAAGCTAACCTGGGCCTTGAAAGATGAAACATGGAGTCGGAATTGCTCGTGCTCTTGTCGAGCAGAGTACTGAGACTGAGAGACGGCATCAAGGGCTGCTTGAACTAATCACGTCCCAGACATTGGACACTCTGTCAACGGTGAGCATATTTCCCAAGTTTAACTCTTGGTCTCATTTGACTACTCAGATTGGACCAAGTTCCTTGAATTCCAGGTGATTTTATTTTCAGAAAAAAGGAAATCTGCCCTGACTCTTTCATCTGACGTAGTTCGGGCTCGCTCTCTGTACTACCTGCGTTCCCGAAAATATTCCATGGGCGGGAGACTGAGCTCAAAGATCTCAGTAATATCCTTCTTGCAGATCCTGCTCGAGTCGCAATATTAGGCCCAGGAGGGATGGGAAAGACAACTTTAGCGATGGCGGCCCTTCACGACCCCGAAGTCATCAAAAAATACACAATTCGTTACTTCATCTCCTGTGATTCTGCTCACGCAAGTAATTCACTAGTTGCGATAACCGCTTCTAATCTCGGTCTCGAGCCCTCCCACGCATCGGCAAGAGCTGTCATTCACTATTTGTCTACAGGGCCTCCATGCCTAGTGATTTTAGACAATTTTGAGACACCGTGGGAACCAGTCGATGGTCGTCCGAAGGTTGAGAAGTTCCTTGCGCTGCTGGCCGATGTCCCGCATGTGGCACTTTTGGTATGGTGAATTTATATCTCGGGCTATCCGTGCTGACTCCACTACTTCTTCAGATCACGATGCGTGGTGCCGAGCGACCCTGCAAAATTCAATGGACCCATCCATTCCTCCGTCCCTTAATGCCCTTGACTCCGATCGCTGCTCGCAAAACTTTTATTGATATTGCCGATGAAATTCATGGCAATGCAGAAGTCGACCAGCTTTTAAATATCACAGACAATGTCCCTCTCGCGGTTCAGCTTATTGCAACAAGTGCTGCCTCTGAAGGTTGCCAGGCCACCTTGGAGCGATGGCAGCTCGAGAGGACTGCTCTTCTATCTGCTGGTTATGATAAACAATCAAACCTGGAGATTTCCATCAAGCTATCTCTTTCGTGTCCTCGCATGCTATCTTCACCCCATGCTGTGGAGCTCCTCAGTTTGATGTCCCTCATGTCAGATGGTGTTTCTGACATGGATTTGGTGCAAAGTAATGTACCAATCCCAGATATTGCAAAGTGCAAAACCACATTGATCCGCACTTCGCTTGCATATATTGATCATTCCGGGCGATTTAAAGTGCTGGCCCCAATCCGGGAGTACATTCACACTGCCCTACCACCTTCCCCGCTCCTGGTGCGGCCCTTACGAAAGCACCTCAATGAGCTTCTCGAACTCTGGAGGAGCGTTATGAACCATTCCTCGTTTGTGGCCGATGTGACACCCCGTCTTGTCTCAAATCTTGGTAATCTGCACAATGTGCTGCTGCATGGACTGGACTCCGATTATGCACATTTGGAGGAGATTATCCGAAGCATCATCTTGCTCAACAATCTGAGTCTACTGATGAATCATGGCCTCAGCCCACTCATGCTGCGCCTGCCAGAAATGCTGGCAGGAATGGATGACCATGAGCTTCATGGGCGGTTTCTCATCGGAGCACTCCAATCATGGGAGTTTTACACAATCCCTGATCTGGATAAATCCATAAACAAAGCCATAGGTCATTTTCGTATAATCAAAGATCTCAATGGGGAAGGTGAGTACCATTGCCTATAAACAAGCTTTAAATTATATGTACCGCTCTAGGTCGACTCTATGACGCAATAGCAACATATTACCTGGATCGTGTTTGTGATGTGAAAAAAGCAGAGAATTTCTACAGCCGCGCACTCTCCTTGGCATTACAATGCAATTCTGATGTGCTCCAACTCCGAGGACTGGGTGGCCTGGCTATCATAGAATGTTGTCGTGGCAATTACTGGAAGGGTCTTGAGCTGGCTCGCAAAACATACAGAATTGCAGTTGCCACGGGGAGTATCATTGGGGAGTTTGATGGGGTCCAACGGCAGGCTGTGTGTTATAAGGCACTTGGAGACTTCAAACGCAGCAAACAGTGGTTCAGCGAAGGGAAGGAGCTGATCACCAGAGCAGGCATACAAGGCGGGCGGTTAGAGAGTGGGCTTATGAGTAATGAGGGAGATCTGTATCAGCTCAAGACAGAATATGCCGAGGCACGGCGTATCCACGAGGTCATCCTGCACCAGACATCTGCCATGCTCTCCCCTGTGGAGCATGCATACACCGTTGTCAATATCGCATTCCTGGATATTGTGACCGGTGCCAGCACAGATATTGTGTCCCGCAACCTCAACACCGCAACCACAATCTTCCAGAATGTGCAGTACCCACGTGGCATCTTTATTTGTGAACTCTACCAAGCAGACTTGATGCTGCGTGAGGGCTATACAGCTGAGGCACGTACCGTGTACATGCAGAATTTTGCTATTTTTTCTGGCCTACAGCAGTGATGACGAGCTTGCATGCCACTGCCTTTTGAAGCTGGCAGACCCCACGAATCCCATGCATGTCAAAACAGAGGCCGCACGGTGGGCTGTAGTTTTCCTTGCATTCACTTTGCGTGTGTCAGGGCGGCTGCTGGCAATACATCAGGCCCTGAAGTGCCTTGGAAATGTGCTCGAGCGACAGGGTGCAGACGATCCAGCACTGAGCATTTTGACGGTCGCACTGGAGGGGTTCACGTGGATGGACGTGCATCAGAGTAGAGCTGAATGCATGCGGACAATGGGTGACGTGCATTTTCGATGTGGAAACCCTTGCAGTGCTGGGGAAATGTGGACAGCAGCAAGGCCACTGTTTGAGCGGTCATTGCAGGCAAAAGGTGTTTCAGAAATTGATGGTAGGCTTGCTGAGCTGCGACATCATGACGCAAACATGGAACAGTTTTCCAAGTCAACTGTGCCCACGGTGTCTGTGCAGCAGCTGCCCAGTCCTCTGGGGTCGCAGGTCTATAAGGGCGAGGAATTCGAGGTTCAGACAGCAAATATTGGTGCGTAAGCTGTTGGGGTGTAAAAACATTAGATATCCTGCTCTTATGGCCTTTGCCGTTCTCCTTGTGTTTCTATCATTGTATACCAAGGTACAATACTTCGTAGTTTAGGATATTGCATTAAATCTTTGTCAATTTTATGAGTTCAGTTTCTCTAACAGGTGCCAAGCCAACTATTAATTTTGAAGGATGATCTTGACATCATTCGATGAAGCTTTACATCTGTTTGCAGCACGGCCCGTTGTTTTCTTTTTGGAGCGCACGTAGGAAAAGAAACAGCTAGAGCGCACGTAGGGAACAGCAGCGTACGGCGTGCAGGAAACGAGCGCGGAAAGTAAATGAAAAAAGGACGAAGACACAGAGTCACCACGGAACATGACGGGGGCGACGCGGAACACACGCAACCCAAGATTAAAGGGGCATTTTATTGGATTGTAGATGCAAATAGGCACTCCACGTCCGAGGCCGTGCCCGTGCGAGGCAACCGGAACGAGCCGTCTCTTTTATAACGCTCATGCAGCAGCCGTAGCCACCGGCTGCCCTGCAGCAGCAGCGACTTTGGGCGCACCCGGCGCGCCCGAGGCGGTAGCGGTTTGGGGCTCACGCGGGGCGCGGGGCGGGGGCGCGGTGGGGCAGTCTTTGCGGAGGTGGCCCTGCGAGGGTGAGGGAGATCAGCGTTCAATTCACGCGAAAGGAGGGAAACACATAGAACTAGGAAGGAGGACGAGCAAAGGAGGCAAAAGACCCGAAGGGAAGACAAGGGACGCAAGGAAGGGGGTTGGAAAGTACGGATGTAATGGGGGTCGAGAATCGGAGATGGAAATGCCGATTGAGCAGGCGGGGGAAAGAAGGGGAGACACGCACCGGCTGTTTGCAGTGGAAGCACTTTGGCGGCTGGGGGCACTCCTTAAGCGCGTGGCCCTCGACGCCGCAGCGGAAGCTATGGTGCGTGTTATCAGCGTGTGTCCATACGTTCGAAGGCGAATGAAGGAGCAGAGATCACATGTGGAGGAAGGATAGTAAGAAGGAGCACGCACCACCTAACGGGCGCCGTCTTGAGCGCCTCGATACGCTTAGGATCAGGATTGGGGCAGTCGCGGCGCTGGTGGCCCTCGACACCGCATGCGACGCATATGGTAGGGTGCGGGCATTCGTGCCGTTTGTGCCCTTCTGTGCGGCCTATATGGGTTCCCAAAGAAATCAGGGTCGCTTCAGCGTTAGACCAACGCTGGACGTACAGTTCGGGCTGCAAAAAAAACATTACTGTCAGTATACGGAGAAGGAAAGGAAGATCAGGCACACGCACCAGATATTGTACCGCGGCGCGCGCTTGGGCGCTCCCGCCGCAGCCTCTGCCCACCGCGCCGCTGTCACTGACAATGCGCGCACCGAGCGCAGCGATTGTGCCGTCGACGCCGATGACAGCGAGAAGAAGGACGGGGAAGAGAGACGGAGGGCGAGTGCGGGGACACGGAGGCGGGTTATTGAGAGCATTTCTGTGCTGAGAAACGACAAAGGGCGACGGTGGAGAGGAGAGTGAAAAAAGAGCGTCACATCACGGGTCACGGAGGACACGATCACGTGTGTGCACGGACCTGGTGCGCGTAGCGTGGTTTAAGCGCTCATAGTCGCGCAGCTTAGGAGAATGAAGGGAGGTAGAGAGACAAACCGGTAGAGGGACCACTTCGACGGCAAGTAAAGCCATCGGAGCTAAGCGCCTATTCGACTCGGGCTACTTAGTTTCTTACAAACAGACGCCATAACAATATTAACACTGACCCAGTCCAGTGATGGCTGACAGGTCGTGAACTGAACAATTTTGACCAAGGTGACAGTGACTTCGCTATTTTGGGGCAAAAATAGGCCAAAAAAACGTCAAAACTTTCGGTCCGGCATGAGTTAGACTACTATATATGCTGACGCAAAAGGCCGAGAGCGCCGCCAGCGAAGAGCAAGGAGGAGTGCCGACGGAGACCACGTGCACAATGGCGGCGTTCGCAAATGACGCGCGCAATGCGCAATACGCACCCAGGATAGTGAACGGCGCGACCATGCGGCTAGGTCCAAAGTCAAATCGGACGAAAGCGTGCAGCGTCGCAGGAGCTATGGAGCTCCGCATTTGATGGGATCTAATTAGACCAATCGAACTGTTGCTTACTCTTGTCCGCGCACATATTCTGTTTTGAGGAGCGGGCAGTAAATGTCCACAGTGACGTGGGTCAGCAGATATAATTACGACGGTTGAGACGGGTGCCACAAAGTATTGACAGGGACATAGTAAGTAAGTTATGTATCTAAATTTGACTTTTTCCGAAACGCCGTCTCAGGATCCTTCGACGACATCGATGGGGTTCCCAACATCAAGGTCTCCGTCGGCGTGACGGGAAAATTGGAGACAGATTTCCCATTCGAGAGCATGCGGCGCAGCTGCTCGCGGGTGATGAGGTGGTCCATTATTGTCTACGGAGCGTCAACGCGGGGGGTCGGCAGGTGGTTACTATTGATGGCGACATACATGTGTGTAGATGCGCCCGATGGGCAGGGCGAACAGGGTGATCATTTGTGTTTCCGGGAACAAACGGAACATGAGCAGGGTTCCGAGAGCAAACAGTGCTGGAATGGCACGCTGCATTGAGACCAGGGCCCCATTTGTGGAAGCGCACGCACCGGTAAAGGCCCCGGATTGGATGGCCGTACGAATCAGGCGGTCGAGCACCCTGTCCGTCTTCGGGAAACTGGTCTTGGACTGCGAGAAAGCCATCGTGAGAATGACTGCATCGAGTTCATTAAATGCGCACTCAGACAGATTACGTTGACATACCGGCAATAGCCACATCCATAGCACACTGAAGAGCCAGATTCGCCTGAACTTGAGGTAGTAACGCCTTGACCTGGGAAAGTCTGAGGTAATCGAAACGGTGTTAAAGGGATTATGTCTCTGATTCGACAAGAGTCACCTGTGGATGATCAATGCCTGGATCGCTGCGCCAACACCCATCCCGCAAGTGGCCAGGGCGGTCACGAGGAGAAACGCCACCAGCACTTTACTTTTAGTAAAGACGTATATGCGCCATGACTGAAAGGTTTGAAAGACCAGGGCAAGGATGGCGGTTACTACCAGGCTTTTAGGATTTATCTAAATGGCGATATTGAATCTATCTTACTGAGTGCCGTGAAAGGATTCGGCCACAGAGTGGCTAAGTATCACGGGCTTGTTCAATTGATCCTTTCAGTTTAACATGAAAACACTCACTTGCGATGATATCTGAATTTGCGAAATTTCTGCGCCGATTCCTCAGTGAAGGCTCGGGGTAAAAATGCCCTTACCCACGTAACACAGTAGAACCTGGGAGGGGTTCAATCATCTTCCTAAACTGGCGGCTCCAACTTTCGCTGTGCTTACCATGACATGTAAACAACTGCTATGGCCTGGGCAGCATTGAGGATGAAAAGAAACGCCACTAAGGACCTATGCAGATTTAAATGTTGGGGATATAAAGTCGGTTCTGAGTTACACACCTGATCCACCAGCGGTCTTGGTGCCCTGGGACACTATAAGCTTGGCATACGAAGTTTATGGAGACCCAACATACCGGAAGTCCAATATGTATAGAACTGGGGCATAATGGTTCCCGTCAGGTATGTGTTGACTAGAAAATTCGGGTTCGTACTATTTCGAAACTCTGCGTCACTTACTTGTCACCCCCAGCAGCATAGCTCCTGCACTGAAATTTAGTCGGAGATGCGAGGGACTGATTAATGCACAACGAACCGATGGTTTCATTAAACTGCCCCATTATTACTATGAAAACGAAAAGAGCGGAATTCTAAAGGAAAGGACGGGCAAGCGTGCGGAGAACTGCTTGAAACGACTTGGATCTCTTTAAAGCTTCCCGGAGGTATTCATAACGTGAGCGGAGACAATCGTGAGACAGGACTTTAGTCGACCCTGAAGAAGCAGTGTTGAAAGCCGAGTCAGCTGCTAAAACCCAATAAGTACAAAAGATAGCGGGAATATAAACGACCCTGACGGATTTGAGTTCGCTTGTAACATCTCCGTGTCTAATGCCGAGATATCTGTCGGTCCCGCATGGCAATTCCCCGTCGCCATACGGTTACGAAAACTCTTACCTCCGTAGACCTCCGTCCTATCACCAATGTTGGGTAGATGAGTAGAACTCGGATCAATCACTGCCTTTTGGGGAAGCTCGTCCGTTGTTCGGCTCCCCATCACCAACCGTCCTTGGAGACCGAGACGGTTGCAAGGCCGGGGACGCTGTATATTAATGCAACCGTCTTGAAGTGGTGAGTGGATTTTTTCCCCCCTGCCGAGGAATTCAAAACGATAGTCATATTTATAAAGAGCGAGATGGTTGATGAGCAGAAATTCTCCCAGATACTCCCCCGGTGGAAAACCCGATGAAAATAGTGGGAAAATGATGCTGTTCTGGCTACATATTGACAGATCGTTCCTGGTTGCCGCTGGTCGCAGAGGCATATGCGAAGGTTCATCTCATTAAAAATCACCTGAATATCTCAGTCAATCCTTGAACTACTTTAGACCTAGACCTCCGTCTCTAGAGTCTCTACTCCGAGATATGTTCAGTTTCCGAGCGTTTGTGGGTGATTCTAGATATCGACGCCACCTGTCGATCAAACTTTCCGAAATGATCGCAGCTCCACTCACTGCAGACTCTCCTATCACCAAGTCTTCTGGCCACGTGCTCAACATAAGCTGACAACGAAAAACGATTTGGCAATTCCTGAAGGTGCGTATCAACACTTATAGGTGAGCGTAGTGCTGACCAGAAATACGATACGGAAAAATATATTTTGAATATAAAGCTGGTAAGGCCAACGAGCGGCGCGGCGCGGCACCAGAATTCCAAATCCGGACATAGTTCAAACGTTGTCGGGTGAATGATCCTTCGTCAACAGTCATGCCGTGAACCGAACATGGATGGTGGCTGTTTGAGGGCACAGACTGATATGGGTCAGATCCTCTGGGACTGATTGTGTCGTCTAGAAACGCTAGAAGCCGTCTGCCAAAGTCAACATCTGACTCTTCTGAGCTCAATGCCTATTTTGTAACTTCATTTA
Source organism: Mycena capillaripes (assembly GCA_029204075.1). Lineage (NCBI taxonomy): Eukaryota > Fungi > Basidiomycota > Agaricomycetes > Agaricales > Mycenaceae > Mycena > Mycena capillaripes. The sequence continues at coordinate 842,665 of JARHKZ010000027.1, forward strand.
CGTTAGAACCACTCTCAACCCAGACCAGCATATGGCAGTGGATTGTAGCTCAACCCTGAGCTTCAACCTACCCATAGTATTCTTTAACAAGAATTCCGCTTTGCCGTTCTGTATTTTGTTCAGTATCATAGCTCAGAAGCGCTGAAATGAAGGTGTGCAGCAACGACAGGGCTTTTGGCAATAAGCACAAATTGGTCCTCACAGAGATAACCCATGTGAAAATTGTATCATGGGTAAATCTGCATGAAATACAGAGACACGGGAGTGGTTCAAACCTGATGTCCGAGAAACATATCATGCAAAAGATTTAAAGATATCATTGTAATCATGGGTATAACAGATGGCATAGAACCGGATGTTGGACAGTGGAAAGCCAGGGGCTCATCGCAAATGCAGCTAAATCCAGGATCTGGTACAAATATGAGTTTTCAGTATGGCAGACAATGGCCAAGAACTTACGCAGTGAGGGAACAGTTACCGAGATTTGGGCACCGGTAGTGGTTTTCGGGGCCATGTTGGCCTAATAAGAAGATGGCGCTGTGACGCAAATTGAGGATAATGGAGATTTAATTTCATCGAAATACGCACCTGTTGGCCGCTGATCAGGGCAAAAAGATGGCCGAAAAGAGGTGAAACGAAGCATGCATGTGGCAGGGTCTCACGGAAGAAAAGTAGCCAATCACGGCCCAGAACCAGATCATAGGCAAGACTAGCGATTACAGAGAGCTTGACATTTATGGAGTTCACGCCATTGTCAGATGGAAGGGTAAGCACACCAGAGACTAGCGACTGAAGTGCCAGAATTCCAGAAGTCAATTTCCAGTTCAGAGAGACCAGAGAACACTTGGGGAGGGTTGACAGAGGTTGAGTGGTGGACGGAAGTACAACATTCAGGTACGACATCCAGGTACACGCAGGAACATTCCATATGACATGGAAACAGCGGAAATGTTAGGAACTGGCTTACAAGAAACGTACTAACTGCAAGCCGACACATTTTGGCAGAGAGAAAAGGTGATTACGCAAAACATGCCGAGTCCTGACGAAAATGTGAAGCATGGCCAAAATTGAAAAATCAGGCTCTCTAGGACCATACGAATACGAATACACCAGAATATGAGTATGATCTGATACAAATATAATACGATACGGGTCCAACTGTATTCAAATTCCCGCTACTATTTTTGATCCCTTACCGGGCCACCTAAGCATTCACGCCTCAGCTTCAATCTGTACGCTGATTCAATGTGAGCCCGAGTATCTTAGAAGGAAGGCAGGTATTCTATGAAGAGTTTTACCCTATCCCCACACAAATATTACAATTACAGCGAATTTCTTTCGGGCGGTGGTTCAACATGGCCAAATAACAGGCTCGTCGACCACCCGGCCAAATCAAGCTGCGACGCTTGAAATCGGGGCCCGGATCGACCGAGAATTGTACCTAGGGTGTATTGGCACTATTTGAGCAAATACTCTTCCACATGCAACCCATATGAGGTGTGTAGATGACTTCTTCTCAGATGGGGGTAAGACCCCAAAACGAGGTCCTCGAACAATAGCGCGTCTACTGGAAGATGAGACCTTGCTGTGGTCAAAATTAAGATTCACATAGCTTAAGAGGAAGGTCTACAACATATTGGTTCCATACCTTCATATCAAGTGCTCACAGCTCCCCCAAAACATCCGAGTGTTGTCAGCATCAAAATTGGGTGATATGCAGCAAAAAACTGCAGTGAAAGCGGAGCTGAATACCTTTGATATTGAGGCATTAAACACCAAAAGATCTCATGCACAGTTCCAGATCGGTAGCCCCACGGTGTCGGGATACAACGTCGGCCAGTGTGAGCGACTCCAAACAAAAAGCAGCGGCACCTTCATGGGAGCATAGCGGGGAGGGTTGTGACTTATTAGCGGCGTGTATGGTGGCAGACAAATATTCTGAATCAGGGAAGTAGAATGAGCCCACAAAGTCCCGGAACGGCGAAAAACTGGTTGAAAACCAGCTGAGTCGAGAAGGTCAAGCCGTGTAGGCGCAAGGAATATCACATCAGCAAACCCTGATTCCGTCATAGTGCCGCATAGTGCCCATATGTAGCACGGGTCCTTTGTTACGTAGCGCTCCATGGTGCTATGTAGTACTATTGACACTAACTGGGAAATCAGGTTTGCTGATGGCCCACCTTGGTGGTAAATGAGAATGGTCTGTTTCACCCCGTTTGCAATATTAATACTCACTGCGTTCCGACCCCTTGCATACAGAGGATCTGTCTACCCCCATAGACGAACAGTAGACAGACCCCTTCGTCTACCTGTGTCTACATCATGTAGACACGGTTCGTCTATATATGTCTACATTTGTCTATGTCGGTCCCCGTACGTAGACCGCCATAGACTGGTCTAGATGCACGTAGACAGATGTAGATGTGTGAAAGTCCGGAGCTACTAAATTTAGTACTTGCAAATAAATCAGTGAGATGCCAAAGGATGGCCATAAATTCACCAGTAGAACAGCGCAAGGGGGTCCCACATTTGAAGTCGAGTGATATATGTCTACGTGCGTCTACAGTGTGGACACGTGTCTACGCCGCGTAGTCTCGCGTAGTCCGACGTCGCCATACGTACACTAACGTTACTTACGGCCTAGACATGCTTCACCGGACGTAGCGCGTAATTCGGCTCATCAGGGTGTCCTGCGATCCAAGCGGCAAACGTTAACACGTTCTGCGCACATATCGGAGTGATGCACTAGCACTAGTTTTGTGTGCTGGGTGTACTTAGGGTGTTGGGCGTCCGTGACGTCGCCCATCCACTAGAGCACTTGATTCGGATTTTGGGCCGCTTCCATATAAGTAAACCCACTGCTGGATAGAAGGATAAACCAGGACCGACCCATGAAATAAATAAAAATAAAAATCTCTTTGTCGGCTCTGATTCTTTTTGAGGGGAGGGTGCATTACTCTTACTCGGCCATCACCGCAAAGACTCCAGAAGCACGGATTTGGTAGGACATCAATGCTGTGTTATCTAACCTCTGTTGTGCCCCGTCCGAAGGCGCCGCGGCGCGGCGGTACCGTCCAAAGGCGCCCGGCGTCATGCTCATTCGCCACGTTTTGGCGCCAACATTCGGCTTGGCATTATCCTACGTGCTCACTAGGATCGCTAGCTCAATTTCATTTCCTCTATGTATTGGATTTGTCCCCTGGCTTGTTCAGTCCATATTTTCACCTGTTGCATTCCGAAAGTCCTTCAGTGAGCTAAGGGGTGTGAGCAATCTCGGATTTTCCACCCAGTTTTGTTGCAACTGCACTAGTTCTTTTACCCCATGCCATTGTAATGACGATTTAAATCCGATTCTGATTTGATTGTGTTGCAGAATATTTCCTTGATATACGACCACAAATCTCGAATAAAACATTGAACATATAGGCTTCAACGTTAAAAATTAACACCGTAATGATTTGAGATATAACCGCGGCACCAGGCTAAGTCGCCGACTTGGACGCGTTTTGACGGAGCCCCAAAATTTAAAAACATATTTTCCACTGGCCAAATTTTTGGGGAATTGGGCGGGAAAGGATAGCGCCGGACGAGGCGATTTGAACAGTACAAAAATCCTGCAATTTGAGCAGTGGTTGTTGAGTCATGGGCCGCCGAAGACTTTGGGCAAAATGCCCCAAAGTCACGCTGTTCCAACTATTCTCATAACATTCGCAGTAAAAGAATGGAAATTTGTATCTTCTCCTCAATAAAACTGTTTGCGGGGCACATAGACATCTTCACGAGTGGTGCCCCGGGTCCCTCCGCGCTCTACTCGGGGAGCCGAATAGGCCACGGAATCAATCGCCCGATAGCTTACCGCCACTTCCTTGTCTATCATCCGCTTCTGTTGATGACCCGAGTAAGAGTAATGCACTCTGGACTCCTGATTTTTCTCGGGCTCGTCGCGGGGCTCCCGCTCGAGCGTAAGGTCAGGACTTCCTTCTGGGTTCTCGAGCTCCGCTTGACGTCTACGCAGTCCACGAGCAGCCCAGGCACAATGAAGGGATACTTGCAACTGCGCGATGAGGTGACTGCGGTGATGCGCCCATATCCTGCTGTACGACCCATTCTGAGGCTCCGATCTTTATATGATTATTTGACCAACCTCGGCAGTCGGGGGTGAATAACAACTCTGTGGCGCGCTAGTAGTACGCCTACACATCACATTGATCGCGTCATTCGCCGATGTTGCAGTGGAGTCCAGCTGTTCGAATCCGGCCCCTGTCATCATCTTTCCCAAGGGTATTTTTGTTCCGAGTTTCTTTTCCTTTCGAATTCGCTTTCAACTTTCGTGCACTCCCAAGTCTGAGATTATTCCACAAAGCCTGTGGACAATAAATATATGCAGTGGTTAAGAGGAAGGCGGCTGTTCGAATCAGGCCCGAGTCGTGCGCCTGTCGAACCTTTTTTTTCCTGTTTCTTCCGTTCATGTGCTATTTCTTGTCAAAGGGGCTTGCTAATCTGCACATCTGCTTTCAGTCACTCATCTGCCGCGCGATTGTGCTGACCTGCCCTCAATAATGAAAGTTGGAGGTTGTGTCTTCTTTTTTTCTCCCTCTTCCGAAAGTCCCTCAAAGTCCTCCAAATTCTGGAACGCCGAAACTCGGAGTCATGGAATGAATTGACATTTCACATCCCTGGCACACAACCTTCAAACGCATGCGCAGGCTGAAATTAAACTCGGGAGTCGAACGGATATCTAGAGACTGCGGTAGGTTTACAAGGCTCGGTGGTGCATGGTCCACATCTGCATTCTATATATGCGGATGGGCGAAGAAAGAACTGCTGCAGAACCGCCCGTTCGACTCGGGCCCGAGCCATGTGCATCTGGGGTCCTTTTTTCCCCTTCCCCTTTCCCTTCGGTCCTCCGGGACCTCAAACTTACTTTATATAAGTAGCATCCGTTGCGCCGAGGACGCGGTCGCCTAATTATTTTTCAGCGCAATCCATCTCACGCTACTAGTATGAAAATCGTTGAACACACGCTAATCCTCACGAACTTATTCACCGCAGAATCCAGGCGAGTATTGGTTTACATGGTAAAGAGAAAAGAAGGTGGGTATTCTGATGAATCCCCCCGAAAACTGATCTGGCTTTTATAGATGTTTTGGGAGAGAGGCTTTCTATGGCCATGGGCGGGATGATATCAGAGAGGGCGGATGCACATAAATGAGTGAGTTGGCGAAATTTGATCTCATGTGAATCTCGCAAACAAGGGCTGGAGGAGAGGAAACAGAACATTTTAAAAATAACTTTGCACACGACCGCGACCCGAAACACAACCACACGTGATCGATCCTGGTTTCGGCTCCGAGCATCTCCGATTCTCTCGTCCGAGTACGGTTGCCAACAAGTCCACGCTTTGATTTGTTTGGCGCAAATTCTGATTTGCGCTTTTCTCTTTCTTCTCCCTGCATCTATACCTCCAATATACCCTCGTAATGTCATTTGGACCTCGTCTGGAGGCCTACTACAGTGCCTACCACCCATAGGACACTAATCTGGACACGTTCAACCGGAGAACATAGGGCACCCAGTGGCAGGTCTACGTGCATCCAAGCTCCGAGTCTGGGACGTTACCTCAACACTGCCTACGCGTATTTATGCCTTTGAAGTGGATATGGGTTCTTTTGATGAGCTGGTTGGGATCGCAGGCGCGTGTTTTTTCATCTGTGCTGGATTTTGAATACTTATTGTTCGCGGAGACGGGGCCAGCTCTGCTGTGGGACGAGGGAGTAGGCTGCCCAGGTTCCCAACCCCTCCTACAATTTGCGTAGAACGCTCTACGTCCCGCCCACCGAGCAGCTGCGTTTTGCACGATACAGTCCTGCCTTACACTCAGAATGCTCTGTCTACCTCAACTTAATCACTATGATCTCGGTCTCCTTCATTCACATTCAAGACTGGCTTTGTGACCGTGCGCCCTTCGATTAGACGTGCCTCCATCGTGGCTTAGCGCAATTCGGGAGGTTCGGGCGGACCCGGGGACCCGCCGCGGGCGCCCTCGACAGTTTCAATGTCCGGCACGCGTGTAGAAGGTGGGAAGGTACATATAGGACGTTTACTGGACGTTTAATGTGTATACTAGCTACCATTGTGATAAACGACGCGTCAATGACTTGGAAAAAAGTCTGAATTTTTTTCCGGGTTTTCTAACCACTCCAAAAGCCCCATAATCCTCGCATAGCATTTCTGGTGTCTTGCAGAGCATCCAATAAGTGGTAGCAGTACAGAGCAGACGACAACTAGGCACAGAAAAGTAGAAATCAGAAGTCGCGCCAAATAAATCAAAGCGTGGACTTGTTGGCAACCGTATCCGAGTCATCGTCTTTGATTTCGCCCTTTCGCTGTGGTTGATCCTCTGGTCTTTGTGATCCCAGCATGATAGACGGCCCTTGGGCAAGGACGTGAACCACTCACCAATGTGATATCCAAGTTGATATCCGCCAGTGGTGACGGCTGCGGATTGGCATTGCCAGTAGCGCGGTCTCTTCTCCTAGGAGTCCTATACGCATATCTGTGCAGCCCGAATCGTTTGTCTCCTCTCCCGCTGGTTATACAGAACACTGTCATTCGTTCTTTCTCATCTCTCACTGGGGATTCAGATACAGCGTCGAGGGACATCATCGCCGCCGCCGACCAACCCCGACCCCAAATGCATAGAGGCGATCAAGACTGCGCCTGTTGGGTGGTATATTTCCCATTCCATCTCACTCCCGCTCCTTCTTCTTCCCGTCGCGCCTCCGTATTATATGGACGAAATGTTGATTATGCGTGTGCGCACAAAACAGCTTCCGCTGCAGCATCGAGGCCACGCACTTGAGGTATGCCCGAAGCCAATGTGTTTTCCATTGCCAGCCGGTGCGTGCTCCTTTCTTTCTCTTGCTCTTCAATCCTCCTTGATTCTTTTCACTTTTCTTCTTGATTGCCCACGCCCTGCGTTTCTACCTCTACATTCTGTGCTCGCCCCGTCCGTTACTTTTTCACTCTTGTGCCTCTTCTTCACGGCCGCCCTTGCCGCTGCGTGTGCGTGCACCCGCCTCTTCCCTTCCCTAGCTTCGAACCTATTGAATCTTCTCCATCTCATTCCTCCATGTCCATATTCCCTTTCGAGACCACTTTCGACCGCTTTCCCCTCTGGCTCCTTCCTTCCATCTATCCTACTCTACTCTTCCACTCCTTCCACTCTTCCCATCTCCTCTCTACGTAGTCGCTCACCCTCCCCTCCCTTCTCCACACAAGGCCACCTCCGCGCGACCCAATAACCGCTACCGTCCCGGATGGGTACACCGGTGCCCAAAGTCGTTACTGCTGCTGGGCAGCCCGTGGCTACGGCTGCTGCATGAGCGGTATAAAAGAGACGACGTGCATGCGTGCGCGTTCCGGTTGCCTCGCACGGACACGGCCTATTCGCATCTACATCCAATAGAATATCCCTTTGATCTTGGCGTGTTCCATGCGTTGAGTTCCGCGTCGCCCCCGTCGTGTTCCATGGTGTCGCTGTGCTCCCGGCGCGCCCTCGTCCTTTCTTTCTTTACTTTTCGCGCTCGTTTCCTGCGACGTGGTTTGTCTTTCCATGCAATGCTGCTTCTGAGGTCGAGTCTTCAGTCTTCCGTCTTTACTTGTTTTCTCCAATTCTAGGTGTCTATTTCTCCCGCATTTCCCAGCGGTTTATGTTTGTCGCGCCGAGTCCACGGCCGGTGGACGACTCAACCGTATACACACCGATGCGCCGATTGTCATGTACTCTGCCTCAAACGAAGTGCGCTATCTATCGACTCGGTGGTGGGTGGGCCGCATCCACAAAGCTTATTATATCCCCGGAAGTCGCGGTGGAAGATCGCCTGTTCGAATCAGGTCAGAGCCATAACCCTCGGATCTCGACATTTTTTTTTCTTCTTGTCATCTCCTTCCCTCCTGTGCTTTTCTAGCTTTTATATTTCGCTCTTAGACTGTGCTGCTCGGCCTTGCTCGAGGGTCCTTGTGGTTCCAACAAACACGGTCGTCTTTCTGTGGGGGAACAGAACCTCTGCATGCCAATTTCACTCTGGTTTATCCAAGGCAGATTCATGTTCAAGAACGACTCGGTGGCGGACGGTCCGCATCCACAACGCTTAGGGTTTAACCATAGCATATGCTACTTGTGGTGGAAGTCGCCTGTTCGAATCGGGCTCGAGTCCTTTCCCCTCCCGCCGTTTTTTTTTTTATGCTTCCATTCCCTACAGTCTTGTCGCTTCCCTATCTGCGACTTAGAGCTTTGCAGCATTTGCATGTGCGCCGGATTACGAAAGCAAGCGGCAGGCCATGCCAATAAAACTTATGTCGCGTAGGTTCGTGACTCACCCCGCTCTTTGACGCCAGCTCATGCCTGTATTTTCAGATTCAAATCAAGTGGGATGCGGAGTCGGTGCGGGGTGGGTCGCACCCGATGAGTTTATATAAGAAGTTACCGAACTTTTACTCGGAAGGCCATCTGGGCTGAGTCCGTGATCGTATTCCAAGCAATTTTTTTTTATCGTTCCACCTCAAGTGGACCGCATCCACCAAGTATCATGCAGATACTGAGTGGTTCAGTGGAAGATCCCTGTTTGAACCAGGCTCGATTTAATTCACAAACAATTTAGTGCCAATCTCTTTTTCTCAGTTGTTGCGTCCCAGAAGGTGCATTGACTCCTCCACCAGATGGGCCGAATTCCCTCTCTGTCGCTCGTGCACATCCTTGCCCGCACTGGCCAGCTTTTCATCAATGTGCTTAACCTGCTTGCCCTGAGATGACCATTCAAATAATGGCCTCGCTCCTTCCCAAAGTTCCATCGCCTTTAGCAGTTCACCTTGCCCTTGGGAAATGTCTCCAAGCCCTAGCAGCATGCATTCCGCCCGGCTTCGATGGATATCCATGAATGCGAATCCCAACTGTCAATAAGGTGGCTGTATCTCGACTTGAGTCGACTCTATGAAGTCGACTTGGGAGGGCCGAGTCGGGAGTCGCGGCAACACTATCCACAACTTTCAGCCAATCATAGCACTTGAAACCTGAAAATTTAAAACTGCCAACATGCTCTTTTCTATTCTGTTTCTCATTCTGCGCCTGTCTTGTAGCTTGTGACGGGAACTAGATTTTTTTGGGCTGCACCTTCACGTGCCGCATGCATTGACTTACAATGTTATCCCTTTGAAACAATTCGCTCTTTTGCTCGAACCAATTTCTTCAGCTCAGGATGAAACGGTACATCGTCGCGCTATCCCCACTGCCCCCGCACCTCCCAACGATGATCACAAGTTCTGGTAAGAAGCTCAGTCCTTCTCCTTCTTCATCCTCTCCACTGAATTTGAATGCTACCAAAAAGTGGGTGCTGTTTAATGAAAGATCTGCCTGCAATGGACTCCCTCTCACTGGCATCGCCGTATCTTTTTGCTATATGCACATAAAATCAAGCCTAGTCGACCGGAATACCTGTGAAAGATTGTGAGCTCAGTCATGAGCAAAAAGGGGAGACCAACGAAGTTTATTGCTTGTGATAATGTCCACCAGCATCTTACGTTCCACCTCTTGCACTTGCCCCAAAGGGAAAAGGTCCGGCAGTCTCTCAATAGCACTCTCCACTTGAGTTCGGATTGGAGATGAGATGTAGGCAATAAATGCCAATTTGAAGCTAGCAGTGAAGGTGAGCCTCTGCGCAAACCCTTGACTAAAGGTTTGCTCGGTGCAGATGCAAACCGCTGGAGAGGTCAATAGCACAATCTCGATGTCGGGTGATTCATACCAGCGATGACTGCACTCGCTCCGTTGTGGGTACGGAAATGTTTTGTCTGTGAATATATGATGTGGTCGGATAGCAAGAATATGGTGTGTCACCGACCATTTGGGAATAATTTCGATGCAAGATGTCCGTGACAGCCGCGACATTTTTGTTCTACAAAACTCAAGCTCGGTGACCAGCATGATGAAAGAGGCTCACAAACTGCAAGAAGGAAACAAGATCACCAATTAGTTCAAATGTGACAAGTGGGGGTACTCACGAACTGCGGGAAGGAGCGGTGTGGGACGGCGTCGTTAGCGGGACAGTGCGCAGTGAGGGGGGACTTACGTGCTGCGGGAGGGAGTGGTACGGGGCGGGGCTGCGTCATCAGCAGGGCTCCGTGCGCAGTGATACAGGACTCACGGGCTGCAGGAGGGCACGACACAAGCGGCGGCGTCAGCGGGGTTGGGTGCGCAGCGATGCGGGACTCACGCGCTAAGGGAGGGTGCGAAGCAGGGCGGCGTCGTCAGCAAGGCTCGCCCCACAGCGAGGCGGGACTCACGTGCTGCCGGAGGGAGCCGCACAGGGGCATCATCGTCAGCGGGGTTCGGTGCGCGATGCAGGACTCACGTCCTGCGGCAGGGAGCGGCACGGGCGGCATCGTCAGCGGGACTGGGTGCGCAGCGATGCAGGACTCACGTCCTGCGGAAGGGAGCGGCACGGGCAATGTCGTCAGCGGGGCTCGGTGCGCAGCGAGGCGGGACTCACGTGCTGCGGGAGGGCGCGACGCGAGCGGCATCATCAGAGGGGTTGGGTGCGCAGCGATGCGGGACTCACGCGCTGTGAGAGGGCGCGGCGCGAGCGGCGTCGTCAGCGAGGTTTGGTACTCAATCGTGCGGGACTCACGTGCTGCAGGTGACCGCGGCGCAGGTGGCGTCGTCAGCGAGGTTCGCTGGACGGTGATACAGGACTCACGCGCTGGAGGAGGGTGCAGTGCGGATAGCGTCGTCGTCAGCGGGGCTCGCTGCACGGCGACGTGAGACTCACGGGCTGCGGAAGGGCGCGGCGTGGGGCGGCATCGTAGGGCTCGGTGCGCAGCGATGCGGGACTCATGTGCTGCCGGAGAGAGCCGCGCAGGGGGCGTCGTCGTCAGCGGGGCTCGCTGCACGGTGATGCGGGACTCACGAACTGCAGGTGGGCGTACAACGGATGGCGTCGTCAGCGGGTTTCGGTGCGCAGTGCTGCAAGACTCACGTTCTGCGGGAAGATGCAGTGATGGCCAATCAACATTATTTGGCCATTCCAAACCCCACGTACTTCCTACGTCAATCTTTGAGGCAGGAGTTCCCATAGCTATGCAAGAAATCCCTCACATACTGTTGAGATATCGTTAGTGGCAGAAGCATGATTACGTAGAGCTGACCACTCGCAGTCTGTCCAGTCACCTCACGTCAAGTTCAATATTTCTCTGATCTCACAACTCACCACTTTGTACTACACTTTATGTCAGCTCCGTTCAGCCAACATTGAACGAACACCCACACGCTGAATACTAGTCAGATCCACCGTCAGCGTGTACCAGAAAGCTCACCCAGATATGCGGAAACCATGCCAGTGTGGCACGCACAATGTCTAACTCACAATGTTCAGATAAGTGTTGAGTGAACAATCCTTTGAAACTCACTGTTAAGTACATCGTAATCCTCGTTGAGGCTCCTGCTTCAGCCGCTGTGAGCCATCCTCTATACAGCCCAGTTCCACGTACTTCTTCACCGCATAGCGTATGCACAGGTCAATATTATTCTGCTGGACGGAAACAAACAGCAGCCTGAGGACGTTGTCAGTAAGTGCACCAGCCGTTTTCGTGATCAATCGTTCGCAATCTCCGTTTTCATGCATATCTGGCACGAATCGATCAGCTCAATGACTCAACCGAAATGAAGTCCACATTTACCCTTCACCTGCACGTAGTCAGCTGGAGAATATCCCATCGACTTGAGCGGGTCAACGAAGCGCTTGTCGAGCATTTCCTGAGCTCTTTGGTTCACAAGCGCCGCAACCGGATCCTCGTCTTCGTCAAGAAGCTCTTGGAACGCGTCGCTGACAACAGCGTCGCATTTTGTCAAAATTGCGATGACGGGCACTGGATGATTCCGTCTACATTCGGCCAAGCAGAACGCGAACTCACCTTTTCCGGTAACATTAGTGCCGAAAAAATCCTCATCAGCCTCTAGTAGTGGCCGGTTCGTGTCCGTCGCGAGACAATACCTGCCGAAGATGGTGAAATGCGTATAAAGACAATCAAACGCGGTGTACACACCAGATCGCATGTAGCTGTTCCGACAGATTGTTGGTACCTGCGCGCTCAACAATAAAAATTTTGACTTTCTCCGTCTCCTCGATTGAGCCACTTTCGAATCCACGCGAATCATGAAAGATATACTGAGGGTTGCTCTTGAAAATGAGCTCGTTGTTGATGTTGTGCAATCCGCGCTGCAATTCATCAGATGGCGAATGCGACTTCAAGATAAGAAGCCCAACACTAATCGACCCTTCAACAACCTCAGGATCGATCTGGACCCGATGAACACTGCGACTGAGAATACAGTGAGACGCACCCTGTTCCCCTCTGGATCGAAGATTTCCGGATCATCTATGGAATCGCACACTTTCTTCAAGAGTGTCGTCTTCCCTGCGTTCGCTCTGCCGATGACGAGGACTCGAAAGTGCGAGCATTTGCTGCGAAGAGCGATGGCGTCGTTGTCCATGCTGATGCTGGAGGTGGGAACTTGAAGGAAAGCCGCGAGTGTCACAGTCACATAAAGGCCCAGCTATCACATGTGGTCCTCACGCCAAGGGTAACAATTGCCACGATCCCGATCCCAACGAATTTGGGACGTGTCTCAAACCCCGACATTTAGGTTTCGCACAGATCTCGACTGAAGAGTCCCGACCAATCGCCCAGCGAGGCAGGAACCAGTGAAAGATCCTTTACCCCGATGTCCGCCTATGCCTGTGCCAATCCCAATAAAAATCGCCCCAGATATGGATCGGAATCCCGAAAAGCTCAGCTCCGCGGCCCGCGGGGACCAGGCATTTGGTCTTCATCTCAGCTGCTTTCCATCCTCGTTCACTCCTCCGATTAAAATTAACTACTGCGACAGCAGACGTGTATCCAGTCTGCTGTATCTTTCCGTGCCGAGTCGGATTCGTCACCTTGAAATAGCCCCTTAGTTTCGAGCGCTTTATTTACTTCAGGTTGAAACTGGATACCGAGTACTCTGGCCGGTGGGCCGCATACATAAAGTAGAGAGAATCGTGTGGGATGTAGAAGATTGTCTGTTTGAATCAGGTTCAAGTCATCCACATAGTCCCAGCTCTTGAAAAGTACCATCGCCAAAGTTCCCTCAGGCTTTCTCCAGATGAAACTGTCAGCTGACTGATAACAGCTGGGAATCACACATGGTACCCATGACGGTTCCAGCTGGTGGCTACATGACTGACCGTTGGCAGTGTAATAAGTCGCTCGTTTTTGCACTGACATAAATAGTGGCTGTGTTGAATAGTTTTCCTCAGTTCATTAGATTTTTTGTGATTAAATAGTGTCTGTGTCTACCGGTTTCATAAGCAGGGTACAAGATCAGCCTCCGCTTCGCTCTGGCAGTCCAGAATGCAGACGAATCACAGAAAAACCTGCTACATAAACGAGAGAGATTAAAGACACTACGGGTATGGTTGTGCAATAAACTACACATTACTAATCAGAGAGAAGGGTTATGGTCTCCAACCGTGAAAGTGACCGTGGTTTCAGCAGGGTGAAGTAATTATGAATCACCAGGCAACAAATCATCCCGGTGCACAACCGGTGCGAGCCATATGCGAGTGGAAATTTCCGTCACTGAATAATGTCTGTCGTAATAGAAGCCAGCATCTTGGGATTGAGAGCTGTGTGGGAATGGAGAGTGGAAGCGACGGCCACCACAGCAATGAGTAGGGTCCACGACACCAGCAGCAACTAAATTGAGGGAAGGGTTCATGGCCATTGAGAGCACAGCAGATAGCAGCGAGTTTGAAGAGGTTGAGGTTTGATTTTTGGGGAGCAGGAAATTAAGAGGGGCGGGGATCCGGACTCTGGATGGACCACAGATTGGCTTTATGTGTGAATAATCTTCGAGATATATGACTACGGTTTGGACTACGCTTGCTGCAATGAACTGTACGTCGGTCAGCTGGATCAAATGGCACACAGCTTTTGAACCGTGGCTTTCAACTCCAGTTATGGGATAAAAACTCTCACTGTGCACGAGCACCCCAGATCAAAAGTACGACTACATAAGTATTCGTAACCAAATAACTTTCTAACTCTGCTGGACCGTCCTCTGCCGTGTTTGGGCCGGCCCACGAATAAACTTCGACATGTGAACAAGCATTAGATTCTATCTGCGCCTTTTGTCCGACGGTGAGTACCAACGGTCAGACTTCCGGGTACTTATTCTCAAGATGATATCATTCTCAACATCAACCTTTACAATTGAATGTCGCGTCCTGCGGAAGGAGACGCGAGGTCGCGAAGCGGTCTAGCAGCCGCTTGTAGAGATTAAAAAGCGCAGTGGAGCTCGACACTGCTCGACTATGGCGACGGAATGTTTGGTAAGCTCCGATGCTGTAACATGTCGATGTAAGGGGCACGCGAAGGCCATTCTGGTACATAGCTATCTGGCAGTTGGGCAGTGTAAAAATCAAGAATGAAAAGGAGATGAACACGGATGAGCACCAGAAGAGGACGAAAGGGGTTCGGTCAAACGGAGAAAACAGCAGACCGACACAAATAATCGCAGGGCATTTCGTTAAAGCATGGTTAATAAGGTGATAACCAAAGGGGTAAGTCCGAATTGGGTGGTAACCAAAGAGCCTCTTCCTTTTTCCAACTCCCTTGAGTATAAGGACGTTCTCCATGCAACATCCACGCCAAATCCACGCTGACTTTAAGTTCCGGAACATGAAGACCAATTGATGGTTGTACTACGCACAAATCCCATGATGTCAGCGCTGCAGCATGGCAGCCACCCATTCGCCGCCAGGTAAATGACGTGGCCATCCATAGCGGACGCCATAGAGCTTTCCGGGCTAGGGCAACTGGGTACTTACTGCTGTAATCGCATCGAACAAGATGCCGACAGCGGATTCAAAGCCCCCGAGCTAGTTCGGTTCCCGTAGCAGCAGAAGCAAGTCACGGCCCCCAGGCTTTCACGATGCTCTCAAGTGTTCTCCTGTTCACTATGGTTCTGGGGCGTGTAGCGCTGGGTGTCGTCGTCGCTGCTCCGACGGTCACGCTCGACGCGGGGGTGTTCACCGGCAAGTTCACATCGTCCAAAACGGAGAGCTTTCTTGGGATCCCATTCGCCCAGCCACCGTGCGTTTTCTCCTTCTACATGGATTCTTTTGCAGCCGATTCGATGAGTGCAGAATCGGTGACCTGCGCTTCCGCCTGCCCGTGGAGATCCCGCCATACAATGGCTCGTATGCGGCTACCAAGTATGGACCTGGTTGCCCTCAGCAGGCGTTCAAGCTACCGCCCTTTACTGGCCAGGCGCAGGAAATCATCGACTACGCCGCAAATATCATCTATGGCGAACTCATCCCATCCAGCGAGGACTGTGAGTCACGCAAAACATCGCCGGTCTAAACGAGAAACTGATCCAGCACAGGCCTTACTATCAACGTCATCAGACCCAAGACCGTGATGAGCACGAAGCTGCCCGTCATAGCAGTAAGTATTGTTCGTCTCCTGTGGGAAGCTTATGTACGTGTTGCAGTGGATATTTCCCGGGGGATTTGAATTCGGCGCATCTTCGAGGTGTGGCCGAGTTTCAATCAATAGCAATATACATTGATGGTCTTTACAGCTCCGACGACACTACGATTGTCGAGCGGTCTATCACAATGAAAGAACCGGTCATATACGTGACGATGAACCACCGAGTCTCCGGTACGTGAGATGGTGTTTTGTAGCGAAGGCGAGGATTTTTTATTGGTTTTTAGCTTTCGGGTTCTTGGCTAGCAAAGAAGTCCGTGCAGCAGGCGTCGGCAATTTGGGTCTCCAAGACCGTATGCCCGGTGCTAGCTCTGCCCTCTTCATCCTCTAACGGATCGGATTGGATCAGAACGCCAGGCTTTTCGGTGGATTCAGAAATATATCGCCGCATTTGGAGGCGATCCGGCGAAAGTGACCATGTGCGCATCTTCTTTTTCCCGTCGTTCCCACAGGCTTGATAAGGTGTGTATATAGTGGGGGTGAATCTTCTGGAGCCATTTCTGCGTCGATGCACATGCTTGCGAACGACGGCGACAACGAGGGGCTGTTCCGCAGTGCGTTCATGAGATCGGGCGCACCTATTCCTGTGGGCTCAGTCGAGAACGGCCAGAAGTGTAAGTTGGATCCGCCTTTTCGTTTCTGCTTTATGATGCTTATGTGACACTGCGGAAGACTACGACGCTATCGTGCAAGCAGTCGGATGCTCCTTTGCCGCGGACACCCTCCAGTGTCTGCGCACGGTCCCGTACGAAGCGCTAAAGGCCGCACAGGACGCGTCACCCGGCATTTTCTCATACCAGGTAATACTTCCCCGCTCATCAAGTACGTTGTTCTTGTTCTCACCGGCAGCTAGTCCTTGGTTCTGGCCTGGATGCCCCGCGCAGACGGCTTATTCCTCACAGACAACCCGCAGCGGCTCATCCAGCAGAGCAAAGTCGCAAACGTGCCGTTTATCACCGGTAGTGTCGACGATGAGGGCACAATCTTCTCGCTGTCGACGCTGAACATCACGTATGTGACCTCAGTCTGTCTGCATCCGCAGACACTCACACCTCGCGGCTGCAGCACAGATGCCGAATTCCTCACTTGGATTGAGACCTACTTTCTGCACAACATGACCACCGCACAGGCAGATACCTTCACCGCGCTGTACTCGAGCGCCAACGCGGCGGGCTCGCCGTTCAATACAAGTAGCTTGGACATGCTGTCGCCGCAATTCAAGCGCATTGCGGCGTTCCAGGCCAGTTTTTCTTTGTGTCCGTTTCTGCATTCGACTGAAGACCGCGGCGCGGGTGTAGGGTGACGGCGTGTTCCAAGCACCGCGTCGGTTCTTCCAGCAGGCACGCTCAGGAAAGCAGAACCAGTGGGCATATCGTGCGTTGGCGTTCTTCTCTAACGTCCTTACGATTTGTCCCTCGACGCTGATGGCGCCGCACCGCAGTGAGCAAACGTCATAAGGACATACCCTTCCTCGGCTCGGTACGCATTCCCTTCCCCGCGTGCCTCCGTTGATTTCGTCGCTTACCCCTGCAGTTCCATACCAGCGACGAGTTTGATGAGAGCGAGCTAACCGACTACCTCATCAACTTTGCGAACGCCCTCGACCCGAACGGCGCGACCGTCCCCGCGTGGCCTGCGTACACGACCGCAGCGCCACGCATGCTAACATTTCTCAATGGCGCCGTGCGGACGACGATTACGAATGACACGTACCGCGCGGCGGGGATGGCGTTCTTGACTAATTTCACGCTGCAGGTCCCCTTGTGATTTCATTCAAGCATAGACATGAGGCATTGCTTGTGGGGGTACTACAGGCGGCGATGGTGCAGGCTGCCTCATCTAGGTGTTATATGGTACTATACCCAACATGATCTAGTTATATATCTGCGGAAAAGCTGTCTTGGAAAGTGTTTCGTTGCTGGATACCGAACGGTAAGGTTGGGCGTGGAGTGCAATAGGCCTTGTAGTGTCCGTATCATGCAAGATGTAGTCTCTCATAGACAGACGCTACAACAGTATGGTGCTCGTGCCTCGCTATTATGCAAGATGCCAGTGGTTTCGAGAGCCAACTCACTAAGACCATGAGCAGGAGACACATAAACGCTACGGCTCGTCTAAGCCATCAGGAAAGTCTATAAATTTATATTAGATTTACTTAAGGAATGGGTAAATTAGGGTTCAAATTTGTTCTGTTTAAACAGGGACTGTGCGGCGGCGCTCTAATAAAACACTGTTTGATCAAAACCCGATGCATCACCGTGACTATGTACCTTTGACTATGTTTTTCCGAAGAATTGTACTTATTATCATCGAGTCATTTGGCAAGTAATAAATCTCTTCCATAATCTAATAACCCAGATTTACAAACAAATGGTCAGCTCAAGTGTCCGATCAGCTTTTGATAAGAGGCGAGGGCTGATTTTTCTTCGACGGCACCTTTGACCTCGATTCCGGAAATAGACAGAAGCAGGCCATGGGCCCATACACGAGGGCATGCATCCTGAGAGTCAGCTGAGATGCTTTGAGAAATGATGATCACATGCCGGCACAACACCATCAGGAAATTTGTACACAGCTGATCAGCGCTCGTGATGATCCGCCATCCGATGCCATCATGACCAGGACGGTGACAGCTGGCAATGCCGTTGATGAGCGCTGGCATGGCGCTCATCGACCAGGGTCTAATTCGTCAGAGCTGGCAGCGCTGGCGACATTCGTCAGTCCTGGTGGCGTCTCATGAGGATGGTGAGCCATGGTGAGCTCGGGTCCAACCACCAAAATACTGTTCTGAATCCCATCCTCCTCAAATACTACTTGAGCTTATTCAAGAACATGCAGAGAGACAAAAAAAACGGATATATTGAAGGAACTACATAATAACAAGAGCAGATTGATCCGCACCTGCACCACCCCGTTGGCGGCGAGAATAGGCATCGACAGACGACGGGTTCGCAACAGCACAAGCCTCCAAGCCACGTGGATGGCGGCGTCATCTGCCCTATGGTGCACCGCCGGACAGTGTGGACATGCCGGCGAAGGTATTGAAAATTGTTTGATGGGGAACAGCGCACTGCAGGGACTTGACCAGACAATCTTGAATAGGCAACAGACTTTGAGGGGCTTGCGACTTGGAGGAGACCTGGAGAATTGCGCTGAAGCCCGTATTTGTAAAGTAACCAAGCCCACGTTGGAACGGCTTGAGAAACGGTTTGAGGACTTGAGAGAACTGGCGTATGTCTTCATGACTTGACGTTGATGCAATTGGGGCCTCAGCATGATGGAAGGCTGCTGGATATAGGTCTGACAGGAATTGAGGGCTTGGGGGATGGCAACATGGGAACCTTTGGGGAGAGCAGCGGCGGGTAAGAGAAGGGAGATGTCGCTGGGGATTATTACTCGTATCTTAAGCAGATCCCCTGAATCACATTGTACCTATTTGTCTGTTCCTAATTCACCCTACTTTTCTCATTACTCGTATCTTAAGCATTACTCGTATCTTAAGCAGATCCCCTGAATCACATTGTACCTATTTGTCTGTTCCTAATTCACCCTACTTTTCTCACCAGCTCCACACATCGCCCATATTGGCGGTTCAATTTCCTGTTGCTTTCCGAGTCCCTCCGACGCATCAAAGGTTCCTGGGCGTCGATTTGATCCTGACCTTCACAATCATTGTACCTATTTGTCTGTTCCTAATTCACCCTACTTTTCTCAGCAGCTCCACCCATCGCCCATATTGGCGGTTCAATTTCCTGTTGCTTTCCGAGTCCCTCCGACGCATCAAAGGTTCCTGGGCGTCAATTGATTCCTGGCCTTCACGATCATCCGTTCAACATCCGCTCAAAAGGAAGAGTCTCCTTCGACCCCTTTCTTTCATTCTCACCGCCATCATCTCCCCCCGTATCGCTTGGCTCTTTTCCATCGTCCGTCCTTTTATTCCGAATTGTTCTCAGCTTCCTCTCTAACTAATATCAGCAGCTCCTAGCCCGTAAGAAGCCCACGAGCAGCCCGCGTTTTCATCGAAATACTCGATGGAGCAGTGAGTGTATGATGTATGTTCTCTATCTCCGTGCCCTTGGTTTCCGAACCGCTCAAGGTACTATGCATTGCGCAATGGGGTGTTTTCTGCATTTTTCTTTTACTCATTTTACTCGTTTTCTTTGCCGCCCAGGTCGCACTTAGATTCATGCATGGCGAAGGAATCCAGGCTCGAAACATGTAAGTGGGCAGGTGGAATCATCGGGGATGATTTAATGATATCATGCAGTGTCCTTAGTTTCGTGGGCGGCCGTAGGTTCTGGCCCCGTTTACTTCTTTGGAAGGCATCAACTGATGTTACATTTATCCAAGTACGTGTCCGTTGTTCGGGCTTCGGGTTAATTCAGCGGTGAGCGTTGAACTTTTTGAACTGTATTGATGATTTAATGACCTCGCGTTCATCCCAGTATTGTCTGATGCTCTCCTTCGGATTAAATCGGGGATTGGTGAGTATCGAAACTTTATGGACTGCGTTCTTATTTACTGACGTTACGCTCATTGTACTATCATTCATTATTCCCGCTCGGGTTCAATCGGCTAACAAGGATCGCCGAATCCGGATAAATCTGTATTTACCTCCTTTTCGTCACAGGCTAGATCTAACTGTGAGTTGCATTATTTTTCGGACTACGCCTCGAGTCCCTGTAACGACAGTCACATCCCGACAAGAGCGATGCAGGCGATCAAGTCGCGCCGCGCCTTCAGCGCACTTGCACAAGGATAACAAGGAGGGTCCCTGTCCCCTTCTCTTCCCTGCCCGCCCCATCTCTTTCTTCAGTCTGCAGCCCAGATGGCCCGAGAAGGTAAGCAATCATGCTCTTTCGATCCTATAATGCTCCTCCACTCACTTTCTAGCGTCCTTTCTGGTCTCCTCTTAAATTCCGGTGAGTCATTTCGTTGATGCTATCCAATTACTCACGTCAATGGTATATGTTCACAGTCTGTCACCGATCCTTATTTCCTCCAACCCACGCCTCTTTTTTTTCCTTGACCTAGAGCTTTGTGACCCTGGAAGGTCAATTTCGCGCACTCCTGCGAGGCGGCCGTTGCGTCGGCGGCACCGCTGATATGCTTACATTCGATTTTTGCAGTCTCACGAGCGAGGCGGGCCACCGTGATGAGTTCCTTCTTGATGTTGTACTTTTTCATGACCACCGACTCCGCCTCACAAGCCTTGAGGTATCGGCAGAGCCCTCCCTCCTTAGCTTCGATCACAAGTTCAACGCCAAGATATGTCGCGCCCTCGGGAGTCAGCAAACGCGACAAGGGTGCGCTTTTGGTAAGTTGGTTTCGATGATGGACGGGTCCTTACCACTACTGACGTTCTACCCAACTCAGCTCGGTCCCACAACCGTTCTATGCGCTCGAAGTGCATCCCAGACGTGTCTAAGAACCCCCACCATCTCGATCGAAGTTGAGGCGCGTTACTTCTTATGTTTTGCTCTACTAAACCCTCCTGACCTATTCTTCATAGTCTCGCCGTATTCAATCATGTACGTCGAACCCATCCCACTTTGCTCAGCTCATTTTGAATGCTCCACGAGCGAGGTCAGTATTTGATTGCCCCTGTGGTCGCGCCTAAAGCTAACATACAAGCGAGTTAATAGTGCTGTGGCTTTCCTCCCTCTATTCAGCTGCCATCCTATGCGAGGTTGGCCACTATTCGTCGGGGAAGAAATTTATACCCTGCATTTGTTCCGTACTTATGTTTGCTGGTCAACAGCCTGAGATACCAACTGGAGAAATGGAAGGGTCGTGAAGTAGACTGTAAATTGATATTGCACGGGTCGTCGTATGTACTGGATATTTTGCGTGAATGAATGAATTTTTCGAGTATACTTTTGCTGTACCGGCAAACGATGAGATATCAGCTGTATACCCCAAAACCATTCATTCTTTTGTACATTAAGGCCGGTTGGTTGCCTTTCCACCCACCGCGTTCGTCACTTACGCCGGAGCGAAGCGACGGCATATCTTGTGGTGGTTAAGAGGAAGATGCGATCAACTTGCATCAAATCATCAACAAGGATGACAAGGTGCGCACGGACCGCCCACGTGCTGATGGGTTTCGCGTCCTCAGTCGCGTTTGGTCGCGTCTGGTCGCGTCTGGGCTTTTACCTTGCGTCCAGCACTACTAGTAGTTGGACGTCTTTATGGTCGGTCGACGTTCTCCCCAATCGGTACCTACAGTACTTACATCAAACGCAACACGGTATCAATGTAACAGGATCTACATGGAGTGATGTTACTGCATGCAAGAAAAAAAATTGGAAGGAACACAGGCGACCGAGTCCACGGAATAAACCAGGATATTTACTTGCCCCACAAAACTGGACTCAGAATCCAGCCAATTGTGAAGTTCATCAGAATACAGAATATCCACCATGGGCAACCATGGCCCATGAGTAAGTGTGAGATTCAAATGAGCATGTAGAGTGCTGGTGCTCTTTTTGTGAGCTGGCATTTTGCTCACGAGCGCTGGCGAGACCTCATATGCACCCATCAGATCTGGCGGGGATCATCGGCGCCACCCGCTTATATCGGCTCCGTGCAGATTTCCTGATGACCGGCATCTTGACCTCCTTCTCGCTGGCATCGGCGTCATTGGCACAATCGTTGTGCTCGGCGCACGCATTACCAGTCACAGCGGCGTGGTGGGCAGAGGCTGCGGCGGGTGCGCCCAAGCACGCGCCGCGGTTCGATATCTGGTGTGTATGCCTGATCTTTCCTTCCTTATCCGTACTTATACTGAGTCCCTGACGGTATTGCAGCCCGAACTGTACGCCCTGCACGCTGAAGGGACGCTTATCTCTTTGGGCCGCATAGAAGGGCACAAACTGCACGAATGTCCGCAACCCACCATATGCGTCGCATGCGGCGTCGAGCGCCGCCAGCGCCGCGACCTCGACCGCCCAATCCCGACCCTCCTTGAGTCTCTTCATCTCCCTTCTTGATTCCCCACGCGCTTCATTTCTACCTCTACATTCACTTCCCTCGATCGCTTTCCGCTAGGGCTCTTTGCTTTCATCTATTCTACTCCATTCTTCCGTATCCTTCCTCTCTTCTCATCTCTTCCCTACGTGCTCACTAGCCCTCCCCCTCCCTTCTCCACACAGGGCCACCTCCGCACCGACCGCCCCACCGTGCCCCCGCGCCCCGCGCGGCCCCAAAACCGCTACCGCCCCGGGCACGCCAGGTGCGCGTTCCGGTTCCCTCGCGCGGACACGGGCGTCGGACGACAAGTCGGATTCACATCACATCCAAGAAAATACTGCTCATCGGTATCACGCTCGACCTCAACTGTGACATAACCTGTTATCATGTGTTCTGAAGCTTGGATCTTGGATCCTGGAGCATTTTTCCGGGACCGCTGCCCTTTCATATCTGTCTTCCGCGCATCGCTTGTGTCTTCTGTGCGTAGGCGCATACCGTTTTCATCTCCGCGCGCCCCACGGGTGCTTTTTTTTTTTTTTTTTTTTTTTTGGTGTACATGCAGTCCTCTCCCCGCGTTTCCGCCCACCTTCTGTTTAGCTTCGGTTACTTTTCATCTCTGCGCCGTTGTGTGCGTGCTCGCGCTTGTGCGCGTTCGTTTGTGTCCGCTCTGGCGTGCTTGTGCACCGCACCCTCTGCACCGCGCATACCGCGAATTTACCCCCACGTCCATCATGTTTCCATTTAACGCTGCGGGTTTCCATTCGACACGGGGGATCGTTCGCTTGCCTTGCTGTACTAGGCAAGCCGCTTCAAACCCAGTGGCGTACAGACTCGGTGGCAGCTGGGCCGCATCCACCAAGCTTATCATACTGGCCGGTGGAAGATCGAATCAGGTCAGAGTTATCACCCAGAGACTACAATTTTTTTTTTCTTCTTCGTTATCTCTTTCCCTTCCGTGTTCTTTCTGTTTTTATGCCTTGCCCTTCGATGTGCGTGCTGTCTCTTCGATGCACTGGATTCTCTCGATCACGTCTGGGGGCATTCTTGCGCAGACTCGCCCATATCCTGTATTCTACTTCAAACCCAGTGGCATACAGACTCGGTGGCGGGTGGGCTGTATCCACAAAGCTTATCAAGTACTTATACTCGGCGGTGGAAGATCACCTGTTCGAATCAGGTCCGAGTCATGGTTTCTGGACGCGGATTTTTCTTTTCTTTTCTTTTGGTAATTATAATCTCTTTCCTCCTATGCGCTACTCGTGCTTGCTTCAGGATCCAATCCCGTCAGCGCTCCTGCGGTCCCAACAAATTCGGCCCTCGTCTTTCTTTGAGGAATAGAACCTCTGTGTACCTGATCCATTTACATAAGGCACATTCAGGCTCGAGAATGACTCGGTGGCGGATGGTCCGCATCCACAACGCTTACTTGATAAATGTCTGAACTTACGGTGGAAGTCGCCTGTTCGAACCGGGCCCGAGTCCGGCATATCCTATCCAGTTTTTTTTTTTTTTTTCGGCTCCCATTCCCAAGTCTTGTCGCTTCCCTGTCTGCAACTTAGATCTTCGCAGTTGCATATGCGCCGGAATACGAAATCAGGCGGCAAGGCACGCATATGCTAAACTTATGTCTCCTAGGTCCATTGTGACTCACTCCGCTCTTTAACGCCGGCTCGCCTCTACATACATATTTGAGATTCAAATTAAGACGGACTCGGTTGAGGTGGACCGCATCTAGTGAATCGTTACCGAACTCTCTCTGGGCCGAGTCCTCGACCGCAGGCGATACCGCATCCTAGGCGATTTTTTTTATTGTTTCGCCTCGAGTAGACCGCATCCACCAATATCACACAGATACTGAGTGGTTGAGTGGGAGATCCCTCTTCGAATCAGGCCCGAATAATACGAGTACATAACCAGTTTAGTGCCTTGTTTTTTCTCTTAGTTTTTGGGTCTGAATCATCTGAACCAACCTTTGTCTCATCTCCGAATCAAAAGGGAATGTGTACGTGCTCTTTTCATATGTGACCCACAGCATGTGCAGGCTTCAAGACAATTAGATAGATTGTGCAAAAGCCGCATGCGGCACCATGTGGCTTTCGTTTCCTGCCCATGATGCATCAAACTGTTGCAGACAGTGCCTCGAAAGCTGCTGGCATTGATTCCTGCATCAGGTGGCAGGAGGAAGTGTGGAAAATGGCATATTTTGGCAGCATCACATCCATAGCTGCACAGCAGCTGTAGAGAAGCCAAATAATGATGTTGGAATGATGCCAGGTAAGCTAGGTAAATGGTCCAGTGTGCGGCATAGAACCTAATCTACCTATGTTTCATCGGAATGACCATGGATCCACTCATAAATCCCTGGGTTTATCATGTGGCTTTGCAAAATGCGCAAAAGCCGCATGCGGCTCTGTGCGGCTTTGCAAAACCTGTCTATTTATTCAACTCATGTTGAAGTTGGATGACAACTCGGTGGCGGGAGGTCTCTCCAATCGAACTCCAACAGCAAGCGCAAAAAACCATAGGCAGTCAAGCTTTATTTTCCTACTGCTTTGCTTCAGATTCTCAACTGAATAATCATCGTTCACTCACAGGCTCATTTCATTTAATGCTGCTCCACATTTTCAGCCAATCATAACGCTTGAAACCTGAAAATTCAAGACTGCGTTGCTTCTCATTCATTCGCCAGTCTTGTAGCTTTTTGCGGCGGGAACTATGTAGATGTTTTTTACCTCCTCCTCCACATGTCACATCAAGTGACACACAACATGATAATCCCTTCGAATCAATCCGCTCTGTTGTGACTACAATCCATTTCCAATCATTCTTCAACTCAGGATGAATGGGCATATTGTCGCACTATCCCTCCACGATATTAGACCACAATTTCTCATAAGAAGCCCAGTTCTCCTTCATCCTCTGCACTGAGTTACTGTGCTGTAGAAAGTGGGTGCATTTACTCCACAATAGTGTCGCTCTCATTGGTGTCACGGTATCCTGTTCCTACATACTAGTGGAATACACAAAATCAAGCCTCCTCCACCAGAATACCTGTGAAAGATTGTGAGCTCAGTCATGAGCAAAAGAGGCAGACCAACGAAGTTTATTGCTCGTGATAGTGTCCGCCAACATCGATGCTCTTTTACATTCCACCTCTTCCACTTGTCCCAAAGGGAAATGGTCCGGTAGTCTCGCGATAGCACTCTCCACTTGAGTTCGCATGGGAGACAAGATGTAGGCATGAAATGCCAATGTGAAGCTAGAGGTGAAGGTGTCCCTTTGGGCAAACCCTTGACTAAAGGTTTGCTCGGTGCAAATGCAAACCGCTGGAGAGGTCAATAGCGCAATCGTTATGTCGGGTGATTTGGCATACCAGCGATGAGTGCATTCGCTCCATTGTGGGTACGGAAATTTTCTGTCTGAAAGTATGATGTGATCGGATAGCAGGAATATGGTGTGTCACCGACCATGTGGGAATAATTTCGATTCAAGATGTCCGTGACAGCCGCGACATTTTTAGTCTGTAAAACTCAAGCTCGGTGGCCGACACGATGGAAGAGGCTCACAAACTGCAAGTGAAACAGGATCAGAAATCAGTTTAAATGTGACAAGCGGGTACTCACGGTCTGCAGGAGGGCGCGGCGCAGGCAGCATTGTCAGCAGGGTTCGGTGCGTAGTGATGTGGGACTCACGCGCTGCAAGAGGGCGTGACGAGAGCAGCGCCGTCAGCGAGGTTCGGTGTGGGCCGATGCGAGACTCACGGCCTGCAGGAGGGCGCGACAGGAGCAGCGTCGTAGCGGGATCTGGTGCGCAGCGATGTGAGACTCACGTGCTGCAGGAGGGCGTGACGAGAGCAGCATTGTCAGCGGGGTTCGGTGCGCGGCGATACGCGACTCACAGCCTGCAGGAAAGCGCGACGGGAGCAGCGTCGTCAGCGGGGCTTGGTGTGTGGCGATGCGGGACTCACGATCTGCAGGAGGGCGCAGAGCAGGCAGCGTCGTCAGAGGGGTTCGGT
Organism: Mycena capillaripes; assembly: GCA_029204075.1. NCBI lineage: Eukaryota > Fungi > Basidiomycota > Agaricomycetes > Agaricales > Mycenaceae > Mycena > Mycena capillaripes. The sequence goes on from JARHKZ010000027.1 coordinate 869,246, forward strand.
GAGCGGCGATGTGGAACTCACGCGCTGCAGGAGGTCGCGACGAGAGGAGCGTAGTCAGCGGGGTTCGGTGCGCAACGATGTGGGACTTACGATCTGCAGGAAGGCGCGACAGGAGCAGCATCGTCAGCAGGGCTCGGTGCGCGGCGATGCGGGACTCACGAGCTGCAGGAAGGAGCGGCGTAGGCAGCGTTGTCAGAGGGGTTCGGTGCGCGGCGATGTGGAACTCACGGGCTGCAGGAGGTCGCGACAGGAGCAGCGTCGTCAGAGGGGTTCAGTGCGCGGCGATGCGGGACTCACGGACTGCAGGAGGTCGCGACGGAAGCAGCGTCGTCAGCGGGGTTTGGTGCCCGGCGATGGGGGACTCACGAGCTGCAGGAAGGCGCGACAGGAGCAGCATCGTCAGCGGGCTCGGTGCGCGGCAATGCGGGACTTACAGTCTGCAGGAGGGCGTGACGAGAGCAGCACCGTCAGCGAGGTTTGGTGCGGGCCGATGCGAGACTCACGGCCTGCAGGAGGGCGCGACAGGAGCAGCGTCGTTAGCAGGATCTGGTGCGCAGCGATGTGAGACTCACGATCTGCAGGAAAGCGCGACGGGAGCAGTGTCGTCAGCGGGGTTCGGTGCGCGGCGATGCAGGACTCACGGTCTGTAGGAAGGCGCGGCGCAGACAGTGTCGTCAGCGGGGCTCGGTGCCCGGCGATGCAGGACTCACGGTCTGTAGGAAGGCGCGGCGCAGGCAGCGTCGTCAGCGGGGTTCGGTGCGCAGCGATGCGGGACTCACGATCTGCATGAAGGCGTGGCGCAGACAATGTCGTCAGCGGGGTTTGATGCGCGGCGATGCGGGACTCACGCTCTGCAGGAAAGCGCGACGGGAGCAGCATCGTCAGCGGGGTTTGGTGCGCGGCGATGCGGGACTCACGGCCTACGGGAGGGCGCGACGGGAGCAGCGTCTTCAGAGGGGCTCGTTGCGCAGCGATGCGGAACTCACGGCCTACGGGGGGGCGCGACGGGAGCAGCGTCGTCAGAGGGGTTTGGTGTGCGGCGATGCGAGACTCACGGGCTGCAGGAGGGCGCCCAGGCAGCGTCGTCAGCGGGGTTCGATGCGCGGCAATACGGGACTCACGGTCTGTAGGAAGGCGCGGCGCAGGCAGCGTCGTCAGCGGGGTTCGGTGCCCGGCGATGGGGGACTCACGAGCTGCAGGAAGGCGCGACAGGAGCAGCATCGTCAGCGGGCTCGGTGCGCGGCAATGCGGGACTTACAATCTGCAGGAGGGCGTGACGAGAGCAGCGTCATCGTCAGTGGGGTTCCGTGCACGGCGATGTGGGACTCACCTCCTGAGGGAGAATGCAAGAATGCCCAATCAACATTATTTGGCTGTTCTAAACTTTACGTACTTCCTACGGTGATCGTTGAGGCTGGTGTTCCCACCGGTATGCAAGAAATCCCTCACATACTGTTGAGATATCGTCAGTGTTAGAGGCATGATTACATAGACCTGGATACTCACAATCTGTCCAGTCAAGTCACGTCAAGTTCAATATTCATCTGATCCCACAACTCACGATGTCATTCTACACAGGATGTCAGCTACGTTCAGCCAACATTGAAGGGACACCCACGAGCTGAATACTATTAAGATCCCCCGTCAACATGTAACTGAAAGCTCACCCAGACATGCGGAAACCATGCCAGAGTTTCGCGCACAATGTCTAACCCTCAATCATTGATTAATTATTAAATTGACTGTCCTGGGAACTCACCCTCGAGGCTCCGGTAATCATTGTTGAGGGTCCTGTTTCAGCCGCTGTGAGCCATACTCTATACAGCCCAGTTCCACGTACTCCTCCACTGCATAGCGTATGCACAGGTCAACATTATTCTGCTGGACAGAAACAAACAACAGCCTGAGGACGTCGTTAGTAACTGCACCGGCTGTTTTCGTGATCAATATTTCGCAATCGCCGTTTTCATGCATATCTGGTGTGAATCGATCAGCTCAATGACTCAACCAAAATGAAGTCCACATTTACCCATCACCTGCACGTAATCAGCTGGAGGATATCCCATCAACTTGAGTGGGTCTACGAAGCGCTTGTCCAGCATTTCCTGAGCCCTTTGGTCCACAAGCGCTGCAACCGGGTCCTCGTCTTCGTCGAGAAGCTCTTGGAATGCGTCGCTGACAACAGCGTCGCATTTCGTCAAGATTGTGAGGACAGGGACTGAGACACTTCGTCTGTATTCGGCCAAGTAGAGCGAGGACTCACCTTTCCCGGTTACATCAGTGCCGAAGAAGTCTTCGTCGGCCTCTAGTAGCGGCCTGTTCGTGTCTGTCGCGAGACAATACCTGTCGAAGATGGGGAAATGCGTATAAAAATAATCGGACACGGTGTACACACCAAATGGCATGTAGCTGTTCCGACAGATTGTTGCCACCTGCGCGCTTGGAAATAAAAGATTTGACTTTCTCCGTCTCCTCGATCGAGCCACTTTCAAATCCACGCGAATCGTGAAAGATATATTGAGGGTTGCTCTTGAAAATGAGCTGGTTGTTGATGTCGTGCAATCCGCGCTGCAATTCATGAGATGGCGAATGCGACTGCAAGATAAGAACCCCAACACTAATCGACCCATCGACAACCCCGGCATCGATCTGGACGCGATGAAAACTGTGCGAGTGAGAAGACAGCGAGACGCACCCTATCCCCCTCTGTATCGAAGATTTCCGGATCCTCTATGGAATCGCACACTTTCTTCAGGAGTGTCGTCTTCCCTGCGTTCGCTCTGCCTATGACGAGCACTCGAAAGTGCGAGCATTTGCTGCGAAGATCGATGGTGTCGTTGTCCATGCTGATGCTGATGCTAGAGGTGGGAAGGAAGCCGCGAATGTCACAGGCACGTCATTCTTAAAGGCCGACTTAACGACATAACGTGACCTCAGGGAACGACCGCATTTCCTCCACCCAGGACTGCTTCACACTGCTCGCTCGCCTCAGCCCACCACCCCTGCTTGTCTTACAGTGCTCATCGGATCATGCCATCGGAACCGCTTGTCCCAGAAACCGAACGGATTCTAAGAGACTGTCCACAGTACGACTCTCATCCCTCACGTTGACTGCTTGAGCTCAGATTGCCATAGATTCCGCGTCTTGGTAGTCGGCAAGGTCAGAAAATCAGCATATACGGGAAATAACTAATCCCTGCCCAGTCTGGAGCGGGGAAATCGTCGCTCATAAGCCACACCTTTGGCGTCGATCTGAAAGTACGTCGAATCACTGCATTACTTCCATAGCATGACCTTTCTCCACAGTCCGTGTCAACTGACCAACGCGGAGAGTGCAACATATATACGGAAATTCATTCTCCGCAGAACTCACGATTCGTCTTGCACGATTCCATGGGATTCGAGCCCGGCAACGTGAAAAAACTTCAAGATGTTAAAAGCTTTATCATTGAACGCAGTGGAGTCCATACTCCACTAAGGGAACGGGTCCATGCTATCTGGTACATCCTTCGTGCATTCCACTTTCGTCTGGTAACTAGTACCTCAGGCTGTGTATCCAGGTTCCTTACGCCGGTGGTCGAGCTTTAGAGACCGGTGATGAAGAGATCGTGGAGCACGCATTGACACATAAAGGTAACCAGATTTTTGAAACCACTTTCTCGCTGAATATCTTGGAGTTCCCGTGGTTGTCGTCTTTACTCAACACGACAGGTTGTTATCGATGATCAACAGCAAACTCCCCGAACCGGGCAGGAAACCCGAGGAGATATTCAACCTTTGCGCGGAGAAGGCTAAGCCTATTTTCGAGGAGTGTTGCGTGGCACCTCTCGCCCAACTCAGCACCCAACTGAACGTCAAGCTTCGTTGGGTGCACACATCTGGTGCCTTTTTGTTTTGATTGTAGCAATGGCGATGGGTTGACACCTCCCTTCCCAGGGTTGTCTGTAAAGCGACCAAATCCAGACAGAGAGGCATTGTACGAGCTCGTCAACACCACATGCGACCTTGTCCAAAAAGACATCGGGTTGGATGCATCGATCGTATATGCTATGGCACAACGTGCCAGTGCCGAATTAAAAATCAATACTTGTGTCGAGTATGGACCTTCCTCCCTTATTCTACGACGCTTATACTTTAGAACAGAGTCGGCATGAAACGTCTTTTTGTCGTCTAATTCTTGAATTCGGCTTTGCTAACAATGGTATTCCCAGGATACTGGGCTGGGCTCGCTTCAAGCGCCCATTTCCCAGGGTCAACACTTCAGAAATGCCTGGAGACGGTTCACAAGGAGATGACTGAAAGTTGGAACTTTTACGATCCAGAAGATGTGCGTCGTGGAATGTCTATACTTGCCTCGATTCTCATTTACCGCAGCATCTTATCAAGCCTTCATTCATGGACAAGATCAAAGTACTCGCACAGCTGGCGACACCAGATGAAGCAGAGGCGAAGTCGTGGTTCAACAAGTGCGATTTATGAAAGCCGTCGATGTAAATTATGAGCTAATCGCCTCAAAGTGAGGATCGTGAAGCTGCTCAGACCTGGATTGGTCTAGCCGGAGCATCTATCGCAGCAAGCGCAGCTCCCGTCATTGGAGCCTTGGGCGTAACCGCTTGGTTCGTGAAATTCGTCGCAGATTTGTATCACAACACGTATGTTTCTTGGTTCCCTTCTTCACGGATTTTGACCCCGACCATTACACAGGCCAGAAACGCTCCGATGCTTCATGGCCTACCTTATAGATCTGACGCTGGTCCTGCACGAACTCTTCTACGTCCTCCCCATTGCATCACCGCGCACTGTGACCGAAGGCAACATTGCTCAGGCATTCGAGAGGTACAGTAACTCGGATTTGGGTCGGGTCCACTCCGAGGTTCGTCGATACGTGAGCGCCGGGGATTGGAAACAAGCGGCAGCCGAGAAAAAGATGAAAGATCTCATATTATACTATTCCTCCTCTGAGCATCGTGCGCGCCGCGCTGCGTCTTGAAGGCGTTACTCCGCTGTTTCCGTTCAAAACATGTATGTAGGGCAATGTGTGCTGGATATCTTGTATAATTAAACAGCCATCTCTCGGTCTTCCGCAGTACGAATTTATCATTCGCTTTTTTGAGTTCAATACCCAGAGCAGAGCACAGAATTCAAAATTAATGGATTTGTCCCGTGTGCGGTGCCGAAGGGTTCGGCAGACGACATACCATCGGCCCAAACAATGCACTGACGTAGGATCATGCCGAGCGCTGAGCCATGCTGAGGGCAACCAAATAAAACCTTGTTGTGCCTTGTAGTTCAAAAGGCATGCCAGGCGATGCTCTTTTATGCTATTTACCTCAATTCAATTGTATGCTCGTGGCGGGTCCGTCATATTCCAGGTGCGCAAAAAGCTCCCGAGATCCCAGAAATTGATTTCACTGTTTTCGATTTTGCTTTGGCTGTCCCGCGACTCTTCAAAAATACATCCAAGACAGGATAAGTGCTTTATTTAGACCGCCAGAATGCCACGAATATGGTGGACCGCATTCACAGCATTTGTCTGATTTTGGTTGGAATTTCCTGCGGCCTGTTCGACTCAGGACTGAGTTCGTGCCGGGTATTGAATATTGATTCATCTTCTTTCCGCACGTTCACTGCAGTTGTTTTGGTCGGTTGACTGTCTGCGTCTCTTCAGCTACTAGTACACCTCTTGGCGTCTCCATTCTCGATAATGTCCACAAAGCTTTCCATTTCGAGCTGCTTTTTTCATGACGCAGGTTGCAACCGGATACAGACTCGGTAGCAGGTGGGCTCCATCTACAAAACCTTATGGTAAAAGGAGAATTGCAATGTGCTGTGGAAGATTACCCGTTCTAATCAGGTCCGACTCATTCACATAGTCCCCGATGTTTTCTTTTTCACTCAGCTTGCTTTGCAGGCACCTCAGCGTAGCAAACACTGCGTTGAGACCCCCGCAGTCAATGGGTGTGACTACAGAGGTAGTCACATGGATATTGGACTACATGCTACTACACTGCCCACCCCTTGGCCTACCTGTGACTACGTCTGACTACCTGTGACTATGGACGTAGTCACAGGTTGGCTTTGACTAGTTGGCATTATAGTGCTCGAATTTTATGTAAATAGTTGCTGTTGAGTTCCCACAAGTCGCTAACAACGCTTGGTTCGGCAGGCCTTCCACAAATTTCGGCATCGGCACAACGGTCTGCAATCAGATGATCCGATGTGATATGCCACATGCACGTTCATCACTGCCGCAAGCACCACTTGAGCACCACCGCTCACCAGAGAACTGGAGACAAAGAGGTTTTGGGAGTGCATTAATGAGAAATGAGGGGCAAAAGTGTACCCAATGTTGGACAAGCTGTGCCTACGCAGGGTAGGAAGACGTAGGACAAAGTAGGCCAACGTAATCAGACGTAGGCACAGCCTGACTACATGCCATAAGCCGAGCTCCGTGAACGTAGTCAAACCCTTTGACTCACACCAATGATTGCCAAGTTTCGGCTCGCCGGAAGTGCAACTCGAAACTTAGAGTATTGGATTAAAATTCAGATGAGCTGAAATTAAAGCTGTTTACTAGACTGCTACTAACTGAATGAGCTTTAGTTTCAGCTCAACCCAAACCTGATGTGATATTTTAGAGTTCAGTTTGCACATCAAGCCCACCGAAACTTGGCAAGCATGCCCATATCTGCTGGAACAAAGGGTAGACAAAGCGAGAACAAAGGACATAGTACACACATGGTCATGCTTACCAAATTTCAGTAGGCCGGAGGTGCTAATTGAAAGCTGAAATATCAGAATGAATCTCAGTCAGACTGAAAACAGAGCTGATTCTGGGTCTGAAACTAATGGACTCAGCTCCTCTTTCGGTCGGACTGAAATTTAATCCGATACTTAAGATTTCGTTTGGTACTTCCGGTCCACCGGAACTTGGGATTCATCGGTGTGACTACGATGTCTGATTACGGCTGTAGTCAGACGTAAGTCCGACGTAGTCCAAGCTCCGTGAACGTAGTCATACTCTGACTACGGGGGGTCTCAACGCGGTGAAAGAGCAGTGGTCTGCCACTAGGTTTTGTTTCTGCCTTCTTTCGTTTTTATTGTTCGCTCCACTTTCAAGATTATACATACCTACAACTCATTTTATAGACTGTTCACAATCCCACCGGCTAACCTCGACCGCCTTGGGGACGACTGTTTTTTTATTATTTCCATATTGCCCCCTGCAGTTGCAGTCAGCCCACACCATTTCTAAAAAAATTGCAACTCCGACCTTTGAACTGGATAGTTTTCTGTACAGTAAGCCCCAAATCAGTCATAAGCTCATTCATTCAATGTCGAACGTTGTCGGGTTCAGGGGGGGGCGCACCGATGTTCCGCAATTTGCAAGGCTTATTTGAATTTGCTGCTGGTGAGGAGGGTTTGCATGGTGCGCATCTGTAGTTCATTATCGTCCAAAGATGCTTGCTGCATTTCACTACATTTTGATGGCTCCTCGGCCGAGGGGGCTCGACCGGGTTGGTCGAGGGGTAGTTGGCCGAGGTTGGCCGAGGTTGTCTCGGCCATGTTGGGCGAGCCCCGATCTCTGCCCCAGCGCCTCCAGCATCCTGGCGCCTCCTGGTGCACCTAAGCGGCACCTTCCCACAGCCCACGTGAGTGTGGGAGACTGTAGGAGTCAATTTTAGTTTGCCAATGGGCTGTGTGTGTAACTGATGCGCGTGGCATGGCCAAATCAGGCCATAAATCCGAGACACCTCTGTTGGACTGGGAAGAAAAAGAGTTTGAGGGAATTTGGAGGGAATACCTAGAATGTTGGGGCTCTAAATATCAATAGATGATACTCATGAACCCTTGCAGAAGTGGATTGGATGATGCTACTTTACAAACAGTGAGGGTCGCTTTCAGTGTTATGTCCCAATTTGGAGGGCCCTTCACATGTCTATGTGCCGGATCAGTACATAGATCGCTCTTTAGTAACAATTGATGAGGAGTGGCTTGGGAGCGGCTTGAAATTGAGGTCGACCAACCCTTGACCAACCTCAACCAACTAGGCCGAGGAACCCTTAAAATGTAGTGTTTTGCCTGGTAGGATGTGAGCGGACAAGTCATAAGTCAGGTCGCAGAGGCAGCTGGTGTGAAGCCAGGAAAGAAGACGGGAATGGAGAATAGGAGGATGAGGACGGGACGGGGACAGGGACGAGTGGGAGGAGAATGAGGACGGGTATGACAGTGATGAGATAGATAAGGGGAGTCAGGACAATGGGAACACGGGAGCTTTGCATGCCAACCGTAGAATATCAGGGACATGACGGTGGGCGGTGGAGATAATGACGACATTCCAGGTCTGAACGGGAATTGATCAGAGGCGGCGGGAAGGCGGGGATCGAGAAAGAGATTGCACGTGCGTACCTTCACGTGCTGCTCTTTGCCTGTTCTGCATCGACTCCATGCCAGTCATGTTGCCAAACTGCGCGAGGCCGGTGTGCTACGCGCGAGGGCGGAAAGAAACTCGAGAAAGGATGTACAGCTTCTTTGGACCCTGTTGGCCGTTGGTATAGCTTGGGCCAGTTTTCGAGTGGGTTCCTCAGAATCCCCCCGCTTCTTTACTCTTTACCACCACTACCACCCGTATCCAATGTATACACGACGTCTGCACCTAGGTTAGCCTTGTTTACCCCGTTTTGCTGCTCGTATGCGCGCCGTTGTCTGTGCTCGTCGTTGCCCCAGTCCATCACGCTATTTGCATGCCCTTTCAAGTTCCAGTTCCCATGCTGTTCTTTTTCCTCCGTGTATTGCGTTCATTCCACTCATTTTTACCCTTCCCCGTCCTTCTCCCCGCTAAATATTGCCTGGCTCTATAGGATTTGGGAGCGAGGCTGTATATGGGTGGGATGATGTCAGTGAGGGTTAAATTTTAGTGAGTTGGTGGAATTTTGATCGCATGCGGGTTTGGTTTGAGTCGGGGCCAAGCTTCGAGGAAGGGCATCGTGGATAGACATCAAAAAAGAAGGCAGGAGTAACGAGAGCGTTGCGACTCGAGAGAGACAATCCAGCGAAAATCCAGTGTTAGAGGGCCGCGGCCCGCAACACAGAATGGATTTGGAGCAACTTGAGTAGAGTCCCGGGTCAACGAGAGACACCGCCCATTGCATGATTCTGAGTTGTGTCAAAGAGGTAGAAAGAGAGGCAGAGACGGTATGACACCATCCACTGATTTCCGACACAAATATGACCAAAGTTGACCCGATGCACAGTCGATGTTCACTTTGCAGATATGGGAGTCGGCGAGAATCTGGGATGTGTGCGGCGCACGAAAATCTAAAATGTTCAGACAATTCACTCGGCATTGTGCCCGAGATGCCCTCTCATACGAGAACAAACCCTCGGCCTGCGATGAGTACATCTCTCAAAATTAGTAGGGCAGCACGCCGTGCCCATCACAGGCACGGCCGTCGTTTCAACGGGTGTACAACGGGCACAGCCCATCGCCCAACGGTCCGTCGTGTGAGTCAACAAAATTTCTACAGTACGGGATCGGTGACGGGATGGCCGTCGACGGTAAACGGGAGTTGCCGGTTCAGCTGCAAACGAAATTAGCATATACCAACATTCAATAGAGCCTCAAGGAGCATCTTAACCATTTAATCAGAGACAATATACAAACCTGCTGTTCTCACTGGAAAATGTGGTACTTTATCCACTCAACATACCTTTTGGTAAGTTGAAGATTCGTGGGGCAATTTGTGCTGAAACACACCTTCAAATGCATTAGCGAGCAGTCCTGCACTTAATTGTGAGATATATAAGCTTCTTTAAGCTGGTGAGGGTGCTTCTCTACTCTCCTGTTTAAAGCAGAACTGCATTCTTTTTGTAAGGGAAGAAAGAGGTAAATATATTCAACCAGCACCTGCAGCTTATATACATGCACGTAACTACTCGTCATCACCGAAAGTAACCGGAAATTCGCTCATTATGTGAGAAATTTGTGTAATCTTTTGGGTCTGACTAGTTGTGAATGCTCATCTGGATATATTCTCGTCCTTCATATCAAAGCCAGCATCAAAAAGCATGTATATAGCCTCTGTAGCTCAATTGTTTTGGGTACACCTGATTTTGGCTATATGTTTCGAAAATTGGGGCACATGGTTCAGTCTGTGGGCATACATAGAGGTTTATGTACTGGGGACTATTCCATAGCATACAATAGAGAGCTTGTGCAAAAGCCGCACGAGCCGCATGCAGCTTTTTTGCATTGCGCAAAGCCGCACGGCAAATTTGAAATATGAGAGGTGGCAATCAAATATTTCAGTGTAAGCTTACTTGAGGCGAAGGAGAGGTGCTGTGGAGCGAGGGAACATCCTCAGCATTGCCTCTGCTGCGCAGCAGACATGAGAGTGTGGGAAAAGGAAGTGGAGCTTGAGTGATGTGTTCATGATGTGTGAAAAATGCGGCCCCCCACAGTTGCACATCCAACAAATAGCACTTTCAGGAGTGGAATACGGTATTTAAGGGGCATTGAATATTATTTAGCAAAACAAGAATTAAGAATAGTGAAATAAAAACCCACGGCTTTGCGCAATGCACAAAAGCCACGTGCAGCTTGTGCGGCTTTTGCGCAAGCTCTCTATTGAACATAACCCATGACATGAAACTCAAGGAAGGTGACTTGATACTCATAAACAAGGCATTTTCTCAGACAAGTCATGCCTGCATGGATGGTGCACAAACTGCTGCGGGGTAAAACTCAGCAAATTGAACCTGGAACAGCTCAGCCTTGTCCGAAAAGTCACTGTGGCATTTTTAGGCGTCTTTTCATACATCCATGGTACTCTGCATGACAAGTTACCACCTGAATTGCTTGTTCAACAATTAATCCTGAAATCATGCAGACAATGTTGTGATACAGTGTGGGGCAAACATCAGTTGCACAAACAGCTGTATAGCTGTCCCAGAATGTGTGAAAGCTGGCCATTTATCTATTCGAGGACATCCTTCTTTGAATTTAGGGTTTGAGTCTGCTGGAACTCGATCGGAAATATGTGGAGGTTTCCGAGAATGGGCAGAGTGGGTGGGCCTGGGGGGAGTCCGCTTTCCCGAGTCCCAACCTTCCTAAGCGAGAAGGCCGTAAAGAGAGCTATGACAGCGAGTGCTAGCAAAACGGACATCGTAGTTGGGTGCAGAAGGGGTCAACGAGTGAGTATGAGTAGAAGTTCGGGGAAACTGTAAGGGCAACCACGAAGGCCCGAGGTACTCAGGGACTGACGTGGGGGGTCCAAAGAGAAGAAACTCTGAGGATTCCCACGTCAGCCGTGGGTATAAGTAAGCTACTAGCTAAGACCATGTGACCGGAGTGATCGGCAGATATCCCGGGCTCGGTCACATGCGAGGTGCCATCGGGGGTCCCCCTGGCGGGTCACGTGCCGGCTTCCGGTACCGGTTCCGGTAGACCGGTGACCGGGAGAGCGACCGGAAGGACCGGAGGGGCCGGAAGGGCTCTGGATGGGGGTCGGGACGGGGGTTCCCCTGACAGAAACCTGGTTGAATCAAGCCGGGAACCAGACATATGGAAATGGAGGCAAGATCCATTTTGAGGCGCCCAGTGTCCGGTTCCGCCTTTTCGCCGTTTAAGCAAATGGTACGAAAGCTGTATCTCCATGAAGTGACATCTTCATTCCGCTCTCCCTCGTGTGATCGTTCGTATTTCTCCATTTGGCAGGCCATGCACTTTGGGCTTCTCTTTTCTGTCACGACTGGTTTATGAGGGGAAAGATAAAAATAGAAACATGAGAAGATGGCCTAGCATTTACAGAAAAGGAAAGGTGGCAGTTCAAGTGTGTGGGCTAAGAAAACAGGGGACAAACTTGCCAAGCGGGTGCCGTCAGAGCGGGGGTCCGGACCCTGTCATGAGAGAATGGAGACACTCCATCCTACTCCATCTCCTGCTAATCTCCTAGTCATCTGGACAACTCTTTCCACCCCAGGAGCATTTTCTTCACAGCCCACTACTTTCAGACTCCACACACTTCCATCTGGGGTTACCATGCCGCATTACCCACTTTATAAAATTAAGGATTCTGTCTGTTAAAATTCCGCTGACTCAGCTCTCGGACCATGTTTCCGAATACTGTAATACAGTTATGCCGCAAAGCTCAGGCAACTCGGATAAGCTCAAGACCACCCAGTTCCAGGCAATTCCGAACAACACTCTAGCACCTGCTATTTGGATAGAATACTCGCAGTTTACAGAGACAGACGACCAATCCAGCCATTGATATCGGCTTGAATTCGGGACTGACGCACAATTCCCACAGTAACTTCTCAAATATCCTCCAGTGGGTCACTCTCCTATTCATCCACTAATAAACTCAGCGGTAGAAACAAGATACTTGCTAACTCCACAGAAGAGCATGCCAGGGCTTCCCATGGTATCCGTATTTACGGTGTGGTTGGTGCGACAGCTTCTTCTTTGCTTTGTAGTTATTAGGCTCGGATGTCCTTAGCTTAGTCATACAATTGGGTTTTCTCCGCTTCCTCCCATCCCGCTGCGAGCCCCGTTGGCTCATCTCCGACCCAGAGAACCCCGGAGGTCTCCATCTTGGTGACAAGAGTGTGCTTCGCTCTTCCCACGCCCATTCCGCGACGAGAAGGGCTCCTCCAGCTCTCCAGCATTCTCCCTGAGCAGCGACTCAGATTCCCTCGCACCTGCTGCTAGCAGATTTCCTGGACCCTTTTTTTTCCGACATCCCTCTCACCTTCATTACTCTTGACAACTACTGGCACCGGCACACTCGCACCGGACGCGTTTCGGCGCACATTCCTGGACCCTTTTATTCGTTTTCGCTCACGTGACACGTGACACGTATGCCGAAAGCAGACACGACGGAAAAAAAGAGGAGGAGGGAAAAGAGGAAGGAAGAGGAGACACAAAGGCTGAGAGAGGAGGTTGAAAGAACGCAATGTGTAGGCACCGGCCAGTTCCCGTCCGTGTCGTCGCCACATCTTTTTGATGTGTCGACTATCACCTTCACCGAGGACGACGTCGACCATCCGGCATGCGACGGGATGTCTACTCATGGCAGCCTGGTGTCCGAGGCACTGCCCGCCAAACCCCCACGCGACTTGTCTGCGCTCCGCAACGATTCGGCTCATCCCTGGCGCAACATCCGTCGCCGTAATCACCGAGTGCTACCCAAACGTAACGCACATCGACCTTTTCCCCGGTCCCTTCCCAAAAATACCCCCGGTATACTACTCCCTCTGCCCGCCAACATCCACCTCGTCAGCGTCGATCCCATTCATCCACCGGAGATTCCTTTTCTGACCATGCCACCACCCCTCAAACCCTTTGCCACGACCTTCGGACCTGTCAACTCGTCCCTCACCCTTGGTTGTGCACGAGAGGTTGATTACGAGCAGGGTCTGGCCCGACTCGGCCGCATCTCCGAGCTTGCTTGGGCTCCGCCACTAGCGGATAGCCAGCAGCACTTCAGAGATCTTCCACCTGACCAACTCGTCTTCATCTCGACACTTCTGGAAATTCTGGTGCTTGCGCCGGTTTTTCAGCCCTTCTTCGAATCAGCTGTCATGAGCTTTGTGCATGATTGGGTGGAATACCGAGAGGGTCAGTTCGGTTAGAGTGAGGCGCGGGGTTGCGCCACGTACCTCGCTTTGCTTGTACATTTTCTGGTGGGGGGCAACTGTGGTTGGTGCGACAGCTTCTTCTTTGCTTTGTAGTTATTAGGCTTGGATGTCCTTAGCTTAGTCATACAATTGGGTTTTCTCCGCTTCCTCCCATCCCGCTGCGAGCCCCGTTGGCTCATCTCCGACCCAGAGACCCCCGGAGGTCTCCAACGGTTTACGACTACAGGTTTACGGTCACCGTCACCGTACCGTAAGGTCTTGGGCTAGCAGTTTTACGATTACGGTTACGAATGCCTGTACAACGTAAGCAACCGTAAAAATACGGCCGTATATGGTGTCTTTACGGACCGTAAATGCTCGGTAAATACACCCCAAATGGCGACCGAGTACGACCAATCACCATCTTATATTTGGGCTTCCAGTAAGTCTTGAAGTCATTCTCGGAAACAATGACTTACATCTCGCCAACTCTCGACCCACGTTTCAACTGCAGGAAGCTTCGAAAGGAATGCCCACGATTCTGAACTTTCAAAATATCTTGAGGAGCAGAAGAATTGCTCTGGGCATACTTTGACAAGCATTATCCAGCTGCGATGACGTCCAAATCATCTGCTTCAACTGCCACAACTGTTGATGGTGCGGGCTCGAGCCGCCCAAATGTGATTAATTTTGTTGTCTTTGATCAAAGCTCGGACAACGAGGCCGAACGCGATGAACTGGACTCCTATTTCGATGCTCCTCGTATCGGCCTTGACGCCGACCCAGTTCAATGGTGGTACGCGAGGAACGGAAGGCGGAATACCCGCAGCTGTATCAGCTGGCCCTGGATATCATGTCGATCCCAGGTAAGATTTCCCTGCATCTTTACATGTTGTTGTCCTTGAAAAATTGCGAGGCTCTGCGGTTGCGGTGGAACGAGTGTTTTCCGGTGGGAGAGACATGATCTCCCTTCGACGTGCAGGTCTGAAGCCGGAGACAATTCGGACTTTGATGCTGCTCAAACACCACCTTCGTCCCTAGCGGACGCGCTCCTAGCCATCCAGGTACAGTAGATACTCCACCCTGTGTCTTGTTTCAATTTTTGAAGTTTGTTTACTTTGTTTTATACGGGCCGTAACATCCGTAAAGTATCACACTGCACATTGAAGGTGTTTTTTTGTTCGCTACTTCCGTTCGCAACATGTATGTATGGCAACGTGTTTTACGTTGTGTTGAATACTACATAGGTGTATCTCGGTCTCTTCGGAAGTACGAATCGCACAGCCACTTTTTTTAACTTTAATTTCCTTAGCGGACCAAGGAATTTCAAGTGAAATCAAGTCCGTGCCGCCTGCTGCACGGTGTCAAACCTAAATCGGGGAATTTGATCGCGGCAAATTTTCGGCCAATTCAAACTCCGCACATGTCAAACAATTGACGTGTGATGGTCAGTCACCTCTCTTTTCTCTTTCTCCCCTCATGCCCGCCCCGTGCCCGCCCCATGCCCACCTCAATGACGCGCCAAATCATCGCTTTCCCGCCCATCGCTAGGATTCCGCATGCCGTTGGTGAGTCAATGGCGACGGCTGCGCCACGCTTTTTGAGGAGTTGGCACGTGCCCCAACTCCAGGTATAAGCTTTATCGTCACGCCATGCCGGTTAGGGTTAGGTGGGGGGAGGACGGCCCGGGATATAGTAGAAAAGCGCGAACGAGGCTTTAGCGTGCTGTCCTGAGATGCCCTGGCTGGGGGACCCCCCGAGCGCAGCGAGGGAGGCGAGGGGCATCAAATGATCAGCCCTCTTCATGCACACAAAGAAACTATGCTGTAAATATCCCTTGTATCCATACAATCGTCCATTTTATGATACCTTCCTACACTTAAAAGACTTCAAGTTGTGACTTGGCTTGATTTTGTGCATCATATGTGCCGGTTGATGCCGCGACCACACCTTCTGATCCTTCGGCCATCAAAATTGCTAAATTGGGTTTGACACCTGCGGCGGAAATTGCGGAAGTCCATCAGCCCGGCTAATTGATTGATGCCTCTCACGCCGACCCATGCCGAGTAGATCCAAATGAAACCTTGGGGGTCCTTGCATTCCAAAAGGGCTCCCAGTTGTCAGGTCGAACCGATTTACTGCTATTCCAGCGTCCTTAAGCGGGTTTTCTTTATGTTGTGTGGCACCGTAAGTGTTTTACAGTCCATGTGCGCAATAAACTTGGGAAATCCCGAAATTGATCCCACTATTTCCAATTTTGCTTTTTGAGTCTTCTTTTTCTCGTTCCCTGCAGCTTAGGGCTGCTGCCCCTTGCCGTGGCGGCAACGGCCGTCGATTTACGGCCCGTCGAATGGTTTAAAAGAATCTGTACGGGACGGGACGGTCAACGGCACGGCCGGCACGGCCGTCAAAACGGCAATGGGTAAATGAAAATCAATGTTCGCTCATACCTGTTCAGAATTGACTCCTATAGCGGCAGATTGAGTCTAAAGTGCTCAGGAACATCATATTGATGCTCTTTACCCTTTCGCCGACTCCTAAAAACCTCACTTCTGCTCAGTTCAAATCATTCAAGCTCTGCCATCAGTTGCGGCAATTGCAGTGTTCAGGCCAAAACTTTGAACATCTGTGGTATGTGGCGGGACAACAAGTGGATTAACATAACTTTATGTCTGTGGATGCACACATAATAGTTCCAGCGCAGATTTTAAGCTGATTCACCACTTATGAGCGTGATAGCTATTAAACCCGTCGAATGGCCGGCGCGGCCGTGTTTCAACGGGCCATGCGGGTAGGGAAGAAATGGTCTACAGGACGGGCATGGCACCCGTTCGACGGGTGCCGTCAAACCGTGGCGACGGTAACGGGCGGCAGCCCTACTGCAGCTTCATTAGTCTGCTTCCAGTCTGCATCTCCTCAGCTGCACCTCTTCGTGTCCCATATCCTTGATGATGTACAGCTTGTCAATGTAATGCACACTCCGACTGTTCAGCCTTCAACGGGAAACCCTCCACCAAGGTATTTCTTTCTTGATGCAGGTTGCAACTCCATACCGATGATAAGCAGGATATTGAACCACCACTGAAATCGCTTGTTTTGGGGATTTCCTTATGTCTAATATTCTGTATATCATGTATCTGTTGTATAGAATGTATCAACTCTTCCCATAGAAGAGGCCAATATCATCTGAGTAACGGGACAACACTCCTGAGGAATCAGGAGTATCTCTGGCATGTGCTCGCTCCAAAACACGTAGGAGAAGATGTAGCACAACTCAACCTACCAGTCGTATCACCAGTTTCTTCCGTTTCTTACAACAGTTTGAGTGGTTTCTGACGTTTCGGAAGTATCAGAGAGTGGATCAGTGGGGAAATCATGTTGAACATAGTTGCATGTGACAAGGGGATCGTCGTTCCGCTTGTTCCAGGTACATGGCTATGCCGTGCATGATTTCAAGGAGATAATATCAGCCGGGTCTTGTGATCGTTGATCTCAGAACCATAGCAAACACCAATGGGGACAGTAAACTCTAATCCTCAACGGTCTCATTCAATGGTCTCAAGGAAGTGGGGTATCGTTTGGAAGCTATAGAACAGGGCTACAAGGTCCGACTATACCGATCCAAGGGATACTTCAGGAACGGGAGTTCCACAACTCAAGAAACGCTTGGCAATTAGGGTTTCGAGTACCCATCACGTCGCCATGTGCAAGGATATTACCAAGGACGGTCGGAATATACCCGGAATGACGAATCCGACCTCACCAACCAATGAGACACTTTGTAGTCTTATAAATACTCTGGAAACACGGGAAATAGGGCAGATAAACGGACTCTTTTACATATTTTCTTTATTGTCATAGTCATATCATCGTTTGTATAAGTAGTCAGAGTAGAAGAGAGGAAGGGAGCGAAGTTTCTCCAGAGAAACCCTCACATTATTCGAGTTTTGCAAGTCTTAGATACTTGTAAAGGGCGAGTCTCGTACAACTGGGAAGCAATAGAAGTTTGGAAGTTTGTGATTGAATTCAATCTGGTTTTGGACTCGGAAACATTGTGTGATTGGATTGGAAGGATACTGGGACTGAGATTTGGCTATTGATTGGACTGTGAACTGGATATTGGGACTGGGATACTGGATTTGGATTGACTGGAAAGACTCTGGGACTTGAGATTTGACTGGGATTGGTTGAGAAACCGACAAAACGCACGCTACACACTTTTGGCAACAACTTTATCGACGCGGATCTTCGGGATACGCAAGAAACTACGGAAACCTCACCGTTTCTTACGTTTCTTAAATTTGGTTATTATATATCGCATCAAGGAAGTCCGAAACAGTTGTATCCTTTGGATCATCGGTTTCGTACGTATCATAACACAACCTTTCGTCGGACTTTTACTTTGAACAATCAACTTTCCCTTTCAACCTTTTAAAGGCTCTGAAACTAGGGACTGACACTCGTCGGCTACCTTAGAGGTGATTGAAACAACTATCATACATCGTTTCTAGTGTTGGTTTGGGATAGGTTCAGTCTATCTTGCCCAATATTGGTTTTGTTGTTTTGGTTTTGGTTGTTTCTTGTGTTTCCACACTAGGTTCCGAGCTCGCAAATCACCGACTCTATGGCGGGTGGACCGCATCCACAAAGATTGAAAGGAAGGGATCCAATTGTGTTGTGGAACATCGCCTGTTCACATCAGTCGAGTGCTGCGAATCCTGCGTCTTTTTACCTTGGCTTTGCCCCCAAATCCCCCCAACCACCGACCCACCGCCCCCACCCGCCCGAAAACCAGTAATAAGATAAAATGCACATGCGCATCCTGTACTCTGCATCATTCTGATTAACCGGGAAGCTTTACAAATATACTCCTCTTGGTTTATAGCGATTATTGCCTTTGGGATGGAGATGTATACAGACTCGGTGGCGGGTGGACCCGCATTCACAAAACATGTGGCATGGGTTGTTAAAAGTTCAATGGGGTGTGCCTGTTCGAATCAGGCCCGAGTTGTACGAGGAACTTGTTCCAGAGATTGCTTTTCTCCCTTCTTTCCTTCTTCCTATTTCCTACCGCTGGTCTTCTGCGCACAGTTGCTGCATCTCCATGGATCTGCCCGTGGCATACATGCTCATCTTAGAGGAACAAAAATTCTGGTTTCCTATGTTAAATGCGGAAGCATGTTGAAGTTGACCTAATTTACTCAGCCTAGTTTCAAGTTCTGGAACACCTCGGTGGTGCGTGGACCGCATCCACAATTCTTCTTAAGAAAGCAGTAGTATTATGGAAGACCACCTGTTAGAGTCAGGCTCGAGTCCTCCCTATCTATTTGGATGTTTTGTTCTGTTTTGTTTCTTCCCCTGATTTCTTTGATACTAGATCTTCTTACAAGCAGGCGATCCCGCACCACCTTCAACAAAGAGCAACTCTGACTGTCGAACTCGGTACATGCACATTAAACACACACTCAAATCAATTATGAACTAGTTCATTCAATGTCGACGGTCGACATCGGGCTTGTCGACGTAAGAATCCTGCCCCGCATGCTGGATCGCAAGGCTTGTTGGAATTAGACACTGGGTGAGGAGTATTCGGTAGCGCGTGGTGCGCATCTGTTGTTCCCTTGTTGCGGTGATAAGCAGGATATTGAACCACCACTGAAATCGCTTGTTTTTGCGATTTCCTTATGTTTGATATTCAGTATATCATGTATCTGTTGTATCGAATGTATCAACTCTTCCCATAAAAGAGGCTAATATCATCTGAGTAACGGGACAACACTCCTGAGGAATCAGGAGTATCTCTGACATGTGCTCGCTCCGAAACCTGTAGGAGAAGATGTAGCACAACTCAACCTACCAGTCGTATCACCAGTTTCTTCCGTTTCTTACAACAGTTTGAGTGGTTTCTGACGTTTCGGAAGTATCAGAGCGTGGATCAGTGGGGAAATCATGTCGAACATAGTTGCATGTGACAATGGGATCGTCGTTCCGCTTGTTCCAGCTACGCGGCTATGTCGGGCATGATTTCAAGGAGATAATATCAGCCGGGTCTTGTGATCGTTGATCTCAGAACCATAGCAAACACCAATGGGGATAGTGAACTCTAATCCTCATCGGTCTCATTCAATGGTATCAAGGAAGTGGGGTATCGTTTGGAAGCTATAGAACAGGGCTACAAGGTCCGACTATACCGATCCAAGGGATACTTCTGGAACGGGAGTTCCACAACTCAAGAAACACTTGGCAATTAGGGTTTCAAGTACCCATCACGTCGCCATGTGCAAGGATATTACCAAGGACGGTCGGAATATACCCGGAATGACGAATCCGACCTCACCAACCAATGAGGCGCTTTGAGGTCTTATAAATACTCCGGAAACACGGGAAATAGGGCGGATAAACAGACTCTTTTACATATTTCTTTATTGTCATAGTCATATCATCTTTTGTATAAGTAGCCAGAGTAGAGGAGAGGAAAGCAGCGAAGTTTCTCCCGAGAAACCCTCACGTTATTCGAGTTTTGCAAGTCCTAGATACTTGTAATGGGCGAGTCTCGTACAACTGGGAAGGAATAGAAGTTTGGAAGTTTGTGATTGAATTCAATCTGGTTTTGGACTCGGAAACATTGTGTGATTGGATTGGAAGGATACTGGGACTGAGATTTGGCTATTGATTGGACTGTGAACTGGATATTGGGACTGGGATACTGGATTTGGATTGACTGGAAAGACTCTGGGACTTGAGATTTGACTGGGATTGGTTGAGAAACCGACAAAACGCACGCTACACACTTTTGGCAACAACTTTATCGACGTGGATCTTCGGGATACGCAAGAAACTACGGAAACCTCACCGTTTCTTATGTTTCTTAAATTTGGTTATCATATATCGCATCAAGGAAGTTCGAAACAAGTTGTATCCCTTGGATCTTCGGTTTCGTACGTATCATAACACAATCTTTCGTCGGACTTTTACTTTGAACAATCAACTTTCCCTTTCAACCTTTTAAAGGCTCTGAAACTAGGGACTGACACTTGTCGGCTACCTTGGAAGTGATTGAAACAACTATCATACATCATTTCTAGTGTTGGCTGTGGATAGGATCAGTCTATCTTGCCCAATATTGGTTTTGTTGTTTTTGGTTTTGGTTGTTTCTTGTGTTTCCACACTAGGTTCCGAGCTGGCAAATCAGCGGTCTTCCAATGATCAACGCAGAATTGCCCGTTCGACTTGAGCCCAGCCCAATTGCCGTTACATTGTCTCGTTTTTGTTTCTCCCCGACAGAACAGAAGAAACACGCATCATGATAACATCAAATGATTAATTAATTCCACGACCCAACTTACATGCGATAAACCCAAATACAAAACTCCAGTAGTACTCTACATCGGCTTGTTGGCCTCCGTCTTTGCCTGGCTGGAAGCTTGATGCATTTTGCCTCCTGGGGTGTTAGCGGACGACTCATGAGTCGGGCCGCAGGATGAAGCCAGGAAAGAATATGGGAATGGAGAGCAGGAGGCCCGTGAGGATGGGCAGGAGTGTGAGGAGAGAATGAAAACGAATAGCTCGGCGATGAGATCGATAAGGGGAGTCGGGGCGAAAGGAAACACGGGAGAAGCTGCACCCCAGCAGGAGGATATCAAGGAAATGACCCTGGGAGCGGCAGTGAAAGCAGAATTATGGGTTGCTAGGGAGCAGAACGAACAGCAGGAAAAATAAATTCGGAGGAGCAGGAGGGACAATGCAAATATTCAAGTGGCGGAGGAAAGGGATGAGGCGAGGAAGGGAAGCGGGAGTGGGAGCGGGAGCGGAATGGAAGAGGACACGTGCCCGAAGTTTTCTGCGTCGCGTTGCCCACTGCGCCCTCAGCCAGACCCTTCCCTTGAGCGTCATTCTGCTCCATCTCCCCTTGCAAGGGCGGCGGGAAGGCGGGAATTGAGAAAGAGATTTTACCTTTGTGCTGCTCCTTGCCGCTGTTCTGCATTGAATCCATGCCCATCACGTCGCCGACGTCAGTGAGCTACACACGAAGGCGGAAAGAAACACAGGAGAGGATGTATGGCCTCTTTGGCGATGCCCAGGACACTGTTCATCTGGCCATTGGTCTCACTGAGCAATGTGTTAGCGGGAAGAAGAACGGGGCGGGGTGACTGTTGGTAAACAAGCGCGGTACACGAGTAAAATGAACAGCATAGGGGAGTGGAAAGGGCAGGCAAATGGCGCGATGGGTGGGGAAGACTGTTACAAGACAGCAACCACAGACAACGGCATGCATACGAGCAGCACAACTTGGTAGATGAGGCTTACCTAGGTGCAGACATCGTGTATATGGTTATGGGTGGTAGTGGTGATAAAGAGTAGGATTCTGAGGAACTCACTCCAGAACTGGCCTGGCTTTATACGATTTGAGGGCGAGGCTGTGTCTGGCGGGATGATGTCAGACGGCACGGATGTAAATTTTGGTGAGTTAGTTGAATTTTGATCGCATGTGAATTTGGTCAACGGGGCTGCCCGAGTAGAGCCAAGAGGTCACTCCTGACTTTCCACCAAAACGTGGTGTCCCAAATATGGGAATTGTTGGCCGCAGCACTCCGGCACAATGCACAAACAATGACGTGGGCACTGCTGCACATCAGCCACCTGCTCCTTTCCTTTCACCCCCATGCTCGCCCCCAATGCTCGTTGCTCCCTCACCCCGCTCTTTGCTCGCCCACCGCCGGTTTCGGTCTAGGATCAAGCTTGTCACTCGCGACGCCTGCGCCCTGCTTTCGAGGGAGTTAGGGCAAGCACAGCGCGCCCTAACTCCCGGGTATTCACATTGTCGTTGCGGCTCGCCGGTTAGAGTCAGAGTAAGGGTTAGGTTGGGGGAGTGGAACAGGGGTCCCCCAAGCCGGGCCGCTCAGGTCGGCACGCTAAAGCCTTGTTCCTCTTCGCGGACATGAAGGACTAATATCTAGCTATTTAGTTTAGATATTCAATATATTGTTTTTAACCTTCCTTTTCCCTCATTTTCGCATTTGCGAGTACTTGTGCTGACTTGCGGATCCGAATGCGATGCTCCTTTGTTTTTCCTTGCCAAGAACCTGGCCGCGATCAAAATTCCCAAATTCGGAGACCATGTTTTGGCGGAAAGTACGCAAGTCCAAGAGGTAGGCGGAATTAAAGTTCCCGACATCAACCTCGAAAAGTTTTGACATGCTGTGCACCCGAGGAGGAGGAGGGTCCGGATCAGCGGTCCGTTGGGGGTCGGTCCGCATCCCCGGTCCGTGCACAGCCACCTATGCCTTTTTTTGCCAGCGAACATCCTCGACGCTGTCCTTCCGCCGTCTTGCGTTTTCAGGCCTATTATTGTTTATTCAAATGATCATAAACTCGTCAGTTACATCTCTTAACATCTCTACTGCTAATCCTTGAACGTCTATTTCATTTGCTTTTCACGCCTTTGCTGGCGGCGCTCGTTTTCTCTTCAGACCTTTGCTGCTGGTCGCCGTACTCGTTTGTCCTGGACCGACCGACACCTGACTCGTCACTGCTGGTGCGACCTGTGTAAACTCCCAAGAAATTAAAAAGTCGTGGACTCCCATCGCTCGCTCCTCGTCACGCGTAATCTCCATCGAGGTCCATACGGCATGTGGTAGAGGAATGCCTTCCGGCTGCGAGGGCGACGCATACTCGGAGTGAAGGGTCCTGACGTGCTCTGCCATATTCTAGCGCCATACAGCTGGAACAGAGTCGTTTTTGCGTTGAGGAGCCGGACACAGACCGCAAATGATTGGGACGTTTCGGCAAGCACCTTTGCTCTTGCCTTCGTCGGCCGTCTTCTACTGGAAATTCGTGCTGTACTGGCATTTGGTCTGTATCTCGTTCTTCTTGCTATTGGGCTTCATGAAGACTTGGCACTCAGGGCGTCCCGAGCGCCCGCAGAATCCGCATGGCAGTATCTCTCCGACCTAAAACATGTCTTGAGTGTAATTCAGATGAGCAAGTACAGCCGCTTCGCACCTGTGGATACAGTGGCTTTCATGCGCATCGACAACTGGTGGGTTAACAAGCTCAACAGCGACGCCGGGAACGATAAGAATGACGGGCTTGATCGTTATGATCCCGGTTGCCTTCATCTTCGACGCTCGAGTCAAGAATGAGCCGGTGCACAACCAGGTCCAGGAGTTCTCCACCAGCGTCCCAGAGTCTTCATCACCTGAAATATCATCCAACGTCGGTTTGACTGCCTCAAGATGGACGACTTCGCCTGTCAACCTTACATTAGCTTCGACATTCCCAATGTTCGCAGCTGGAATCTCCTGTACTGCGCGACCATCGTGCAGAATCACCGTGGATTTTACCACGGCCATCGACACAGTCTTTGCATGTTGGATGAGGGTCACGAACATGTCTCCGGTGATAAAAGCAGACCCAGTCATGTTTCCCATCGACCCAGCTTTCGAGGATCGCTATTCAACTTTAGTAAAGCATCGAACCCTTCCGAGCCCCAAACCTGCGGTGGGGTTCATTCTATCTGTTGATTTCGCCACAAAATCCTTGTTCAGCACCAGACGGCAGATCGACGCTTTATGGATCGGCCTTCCATTTTCGTCCGCGACATAGTTTGAAGCGCGGATACCAGGTCCAGGGGCAAGGTCAAAGGACTCTGGCTCATCGTCGATGATGTCGAGCAAGGTAATGGGTTCGGGATCTATTGCCTCCGCCTCTGGTGGATCCTCCTCTGCTTCGGACTCTGAATCTGTGTCTGCGTCCAGCGTCACAGGGAGGGGTGTATTGATTGTCGTGGGCAGATACGGAGCCGAGGGAGTAGGTTGAACTACTGAGCGGTCCTTGTCGTCTGCAACACCGGGGTAATAGCCTCCTCCCCACGGGCGCAAGAAGTCTACGCCTGGAGTCGCCAGAATTTTGGCAAAATCATACTTCTCGGGCGCAAGCTTTGAAGCAAGACAGAAGATGGTTGTGTCGTCGATCTCGCCCATAGCCCATTCATCCACGAGATCGCAGTTCCCAGCTGTGAGGTCCGCGTTCCATTTGGAGGAGTTGAGGTGGTCCTTCTGCTCGATTCGAGTGATCCGGCGCCGGCGGCTCTCTTTGTGCAGATGCGGCCAGCGGCTATAAACTCCCTGAATATCGCACGCCCATCCATTGCGCTCCGCCCCCTGCTTGTAGTTCATTGCGCTGTTATGCCCACGGGCCGCCATTCCCATAAAAGAAAAATGTCCTTCGAGTGGATCTGTCCCATCTTCATTCGCATTCACGGCAACAGCGGGGTCCTCGAGCTGCTGTTTGGCGACTGAAAAGACGATTTTTTAATCACTGATTGCGTGTCGCCATAGAGTTGGTTGGACATGAAGTCCGTTCGATACTCACGCAATAAAATGAAAAGAAGGTGCGCGCAGGTGCTGAGCATTCTGATTTGTTTGCTGAGACTGAATTCCGGTGTGATGAAGGGGAATGTGAAATTCTCGAAGACATGGTCCAAGAGGCGGACTGAGTCGGTAGCAGCAGTTAGATCCACATTACTGGCCGGAGCTTTGACGTCTCACACAAAGACAATTGCCTCGACCAACTCGATAGCACGAGATACGTCCTGGGGGTCGTCAGGATTCATCAATTTATCCACCGACTTCTGGTTGTAGTCTGCGAGAAGCTGCAGGCATTGGCCCCAAAAATGCGGATCCACAACACGGCCCGCGTCAACGTACATGCCGGAGGGTTGGCGGACGAGTGTTCCATCGCCTGTGAACTGTGAGCATATGATCGTCCGAATGAATTGAAACCCACGCTTGATTATGTGGCGCCAGTCAAAAGTCTGTAGAGTAACCTTGGGCCCGGTGCAGAGGTTCAGGCCATGAAGGTTAGATAGAATGCGGTAGAGCGCGAGATCTTTTGGTAGTTCTTCACTGCAAAACATCCCATAACCAACTTGACGCCAGTGGATCGCCGTCCGTAGCAAAATTGCGAATGTCGCCGTAGGTGGTTGCTCCTAGCTCCTCCCAAGCTTGCATGAGAAGCGTATACACCTTCTCCATATCCTCTACCGTCTCCTGCTTGCACGTCGGATAGGCAAGTATAGGGTAGATATTCTTTGCATCACCGAACCGAACCGCCACAACGGCCATCTCTTTACCAAAATGCACCTCGCCTTCGGGTAACTTGTCAACGATGGTCAACGCTGACTTGTAGGTTTGGAGAGTGAGTGGCGCGGTTCCTGAATGTTTCTGGCAGAGGCCACCGACTTTGTTTTCGTTAGGAAAGTAGTCGAAGTGTTCTTCGATAGCAACCTCGTCCATCATAAAAACAACACCACCGCGTTTCTCTGTCTTTCCGGCCAGCGCCCGCGGCTCCAGGATGACCTTCTTGATATTCTCGCGAATCTCTTGGATGGATACGGGTCCTAGAGTAGGAGTAATTTTGACGAAGTGGGCCGAGTTGCCAATCGTACGCAGGGAGGGAAGGCCGAGCGCGTGGTTGAGGGAGTAGAGCAAGGATTGGCCGCCGACGCGATATATGAGAAGGGACAAATCATGTTCAAAGTCTGTGAATCCCTTTGTGGAACGAAGGCCTTGTACCGCCTCGAGTATCTGCACGATGATCGTGTTCAAGCTCGCACCATTCCGAATGGCCGAGCTCAAAAGTGCGTTTACTCGAGGGATATCGTTGGTAGCAATCGCCATGATCAAGTGTTCATAGTCCCCCATCTTCCGGGCAAATGTAGCCAGCTGCCGGCTCATATTGAGGCTCTGGGAAAATAAAATAACATCCAATGACGTTGAAACCATTGTGAAATACCTGCAGTTTGAGATCATTATTCTCTCTGGTCCGCTCAACAAGCAGTTCCTTCAACTGCGTATGATTTAAATATTTGTAGTTCGTTCCTTTCTCTGCCCCAGCCGCAATATTAGCCAACTTCTCGAGCCGGGCCGGGATGCGGTCACATTCATGGCAATGAGTTGCGTATTGTGTAGGTTGTCGCGTGCACGATGTAGACCAGGCAATAATCCTCTCGCCTTGGTTGTGAATTTCGATATAGAAGGGGAGATCACCGCTAGCATCTGGAAACGCATTCCCGCAGGATAGAGATGGCATATCCACGTAGAACGGTGAGTTCTACCGCAGACCAAAATAGACAGATAGACTGCGGTAGACACGGTCACGTTGTCATAGACCGGGCATAGACATGGCTAGAGATCGGGTTCACATGGACAGGATTCTGGCCCCATCCGGCCGTCAAACTGTTGTGTTGTCGACATCTCGACTTGCTCGGAAAAAGGCTCGGAATAGTCACAGATGCACCCGTTATAAGATTGGAAATGTAAGTTAAATACAATTGCGCTGGTCTGTGCGTTTTGCAGCTGTGGCAAGTTTCAAAGCTCTAAAACCACCCGGAAACTGTATGCTAATGTACCTGGGGCTCCACAATTTTTTTGTGTGTTTTTATATGCAGTGGATGTTACAAAATAAATATCTCGCTATCCGACAGAGAGCTACATACTGTGGGAAAATTACATCAAGGTTTGATAGCAAGATGGTCTTCTGAAACGTGGCTGTTACGTCCAGACTCTCACGACAGGGTTCCCAGAATGGGATGTCGGGAGAGGCTGTGCACCGAGACTACGCTAGAGGGTCCAATTGGAGCACGGTAAAAGGGGAACGACTCGTTGAATTTGAGATCGAGGTCCAACGGCCATTGAACAGCAACGTCCGGGCATCTGCATGGGTGACATTGAGATCGCTTTTGGCTTCAAAAGGAGAAGTATTACCGTTTATTAGCTGGCTCTGCCTCATAAGAGAAAGACGAGAACGGCAGAGGAAATGGGGCTGCTGGTAGAGGCGATTGTGGGGGAGAATGACGAGCCAGCAGGGCCAGGTGAACCTCGTGGAAAGGTGTCGTACGCAGCTCGCGGGAAAACGGCAGGGCACTGCCGCACTGGGGCCAGGTGAACCTCGCGGAAGAGTGTCGTACGCAGCTCGCGGGGAGAAAGGTGAGGGAGAGGGAGGCACAGATGGACCACACGATAAATTAGGAGAGGATGCGGATGAGCTCTGAGCTATTGATGCGAGAGAAGACACCGAAGTATGACGGGTCAGAGACGGGGAGCGCGAGACGGAGCGGGACAGCGAGGGTGATTTATTTCCTGCACAGTTTCGACCTGATGCTTCACAAAGTTACTTGGTGAAACGCACTTCTCCTGCCAGAACTTACTTTACTTTACTTGTGGCAGGGGAAGTGACTTTCACAAGTAAAGTAAAGTGAAAGTACAAGTAAAGTACAAAAAAGTAACTTGACGTAACTTGACGTAACTTGCCGGTACTTCAACTTCCGTTAACTTTTAGCTAACTTGAACCATTTTCCCATGTATTTGGCCTGTAAATCTCATTCAACTGCCTGTAGGTACAAGAACAACTATTTTTCGAACGGTTATGACCCCACACCAAGTCGCCTATGCGTCAATGGGGCACAAGTAACTTGCCATCTGATGGCATAAGTTACTTTCACTGATCGCATTGATCTAACTTGGCAGGCCAAGTTAACCGCCTATCAGACGGACGTGAAACAAGTAGAAGAAATTTTGAGTGAATTTTGAGTTAGGGATGTTGTCAATGTCCCTAAATCCTTTCCCGTGACGGTCGATTTGCAAATAGAGACTGTACATACTAGTGAGCATAGTATTGCCGCATCTGGAATGTCCCCATGTTTCCTATCTTGCTCAGAACACACTTGCATGATTCAAGAGGATATGAAAGTTAGCCTCAAATATTAGGTGAGCACCAAATTTCATTGTCTGACCTATGATATGCGGAGCATCCGGGCCCAAATAATTGTGCAATGTGTCTGCTTCCACCATTTACATTACACAATTCGATACAATGCTCAACGACGTTGTCCACGATCTCGGGAGCATCTGGTCAGCATTGAGCATTCAAGACCACGCAATGCGCAATCAGAACTTCGCTGAACCGTACTGCACCACTTCACGCTGTCCAATCAAGCCTTCTGTAAGGCCAAGCCGAGAATCAAGCTTCAACACAATACTAAGCAAGTACACTCGCTTGCTCCGCTGCCGTGCGCTTCCCTCAATCATGTCGTAATCTAAGAGCATTGCTCGCTGTTTGAATGCAGTAATATCCCCCCTATATTCACGCTCTCTATCCCTTGGATCAAGACCTCATGAACATCAATCAAAAACCCGCAGTTTTCCAGCAATATTTCCTTCCTCTTTATCTGGCAATCGCAGTCGTAGCAGGAGTCAAACACAGCAAGATGCTGCAAACGTCAGAACATATCCAAGGCTAAAAAGCTACGCTTCAAGGCTCTCCTTACGAGTCGGAGGTCTTCTGGGTTATTTCTCGCCTCAACGCGATAAGTAAGACATCTCACGGTGGCTCATCAAATTATGAAAGAAACTTTTTTTGGGCCGGCCAGCCCAGTTTGAAATAACTACCACAGGACGGCATGCTCGTAATGCGGTGCCTTCATTGTACGTTTTTATCCAGTATGCATAGTCTACCCATCCCTCATCGCGAATTGCAGAGACAGATTCCCACTGAAACAGTCCTCCCAAACGTATCGCCCAGCTTGATGATATTAGCCACAAATTATGGTATGTGTTCAATCACCATGGATGAAACCTAAATGAAAAAGTGACAATCCTCCCTTCAGCTCCGAGGTGAATGTAAATCTCATTCATAAAGTGGAACAATTGCTTGAATGGATACTTTTCGTATCCGGGACTACAATTGGAGACATACCGACAACGATTTTAGACGGAAGGCGCTTGTGAGCGCTGCGATGAAAGTTGTACTCAAGTTTGGTGTCGATAAAATACCAGAAGCGAGAAGGAATCGACCATACCATCTGTAATTTTTTACTTGGCCGAAATCTCACGTTGTAGAGATCAGCCAAAGTCGACGTCCATGTTCTGCTAGCCTGAAACAGTAAGTATCGACTGGCCCGGCGGGGCGGAGCTCGAGCATGTCTTGTTCTGTATATCAATCCCGAAAAGGTGCCAAGCACTGTCTGTCCTTTGCGCAATCAGTCAGCATTGATACCAGTGGTGACAATTCCATCGCATATGAGCTTGTCGGTACGATATCTTTTGATGCCGTACAACACCACTACACGTCCTACTCATCATCAATGCAGCCTTCTGCTACGACGACTTGTCTGTAAGGAATCATTATTGTTCCCGATATGATGTCTGTGTTGTGGCTTAACATCGTCGCTCGAAAGCCACAAATGTATATTTGACGTTTCAAATGGTAATTGAACTGTAACTGACCGGATTACAGAGTCGGAAACCGTTCATGAAGACGATTGAACCCTAACATATCACCCTTGGCCATAGAAGTTAATTTACCCCTGCCAGCCAATTCGGCCGTGACTTGAGAGTTGAAACTCCATTTGAATCATGGTAGGCCATCGAGGCATTGACATGCGAAAGCGGAATCGGGAAGAGAAGGACCCGGGTGACAGACGTTGTTTCGATGCCATTGACGTTTGAATATAGTCTCCTGGGCGTAAGGAACTTCTACGTGGTCAAACCGATGTCCATCAGTTCCGTCTTCTACATCTCGATCCTAAGGCATTCTAGCCTACTTCTCCTGCTTTAAAATTACTTGCAGCCCAAAGATGAGTGATCTTGGTACTTGCCCCCAACTTTGTTGGGAAAATTGATCTTAGCTGGTGAATTAACTTAAGTATCGGACTTAAGTACCTGAACACAAAGTGAAGTGAATGTAAATATCTCAGCTACTGGATGTATGACCCGGGTATGCTTCGGGGGCAAGTAAGCTGTGATGGCATACTTTCAAAAGCAAAGGAGTGTAAGTCACTTAGATATACAGTGCCAAGCTACAGGATAAACAAACTTGCTTCCTGGTTCGTCAAGTTACCTGAGATCAACTTTGGCCGGCCAAATAACTCGAAGTAACCGGAAGCAAAGTGGACGGCAAATAACTTGAGGCACCGCGATAGCAAGGTAAAGTGAAATACAAGTTGCTTGGATTTCGCCCACGGCGAAGTTGGTACGTAGGGGACAAGTCACTTAGGATGATCCATCTTGACTAGCTGAGTAACTTGAAGCATCCAGAAGCAAAGTGAAGTAAAACTAAGTTGCTTACAAGTAACTAGAGAAGCGCAAGAAGTACAGCGAAGCAAGAACAAGTGAAGCTAAATTATAATGAGTAAGTGCAAATATAAGCGAGTAGGGAAGGAATCTCACATTACGGCCAGACTTCCTCGCTGCAATCTGCGGCTATACACGAAGGATTGCATGTTGTTCGAAATCATGTCCAAATTGAAAAATGATTATGTAGATCTACAACTGGACTCGTACAATGGGCACCAGAGAGACAATTCACAGCTCAGGACATTCTGGACTGGGGGTGGGTTGTAATCCTGGCTCCTCAAATACATAAATTGCGAGGGCGTGTAGCACATGCTATCTAAGACACTGACGACAGCACACAGGGACCGTAATTGTATTCGAATGGCAATTAATGGGGGTTTGAGGCACAACTAATGCACCAGAGAAGGTCGCTTGTGACGTTAGGATAGCCCTCCGTGAGCCGTGCAAGTAAAGTTAGATTCCCCAAGCGTGGGAAAAGGGATGTCAAGTAAAGTAAAGTTACCCCCGCGAAGGGAAGCGGCCATCAAAGTTAAAGTTAACGGCCTCAAGTTACTTTTTGCGGACTCTTCCGACCTCCCATATGGTTAAACAGTGGAGTAAAATGCCCCTCTGTCTTGAGCGGTCGATTGGACGGAATGTTCATGTTTACCCACACCGGGCATCGTGTGTATAGCAGCTCCCGAGAGTCTGCCACATTCTTTCGACGTTTGATTTGCCCAGCGCTATATTGAGTGAGTAGTATCGATTTAGAGGGCTTCGGAACGCCAGTGCATGGATTAGGTGATGACAATACCGACGGAGAAACTGGAGAGTGCGGTGAAAGATTTTCATGCGTCGTAACAAAACTTTGGGAATGAATGTGGAGCCCGCTAGAATGTGGACTAGGATTAGACGCCGGATCGGAGTAAGTGGGTGAGTTTGAGTAAGCGGAGTCTCTGATGTTTCTGCTCTCTGGAAAAGACTGAAATGCTCATTATGAGCCAACCAAGCAGAAGGTGCATCAAAAGATCGCAATGGCAGGTCGGTATCAATGGGGGGAGGCAGAGGCCGTTGGTGATGCATATGCTGATTAAACTGAAACGGAAGCTGCTGCGGGCTTGGAGCAGCTGGATGCGGCACGAAATGCTGCTGCTGGTCATTGGGACTGCTCATTTCGACATCGTCCGATGGTAATGGGATATTAGAATTGAGCACCGGGGCATGGAGTATGGATGAATGAGGGAGCGAGAAAGGATTCATGGCGGAAGATTAACATGGAAAGCCCTTAGAGGGGGAGGGAAGAGAAAGCAGGAGACGCTTGGGAGACGCGTCCTCGAGTCGCGTAAATTGGACGTAACATATTGATCGCGGATCACCCCGAGATCAAGATATCAAAATGATCGATACGATGTGTCAGGAACAAAATATACAATTCTGAAGAGACAGAGATGTGTAAAATATCTACAGATGGGAGGGTAGCAAGATTTATGGGCGGATCCGAGAAGAAATGAGACCCTAGCGTAAAAGTTTCTGATTCTGGTGGCTAAAAGCCTTCAGCACAGCTTTCCAAATTTGGGGGCCCTGTCAAGGAGGTCTGTGTGCGATCGGGAATTCCCGCGTATCTCTTGAGTAGAGCTTCCAAGGAGGGAATTGTGGACGGACAACGAGCGAGAAGGCAGGGTAATCAGGAGCGATGCCTGGGTGGTTTAAGAAGAGGCAAGGTAACGAGAGCGTCGAGACGGTGAGTCGAAGCACTGATTCAGCAGAAATCCACAATTGGAGAGCCGCGACGCAGAATACGGAGTAACTTCACCAAGCCTACCCCGGGCCGGCGAGAGACGCCGCCCGTTGCACCATTGATAAAAACGTGCACATCATCTGGCAAGTGAAAACTTCTTTACAGCTCCATTCGCAGTTCTGACGCACTGGGAAGCACCTTGCCACTTCGGCAGCTGTCAGCTCCACAAGCCAAGTAACTTCCATATTATCGAACCCTGGAAATATGCCGGGACTGCCGCTCGGCACTGTATCGTATCCGATCAATCCCGGCAGTCTCGGGACATATTTCTGACTTCGAAATGTCCACGGCGTCGGCCAGGTGAATGTGGCCTTCTTACTAGTTTGTCTGAGGCTGACATGTGAGTAAACATGAATTAATCAACCATTGGCGCTACATGTGGCAAACATTGCTGCCCAATGCGCAGTTTTACGCTACTAGGCGAGGAGGCAATGGAGCCAACATGCTTGAGGAGACTCTGTGTTGTGAGGTTCGGAACGTTGAATGAGCGTAAGACACTGGGGTGATCAAATCCTATTACGTAGAAAAGAAAGGCCGAGAAAAAGGATCCTCGTGTTCACTCCGTGTCATATGTAGTAAACTGGCTGTTCCAATTGTGGGACCACGTCGGTATAATATACCACGGGAAACCACCAAAATCGACACCAAGAAGAGAGGAGTGGTTACATGTAAAATGTTTATCACCAATAGATCAGCAACAACTGCCTGCTGTGCACACTACAAATGTGAGCAAAATACCTGTACAGGGAATATCTGTAAAAACCTCTGTAAAGTCTTTGCAGGGACGGCAGTCGGCCAGATTATGATGGAAAAAATACTACACAACCATATCTTTTGCGTGTTAGTGGTAATTATTTTTTGTCGGGCTGAAGTAGAGTGCTAATTAAGTCAGAGACATTTCCTCTTGTCTACCAAATTTACACACCTGGAAATTTTCAATAAATGTGAGTTGCTTATATGGTGTAGCCACTGTTA
Organism: Mycena capillaripes; assembly: GCA_029204075.1. Taxonomy (NCBI): domain Eukaryota; kingdom Fungi; phylum Basidiomycota; class Agaricomycetes; order Agaricales; family Mycenaceae; genus Mycena; species Mycena capillaripes. The sequence goes on from JARHKZ010000027.1 coordinate 902,753, forward strand.
TTGTGCTCGATTTCCACATAAATCTCAGCGAAAAGTTCAAAACTGAACGAGAACAAGCTCAAACAGTCTCGAAAGCTCTTAATCAAAGCTTCTGTAAATGTCATGTTTTCCTCATTTGGAACACCGAAAGGGGGTAAAACCCCATCGGGAACAACCTTCATAAGGGTTGTTCCCAATGGGAACAACCCTTACATGGGAAATTGTGGGAAATTGATCCAACTAACACCGTAACCGAGCCGTCATAATGCATTATGACCGCATGCCTGATGAGCCACCTGGTGGCTTCTGGTGACTCAGTACAAAGCCTCTATTGTGTGTATGGTATGGGTGGTGGTAAAGGGTAATAAGCGGGGGATTCTGAGGAACCCACCAGAGAGGGCGGATGTAGATTTTGGTGAGTTGGTGGGCTGCGCGGGTTAAGCCAGGAAAGTTTCGAGCTCCAAGGAAAACAGAGCGAGAAGTGAAGCTGGGGAAGCAGGAGAACAGAGCAGAGGACGGGCATAGGTGGATTACGAAGAGGCAAAGTAACGAGAGAGACTCAGAGAGAGAGTGAAAAAAAGAGCGTCACATCACGGGTCACCGAGGGCACGATCACGTGTGTGCGCGGACCACGGCACGCGTAGCGTGAATTTAGCACTCAAAGTCGAATGAAGGGAGGTAGAGAAGAAGGACGACAAATAAAGAAGCGAGTTCAAACCAGATGTGGGAAGCGCCTGTTCGACTCGGGCCCGAGTCATCCACCTTTCTGGTTGCCTACTACAAACTTGGTCCGTGCGTCACGGCTCGAATCCCACACTCTGACCACCTGCAGTCTCCGACTTATTTAACCTAGCTTGTGTGTGTATAACAACTCGGTGGCGGACCGTCCACATCCACAGCAAGTGGAGATAGCCTGTTCGATTCAGGCTCGGGTCATGAATCTCGTCGCTGTTTCTTCCTTTCTATCTTTTTTCTGTCCTACTTAGCTTCCGCTGTCAGACATTGTGCATATGGTTATGGCCCTTATGAGTGGTAGCGGTGGTAAAGAGTAGGGGATTCTGAGGAACCCACTCGAAAACTGGCCTGGCTTTATAGGATCTGAGGGCGAGCCTGTGTCCGGCGGGATGATGTAAGAGAGGGCGGATGTAAATTTCAGTGAGTTGGTAGAATTTTGATCGCATATGAATTGGGTCAACGAAGCGGGTCTGCCCGAGTAGAGCTTCCAAGGAGGGAATTGCGGACAAACAGCGAGCAAGAAGGCAGGGTAATCAGGAACGAGGCCTGGGTGGTTTAAGAGGAGGCAAGGTAATGAGAGCGTCGAGACGGCGAGTCGAGGCACTGGTCCAGCGGAAATCCACTATTGGAGGGTCGCGACGCAGAGTGCAGAGTAGTTTCAGTAGGGTTACCCCGGGCCGGCAAGAGACGCCGCCCGTTTCACCATTCTGGGTTGTGCGAAGAAGTAGAAAGAGGCTAGAGGCAGAGACGGCATGACGGCCACTGATCTCTCGCGCAAACACGACCAAAGTTGACTGGTGTTCACTTTGCAGATATGAGAGTCGGCCAAAAATCTTGAATGCATAGAAAGCACTTTTGCGGCGCAAGAAAATCTAAGATGTTCAGATAATTCACTCCGCATTGTGCCCGAGATGCCCGATCACACCAATGAGTACATCTCCACATTAGGCAAGGGAAAAAAACCTTCATGAGAACTCATCGACCGCGCAGCTTCCCGCATTCAGTGCCTCAAGCACCATAGCTTTACCTATGTCTTAGAAACGTACCGTCCACTGAGCAGTAGTCGGACCCTTAACTTCCTTCTTCGCGTCTGCTAGACGTTCAGCACCAAACAGGATGCGGAATATACAAGTTGACACTATAAATTGGGCAGGCAACATTGACGACCAAGTTTAACGCGCTCTCAAAAATGCGGCGAACGCGTGACTTGAAGCCGACTCCCAAGGGGAGCCTTCTGTGAGGGCTTGAACGGCAAAGAAAATTATGAACTATGAATCGGAAAAGGCACTTCACATATTCAGAACTTCTCCGCCCAGCTAAGTTACTTGCTACGGAAACGGACCACTCAGTCGTCATGATCCTCCCGTTCCTTCCCATCTTCTCCTTCATGGATTTTGGTGGAAAACGACGAATACATGAACCCCGAAACAAAAATACAATGCATCAATCTGTATGACTCGGGCCTGAGTCGAACAGGCACTTCCCACATTCAACCGGATGTCCGTCCTTTCTGAAGTACTTGGCGTAGAAATGGTCCCTCCACCGAGTCGATATTACCCAGCCCGATTGAGCGTCTCTAGCTGGAGGATTTGCGGCACTAGAATTTACGGACATCACAGGTTCACATCATGGGTAGTATGAGTCTCAGTGTAAAGATTGAGCGCACTCATATTGGGCGAAGGAAATCTAAGTTTAAATCATGGATCCCCACGCAATTATGAATATGATATATCCTCCTCGCTCTCGAAATCGCAGCTCACACGGTTTATCAGACAGGTTGCGCAACAGCCACTGGAGCCACCCCCACCGTGAAACCGTTTCATGATTGAATCTCGCAGATCCGTAAATCACCTCTGAAGGCCGGCCTCCGTACTGCACGCAGATCGACGTATTGTGCGGCGGCGCATAAAGGGCGTGCAACTTGAATAAAATAGAATCAATCAGCCATGGACATTCGGCGCTACATGTGGCAAACAACCCACAAGTGCAAACTTCTCGGGAGCGGTGGTAAGTGCAACGGGGAGTGTCCTTATGTGGACTTGAACAATGTCCGGTACGTCGTGGTCAGTTCCTTGCTTGCACGTCGAGAAAGTCCGACAGCCATAGTCAATTGACATTTATTTCGAACTCTGAGGATGATCGATAAGCCGAAAAGACCACGGGGTAGTTTGGAGAAATAAAAACGTGCACGTCATCTGGCAAGTGAAAACTTCGTCACTGCTCCATTCGCAGTTCTGACGCACTGGGAGGCACCTTGCCACTTCGGCAGCTGTCAGCTCCACAAGCTAAGTACCTTCCATTTTATCGAACCCTAGAGATATGTCCCGGAACTGCCGGGATTGAAGCGCTCGGCACTGTATCGTATTCGATCAATCCCGGCAGTCTCGGGACATATTTCTGACTTCGAAATGTCCACAGCGTCGGCCAGGTGGATGTGACCTTCTTACTAGTTTGTCTGAGGCTGACATGTGAGTAAACACGAATTAATCAACCATTGGCGCTACATGTGGCAAACATTGCTGCCCAATGCGCAGTTTTACGCCACTAGGCGAGGAGGCAGTGGAGCCAACATGCTTGAGGAGACTTTGTGTTGTGAGGTTCGGAACGTTGAATGAGCGTAAGACACTGCAGCAATCAAATCCTATTACGTAGAAAAGAACGGCTGAGAAAAAGGATCCTCGTGTTCACTCCGTGTCATATGTAGTAAACTGGCTGTTCCAATTGTGGGACCACGTATATACCTCCTCCTCCTCCTCCCAATGTTTATGAGCGGTAAGTAAGTTACGGCGTAGTTTTTCCTTGGTTAGCACTAACCGTCTTTGTCTCTGCAAAATGGTCTCTTACCGACCGTTTTAAAGTGACTGCTTTGCCAGGGGAAGAAATCATCGAAGTTTTACCGTCCGAAAATTTCACGGGTAAAATGCACTGAACACGAGGTTTCTTTTACAAGTTTCGTTTTTCTCTCTCAGAATAAAATCGGATCATTGTAGTGATAATGATCACAGCAAAGATCACAGAGAAGAGATTATGTGGCTGTGGTATCGGGCGGCTGCTCTGCATTTATCCAAATGGAGATATGTACCCCATTTAACAACTCAAGTTCACAAACTCCCAGGAAATTGAACTATCACGAAACCACCAAAATCGCGTGGGAGAGGATATTCCGTGCACGCGAAAGCATGAGCGAAAGATACGCCTAACCGAGGATGTACCCACGCTGCATCACCAGCAACAAAAATCAGTCTCAATGCCAGATCAAGTTGGGTCACCGTATTCCCTGTTGAAAGAGGGTCCCGACCTGACGGGACCCTTGTGGATCCAACCGGATTGTCATACATAAGGAAATGGAACTCGCAGAGACACCAAAATGATTTTGTGGCTCTAGGCGCTATGTTAGCGACATCCTCTCCATTAATCCATGACCGTAGAAATGGAAGTGCATCCATTAGCATGTCTGAAGTCCATCCCTTGTCATTTCTGATAGAGATCTCTGCCGGACGACGCCTTGCTATACTAATACTACTCTGCAGGAAGAATTTGGCTATAGTATAACACGCCATGGGCCGGTGGAGATGCCTATCAGCCATGACAACGGATGGATGTCTCCTTCTCCGGTCCTATGTTAGCGAGGTTTTCTTATCTCAATCTCAGCTGTCAAGGGAACTTTGCACCTTTGCTGTCAGACAAATGGAGACCGGCCGTGAACCAGACTTCTGTAGTTCTATTTGGTACACGTTTAGTCTTCGCCGGCGGTGACTGATTCACCAGGTGTAGGCATGTGAGAACGAACCAGGACCAGCCTTGGATCCGGAGCTGTTATGATTCGTTTTTACCCTTGGCCCGACTCTCAATGCATTGGCCCGTGAATTCTAACAACATTCAAAGCTCTTCAGCTGTCGCCCTCGCCTTTGGGCCTTTCGAACATCCAGGGAAAGATTTAGCAACCTTTGTATGTCTCGGCATAAAATGATACAGCACGTCCCACCACGCACAGTTCACGGCTTGCAAAATCCGAGCTATACAATTAGTACGTCAAGTGCTGTCGCTTCTGTGTGTCTTCGAATGTCAAGGGATGAAATGATACAGCATGTCCCCCAATAGGTCAAGTGTTCAAATCTATTTATGAGCCCGTACGATCGCTTAAAAGAGGGGAGACCCAAAGCTCACTCCAGTCTTTCGCAACTCGCCAATTGCACATGCACTTCAATATCATCCTCACCACCTTGCTCCTGGCCACAGGCTTTTCCGCCGGCCTTACCCTCCCCGAGGCCGTCGAGGCGGAAAAACGTCAGTGCCTGGGAACCAACGCGAATTGCATCCTCTTCAACCCGGGCGCGTGCTGCTCCGGGCAGTGCTGCTGCGGCTTCGACTCTGCCTTTGGTGACGGCTGCACAGACACACCGTGCTCCCCCGCGCAAGAGGCAGGCACAATCCCTGGCGTGAGTGTCTCTATTCATATGTGTTGACTTGAAAGATGACTGATATGTACGAACGCCTGCAGCATTGCTCTCACATATCCTAAATGTGGAACGGGCTTGTATAAAATATTTTCTGGAGGTTCGGACCAAGAAGAAGGGAAGGTGGCGGAGTCCATCATGGTCTAGAATACATTGTAACATAATCTTTTTGGATGAATACTCGCACTCCGTGATACGACCACCTGATTCATGAACAAGGGATCGGATACCCGGCGTATATGGCAGCCTTTCTTGCGGCATTGAACGCAGGCTTTCAGGCTTCATTGAACGTCAATCAAATACGGTGAAGGGGTGACCATAATTCTATTTTGGAATCGGCTCGAAAAGAGCCTTGAATGATAGCTGGCAATCGATTGAAGTGCGGCGATCCGGTGCACGTGTGAAGCAGAAATCCAACTACCAACAACACATACAACTAATCCAAGGCGCGTGAGCTCGGGGCTCCATGTGAAGTATACGCATGTTGCAACCCAGACGATGAACATTGAATGCTGTAACGTAAGTGCTCGGGAATAAAAGAAGTGTTGAGGCGGCACGACCAGCACACCGCCGAATATGTTGTGTAGTTGTTGTTGAACCCATCTCCACCAACTCTTCATGAAACAAATTTCCTCCACCATCGCATCGTCCAACCAGATCTCATGCCGAAACTTGACACTCACAGGTGTGAATTGCGTCATAATTTGGCGGTGGAGCTACCCGTTTTTGGGCACAGTCCTTCCTGATAGACCCCTCATGCAGAGAACAATATGTTTCTTTCAGCACAACGGACCTGGGTTACAGTCAAGCCAATCTCGGCATTGGGGAATGTCTGATCTCGGTCCACGAGCCTGCAGAAGCCGCATCTTGGGTGGAGAATAACTGGGACAGCTCTCTTCTCACTTCCATCCGCAACAGTGGTCGCACCGGACCTGTCGCCTGGATGGTTTCGCCGGCGGAACCCGCCTTGGCGATCTTCGGGAATTTAGATAACCCAGTCGTCGCAAATATGGCTGAGTCACTCGCACAGGCGTCGGGTTATCCTACATTGGTTCGATCCCCTGGTGACAACCCCGCACTAGCTTTACTGTGCGCAAGATCATTGATTCATGTTTCGATATTGAGGTACTCACACAGAGCTCATGATACTGATACACGCGATTAGTCCGCTCAATTGGTGGCTCCGGTGGTATCGATCGGGAGACGGAAATACCCACTGATCTCGAGGACTTGACCCGCTTTCTATCCCAGCCCGGAGTCATGGCCCTCGTTGACTTCGGGATCGAAACTCGACCGCGTGAAACGCAAATAGATCGCTCGTATGCAAGCATTGGCTTCGTGGCGCATCGGAGAAAATCTATCATTCAGCGAAATTGTGAATTATTTTTCTTGGATTCTGTCCGGATATGTTCTAACATTGACTTAGTCTGTATCGAGGATTTTATCCCCCAGAAAACACCGCCAAATCCAACGGGGGATCAAAGGTGCTTTAGGATTCGCCCAAGGAAGTCCGCTGGCCACTGCAAATTCCTCGTACAATCGCAACAACGATACCACGTTGGAGGTTAGTGATAGCAAAGTAAGATTGCCAATGTTTCTTCTGTTCGTGAATGACTCTTGTAAAGGTTATGCCCAGGTGCCGGGTGGATTACGAAACGGGGATGAGGGCCACAAATCATACTCCTCGTACAATATTGCCTACCAGCTGCAGGGCATGCGATTAGATGCTGAGCGGTCCGAATTCCACCCTTTGGAAGCAAGGCCTTTGAAGGTACCTAAAAGCGAGTCCTTTTATTTCAACCAGCCCAACATACTATCCCCCCTTAGATCTCGGACACCTAAGGAAAATTGATACATATCATTTTATACAATGGTTCAGGGCCCAAGCCGAGTCGTGGATCATCAGTAATTTGTCTTTTATTCCTGTCCCATATTTTACTTCATGAGAAACGAGTAAGAATTGGGTAAATGGCATCGTTTTTTGGGTGGTGGTCAGGTGTCCGAGCTCTAGGTAACATATCAAATTCAGATTGCCTGCCTCGTATATGACCACCCTTGTGGTTATATCGCTCCAAATCTCATCCGGCAGAATATCTCAGTAAGGACTATAGTATACATGAATGAGGAGGTCAAGTCAACCCAAAGGCGGTCGACAGGTAGCATGAATTTTCTTGCTATCAGTTCTGGCAATTGAGATATCCTCCGCTAACATCCTACCAGGAAAAATGCAGCAAGTTTCTGGCCAGGCGAATACAGATGCCAACAAGCCGATGTAGGGTAATATTGAGGTTTTTTTATCTGGGTTTTATCACACGGGTCGTGAAATTAATTCTTTGTTTGATGATATCGTAATGCGTGTTTCTTGTGTTCCGGCATTTGGTTCTGTCGGGGAGGGGCAACAAAAACAAGACGCTGAAAACGGTAATTGGGCCGGGCCCGAGTCGAACGGGCGATTCTCCCATGGGTAGTACATCGGTCAATGGGATACTTTGGAACCTCTGCATGGCGCTTCTTTTAAAAGGTGTTGGGAGTCTGGTTCGGTCATTTCAGCAGGGGATTCAACTTCTTCTTGGTTTTGAAGCCGATCAGCCTGGGATTGAGATACATCTCTAAACCTGCGACCTTTGGCCGTTTGGTCTCTGGGTTGTCCTGACGCTCCCAAAAGTCTTTGGGTCTGCTTTGAGCAGATGGTATGCATGCATCTGCAAAGGGAAAGATGTACAACAGTGTTTGGTGGACTGGTGGACACTGGGGATTTTACCTGGGAGGAGGAAAGAACTAATGAACTGAGTTCTAAAAACTTCCGGGGATTTGGTTCTTCTTCGATAATTGTAAGTAGTTTCAGAACATTACAAATTTGTTATGAGTCGAAATGTATTTGGTCGTGTTGTGAAAGTGCGATCAAAAGATCTTCTCCTGGTTAGCCAAACCTAAAGGTTCAGCAATAATTTTTTGACTCAAAGCAGTTGACGACCCGCATAGTTTAAACGTGAGGCTACACATCGCCAGGAGGTTCACTGGAAGCAAATATATGTAGTTCCTACAGCAGTAGCTCGTTCCACACAACGTTGGTAGTACAGGTAGACGAATCACCCTCATATTTCAAAATCAAGGCACTCTCTGCATCCGGGACCCGTGTCATTGCCAAATAGAGTTGACCACAAGAGAAACCTCTCTTTGTAGATCCAGGCCCAATTTTTGCACAGTTAGACCTTGACAACCGCTGAACATTGTTGCGTAACACAGAGCGAGAGGAATTTGTTTTCTGTGGACCGTGAATTCGAAACTGTGAGGTTGAAAATGACAGTCATTTTGGGGAATGTGAAGCCGTATCTGAGAAAGTTGAAGATCAATGGGGTTAAAACATGAGAATAGAACGTACAGGATTCATGACTGTACCAGCGACCACGGAAGAAATATTTTCAAATTCTGCTGTATGACGGAGGAGACCCCGAACAATGACCCGGGTATTTTTTGTGAGTCCTCGGGAGGTGTCAGAGTTTCGAGTGAGTCTACAAACAGCACCAATTTTCAAAACTAATTCATGCGGAGGTACTCCTGGCTCTTTGAGGGAATTCAAGAATTCAGGGTCTGCAAATACACTCTCGTTTAAGCTTTCGCTGTGATCCTCGATGGAATCGCTGCTAACATAGCAATGAGTATCACCCGGGAGGCTACCGAGAATGGTTGAATTGAATTTATCGACAAGTGCATTGAAGGGGCTCAAGATAGCCGAGTGATGCAGATAGCCGGGTCAGCGACCCCACTGGGCAGAAAGACGAAGTTAATTAGCTCCTGGACTGATTTTGTATGCTTCAAACGCCCAAGATCAATGGAGGGGTTCAAATACTCGTCTCCGATCGAATCGAGGAATGAAGAGAAAGCTAAATCCCTTGCTTGCCGAATCGACGCTTCCAACCGTAGAATTTCGAAATGTTTGAATACCGGTTGGGGGTGAATTTGACGCCTTGTACATTGCAGTACGACCACCAAAGCGAACCACAGGTGCAACCTGCACAAACTGAGTTGATCTATTCCATGGCTCTCTTCTCATACTGACCTGGTGAAAGTCTCCAACTGTAATCAACATACGACCGCACCAAACTCAGTTTTCGTCGGTCAGAGAACGCATGAGTCGATCTGCACAGTCAAAGGGTTTCAAGTAAAGCCCGCCAATGATATCAATGACATGACACTTGGCCGCTTGAAGGAGTCTCGCACGGTCACTCCTGGGTCCGACCGACGATTTGAGGTGCGGGTTATATTCGTCCACTGGGATTCCATAGAGGTAGTGGGTCGTTTGGCCGCTTGGGTAGTTTTTGGCAGCAAAGGCAGAGGATGCAGAGAGGAGGACAATCTCGTCCAGTTTTCGTAGCACACCGATGACTGGATATAAAACCTATGTTTTACCCCTACCTGCACGGACATCCACATGAATGGGCTGAGGGGTTGTCAGGGTTGCGACGTGCATGATTCGCTCATAAATGGCTCGCTGGGAAAAAGAATCAGTTGTGCAGAAACCTAAAGAGTACGGGCAAACCTGCTCGGCTATCAATCCATCTTTAAATGCGCACAGATTACTCCGGTTCCCACCCAAGTGGAGGCGTTCAGCATCAACTTCTTGCTGCCGTTCTGTTGGCTCAGAGAGCCCTATCTCTGTCAATGACTTTCCGAGACCTTGAAGGAGATTGTGAAGCGTGAGGAGAAGCTTGTTCCGAACCAACTCGGGAGGCAGATGTGCTGTTACTCGTAACATTCGATCTTTGATGTCTGCCGACAGAGCAGCCTCGTGTGAGCCCCAAATGGTCAGTGCGGGAAAACCCTCCACTGCGAGAAGGGCAAAGATCCATCGAAGTTGAGCTGGTGCTGCACCGGATTCCAGTAATTTTTCGAAAGCCATGATACCCTCATCACGATTGTCAAACAGTCCCATGGCCTGCTGTCCAACTATTGGCACCGCGATGAAGTAGAAGAGCACAAAGATAGAAAACATCCCCATGACTTGGATATACCATCTGGATGCGACACACTCCAGCATGGCGTGGTTGGTAGAAGCGAATGCGCATGCGGGGTCACCCGCGATATTCATCTTCAAGAATCTGAAGGGGGTGCAATTCTGCGTCGGGATCATGCTTTTCAAGTCGGCAATTGGAGCCAAATTCAACGTAGGTCATGTTGTCGAGGTCAGGATGGTGCGATCGTGCCAAATATGGAACCAAGAGAGTGGCATCAGACTCAGAACCGTCCTTTCGCGCCATTTGTTCATACTGGCGTCCTGGTAGATGAACTGGGAGTCGTTTGACGCCGGGTTGCTTCTGGGTTATATGAAAGGATGCAAGTCGGGTTGCTGCCTCAATACTGGAGAAGTATCATCCACGTTCATAGTCGCGGATCTCATCGCCAGGCTTTCGTGTACCAGTGCGAGAGTTGGTCTGGTTTGAGGGTTGCTTGTAAACTTTTCAATTCGCTTGATCCAGAGATTTGAAGAAATACTTGTAGAGGTATTGGAACAGCGCCACTCCAGTGGAGAACTCCACATTAATGTGGCAATCATATTTCAAGATGAGCCATGCGACGTGAGAGACGATTAAATGATCCTCGGGATGGCGCCGCCGATGTTCAAAATAACCTGGACAGATATTTGAGTTGGCTCAATATGGCGGGGGAGAGAAGGACCATTTACCACATTCGTTGAAGGATGAATGTGATTTAGTTTATTTTGGAAACCCATATTGGCAACTGCACGGCCAACCACATCTATATAAGAATTAAGGCCCCTGTGCGGTGTCTGGAATTTGGATGATTTTTTTTTTTTTTTTTTCAAATATAATTGATCATGGCTATACCTAAGCTAGTAATGTGGTCTGTGTATAAGGCTGTTTTGGTACAGGCGATTTCATTACTTTTATTTTTTATTTTGCATCAGTTAAGAAGCCTTGGGTTCGACCCCTGCTCTGTGTTTCACTGTTTGAGTTCAAGCCTTTTAACTCTTCACCAGACATCTGGTGTTTATTAATTTTGTATCCCTTGTCCCATTCGTAGTGAACTGTAGCAAGGTTTGGTGCAATCACAGTTGCAAACTGGAGCATTAAATGATTGCATGCTCATTCAAATTGAAGCTTATTGAGGCAAACTCTAGATTTACCATTGAGAATCCTACCAATTTCATTTTTCATTTCGCTTCCGGGGCTGCCATGCACTATCTAAGTACATCCCCATGTACAGAGCTAAAATGAAGGAAAATATGTCTTTTTTGATGAGGAAACAGCTAGAAACTCTTGTTTTTATGAGAAAATCAGACCCTATATAGTAGTTGTTGTCCAGAGCAATTTTTCCGAATTTATTTGGCCCGCACGGGGGCAGCGCAGCAAAATAAGTGCGCCAAACCGGCATTTTTATCGCCCATCAATTTATCATTTTAGAGCTCGATTAGGATGTTGAGGCCGTTATCGCTCGTTATCACACAGATAATCAGCTTTTCTGCCAAATTCAGACTAAAAGTGATGCTGGGAAAACTTAGTCAGCTAATAGTCCAAATCGGGCACTAAATGATCTCCAGACACCGCATGACGGCCAGAATTAAGAGTGGTTTATGTCTGACCACACACTCTGATTGGCTGCTGGGACCTTCTTTCGCAGACAAAGAAGCTCCAATTAGGTCACTGGCCCCACTGCTCCACCGTGATGTTCAAATTTCCACCGAGATGTTAGATTTCTATTTATAATTGTCATGATGCCGAGTTGTACTACCCTGCCGCCGTGAAGTACTCCTTGCAAACACTGCTGGATTTTGGCTAACAGAAGCTCATAGCATGCCGACATCTGTTGCAGTATTTTGCCGAGAGGTAACCGACTGTGCCACATCAATTCAGCACAGCCGATTTGCAGCGGCAGACCACGGCATATCATGGCCGTAACACTTCAAACGCCATGCCGCGGCGCTGTCACCGTGATGTGAATTTTCCACCACACTGTGGAATTCTTGAATCTCCAGCTGCAGAATGAGAACACCAATTTTAATTGTCCTTCACCTAGCTGAATGCAAGGAGGACAGACACTGAAAGGAATGATCCCAGTGACCAATAAATGGGATGCTGGTGAACTTGCAGCATTGCGCGGGGATCAATGTTTTCACTGACACTCTTAGGAATTTTTTGGAACCTCAGCTGTTCTCTAGCAGCCAGGCTAAACACAGTCAGATTCTGAATCTGCATTGAACCAGGTATTGCAGAAATCAGTCGGAAATGCCAGGAGGATCCCAGTGTTTATGAAATTCTGGTGCATCACACCCACAGTCAGCTGGGCATCCCAGTAAAGTATTATATATTCATATGCAAAGACACAAAGTCTGAACTACTGACAGAATACTCAAGGGGCTTGCATTGAAACTGCTCACAGAGGCGCTAGCACAAGGTTGATTGACAGAGAGAATTGGAATTGGAACTTAACAGTGCGAAAAATGGGGTTTCTTATAGGATACAAGGGGCTGGTCGGCCGCTTCGCGGCCTCCCATCCCCTTTTGCAAAAATATTACTTAGTTTCTTTGAAATTTCCATGGAATTAAATTGATATTCAAAGTTCTTTACTGTGCGCTTGGACCTGTAGTATTGCCGCACATGACAGACCGGCTTCGGTGCGGCTCGGCTTCCACTGTGCTCCAATATTCTTCTGGGGCATATTTTTGTTGCGGAGAGTCTTTTTTGGATGTATAGCTTCATTTCCTTTTAGGTAAAATTTGTGCCAATGTTTGTCCTTCAGTCGCTATGAGGCAAAAGAAGTCAAACGGCTCGCGGCTCAATTTACTGCCTCGAGCCGTGAGACATTGCCTTCCACAAAGCTCTACAAAGTATTTTCGATCAAACTGGATGCTGAGTATCATACCTGTGTATTATTTAAGTGTGCCTTAACATTTCTCTGGGTGGAATGAACTGCTGCTCTCGTGGAGGAACGAAAAGATCAACATGTGATAGGTGTGACCGGCTTGAGCCGCGGCATCACTACACTTGGTTGAGCTAAGCCGAGTTAATTTGGACCTCATTTGTGCCACTTCCAAGTTTATTTGAACACGGCCCGGCCACGGAAGACCGTCGCACAACGGAGCAGGCGCCTAGTTGGCCGTCGGCGTGGATGTTATCAGATGACAGAGGCTCCCAAAATTTCGCCCCTGATGGCGCTAATCCGAGCGCCGTAATCAGGCTGGATGCAGTGGGGGCAGTCAAAGACTCTTGAAGCGCTAATCGCTAATCAGGTTAAGGAGTCGAAGACTCGAGATCAACAAAAGAGGTCATATTAAATCAGCGCGCTAATGAGCATTGCGGGAGATCTTCGAGCAATGGAGCTGATTGACAGATGGCGGAGTTTGAAAAGGCTTCGGACAGACGGACGGACGGACACGCGTAATTTTATAAAGAGAGTGACATAGTACAGGCTATCCACAAAATTTCTGTCTCTTCCAATCAATTAGGAAACTATTGAAACGATAGATGTGGCCTGTCCACGAGGCCGTGAGGAGTCAACCGGAGGTTGGCGACGAGCGGCGTCTTTCAATCACATTCCAACGGGTTTTCTTGAATGAGTGAGATCTCTTTGAGTATTTATCTATCTACTCTGGGGTGCTTCCTGTAGCGTAGCACGGGCACACTGCTAGTTTGTGATATGTCTTCGCAGGATCATGATTGGGAGTCATGTGCTGCTTTACAGCGTCCCGGAGTGGCGTGTTCCCTGGGCAATTCTGCACTAAGGAATTTATCAATGTCCTCGAGTGATTTCGGGGCATTCTTCAATGCTACAGCTATGTGTTCATGTGGGAGACCTCGCTTCTGAAACTATGTGACACAGATATGATACAGGATGGGGCCAAAGAGGACCTTGATGTCTTTCATTAGTGACGAAAGATATTATTGAAAGACACAAATAATGACATCGGGGCGGTCATTTGCAGATTGACCGGGCCGCAGCTGGGAAGTGATCTCAGGCCAACGCGGATTAGTTGTAAACGTGATGAAGAGTGTTACTGGACCGAGGGCTTTGTGAAGAGCAAGACAGTCGGAAATATTAGCAGACCACCATGCAGGGGAATGGACGAATGTGGAAGGTAATCGAACATCTTCCACTGATTCTTTGTCTCCGGTTCCAATGTATTCCACCTCATCCGGGTCTGAGTGATGAATATGGCGGAGGTAGGTGAGCCGTGCCTCCTCTACTGCGCTCCAGGAGTCCACCAAGCACCCTCCTGCAATAAATCGGGAAATATGTTGAAATACTGGATGTGAATGCTCACCAGTCAGCCGTGAGAATTTCGACGTTTGCTCGGCGTTCATGAAATGCCTGGCTAATCTTTTTTCCATCCGAGGTTAGGCGGCTTGGTGACCAACCTAGGGTGCCGTGGGGCAGCAGTAGTAAGTAGTGTAATGGCTCAACAAATGGTGTAAGTAAATCCAGGAACACGGGGTCGTCGTCCCCCTTGCGTTTGATCACCAACTTGCGGCGAGATGGTTGGGAAGCTGGAGCAAGAGACATGATAGCTGCAATTTTATCTGTGATGCTGTCTCTGTACTCAATGTGCAGAGTTATGTCTCCATCGTCATCATACATGTTGAGATTTTCAAGTTCAGCTATGAAAGGGTTGACCCGCTCGAGGCCAGCTAGTGTGCTGTGAATCCAAGAATTTGGGATGTCAAATTCAGCTCCCTTCACGAATAAGGCCCGAGGATCGTGTACGAGCCACCATATCGCATGCTGGCCCTTGTGGGCAGGAAGCATACAATGGTAGGTACGTCCACCTGCTAGATTAATTGCTGCAATCCCATCAGGGAAGTGCATAAAATCGCCGTCATATACTCCAAGAGTAGTCAGGGAGAACAAATTGTTTAGTTTGCGTGAGATCGCCGCAGTTTTTCGATTGTCAAGGAAATAGTCCCATTCCTCAGGATATGGGGGAAGTAGTGGTTGGTAATGTCCCATTAGGTCCACAAACCTAACATTGATTGTTTATTCGTTCACCTGTGAGAGCCTGCTTCAGGTGAGCGATGCGACCTATGAAGTAGAGTAACTTGTTGTCACAGACAAAGCCTTTCTTATCTAATCTTGTCCAACTATATGGCAATAGCGGATTGGGTAGTGAGATGTCGACTCGAGGTATGAGAGCTTCGTAAATATGATCGAATAAATGACTAGGGAGGGTACAGAATACTCTACTAACTACTGTCTTAAATACTGTGTATCGAACCGTGTGAATTACTAACTACTATAATAACTCTTATGTCTTTAGCGTGGTAAACTGCCGTGTTATGTCGTATAGTGATCGGAGCTGTCAACTGTCTGATCATATGTCAAACCTATATTAAATACCCGTGTGTCGTGTTATGCTGTTGCATGTTTCTGAATAGAACACTTCTGCTTGTGTTCCGTTTCCATGTGTAACGATCGTGGTTCTTTCCAAATATAATATGCTCCTTCCAGAGTTCGTGTTCTTCGTCGAGTACTGTAAGGACTCCTCCTGTTGCCGTGTGAATCCGAGCGTACGTCCTCGAGGATTCCTGTCATATGCCTAACCACTTATGCGTGTAGTTATATCCTGGTCTTTGTCCGTCGTGACTTGTGTTAGCGAGTTCGTACTGTCGATCGTAAACCTTGAAGCCTTGCTTCTTCCTTGCTTCTTAAGCATGTCCTTCTATGCTTCTTTGATCCCTGATCGGTAATGTCCTTGAGGCTTTGTCGTGACTGCCTTAGTCCTTGTTCTTCTTGACATTTCATTTAAAGCAGTGTCGTTCTGCTTCCTTGTATCTTCTTGGATCTAGATCTTCTTCCTTGATCTGTCCTAATCCGTTATCCCTTTAGATATGCATGTGCTTCTGCTTTATCTGTTATCTGGAATATCATTGTCTGGATCTTTCTTAGGATCTTATCTCTTGATCCCTCTTGCTTTGTCAACATCCAAAGATGCTTTCCATTATCCTATCTGTATGCACTTGTTATGCTGCGCTCTCAGATAGGTGTTGGAGCGATAAGATTGCATCGAATCGTGACACTTGTAGCGTACCGTGATACTGCATATTGCACATTTACGACTCCATGAGAGGCCCAAGAGCTTTGAAGTTCCAGACTTATTAAGGAGCGAAATGTGATCCCACCACGGAGTTTCTGCAGGCTGCCTGCTTCGATGCTGGGTCCGTGCTTGAGTATTTTCAGGGCGAATTTGGTCTATTCTGTCACGGGATAATAGAGAGTGGGCAATTCTGCGAGCACCAGAGTTCTGTTCTCGCCTCTGTTCATGGTCAAGGCTGTCCTCGCAACTTCTTTGCTGCCGTTGAGCCTCCCGCTGGAGGCAACAATGCCGTTCAACATCTGTTTCTGATTGAGTTGATTACGAGTTGGCTATCCTGCAGCTTATGTTGGAATCTTTCTCCAAGGAGTGGATGAGGAGGGAAAGCCGGAATTTGGAGAGATCGAAGCTACTTTTCAGTGTTTGAGGGTTTGCACGCCGCATTACTGTACTATTTCGACCAACTATTCAGTCACAGGTCACAGCACTGGCTGAGATGAAGACTTTTTGAAAGTGTCACAGGTCACCGAGATTTTGAATCGAGGTCGCCATCAATTTCGGTCTAAAATGGCTACTTTTGATGCGGAAAATGCCGAAAATCACCTAAAAAGGTGACTTGAATACTTTGGGTCACAGGTCACAAGGCATGAATACTTGGTCAAAATAGTACAGTAGCGCTGGTGAAGATTGATGGAGATTGATAACCTTCTTTACTCTCTTTATAAAATTACGCACGTGTTTGAACTCCGATGACTCACGTAGCTGCCGGTTTGATTGTGGGCTCCCTTAACTGCTACATCTTTAGGCTCGGGGGTTCAGCACATCTTTCGGTCCTTGCCGTGCGGTGCCGCATTGCCGTCATCTATCAATAACCTCTGCCACACGCTGCCCTAATTCCCACCGCGAACACAATCACAGCGCCGGTTCGTAAATTTAAAGGGAACTTAAGTTAGTTGCGGTTCTTAAAGTATTGTGAAGCAAATAATAGGGCCCAAAACCGAATTTAATATATCTAATTTAAAACTTAGCAAAATCTAATCCCTAATCTAATATATCGAAGCCCAAATAAAACTCCACAAAACTTGAAGTATTACCGCACCTTTCGCTAGCGAGAAAATGCAATATAAAAAATAGGGAATAGACGACCTTGAAGTGAATCCCGAAATCGAAGATATAAAACTGGTCAATATCTTTGTTGATACTTTGAATTTTGAATTAGATTTTGAGGGAGCTGAAATGAGAAAAATATATTCTTGTTTAACAGTGCTTGAAACTGGATAAGAAACTTGAAGATTAAGACACCGTTAAACCCATCTGCAGATGGTCTGCAGACCGTTGTCGCTCATCTTCCGCGTCAGAAACTTCAGTGTTGCAAGAAATATATACACACAATATTACACACAATACATAGCATACAGTCGTGGACAATCAAACACGACAACAAATCATAAATATTCATAGCACTTTTGGATATCACTCAGAAACTTCAAAAACCGTAAAAACATTCATTTAGGACCCTAAGGAACATATCTACACGAGCAGAATCCCCTCAGATTGAGTTACCAAAAAAGATTGCCTCCAAAAATTGGCCGGACCGGTAAAATAATCGATAAAATCATGTAAAAATAGGTAATCGATGCCTTTTGATTAGCTGCGTCTGAATATGTAATTTCCATCCAAATCTATCGAGCCGGTCCCGCGCAAAATCCGTTTTTCTTATCCGATGCGACCACGCAAAAAACAGTCAAAGAGAAACATTAGCGGCCTCCGCAATCAAGGTCCACCCCAAGAAACAATACTTCCTTCCCAGCAGACGCGTCCATCGAGCCCCGACTGGCCAAGCGACTTAGATAGCGACGATGGCATCGATGGCGACGATGACATGGACCCGAAGGACTTTGCTTGGTACCGGGAAGTTTATGGAGAGGTCGACCCCGACTTGCTGAAAGCACCGGATATGGATTTAGTTGATGAAGAGGATGGGCAGGGGTATGAGATCGACTGGGATGAGGATCTCGATGACGACGTGTTTTGCGGAGGAATGATGGAGATGGCGGCTGATTGCGGCGATGATGCAGAAGATGAAGATTGGATCCCAGCAGACGCACGGAAACGGCGCAAACGGCGTGAGAAGGAACGTAAAGGTGTGCCGTTGAGCCCGAAGAGAGTGCAAACTGTACTGGAGGAGTGGGGCTTCAATGTGATGGGAATGAAGGCAAAATGCAAGCCTGTGTGCCCTTTCGAGAGCCAGAATTGCTGCATGGCGCGTCTTCTGAGCCAGCAAGATGATTTTGTCAATCAGACATCTTTGCTTGAGAAGCTCATCACTGAAGCGGGCCATGAATGTATTTTTCTGCCCAAATTTCACTGTGAACTTAATCCTATTGAAATGGTATGGACTTTTTTTTTTTTGTCTTGTATTTCCAAATCTAATGACCTCAACTTCAGTATTGGGGGTGGTGTAAGTATCGCTACCGGGAAATACCCAAAGATGGGCCTTTCGAGAACTCAAAGAAGGCTACATTCAGGTGTCTTGATGCGTGTCCAACTGAAGTCATTCGGCGGTTTGTAAATCGTTCTTGGCAATTCATGGATGCTTACTGGAAGGGGTTGAGTGGGAAGGCAGCAGACTGGGCGGTAAAAACACAGAAAGGGCATCGAAGCGTTTCTGAGAGTGCAATGGTGGCCCTTGAGGCAGTAGCTAGCTAGGGGACCGGTTTACCAGTCAATAACTTTTCGATGAATCCAGCCAAAAAATTGGCCGTTCCTCATCTCTCGTGGGAAAAATTCGATTAGGGGCTCAAAAAGCGTGTTTTTTGAAGCTGATTCTGATTCTGGACTCAGATTAACGCAAAAATGGGTGGTTCAGCTTTAATTTAATTTGCCGTGTTTGATTGTCCACGACTGTAGTTCCGACTGTACCTAGGAGAAGCGCTTTGCAAGATAATGTGCACCAAGCTCGTCGTTCTTCGCATTCACCTTGCGGGCGGAAGTACTGAATCTGAGCTTGTTTTTCCATTCAGAGTACGTGTGAAGCTTCACCCGCGTGCTTTTCATTTCCTTCGATCTTTTGACAAACCACCGCCCACAATTGGCATTCCACCATCCCGTGTTAAGACCAGACGACCAGAAGGCGGTCGGTTTTAGCCACCAGGAGATATATTTTAATTGGTGGCCGTCTTCTGCCGCGCTGCTCTTTTGTCCTGGAATGAAATAAGCATACATCAGCGAGGGGATAGAGACAAACGTACCCGTTTCAACAGTGTAGACCCCGCAGATGATATCAATTTCTTCCTCCGTCAGGGTTTCATGCCACAGCACTCCTTCCCCATTCCCGCCAGTCTTGAGGATGTCTTCGGGGGGGGGGGGGGCTAAGGCAGGCTATATCTTCAAAATCCGAGAGAACCCAGCGAGCGAGTCGGCCCATGATGCCCCCATAGAACAGACCTGCGCGACCGCGCGACGAGCGCAGGAATGTGTCCCGGTGCTGGACATAGACCCCAAAATCAACAAGAGTTGGTGTGTAGCCAGCAGGGCGACGACCTAACGTCAGTTGGGGTGGGGGGGCGAGAGGGACATGATGAGTCGGTCTTGACCAGCTGAGATGAAACTCCGCGCCCAACTTCACAAGGTTGCGGATGATAGACTCGACGTCGGGCCAGCCCGACCTAACAATTTGAAGGGCAGTGGCAGCGCTCTCAAGTAAAATCGAGGGACTGGAAGCTTCAGAACCCCGAGGACAAATCTCATAGAGTGTTTTGGTCCCCTGAATCAAGATCCTGACGTCGAAACTCCAGTCGAGTCCCAAGTCCGAGTCCGGTAACGTTAAATCACAAAGATTGGCCGCAACACCTTCCAAATCGCCCTCGAGAATGTGCTGATGGAGCGTCGGGAGTGCCGAGGTTTCAGGGACAACCCAGGTTTCGTCACCAACGGCCCACGCACACGCCTTGGATTGCATCCGAAGGGAGGAGCTAGGGGCAGTTACAGGCTGTTCAAAGCCGAAGCGGAGCGAAATGGTGGACAAGACATCTTGTTTCTGCTACCCTGACAGGTTGTCCACATCTTCGCCTAGATCGTCAGGTTCCAAATCGTATGCTTGCTGAAGGACTTGCGCGGCCCTCTCGCCAGTCTCCTCCTCCATTGTTTCACGGCCGGGGACATCAGGAATTGAGGGAATGATATCGTTAGGTGAAGTCGGCTGGTAGAATGGGAAGTCGTCGTCATCAACGTCGTCATACAAAGAGTCTGGCTCAGCCTCTTCGTTTGGAGCTAGCGCAGTGCAGAGATCCCACTGATTTGAAAAAGAGTCGTAGATGTGCTGCGCGGGGGTAAATTCATCCCAACGGTCAGCCGCGTCACTGCGATTGTAGCGCGCCGGATATAAAACCCGCCCTCCTCTTCCTCCCAGATGAACACGCGAGCACCTTTCTTCCCCAGTGGCCCACCCTTGGATGCATGAGTTTCCTGAGCAAGGCGCCGGCTCTTTGCCTCGGGAGACTCGTGCTGCGCCCGCTTTTCGTTATGTAGCCTGTGGCGCTCCATAAAAGCGTGTATATCTTCTCCTTGTTTCTGGCCGCTGTCGCGTTCAACAGCTGGGAGGGATTTGGCGGGGACAGAAAAGTCGACTGGCATTTGCCGGTTGTCATATGTTGGCGGAGCATGTGGGGAAGGGGCAGTAGACGGCACAGATGGTGCTGTAGAGAGAGGTGCACCACCTCGGAGGCATTTCCAGACTGATTTTTCGACTGACCAGTGACTGTCACTTTGCCAGGAAGGCTATGCAGGTGCTGGACTTTGTCCTGACTGGGCACAAAACCTACGCTAACGAGCGCGTCGGGGATGGGTTCCTTGAGAGGCAGGTCTTGGCCGTAAAAAAAAGTAGAGGGGGACGCGGTGTTTACCGAGGAGGTGGGGCAAGAGCCAGCGAATGTGTTGAGGGAGGCGATGATCGGGATGCGATTTGGACTGAGTCAGGTCGACGATGCCCCCCAGGCGGTCGATGCTAAAATCTCCCACCGCAGAATGCTCCAAGTCGACCATCCACTGCCAGTGAAGATTTGTGCTCGCCTGCAGCTGACCCCTCCAGTCGTTGCGGTTGTGCGCGTCAAGAAGAATAAACATGAGGGTGATTTTCGCCATGAGGGGAAGAAACGCATCGCGTGAGCGCATAGCGATTTCTATGGCGCTAGAGCGCGAGGACGCATTCCTCTCGGTGTAGCGGTAGCAGATGGGGGTCAGAAACGCGTACACCCCCTCGGCAGCAGAACCACCATAAAGGTCCACCATGGTCCGTAGCGTCAGACGGAGGAGGCTCTCCAGGTGTAGCCAATGGTCAATGAACGTCTGTTGGAGGCCCCATCGCTTTCGGGGGTATGTCTCGCCCAGCGGTACGGTTATTACTTCCTCTATGGGAAGGTTCTTCTTAGTAACGTTGAGGCAGGAGAAGAGGGGCCCATAAAAAGGGTTGAAGCGCGGCAGAAGGAGCAGGTAGGGGAAGTTGAGGTTTACCCAGAGCGGACGCCAGAGGTCACCCATGCGGAAATTGTACCCGTCGGGGGCGGTTGCTTCTTCTGGACGGGGGATGTCAAGCAGAAAGGTGGGGTCACCAAAGTGTACCCCAAAGACGCCCATGTTATTTAAGATGTGGCCGTCAAAGGACAGGGCGCCCTAAATCATAATTAGGCGTAAAGCTAGACAAGAAGGAAACAATTCGTACTCGAGGGAACACGAGTGAGAGCGAAGGGGAGGGTTGGGGCGACTCCATATCTCCGGGACCTAATATTTTCATGGGCACGAGGCTTTATGAGTTGGAAACTGTACTCACCAGATGAGGCGACTTCGCCGTCGGTGCGAGGGCTGCGAGTCGTCGATTAAACGCGGTGCTACGCACTGAACGTTTGCTCAAGAACAATAAACGCGGTGCAAAGCACTGTACGTTCCACTCAATCTCGTTTGAACGCGGTGCTACGCACTGTTTGTTCGCCCGAAATTGGTGCTGGTGGTGGACTTGATGATGATCGCGGATTGTGATCGTCACGCGTGACGTGATCAGCTTGTCATCTCCAAACCACTGCCTGACGTTATACGTCGGCAGGAGTAGGACGGGCGTGCTGTGGCGCGTTGTACGCCTACAGATCGCGAGCCTGCAGGTCTTTCTGAGCTGCGGCCGCGCTTATCCGCATCGGCATCCGCTGTGCGGAGCATGGAATATTTGGAGTTATCCCAACCACTTCAAAATGGTGAAGCTTTCATGTTCACCTTTTACTTTGAGTCCATCCAGTTCCCCCATTTTCTTTTGTCGATGCGTTTTCTTTCCTCGCGTTTTCTTTCGTCGACGCGTGAGCAACTTGAAGACTCGATCGACTACTTTGGATCAAACACGATCACATGGTGCGACGTGCAAGAAATAAATCTCCAAAACATAACGGGCTTTGACTCGAGTACGGTCAGTCTGATATCATTCAGTGTCCTCTGAATTTTCTAGAGCTGCAAGCCACTTGCTGCATCACAATACAATTGCGAAGAAAAATATGTACGTGACTTTGCGATTTGAATGCCTTACCACGCCTTACGCATTGTCAGACTTGGACAGCCTGGTTGGAGTGATCGGTGGTCTCAGACGACGTATACTTGATTGAATAACGCAAGCGTGCCCCGTTAAAACTGCAACATCAGGGTATGTAGTGCCAAATATACAGTGCTTCAATGCATTCGAGGTTTATACAGTAAGAAAATTCCATGCTACAGTTCCATACACAATCAGGTACCCAAGAAGCAGTATACGGTCTTGTTTGGTATCAAAGATACTTAGCGGTCGATGTATGTCCACACAGAGCAATCCAATGTAAAAAATTGTTCTCCACCCCTTGTTCCCCACCCGCTAGCAGATAATCCACCCACTCCGTGTGCCGCTTGTGGCAGGAACACACGGTGCGCGCCCTGTGCGCGAACCGTGTGTCGTCGTGCACCAGGTGCTCTGAACGCCGGTCGAGTAAATTCAAATAACAAAAAAGAAGATCGGGCTCACCTGTAAGTTTGCGCTCTGGGGTGGTGTACACCGCCTTCCACTCATGCCTGTACATCTTCTGACACTGCCCATACCCGCTGAGACGCTGGTCGAAGTCCCCGCCCTCCCCTAACTTAATCTCCTGATGCGCGAGCAACGTCGGGTAGTCGATCCGGCCCTGCTCGTAGGCGTTGATGTCGGCGACGAGGTCGCGAGTAACGAGGTAGTTGATGCCGGGTCCGTCGCTGGGGTACGGGTCAGGGCTGGGCGCGCTGAACAAACCTAGAAAAGAAACCAGAGATAAATGATGACTCACATTGCAGTGACAGCGGCCGGGTTGGATATGGATGTCTAGACGACTTCTCGTAGTCTTCGGTTCCTGCGAATGGCCGGCATCCTGCACGCAGGTCAAACGCACAACAAAAAACCAAAGAAAACAGCTTACTGGTTGGCCGGTGGTGGTCGAGTGGAGAGAGAGACTTATATTGGCGCCCATAGGTCGCGACTTTTTATGGTAGCTGTAGAAAAAATTGCAGATAGGCCTTGTGTATTCGCACTCGTATTTATCGCTTTGACCGCCCGATTTGCATTGATGACATGTTCGGAAATCAGCGAAATCAGCGCGGCGATCACGGCGATCAATGCCGATGTGCCGAAACCCGCGCCGCGGTAGGTCGCTCATCGTGCTGTGGCACGTTGTACGCCCACAGACCTTGAGCTTGGCCCATGCCGGAGGTCTCCCTGAGCTGCGGCCTGCCCTTATCCACATCCGCCTGCGGTGCGTAGCTTTGGTTATCTGCCGCATGCGCGAATTGTTCCCAAGTAATTGTTCGCGCATATTCGGACTTCCAATAGGACTTTTTCCAGGCTTCAATCCTATTCCAAGTCCTTAATGTCGCTGTTGTACAGCGGCACCAAGGTTGTCGGCGCTGTGTGCACAATATTTCTCCAAAATCCAGTTGCTCGTGTATTGGCTAGACTATGAAATTTTATCAAAACTGCACGTAGATACACCAGGCATATTGGACAATTTGACATATTCCACCCACTTCAAAGCGCCATTCTTTCGGTCTTTTCACAAAGTTGCACACAGACGCACCAGGCATATCGGACAATTTGACATATTCCACCCACTTCAAAGCGCCATCTTTTCGGTCACCGCAACGAACAGCCCGAATGCTTCCTTCGATATCTTGAGCTCCTTGAGATAAGCAGGTGTCTTCTTTTTGAGCCATTCGCGGTTGTAGAGGCTCTTGGGAAGGCCACACGGAGCTTTGGAACTCCCGCGTGTGCCATTTCTGATTCTCGAACCGGGGGTGGGACCTCGTTGGTGCTTCTTGAACAAGGCCGTTTGCGCATCCACGAAACGCAAGTACTCGACGACACGGGGCTCCCGCCAGATGCAAAGCTTCACCCTGTAAATGATGACTTTGGCGTCGTCCACCTTGACCTCATCTTCTTCCTCGGACGACATTCCCTGTGGTCCGAGATGCTCAACCATCTCCAGCAGCCTCTCCCAAGTCTCGATGTCGCCTGCGACTCCCTCCGCTGTCTTGATCTCAATGGTGGCGGTGATTGTTTTAACGCGGTCTTCGAATTTCTGATATATGCTTCAGCATTCTTTCTGAGTGTCACTGAGCAGTACTTACACGGCTTTTAGAAGAAGTGCTTCGGGTACTAAGCTGGTGCTGCTCAGAGGTCTGCGCTCCATGAGCCCTCGCCTCTCGCACCGTCTCCATGTGGCCCAGGCTTTGATTGAAGCGCAGCTGGAATCCCTTCCACGCCGATCCATACCTTCCCAATTTCTCCGTCATCAACGACTCCAAATTAAAATAATCGCGCTCAACACCCTCCTTGGCAATGTCTCCATCCTCGCCATCATCTTCCAGGGCTGCATCGACGACTTTCGAAATCATTAGGTCGTTCCAACAAGATTGAGAGTATCTAGGACCAAAATCCCACTGGAAGAGGTCATCTGCTGGATCGGCGAGGCCATCCTCGCAGGCAGCAACCTTTGCGTCTTCGGCTGGGTTATAAATTACGAAGTCGGCGGCTTGATCTACGTCAAACCTGTCGTACATGGTGCGGTGTAGAACCCCCTGTGGGCCAGCTTCGTTCAGATTCATACATGAAAATGAAAATATCACTGACATTAATGTGGTTCAGCAGCACCTTGCTAGGTTTCTTGAACTTCTTCTCATTCCGCTTCTTTGGCGTTGTTTTCTCGACGTTCACCGTCACGTCGTCGCTGGCGAGGAGCCGTTCAAGCTTGCCAATCAAGCCGGACAATGTGTCAAGATCCGTGCCGAGCAGGTTGGCGAACGCTGGGGTGGCGGCTAATTTCGGTTTGTGCTTCGGGTTTGACGTCCTGCTGGGGGCTGTAGTGACTGGAATGGGGTCAAGTGGGATCTGGATGGTGCGGGTGCCGGAGTTGCGGGCAGGATCCAGACTGGCGCGCGTCCCGCGACGAGGAGGTGGTTTGTTCTGAGCTGTCTTCTTGCCTTGCAGATAGCTGTAGGCACGGAGCTGAATGGCCTCGTCTTTCTTCTCAAGCTGAACGATGGAGCTCAGCGCACAGTCAACATAAATGCACCTTTTACTGACCAGAAGATGGTTGAGCCGTTCGACATCTTCGTTGCGCTGCATGAGTAAGTTTTGCGACTCGATTAACTGAGGAAAAATTGTGTTGCACTGGTCATACTTTTACAGCATCAGTCAGATATTCGAAAGTGCGTGATATCGAAACATCTCACTAGTGTTTGAAGCTTCTCCTGGTCCCCGATGAACTGCGGCTCAAGTTGGCCTTCGTGCTGCTGCATTTCCGCGATGGCCTGGGATTTGCTGGCGATTTCTTGGTGCATAGAGTTCATAAAAGCGATGTGTTCAGCTTTCAGCTTCTCTGCGGCCTCGAGCTGTGTAACAAGCTGCTGATTCTCGAGAATGAGCTTGTGGTTCTTCTGCTTGGTGAAGAGAACCTCGTCCTTATGGAATGCCTCCATATGGCGTGCCTATAGATTTGCAAGGTTTGTGATGTATTCAAATGAAAGCACGACTTGCGTTGTCATAGTCTTCACGCTGCGGGCCAGTGACTACGCGAACTTTAGCTGCGTCGGGCTCTTGGAGACGGCGCTTCAAGGGAGAAAAATCAAGAAGGGCTCTAAAAACAGGGCGCGTCTGTACCTTTGCACGACGGGTGTCCTCATTATCATTCGGAGTCTCGGGGTCTAGGTCTACGTCCATGGCGATGGTATCGAACTAGATCAACCTGTTTGCTCCTCACGTACAACGTTCGGATGCGCGCAAGCAGCAATAGAGTGCCGGAGGAGTTGCGATGTGTGGGCTGTTATTTAAGCCATTCCGGGGACAGGTGCACAAAGACCCCTACGGGAAACAGGTCACATGATTATTACATAAGATATTTCCCTTTTGTAGACAAGTCGCGACGCGTCTTATATGTACGTTCACCACGGGCTGTCGCTGAGAAACAGAGTTTAAGTCTGAGAAATAATTACAGTACACAAGGAGCTCAGTTTCAATCTAGGTACAGGGTGTTTGAATGGCTGTCTTTCCAGGTGCGCTGGCTTGTTCGCCTCCGTTTGTGAGCCCCTATGTCGCCGCCGACCTTTTCCACCTTAGTGAAAACAGACTCCATGATATTGGCCATTTTGGGGTGTACACCGCCGCTGTGCTCAGCAACGGACATCAGTGAATCAAAGCATCGCTTCAGGTTGATCTTCCGAGCCTCAGAGAAGAATACCTGCCGTGAGTTTAAGTAACTTCCACATCATCCAAAACCAAAGCAACTCACACGGTCACTGCCGGACTCTTCAAAATCCATCTCCTCGTCATCTCCGAAGCTCCCTGTGTTGTCCGCGGGCGAGCTCTCACGGTTCTCAATCATGCTGCCGCTCTGCTCACCCTCATCACCGCTGCTAATGTCCAGATCTGGCGACGACGCACGCGAGGAAGAGGCACGTGAAAGAGATCTTGTAGAGCCTCGGCCGAGTACCTGGATCTCTACTTCCTCCAGCTCTTCAGTCTCGAGGTCTGCTTCTGGCCTATGGATCCCCGGGATGGAATAATAAGGCGGGTAATGATTTTGGCGCAAATTGGCGAAGAAAGCCAAGTCCCAAATTGGTTTGTTGTTCAATTTCTTGTTCGCTTCTCGAACGAGGTGTTTGCACAGCAGGAATCGACTGATGAGGAAGGCCGGGCAGCTGCAAACCCAGTCTTCGATCAGGGTTGAATACTCACCGGGTTCACGTTCCACCTCGGCGGCAATCTGATCCAGTCGCTCGGCTCGATTCTTCTTATTCTTGGCAGTCTTCAGCATCATCAACTCCTTCTCCACCAACCGGTGTTCATCTGTTCGGCCAAGGTCCAGCCAGTCTGTCCTGAAGTCCCGCTGCCATCCTGCAATTGTCGAGGCTCGGCCAACCTGACGGACGCCCCGAATGTACTTCAATCGACGCTTTACACGAGGTAAAACGTTGCTGATTACAATTCGTCTGCAGTGAGGTACATGTTGCCATCAAATGGGATGTTCGGATGTTGATGACCGTGCATGCGATATTTTTGAACAATAGTGGTGCGATATTCAAGGGGGCAGAATGTGGGGAGCTCCTTCTTTTTCATTTTTGGAGGAGGAGGGTAGACTGGAACACGTATGTCTCCCTGAGTCAGTACGAACAGTGGCGGAAGGCACGTGGATTGCTGTACACGGACTTGGAGTGAGAAAAGGAGGTGACCAACAATTTATCTACTTGCCTCGGACTCGGCTGTATCATTGAATTGATCTACTGTTAGTTTTATTCGCTTGAAAGAAGGTAATGACTGACTTGAATCGATACCCAGTGGCCTGCCGTACCAGCTTTGATAACTCGACAGCGCAGTCATGCCCTGTTGAGGACCGAATAACACCTCCAATTTCAACGAAGGTGTGTATTTCAAATGCTGAATTCTTGTTTGATTCAAGTAAAGTAGTGAATCGATCCAAGGTCATTGTCGGGACAGAGGTGTGGGAGGTGTCTTTTCCCAGAGGTGCACGATGTTTGCCCTCGAAGCTCTCCACGCTTTCCCTCTCCGATTTTTTTTCAGCACGTTTTTCATGCCTTTTCCTGGCACAGTCGTGGCAGTCTTTCGCGTATTTTAGATTGGGCATGCGAGGGAACGAGGTAAGCGGCCCTCTGAATTTGCAGCGGCCACATTTGATCAGTACCGTGCCCGGGGTTTGCTGAGCTGATTGGACGTGTTCTGAAGTGTTTAGAATACATTTATTAGCCTTGAATAATGCATGGAAAGGTGGGAAAGTGTCTCTACCTTCGCTTTCGGCCATGGCTACGCGTCCAAGTGAGTAAGTAGCGTGATGAATTTAAAATTTAGGGGTAGGGGATCTCCAAATGGAAATCCGGGATGGCCTGACATTTTGATGAAACGGCAAGATACCTATTCGCTAGGACATTCATTTGATCTAGTACAGAAGCCACTGCAGGCAAGACAATAAGAAAGCAGTAAGATTGTGCTACTCAAAAATAAAACCACAGCCGAGAACACAGGGGCATCAACAGAAAAAAAAGACTTCATCCTGGTTCGAACCGAGGAAGCATCAAATAGGGTATCGTACCATACAACTGAGGCATGCTACCGATATGAACTATGAAAGAGCAGCCCCTATGACAGCACCGGGCGGCTGCGGCGCGGCGGGCCGAGCACGTGATCTGTTTCCCGTGGGGGTCTTTGTGCTTGAGTCCATTCCGGGCATTGTTATTTCCAGCGTGTTACTGTTATCTGCACCTTGTTGTCCTTGAGATGAATAACAGTTTTATTGTTATATCTGCATCTTCTTGTACTTAGCCCATGAACCACGCTAGACCGAGCCACTGGATGCGGACTTGCGATGAGACGGAAGGGGCATTGGAGAACAAGGTCATCCACCAGCCCTGCAGGCGTACAACGCGCCACAGCGTGAGCGACCTACCCCTGCCGACGTACAACATCGGGCAGTGGTGAGGGGGCTTGTGACGATCAGGCGACGATCCGGCACCGCGCCGGCGGACGCGGTCACGTGCCTTTCCGCAGCCACGCGGCAGCCTCGCGATACGATAATAATGTATAGCCAACTTCATTTCAAACTACGTCAAGACCTTTAACTTCCCTTTGGCCGTATTATTTCAAGAAAATAATATGTCTTGCTGGTTAGCTGGAGCAAAGGTAATTGAAAGCAATAAAAAAGGTGGAAAATTGTAAGCGCCCACTCCTGACACAAGCACCGATATTAAATCAAACACGCCAATCTTAAGCTTTGTCTTTGACAGTCCCTCAGAAATTGGCACACAAAAAGTCATTGATTCCACATATTGTACAGAGAACTACGACTACAATCCATGCAATCCACAAGTTAATATGTAATTAGTCGACAATGGAATTTTCCAGTACTTGCTATGCGGGGCTGGCACACGTGCGCCATCCAGGCTGAACAATATTTGCCACGTTGGCGACAGCTTCCTTGGCCGCTTTGGTGGAGGCACTGGAGGAGGTGTTCTTCAAGCGCGCTTGAATGATGCAACACGTCGCCCAATTATTCTCGTACTTGCGCAGGATTGGATGCATCTGTGCGGCCTGTACAAGAGTAAGAATTGAACAACGACGAGGCTATGATGCTCAATATGCTCACCTGCCGGAAAACCTCCTCCAAGGGCCCTGTGTCCTGGTCAGGAAACGGCTTGGTCGTGTCTAACAGCTTGTCCACCAGTGCGTGAACAAACGTCTGACATCGTATATTGAGTAGGCAAAAAAAAGGACACAAGGCACACCTTAATTAGAGCCGTCTCTTTCTGATCGGCTTCCCATGTGGCATGATTCTCAATAATTTTGCGGGTTAGCATTCTAGGGACTGGGATTGTGTTCTCGAAGATCAGTGGAGGAGGATAGGTATGTTCCAGAGTCGAGGCTGGAGCAAACACCACAGTCTTTTTGGCGCTCGGGACGAGCTCCAAATGCTCATGAATGACAAGACCCGTGGAGGTGTGCAAATTCAGATCAGTTTGTGAGAGGAGGAGAACAACAGGAGGAGGCAGCGGTTCTGTTTCCACGAAAGGAGAAGGATGGCGCACAAAGAAAGCCATGGCGATCGTCACTATTCGCAGGAAAACTTATTGTTTTTTGAGGCATCCAGCAATAGCACAAGGTGATTATCGTTAAGCTCTTGATCCCGCGTGGTCAGATGATCGCGAGTAGCCGAGACCGTGCACGTAGCCCGACGCTCCCCAGGAAAGACAATTGTCGACGGGAAATTGTTGTATTGCTATCCCCAAGTAAGGCAAGGTAAGTACAGTGCACGTCGCGGCGCTCGTGATAGATTTGCGAGCCCCACCTATAATCGTGGCACCTTGTCGGGCTCTTGCCCGCATGGTCAAGATAATCACGAGTAGCCAAGACCGCGCACGTAGCCCGACGCTCCCAGGAAAGACAACTGTCGACAGGAAATCGTTGTATTGCTATCCCCAAGTAAAGCAAGGTAACTGTCGACATCCGAAGTCGAAACAGTCGAGTACAATGCACGTCGAGCCGGCGCGGGGCTCGTGATAGATTTGCTAGCCCGACCCTTCCCGAGAAAGAAAATTGTGGACTTGAAATCATTGTATTTCTCCCTACAACAATTGGGATATATCCCCAACTAAGATAAGGTAACTATCGACGTCTGAAGTCGGAAAAAGTTAAGTACAATGCCGAGGATTAATGAGACGAGTTGGACTCACCTACTATCTGCGATGTGTTTCTCGCTGCATCACAAAGCTTCGAAGTACGACAGCTACTTTCTGCAAAGCAGGCTCCATGGTCACTCTGGTGGAATTGTCAGGCTCCGTGCAACCGAGGACGGGAGATGTCTTGCCAGCGGAGGTAGCCTAACGAGTTTCTAATAACGCTGCAGCTTACTTTTCATCTCTAGGCACGGACGGCACCAAGGTCTGGGACCTCAGCACCATGCGCGAGCTAGGAAGCCCGAAATCACCAGAAATTCGCAGGGCCAGCACGGCCCTTGTTTGGATTAAGCGCGAGGATGATCTGAGAGAAGGCTTGTTCTACGGGACACAGAATGGTCAGCTGGTCTGCTGGAAGGAAGGGAAACATAATGCACATACCATTATTATACCGGTTTTCTGCTGACACTAGTTACCCAGGGACTGGCGGTATTCGAGGAGATCTCTTGCGTGCGCGTCGTCAATCCCGCCGAAATTACCGGCTTGGCGTTCGACGCTCCCTCCAATTGCCTTGCAGTTTGCCATCGAGGCGGCGTTGTTCAGGTATACGCACTGGGCAGCACCATGTCCCTGCAAGAGGTCTTCACGCTCGAGCTGAAGAATTTTGCGCCACAAGCAATAGCGTTCGGTCAGATGCATGGAAACGAAAGGGACGTCATGGTCTTTGGACTATACAGAGGTGATATGTGAGTCTTCCTTACAAACATTTTAACCATTGACTCACAGAGATAAAGCTACACACTTCGCGGCAGCAACGGAAATGTAACTGGCGCGCTGTGGAACGTCGGGGCATTCATGTGGGTCTTCCCCTCCCTTTTGACGCATTTGCTAACATCATGTTAGCGGCGATATTGCTCTAGACACTCGCAAAGGTGTCTTGTGCATGGACGAGCCATCGTCGGGCACCAACCTCTATCGTTTGGAGGACCACACGTACGTGAAAACCTTTCCCGTGGAAGTCACAAAACAGAAGAGGCTGCGCCAAGTGGACTTTTGGACAAGTGCAAGTTCATTGTCAGCGGAAGTGACCACGGCATCGTGTACGTGTTCGATCGTCGTAGTGGGCACACCGTGGACAATTTGAGAGTCGATCCACACGAGTGGGTTCAGACGGTCTCCGTAAGTGTACTCATTTACGATCAGAGGTCGTGCTAAACGAAGAATTCCAGGCTGCTGATTGTGCTGGAGTTTCTACAATTTTTGCCGCCAAGTTGCGCGACCTTGTCGGGTCGAACAAGATTTTCGTTTGGCGTAGAAAGAGCCCGCAACGGTTCGGTGTGGCGGGCATTGCGTGTGGTATGTTGATCTTCCTTCAGCTGTTTGTTATCGCGGCGGCCGTGGCCTTCATGTACCAAAATTTAGCTACCATCCGGATGTAAAACACGTAGAGTTGGATTTGAACAATCGCAATTGAATGATGAGCGTCGAATCAGGGAGTACTACTAGTGGCCGTTAACGGCGCTGCCGATGTACAACATCAACAGAGCGCTTCCATATAAAGGGAGCTCTGGGTCTGCGGGCGTACAGTGTGCCACAGCACGGTGAGCGAGCCACCCCGACCCATCCCTGCCGAGGTACAACGTCGGGCAGTGGTGGGAAGACGGGCTTGGCAGATTGGCGATGTGACGATGTAACGAAAGTGACACGATGACGATGACACAATGTGTCATTGTCACGTATTTTCACCATCATCCTTGTCTTCCCACCACTGCCCTCCATTCTACGTCGGCAGGGATGGGTCGGGGTGACTTGCTCGCCGTGCTGTGGCGCGTTGTACGCTCGCAGACCCAGAGCTTCGCCCATGCTGGAGCTCTCGCTGAGCTGCAGCCCGCCCTTATCCACATCGGCGCACGCGGTGCGTAGCGTTATCTGCGCTAATTGTTCACCAACTAATTGTTCTCCCGGCTTCAATTATATAAGAACGCTGGTACTTTGGTCTTTTGAACAAATGAGCTCGCAATCTTACCACACTGCGTCGCGCGGCTCGCGCCCTTTGATGGTCTCCCAGCCAACCTGTAAGTATTTCATCCCGACTTGATATTTTTGCTAATATTGTCGATAGACCAAAACCTTTTTCGCCGGTGCGACGTATGCCCCACCTGTGGCTCATCCCTACCGACAGAACACATGGCCACTTTGGTCCCTGCGCCGGCGCCCATGAACGGTATGTCTGTCGTCCGAGCTATTTCATTGATTACTCAGTTTGGACTTCCTTACGCAGCGGCTCTCCTTAAATTCTTTCCGTCTCTCCTTGTATTATTTTTCTAATAGAATGCGACTATGCACATGCACATGCCCCATTACATGCGAATGCTATTGTTGCCAACTTATCCGCCTCCGGCAATCTTTCCCCTTCGATCACAAAGTTGTTCCGGTTAAAGGTCACCATTTCCCCTACCCAACCTTGTCTCCATTTTCCCTGGGGAAGCTGTCTGACGTTGTACGTCGGCAGATACAGGTTTTCTAACTGCTGCGCTCCCGAAGCTGCCCAACGTTGTACGTCGACAGACTATGGCGCGTTCGTGGACGTGTGTGGCTTGTCCTCTGCACAGAGGCGACCATTGCATTCCAGTCTGTGAGTGGACCAAGCACCGAGCAGACGTTCAGCAATTCTGCGAGAATCTTGCCAAGCTGGATGTCGCCGACGATGTGAGCGACATCGACAACCTCGCCAATGTCTTCACGGGTCTAGTCGTTACCGACGATGATCCAGACGTCCGAGGACAGCAGCACTCCTGGCTTTTTAGCTCCTGGAACGACCTTCGAGGTTCCCTCCCCGATGTCCCACTTGCCTTCCAGCCGACTTCGCCCTCAGAGGCTATCGCGAGCATTGAATCCCTTGTTAACACCGCTCCGATGTGCACAGCGCCGCCCACCAGAAAAGAGCGGCGTGAAAGCACCCTTGCCGACATTTTAGGCCGTATTCGCAATGCACAGAACTCGCCAGATCTCGTATATGAGTTATATGCAACAAACTCTGAGCACGACTCTGCTCGTCTTGCGCTTGATGCCGCCGCCGAAACAGTTGTTGCGGCAGGCAAGCTCTTGAGAAGCGTCAAAGCTTCCAAAAATGACAAGGAGCTAGCGAAATTGTGGCACAACGTCCACAGCGAAGCTGTAGCGCTCGATAAGCTTGTGGATTGCGTCGGGGCCATAGTACCGAAAGCAGTTGTCGAGGTGAACGAAGTAGAAGTGGAGTACAATACAGGTAAGCCACCGCTCCGCATACCGCTGCAATACGAGACTCATGTCTACTTAGAGCACCACTTTGAGGATCCTATCGGAGGTCATGACACCGTCGCTCAAATCGTGATGTAGAGACTGTACCTGTAATGCAATGTAGTCGGCCGTTATCGAGAGCGGTAATGCAATGTAGTGGGAGTCTGGTCGGCCGGCCAATTATACCTGCAATGCAATGTGGCCGTAGTCACGTGGATGGCTGGGAGAGAAGCATTAAAATAAAAGTGGCCAAAACGAGAATTGAACCCACAACCCGAGGGGATCAATTACATAATCAACACAGAACAATGCACTCAACCATTAGACCAAACTGGATATATAAGTCAAAATTGTTTCCCAGCTAGGGTAAGGCTAGCCTTACCCTACCAGGGACTGCTTATACCCACACCTAGGGCAGGCAAGCTGCCCTAGGTCTTTGAAATTGTTTTCACATGCTTATTTTGTATTTTGATGGTATTCTAAACCCTAACCAACCTAACACTAGCCAACCCTAACCAATCCTAACCCCTAACCTACCAAGCAAACGATATCCCTGGGAACCCTAACACCTAACCACTAATCCCTAACCCCTAACCTAACTAACACTAACAACTAACATTAACCACATGGCCCTATGCGGGCCATAATAGGTGAAAGACAGCCATATTGGGTACTAGTTGTGCCTAGGTATAGTCCCATCAATTTATAATTTTGTATCTCCTTCTTAGTCTAGTTGGCTATGATGTTTCCTATTCTGTATGCTTAGGTAATCTCAAGGCTTGTGGTTCAATCCCCGAGGCTGCCTTTCCTTTTACTTTCTCCTACAAGGCTTGACTACGGCCGCATTGCATTACGGGTATAATTGGCCACATGGCCAACCTCCCACATTAATGCATTGTGGTCTGCGATAACGGCCCTCTGTAATGGATTATGGCTACTTTCCTTGGTGAATCGTCATCTTATTCGCGATAATCCCCAACGTTGTCGTTGGGTTAGCCACCAACCCATGTAACTTCCTCATTGACACGGTGACCCTGATCATCAAGCTCACCATGTCCTTGTCCTCCCCCCCCGGTGCGGAGTACACTGCCAAGCAGCGCGATGTTCTCTCCCAGCTCCCGACAACCTTGGAGGACGCGTTGAAGATGTTCAAGCTTGAGCCAAAAACCAGGATCCTTGCAACTTGCCCGTCTTGCCACTACACACATGAGCCTCAGGTGAATCGGCTCACAGGAGAGCCCAGTTATCCCACTCACTGCGAAAACTTTATCTTCCGCGACAAGCATAGCCTTGTCGTCCCGTGCTTGCACCCTTTGCTTGAACAGCGCCAGGCCAAACTGTGGCCGGTTAAGCCATTCGTTTATCCTGCCTTCACCGACCACCTGGCCTCTGTCCTATCCGATCCTGAGGTCGCGGCACTGTGTAACAGCGCATGCGATGAAGCCTGGAAAGCCGTACACGCGTCACTATCGGCGGACCCGCATGGACCGGTGTCATCTGAAGAAGTGAACAACGGCTTCGAGGCGGAGTTCCTTCGTAGCTTCAACGGGCCCGTTCCTGATCAGCTCTTCATCAACAGAGGGGGTCGGATGAGAATTGTGTTCCAAATCTTATTGGACTTTTTTAACCCGCACGGCATGAGAAATCGCAGTAATCACGACTCCATTGGAATTTGGCCGTCGTGAACCTCAATCTTCCTGAGGATATTCGCTACAAGCCCGAGTACATGTGGCTGAGCATCATCCTTGGTCCACACGAACCCGACCATGACCAGATCGGCTACTACCTCCGTCCCCTCATCGATCAGTTCGTGGCTGGCTGGAAGCCTGGAATTTGTCTCTCCCGCACCGGACTTTCTGAGACTGGATGCTTCGTCGACATCGCCATTGCCATCAATGTGAACGACCTTCCGGCTACTCGTAAGATGCTCAGTCTTGCTGGCATCGGCTCCCATCACATCTGCACGGTCTGCAACTGCAAGGGTGTGGAGACAACCCATCGCACTGACCTGGATGATCCCGCTTGGGCTCGAAGGGACGTTTGGGAGCTGCGGCGTTGGGCGTACACTTGGAGGGATGCTAAGACCCAGGCTGAGTGCGACGCGATCTTCAAAGATCATGGCGTGCGTTGGTCCGAGCTCTGGCGGTTACTGTACTGGGACCCAACTCGAATGGGCGTTGTCAACTCGATGCACTGTATTTTGGAGGGCCTAGTACACTACCACTGTGGTCGAGTCCTCCGAATTGATGCTGAGGTTGCCAAAAAGAAGGAGATAAATGGTATCGTGTTTGACCAGGACTGGGTCGATTACGATCCTCACGAGTGTCCCTCCGGATATCTGCTGGAAAATCCGGAGAAGGACCTACCTTAAGTCTACCGAATCCAAACTAAAATTGTCCAGTCCCTCGTTGTCGACGGTGACGACGGCGATGACAGCGACGATTCCGAAGACGTGGAGATGCCTGTTGTACCTCAAGGTAATCATATTCCTGCAATTAGCGAGGAAACTATGTGGAGCACACTGCACCGCAACAAGCTTTCTGCTCTTTGTTTCGTCGCATTCTCTCTTGATCTTGCCATAGACGGTGCGAAAACAAAGGCGAACTACTGTGATATACTGATGGCCTGGGTGAGTACTTCTTCCTCATCTTCGGGACGCTCGTGCTGATATATGCTCCAGCACCGAACTAAGGGCCTGATCGGCAACCGTGAATCCACGCATGACTGTGTGAATTCATGTAACGCTTTGTCACCCTCAGCTTTCTTCGCTTCTTCCACCGACTCTCGCCTTCTCCCACCGTGCCTCCCCGCATGCCTCCCCGCGCTGACTCTCCAGACAACTCTGGCGACGATTCCGACCCTGTTATTCCCGATAATGCATCCAGTAACTTCACCGTGCCCGAAACTAATCATGCCCTCGATTTCTTGCTCAAAGACCCCGCGGAATACCTCAGTGGTAACGGCTTCACAAAGAGAAGGCTTGCGCCGAAATCAGTGCATCTCTCAAGACCACGTTCCCCAACCGTCCCATTCGCAAGAAGAATGTTGTTGGCAATCGCTTGCGCTATGTATGCCCTCGCGTGCCGTATCCTCCGTGGAAGCTAATCGCCTCCAGGTCAAGGCCGCTTGCGAGGACTACGAGTTTGTGCGCGGGAAGAGCGGGGTGGGGTGGGATGACCAACAGAAGATGGCTACGGCAGAGAGCGAGTTTATTGATACATTTGTCGAGGTGCGTGCGGGTCAATCTCGCATTTGGACTTGAGCTAACGAAGCCCAGGTACACGGCAAGAAATATGCCAAATGCTTCAACCATCCATGTCCATACTATATCCGCCTTGCGCAATTGTTCGGCGGCAACAAGGCCACTGGTACCCACGTCCTCCATCTCACCAAGCGCACCAAAAAATCCACATCCTCTTCTACTTCTGCCTCCGCATCTGCGTCTGTGTCTGCTTCAACCTCAGCCTTAGCCTCCGCCTCTACTTCCGCCGCCACTCCCTCTTCGCCGTCCACCCCAAAGCGCAAACGTGCGTGCCAGCCTCTCGAGAATCTCGACAACAACATTTTTGACATCGACTCAGAATCTGCCCTTGACCAGCCCCCTTCTCCAAAGCCATACGACGATGAACTTCTGCCTGCGCCCCCCAAACGCCCTCGCGTCCGCAATGACGACAACGAGAACAACGACTCCAAGAAGGACAACATAAACGGTGATAAACCCAAGAAGAAGGCGAGCGCCCGCGACCGTGACCGTTCCATCTCGGGCAGCTCGAGCTCCGGCGGCCGCCGCACGTCGCGGAATGCCGAAGCTGGCAATGAAATTGCGCGCGGGCTCAAGATGATTGGCGAAGGCATGTCGGCGCCCATCATCACCAAGGCCGACACCTCCCACGTCGACGCCATCATCGACGCCTTCAACGAGGACGCAACTCTGTTGCCTGTGGACCCGGACGGCGAATACTATGCCCTCTTTTTGGATTCCCTGAGCGTGAACGCGATTCGTGCACGCTCATTCGTCAGGACAACGAACCGTATCCAGCGCATCGCTTTGCTGAAGCGTGTCTTGGTCGAGAAGGAGATGGACATACCTGGGAATTGGGTGTAGGTCATGTATTGCTCTTTACTTTATAGGTTCGTTACCGTCAACATGTTTTGGGACTCATTGCATCATCTGTATTCTGTAAAAGCTGTTGTCATTACACATTTGTACTATTCCGCATCGCGTTCTGCAATATACTGAGCCCACATGCTCATCATCACCCTCTCACGCCGTGTGTTAGCCCTCTGCGACTCCGCCGCTGTGATCGCAAGAACCTGACGCTCTGCAATTGCTGCACCGGCAAGGAATGGATGGGCATCGGGGTCATATTCTTCGTCGTCATCAATCTCTACAGAAAACACGTTGAGCTTGTCGTGAGTGCAGGGCTCCGGCCGCTGCTACAATCTTTGCCTGCACCTCATACGAGTACTCGGGCCGAGAGATGAGGATAGGGAACTGCCGCTTCAACACCCCAAATATCCTCTCAATGGCGTTGCGAAGTCGGGAGTGGCGCAGGTTGTACAGCTCTTTGGGTGTCTCGGGCTGGCGGCCACTGCTATCCCATTCCTTCAAATGGTAACGGACACCGATGAAGGGTGCTAGAATGAGATCGCAATTGGGAAATCCGGCGTCTCCAAGGTAATACCGATGCTCAGGAAGAGCAAACCCGTTTCGGCGTGCAGTTTTCGGCGTGCAGTGTCAAAGAGTCGTCTGTCGGCAGCAGTTCCCTCGTAGCCAGGCATAATGTATGTGAACCGAAGATCAAAGTCGCATGCCGCAAGAACGTTTTGGGATACGGCTCCGTGTCGATCTCGATAGCGGACGGTATCGGCGGCTAGCACGAAGGCATCAATGTGAGTTCCGTCGACGGCACCACGGCAGTAGCGGAAGAACGGGAAGTAGGAAGAGCTGTTGGCGATTTTGGGGGGAGTGGAGTCGGCAGGGTTCTGGACATATTTCTGGTAGAAGCTGTCCACCGCCATGTCGAGTAAAAGGTTCGTATATTTGCTGATGGTGTCGTTCGACCGTTGGAAGCGCTCCATCAGGTCACGTTGGCTACTCGCGTGTACAAACCAATAGACAAATATAGCCGTTTGCTCTATCGCAGTGATCCCACGGCTGTCCCTCAGGTCTCCGTTCGTTGTAAATTCCCAGCAGAGTAGGAGAAAAGCAGCAGGATACATTCCCAGCTGGTCCAGACATCGTTCTGGATGGCCATTAATGATTTCGTCAAGCCAGTCTTTCCCGGTGAGAACAGAGGTGTGCCGAGGGATGGGAATGGGTCGTTCCAAGTTCAAGAGGCTGTCCGCACAAAATACGGTTGCAAGGGCGGCAGTACAGAGAGCCCGTCGGCGGCGCAGAATGAGCTGAAGAACCTCTGGGGAGATGTTGTGTGCATTGTTGTGCTGTTCTATGAGTGCCGCCTGCATGGGGCTAAGGAGCGCGGCGCTTGAGGTGTTGGAGGTGGGCGTGCGGGAAGGAGTGACTGTTATGTGACTGATTGTGACTTTTCAGGATTCACGCATGAATTCACGGTTGCCGATCAGGCCCTAAACCTCTCAACGGCAGCGTAACTTGAGTCAAATCAAGCTCATCCAATGTGTAATCGCACAAACCGCCACACCATCCTGGATCAATACCGTGCCTCATAACTACGGAGAGAGCAACGTGGGCACTATCAAAGCGGATGAGTGGCGAACTCTCGCCACCCTATATCTACCGTTGGTGCTTGTCCTGCTGTGGTTAGATCGTCCCGCGGACGAGCATTCAGCACGCCTGCTTGGGATGCTCAACCACAGCATGGCATTGTTCCAGACTGTAATTCTTGTCTGCCGCTACACTATGACGGTTGAGTGTGCAACCGCATACCGTACCTTTCTCAAAACATGGGTCGAAGGACTTACTGTCCATCACCCTCATACACTACATCATGCAAAACGGCCCAATGTCCACGTCGCTTTCCACATCTATGATTTTCTTCTACTTTTTGGCCCTGTGATCTCCTGGTGGTGTTTCCCCTTCTAGCGAGTCATCGGCTACCTTCAAAAGATCAACACCAACAACCGTGTAGGAGGAGAACTTGAGGGCATCCTGACTACATCCTTCCTGCGAGGTGGGACCTTGCGGCGCTGGCTTCGATGCCCGGATTGTCCTGAGATCATCAAACAATTCAAAGCAATTTTCGACCGGGCTTTCGCGCCGCGGAGCGAGGTCGTAGGTACTTCTCCTCCTCTCGTGAAGGACGGGGACTGTGCGGAGTACATGTTTAACGGCACCAACTTCTCCCGAGCATCGACACACCTTGGCAACAGTCTCGTTTTATATTATCCTTCAGCTTCGGCGAGCACACCGATTGCTGGCAGCATCGAGCGAATCCTCTCGACTGGAGAGGATACCTCTTTCATCATTCGTCGCCAGGCTCCCTTACCTTCTGGGCAGTCGGACCCATTTCTTCGGTATTACCCCTACTTCCCTGCTCAGACGTACTCTTCTAAAATGCAGAACACTATCGATACCGTCAAACCGTCTATGATATTATCCCACTGTGCACGATTCGAGTTCTCGCAAGACCGCGCCGTAGTCATTAACCTGTCTAGAAGCTAGTCCATACAATATATTCACGTTACATTGTTATTGATTTGATGATCTGCAGACGACGGTCTGCAGACCATCTGCAGATGGGTTTAATGGCGTCTTAATCTTCAAGTTTCTTATCCAGTTTCTGAAAGGACGCCGGCAATGCGTCCTCACTGATTCAGACAGAAAGACAGGAACAGTGATCTAGATTGTCGTAGTGTAAGTGAAAGACAAGATAGGAATACATAAAAAGAAATAGTAACCTAGATTGTCGTAGTGTAAGTGAAAGACAAGATAAACAAGTACAACCAATGGGAAAGGTTTAAATACTGGGATCATCCATCAAAGATGGTTAGTAATAATTGGACCAGGTTTCATCAATCAATGTAAGTAAGTGTCAGACTTACACCCTCCCCCACTTCAAAAAATCTGAATGGGTCAAGACTCTTCTTCTTGTTCCCAAACATCAAGTGCAACTGTGTCCTCCATTTCTCGACCAGGGACCCACTCATCAAATTCTGGGCCATATCCATCCCAGCGCACCAGGTATTGCTTGCCACATCCACGTCTTCGTTCATCCACTATCTTCTCAACTGTCCATTCAACTGCACCATCAGGTGTAATGACTGGACCTGGTCGGGCTGGTTCACGAGTTGGGAAGAGTATAGGGTCATTAGGGATGTGGCGTTTCAGTAGGTGAGCATGA
The DNA here is from genome assembly GCA_029204075.1 of Mycena capillaripes. Classification (NCBI taxonomy): domain Eukaryota; kingdom Fungi; phylum Basidiomycota; class Agaricomycetes; order Agaricales; family Mycenaceae; genus Mycena; species Mycena capillaripes. Next base: position 944,278 of record JARHKZ010000027.1, read on the forward strand.
AATCCTGGGAACAGCTGAGGATTGTTTGGAAGTTTCAAGGTGTATTCAGAACGCTCTGGAAAGGCCTTGACTACTTCATATGGACCATCATCTCGAGGCATGAATTTGGCTACTCGTTTAGCTCCAGCTCGCTTGTAATCACGACGGCGGTTCGCAGTTGAGAGCATAACTCGGTCACCAATTTGGTATACATCTTCAGTTGTGCGATGCATATTTGCATGATAAGCCTGTCTGACTTTAGCAGCTGCCAAGCTGTCCTGAGCTGTTTGTACATCCAACTCAAGCTTTTCAATGAGTGACCGAGCATCCAATTCCTCTACAGTCTCTCCACCAATGGCAGGTGTAAGAGCTGGAATAATCCGTGGGGAATGACCGGATTTCAACTGGAATGGTGAAAATCCAGTAGACGCATTAAGTGAATTCATTATGGCAAAGCGAACTCGTGGTAGTGAAGCACACCATCCCTTCTGATTTCGGTCTACATGGTAGCGAATAGCCTGAACAACTGTTTTATTAGTGCGTTCACTCCCTCCATCTGTTTCCGGATGGTAAGATGTAGACATCTTCAATTTCACCCCAGTAAGCTTGTGTAAGGCTTCCCAGAGTTTGGATGTAAATGCCTTGTCCCGGTCAGAGATTAGGTTTTTCATTAACCCATTTTCACAGTACCACTCATTGAATAAAACCAGTGCAGTCTGTTCTGCAGTATCATCAGAGTGTACAGCAGCGATCTGTACATCTGCACCCATAAGGTCGGTCATAGTTAGAATCATGTCAAAACCCTCATCAGTAGGCAAGGGCCCAATAAAGTCTAATGCAACATTTTCAAATCGGCCATCTGGGACTGGAAGTGGATGTAAAGGCCCGACAGGTTTCTTTGTTCGACTTTTATTCCGCTGGCAGTCAACACATGAGGGAATATATGCATCCTCAAGGTCACGCCTCATGTTGGGCCAATAGAATGAATTTCTCAGTGCGGCATAACTCTTTGTGAACCCAAAATGTCCAAGGGAGTCATGGGCTAGATGGTAGAGAAGTTCCCGTACTGCAGGATCCCTAGGAATGACTAGCCTGTCACCAATGTATACTAGGTTCTGACCAGGGCTTCTGCGGACACCTGAGATGCTTCCAGCTGTGATACCAGTTTCAAGCTGCTTAGTGAATTCATCTGTATCATACGCGGCAGAGATCCGACGTAGAAATTCTTCATCAGCAGATATATTGAGAGTCCCTGCAGCAGCAGGAATTCGATCTCTCTGAGGTAGATGTGTCTGTGATAGCAGCACAGCTGCAACCAGAGGTGTCAGTTCTGAACTTTCATCCTCAAGGTTGGGCAGACGGGATAGAGCATCTGCAACAGAATTATCTTCTCCTTTGACATAGTGGATCTCATAGTCAAAGTCGGCCATATACATGGACCAACGGGACTGCCGGCGAGACATGTCCTTCTGAGCCTGGAAATATTCCAAGGTACGATGATCTGTCATAACCTTAAAATGGACATTGAGTAATGAGCTTCTCCATTTCTTCAGTGCCTTCACTATAGCAAGGAGTTCCTTCTCATGGACAGGATAATTTTTTTCTGCTGCATTCAACTGATAGGAGTCAAAGGCAACCGGGCGAGCAGTTTCCCAAGTCTTTCCAAAACTCAGAACAGCACCAGTGCGGCGATCACTGGCATCTGTGGTGACATAGATTGTCTTTGTAGAGTCCTCATAATCAATAACGGTAAGACAGTCACGACCAATGACAATATCTTTTATGGCCTGAAATGCCTTTTGGTGTGCATCAGTCCAGATGGGAAAGGATTTTTCTGCCTCTTTGGTTGTTAAAGGCGTGAGATGAGATGTATGTTCAGCCAGCTTGGGCAGAAAAGTTGCAATATAGCGAACTAGTCCAAGAAATCCTCGGACATCGGTAGCAGATCTAGGCTGAGGCCATTGCACAATTCGTTCCACCTTTTTAGGATCTGCAAAGATTCCCTGGGCAGAGATAACATGCCCTAAGAAACTGATTTCTGTTGCAAAGAGTTGGGACTTGCGAGGATTACAATAGAGTTTGGCTTTGCGGAGTGCCTCAATCACAAGTTCAACATTCTGTGTATGTTCTTCAATGGAATCAGACCAGATGATAATATCATCAACATAGACATGACAGATTTTTCCAATCAAGTGACGCAAGGCTTCTGTAACACGTCTCTGGTGAGTTGAGGGAGCATTGCAGCCTCCTTGAGGCATTACTAGCCATTCATATAGTCCCCATGGAGTTCGAACTGCAGTAAAATGGACATCATCTGGATGGACCCTAGTCTGGAAGAAACTGTTGGTCATATCCATCTTGCCAAAGATTTTTCCTTGACCACAATCTGCTAGAATATCATCGATTCTTGGCAGAGGAAAGGTATCTCGGATTGTGTTCTTGTTCAGTTCTCTGTAGTCATTGACCCAACGAGGATCAATGGAGGGATCTGGAACTCCACCTGTATATTTTGGGACTACAAATGCAGGTGAAGAATACTCTGAAGAAGATGGTCGCATTCGACCAGCAGCAATATGCTCATCAAGCATTCGCTTCCATGAGTCCAGATTTTTTCGTGCAGGTTGATATGTTTTCCCCTTCACGGTGATTGAAGGGTTTTTCAGTCGGATACGGTGTAGTATATCTCCAGGGAGATCAGCAGTATTGTCTGGTAAACGGAGAGGGAAAACATCGGCATGTTTAGTTTTCAAACGGATATCCTCATCCTTGAGAAGTTTTTGCAAGTCCAGGTCATCAATGCGATTTTTGACCTGTAACATGACACTGATTGGCAGGAGAGCACTAGAGCCAAGTGGAATAGGTTCCGATAACACAGGTTTGCGCTTTGGCTTCTTTGGAGTTGGTGCTGGTACAGTCCATTCGGGTGTCCACTGACGAGGTGGATGAATTGGATCATTGAGCAGATCAAAGCCAGTACGCTTATCAACTGCAGTGCGACATGCAGAATCAATGACAATATATTCTCCAGATAAAAATGGCATTCCCAATATCAATGGTATACATAGACCAACATTAACCTTAGCTCTGACAACCCTAGAAGTCCAATTCCCATCTGTTGATGACACCTTCAACTTCACATATTCTCTGCAGCTCAATGGTGATTCCGATAGTGACGACAGATTATCCTCTTCAGCGGGAAGAGGAAATCGTCGAAGACCAAGCTGTTTGACAAGCTGGTCACTAATAACTATGGAGGGGCAACCAATATCCAGCAGTGAGCGAACAGGAATAGGAAATTCAGAGATAGAAGGGCCAGAAAGGGTGACATTTGCATACAGATGGGGGACAGTCAGAGGGGCCAAGACGTACCCATCACGGTCAGAATCAGATTCTTCATAGTCGGTGGCAAGAATATTCTTTGAGTGGTGAATGGCAGCAGCTGGCTCACGCTTGACTCGGAGGGTTTTCCCCCGAGCAGCAGCTTGAGCTACAGCATCTGCATATGTAAGAGTACGGTAGGTAGCTGCATCTGGGAATTCACCGTCGCAGTTCAGCGTACGGTGCCCAATATAGAATTTGCGACAGCGGCGACATCCATCATGAAGGTCAAGGAGAACCTTCTCTGGATCAGTCAGGCCCGGGCATTTTGGTGTGGTGTTCTTTGGAGGGGGTGAGGTGAGCCTAGAGGCCAGAGATGGTTTTGGTGATGAAAGACGCTCAGCTAAAGAGAGTTTCCCCTTTGAGGATGGTTTTGTAGGCTGAGAATCAATAATTTCCTGCATGCGTCCAGTCTCAAACTTGAGACGGTCATCACGTCCCTTGACCTCAGAGATCCAAGCATTGAGCTCTGTAGAGAGGACAGGCTCAGTATCAAGATCCTGCTGAAGAGTTTCTGTAAGACCAGCATCAAGGATGTTTTTCAACTCGGGGCTGCCAACAGCATAGGTTGGTGCAGCTTGTGAAAGAATAGCGTTGATGTTCTGGATGTCATAGGCCCAATCTGCAAATGTCTGTCCAGCTGTCATCCTTGCACCTAGCACCTTGCGGCACATTTTTCCTTCCCATCCCTTTTCCAAAACTAGGGATCCAAGCTCCAAGATGTAGGCATCCAGCTTCAGGGCATCTATACGGGTCTGGCTAGCCATGTACCACTTCTCCAAGATAGGCTCGCGCATCTCATCTGCTACATAGCTGACCAAGTCATCAGCAGTACGATCCTTGTTGTTCTTGAGATATTTCTGACAAGCACGGCGCCATTGTTGGAGGATCTCGGGAGTGATAACACCAGCTTCCAGAATGGGGCAACGATCAGATTTTGGATGGGTGATGGTTGCCAGTACAGGTTTATTGATCGGAGGTGTCATAATGTCACTGTCAATGTCACTGTCAATCTCGCTGTCAATGTCGCTGTCAAAGTCGCTGTCAATGTCGCTGTCACTGTCAGAAGTCGAGTTTGACAGCAAGATTGATGGTGGGAAAGGATCAGATGGAAGTGGTAAAGATCTCGGGGAACTCGGTGATACTGATCTTGCTTCTCCCGGGGATGATGGGGTGGATGCTGTGGTGGCAGAGGGGTGATTCCGAGCCCACTGCCTGGTGCGGAGGGGAGTAGGAGTGGATGGAGTGCGACGAGACAGTGTGGAGGCTGTCAAAGGCTGGAGTGTGACAAGACAGTGAGGAGGCTGTCAAAGGCACCGGTGGGTATGTGTTTGTTGTCAAAAAAAAAGTGAAAGGACGCCGGCAATGCGTCCTCACTGATTCAGACAGAAAGACAGGAACAGTGATCTAGATTGTCGTAGTGTAAGTGAAAGACAAGATAGGAATACATAAAAAGAAATAGTAACCTAGATTGTCGTAGTGTAAGTGAAAGACAAGATAAACAAGTACAACCAATGGGAAAGGTTTAAATACTGGGATCATCCATCAAAGATGGTTAGTAATAATTGGACCAGGTTTCATCAATCAATGTAAGTAAGTGTCAGACTTACAGTTTCAAGTGCTTTTAAACGAGAATATATTTTTCTCATTTCAGCTCCCTCGAAATCTAATTCAAAATTCAAAGTATCAACAAGGATATTGACCGGTTTTATATCTTCGATTTCGGGATTCACTTCAAGGTCGTCTATTCCCTATTTTCTATATTGCATTTTTTCGCTAGCGAAAGGTGCGGCAATAGACAGGTTGTGCAAAGCCGTACAGAGCCGCATGCGGCTTTTGTGCATTGTGCAAAGCCGCATGCGGCACTGTGCGGCTTTCGTTTCCCTATCCACTATGTATCCAAACCTTGCATACAGTGCTTTGAAAGCTGTCGGTGTTGATTTCAGCATCAGGTGGGAGGAGGAAGTGTGAAAAATGGTCTGTTTCAGCAGCATCACGGCGATAGCCGCACAGCAGCTGTGGCAAAGCCAAATACTGACATTAAAAGCGATGCAAATTATGTTGGGTAAGTGGTTCAATTTACTGCCTAGCACCTAATCACCCATATTTCATCGAAATGAATATGAATCCAATCATAAATCCTCGGTTTATCGTGCGGCTTTGCACAATTCCCAAAAGCCGCACGCGGCTTTGCACAACCTGTCTAATACTTCAAGTTTCGTGGAGTTTTATTTGGGCTTCGATATATTAGATTAGGGATTAGATTTTGCTAAGTTTTAAATTAGATATATTAAATTCGGTTTCGGGCCCTATTATTTGCTTCACAATACTTTAAGAACCGCAACTAACTTAATTTCCCTTTAAATTTACGAACCGGCGCTGTGAATGGCGGAGGAAGTGCGTGGGTATAGCCATTTCATTAAACTTGGGCGACGGCGCCGATGCATCTGAAGCCTTTTAAATACCGACCCATCGTTTTTCTTAGCCGCCCAGTGATGCTAGAAAGCCGCTGCGATCCTTTCACTTAACTGAAGTCAGTCACACATGAAATCATGTCATTTGCAAACAGACGGGAGATAACCTCACAGAAGAGGATGGGTGGTCACGAAGTGGTCGATCAGCCCATTGTTATTTTGCAAGAATGGTAAGTGAGTAGTTGTGGTAGGAAGCGGATCACGGCTGGAAGCAAAGTAGATCATAGTCCACAACCTTGGATGTGATAAGGATCTGAGGAAAAGATCGATCAAATACAAGTTGGCGCTCGTTGGGCAGATGACCGATGGCGGAGTTTGAAATGGCTTCGAACGGACACGCATAATCTTATAAAGAGAGTAAAGTAATGTCCGTAACCTACCATCAGAGCTCTTGACATATTCAGGTGCTCATGAGTACACTCTGTATGATTTTCAAATGGTTAAGTCCTACTCCTACACTGTGTATAAAATCATATCCATGTATGTCTGAGCCCTTTAAAACTTCGCTTATGGCAAATCAGGTCCGATTCTTTGGAATATCGGTGTTTAACTTCGGGAACGGCGCTAATCAAGCACTCACCCGAGATGTTGGGCTGCGAAGCGGCCCACCGCGCTCTCGTAAACCTTGAGACCAGCTCATGACCGCTGCTAAGCACTGCTAAATAGAGGCTTTGCGGCAGCCACCAGAAGCCACCCGGTGGCTGATCAGGCATGCGGGGACAAGTGGCTGTGGCTACTTCAGTGGGTGAATCTAGCACATTTCCCAATCCATTTATGTGCCTTCATCACCGCACTTGATACCAACTTGTAACTTGCTTGCATGAAAGAAGGAAATACAGCTAATTCCTCCCTCTATTGATTAAAAATGGCTTAATTTGGGCACTAAAGCACAGTCTGGACATCAGAATGACTTTTCGTACTATAGACAGGAACCGGAGAGTGGTGATCTGTTCTAACAGTACATATGAAATCAATGTGCCAGCCACTGGTCAGCCACAGCCATCGGTTACCGCATGCCCGATCAGCCACCGGGTGGCTTCCGGTGGCTGCCGCAAAGCCTCTAATGACTCGGGCGAGCTGTGGTGAGACATTGCTGCCAGAGTGTGCGCTTCGGAGATTTATGTGCTGTATATAAATCTGATTGGTTCCATGTCACAAGTTCCATATATATTCCGGCGCCTACACACTACATATATAAGCCCTGGAGTTTTACATCACTTGCCCTTACTGTCTTTTGACCAAGTTCTAAAAATGTCTTCTCAAGCGGCGAGGATTTTCTCATATTCTGCCACCGAAATCACTGTCAGACGGAGTGCTACTTGCCAGATTGTGCCTGAAAACAAGCAGGATACAGATGTGACTCTTTCCGTGAGGGATCATGCTGCACCCATCATCTCTAAACCCCTGAAACCATGACAGGTCACAGAAAAATTGAGAGAAAGCAAATTAGCACAGATGGAAGAATATACACCAACAGAAAAATCACGTCTTGCAAGGAGCCAAGAAACATCAGGAACTGCTCTGCTGCGCCAATATTGTTTTACACAAAACATGGATGATCTCGAGGGAGCGGTGGGGAAATTCCAGGATGCGGTGAACCTGACAATAGTAGGAGACCCCTATAGAGCAAAATATAAGCACAAGCTTGCACAGGCTCTCAGGGTTCGGTACCAGATGCTGAAAGATCTTAATGATCTGCAGGCTGCATTGCAGACTGGGCAGGAAGCTCTAGATATCACAGCAGATGGGCATCCTGATAGACTGGTTTATCTATCCACTCTGGCTGCGTCTTTCAGAGATCGTTTTCACAGGCTAGGGGACCTGAATGATCTTGAGGTTGCAGTCCAGACTCAAAAGGCAATTGTAGACCTCACGGCAGAAGAGGATGAGAACAAAAGAATTTATGTCCAAAATCTTGCCCTCTTTTCAAGGGATTTTAAGCAAGCAGTGGAGCAATTCGAAAGAGAAGTGAAGCTCAAGGGAGGAGAGGGTCCTGGTAGGGCTGGTCATCTGCACCAGGCCACTCTACGTAGAGCTCGATACCAGAGGTTGGGTGAGCTAAAGGCTGGGGAAACGACTCTGCAGCTTGCACAAGAAGCAGTAGCTCTGACCCCACAAGGTCATTTACTCAGAGCACGCAAACTATGCTCACTTGCTGAGTCTCTGGAGCATCGATACTACGGCTCCAGAGATTTGAATGATCTCGAAACTGTATTGCAGATGAGGCAAGAGGTGATAGACCTCACTCCAGATGGAGACTACCTCATGCCGCATAATCTTTGCGCGCTTGCTAGATCTCTGATGGATCGATATGAAAGGCAGAAAAATCTGAATGATCTTGAGGCTGCAATGCAAAATTTGCAAAAAGCTGTAACCCTCACACCAATTGAGAAAGACAGGGCTTCGATTCTGGAGTTGATTGCCCGGAATCTAATGTCTCGATATCACCGGCTAGGAGACCTCAAGGATCTCGAAGTTGCGTTGAAGATGAGACAAGATGCACTAAACCTCGTGCCAGATGGACATTGTGACCGGCTGCACCATCTGCAACAGCTTGCTGTATCGTTTGGAGATCAATATCGAAGATTTGGCAGGCTTGATGATCTGACAGCTATGAACACTCACTATGCTGCTTCTTTCGAAACACCTGGTTCATACCCCCATGCCTCTTGGAATGCAGCCCTCAAATGGGCGGCTGTTGCGGCGGAATTTAAATCCTCCAGTTGCATAACTGCTTATTTTCATGCCTTTCGTCTTCTTCCTGAAATTCTCTGGATTGGCAATGACCTACATGTACGGCATGAAACAATGCGCCGCCTTGATATCGGACAAGCCATTTCAGCTGCTGCAAAGGCATGTATCGAGTTCTCCAACCTCATGTCAGCTGTAGAAATTATGGAACAAGGACTAGCCTTCACCTTTCAGCAGATGCTCCAGTTGAGGACAAATTTCGATGCACTTCCCCAAGATGAGGCACAAAAATTAAGAATAGTCTCCCTAAAGCTCTACAGTGGTATTTCCCATGATCAAAGAGATCTCGCCCTTCAACGAGAGAAGATACTGGAGGAGGTTAGGCAGCAGCCAGGTCTTCACTATTTTTTGCGTCCCAAACCATACAAAGTCCTTAGTCAAGCATCACAAGGAGGGCCTATTGTTATCTTGATCAGTTACCAGAACCATTGTGATGGGATCATAATCAAAAACCCGACTTCGAACCCAGTGCATGTCTCACTTCCCGATGTCACACCAGACATGCTGAAATTACAGCAAAAAACACTCAGAGAGCTGCTTGGATATTGCAATATTAGAACACGAGGAGAATCGACCTCAACCAGGCTCTTTGGCCGGCGTGAGCAGTTTGGGTCCAAAACAACAAAAGAGTCCTTTGAAGATTTGTTAACCTGGCTCCATATGAATGTTGTTGCACCTGTCTATCAGGTCTTGGAATCAGTCAGTACCTGTAGCTCTGATTCCATTTTAACTAACATCCAACCATATATACAGCATGGAATTCAGAAGGGCAGGTTGTGGTGGTTGCCAACCGGCGCATTTACAGCATTGCCACTCCATGCAGCTGCTCCAACCAACCAGTTCATCCATTCATACACAGCAACATTGGGAACTCTACTGGATGCATATGCCAAGAAGTTGTCCTCTCCCCCAGAAATTTGTGTCGTGGGAGTGACACACACTGGCGATGGATCAAATTATCTCCCTGCTGTGAAACAGGAAGTTAAAAAAATTCTTTCAATCATCAAGGAACCACAGGTCAGTTGCTTACAAGGGGATCAAGCAACAGTGAATGCAGTAAAGCGCCAGCTGGAAATCTGTTCATGGGTCCATTTGGCATGTCACGGAAAACAAGATTTGCTCGAACCAATTAAAAGTCATCTCTTGCTGCATGGCGGCATTCTGGACTTGGAAAGTATCCTCCGGATGCCTCTGTCAAACGCTGAATTTGTTTTTCTGGCTGCATGCCAGACGGCCATGGGTGATGCCGGACTGATGAATGAATCCTTCCATCTTGGAGGAGGATTTATTGCAGCAGGTTTTAAAAGTGCGATAGGGACAATGTGGTCGATGAGCGACCAAGATGGACCTGCAGTGGCCGAACTTGTCTACTCTCATCTATTTCGGGAGGGCCGGCAGCCTCAAGCAAGGGATACAGCTGAAGGACTCCAGATTGCTATAGATGCACTCAAGGCTCAAAAGGTTTCTTATGAGCGCTGGATACCATTCATTCACATGGGAGTCTGATACTTGTGATATAGTTGTATACAATTTGGACATCTATAGTTGAGAGATCAAAGGCCAACACATATACGCTGAAAACTGACAGTTTCTTGCTTGCGGGACTTTTTGGAGTGCAAGCGGTTTTTTCTTGTGCTTTGCGAATCCAAACAATTTGAGTGGTATGCTTTATATCTCTTGAAGCCCTGCGAGACTTGACAGAATTTTCCGGAGTCCCATGCAGCCTGGGACCCCTTGACGAAATGACGAACCGTAAAGTTAGAGGGTAGATGAAGACGACCAAAAATATGATTGGCCTGTGCTTGCTAGACGGCGGTGCCAAAAGGACTCTGGGGTGCTGAACACCGCGCGCCTGCGAACAAGAGGCCGAACTACGAGGAACTCGTCGACACACGCTGCGTTTTAAACCCTCGGCATCACAACATGCCTCCCTGTGCCGCCCTCTGCCGTCAGAGGAATCAGGGGGGGTCGGCACAGCCTGTCTCCCACAACATTACGGCAAGTGGCGACTTCTCGTATATCCACCCAAGCTTTTGACAAGCACTTGGGAAGTGTTTCCTTCACCCCTGTGTTCTTCTCGTCTCCCTACTTTTTCTCGTTAAGGAAATTAGTGGGACCTCGAGAACATGGGAGGGTACAGTGAAGGCGTGTGAACGCTGCCGGAAGAACAATGATCGCACAGAATGCTCTGTTCAATGTTCCGTGTGATGATCTATGAGGCTGTCGACCTTTCACACCCGTGAAGCGTTGTAAAAGATGGAAAATGGATGCCACTGGTGTTGACACAGTGCGCTGACTCCTCAGCTGTACTTACGTCTGCCGCCGTGGGTCGGAACAACCTCTGTACTGGGGCCCTGACAGTGAAACGCGGTGACATGCACATACACACCCCGTGAAACTCAGGGTCCACCGTATGGCGGAGTGGTTGCACATTTCCTTTCCAAGTTATCATTGTTAACATCGGGAATCATTTATACAACGTACCTGGAATTCACAGGCCGGTCGGCATTTTAACCACACGCCCCAGTCGAGCCACTTAGTGAGTGATTGAGCGTACGCGCGCCATTTGCGTAGGACACGTGCAACGCCGGAGCCCGCGCTGTCATCATCGAACGGGATAAGGGCATCAAGCCGCACAGACTGCGACACAGCATATTTCGCGGTTCGTCTCCTCAACTGCGCAAGAGCAGGCTTTCGGAAACAGTAAGGCGCGACTTCAGCACTGCACCCCCGTAATTGTGCAGCGTGCTTCGTCGCGCAGCCGCGCCAGACAGAATGCATTGATGCATCTCACGCCGAGCCATGCCGAGTAAATCCAAATGAAACCGAGGGGTCCTTGTATTCCAAAAGGGCTCCCAGTGGTCAAGCCGAACCAATGTGCTGTTATTCAAGCGTCCTTCAGCGGGTTTCCTTTATGCTGTATGGCACCGTAAGTGCTTTATAGTCCATGTGCGCAATAAACTCGCGAAATCCTAGAAATTGATCCCACTATTTTTCGATTTTGCTATTTTGGTCTTCTTTCTTCTCGTTCCCTGCAGCTCCATTGGTCTGCTTCCAACCTGCATCTCCTCAGGTGCATCGCTTGTTGTCCCAGACTTTTGATGCTGTACGACTTGTCTATGTCATGCGCACTCCGACTGTTCGACTTTCAACCTTCAACGAGAAACCCCCCACCAAGCTATTTTTTTCTTGACGCAGGTTGCAACGCATACCGACTCGATGGCGGGCGGACCGCATACACAAAACCTGAAATGAAGTGTATAACAACTCGGTGGCGGACCGTCCACATCCACAGCAAGTGGAGATAGCCTGTTCGATTCAGGCTCGAGTCATGAATCTCCGACTCGTCGCTGTTTCGTCTTTTCTATCTTTTTCCGTCCTACTTAGCTCCCGCTGTCAGACATTGTGTATATGGTTATGGCCCTTATGGGTGGTAGCGGTGGTCAAGAGTAGGGGATTCTGAGGAACCCACTCGAAAACTGGTCTGGCTTTATAGGATTTATTAAGGGCGAGCCTGTGTCGGCGGGATGATGTCAGAGGGCGCGGATGTAAATTTTAGTGAGTTGGTAGAATTTTGATCGCATATGAATTTGGTCAACGAAGCGGGTCTGCCCGAGTAGAGCTTCCAAGGAGGGAATTGTGGACAAACAGCGAGCAAGAAGGCAGGGTAATCAGGAACGAGGCCTGGGTGGTTTAAGAGGAGGCAAGGTAACGAGAGCGTCGAGACGGCGAGTACTGTACTATTTCGCTCAATTCTCCCTGGCTGTGACCTGTGACTGGTAGATTCGAACTTTGGTTTTCGTAAATCTGCGGGGCCGGCTGTGACACCAAAAAAAAAGTTCTTAAATCCCGTGGAAATGGCAGGGCACCCCTCGGACATTCTCTACTTATTCCACCTTGAAAACCACAGCATCGGCAGTCCCAACAAACCACCACCCCAAAACTAGATTACAAAAGTACTTTTTTGCGCCAATCCTGCTGCTCTCGCCCCCATGGGTGGTCTTCCGACGTCCTCAAGGTCCCGGATGGACCAGAAAAGCTCTCGTTGTCAACCAACAACCTAGCGCGAATTTGCGCACGCAAATTGTACTTTTTGGGCCATCTTTTACTGATTTTGTGACTTTTTTGGCACCAGTCGAAAATCCCCTTGGTGACCCGTGACAGGTTCGAACATTTCCTTAAAATTTGGGCCCTGTGACGCGTGACATACGAATTGAGCGAAATAGTACAGTAGTAGAGGCACTGATCCAGCGGAAATCCACTATTGGAGGGTCGCGACGCAGAATACAGAGTAACTTCAGTAAGGTTACCCCGGGCCAGCGAGAGATGCCGCCCGTTGCACCATTCTGGGTTGTGCGAAGAAGTAGAAAGAGCGAGGCAGAGACGGCATGATGGCATGCTGATCTCTCGCGCAAACACGACCAAAGTTGACCGGTGTTCACTTTGCAGATATGATAGTCGGCCAAAATCTTAAATGCATAAAAACCATTTGTGCGGCTCAAGAAAATCTAAGATATTCAGATAATTCACTCCGCATTGTGCCCGAGATGCCCGATCGCACCAATGAATACACCTCCAAACCAGCCAAGGGAAAAACCTTCATGAGAACTCATCGACCGCGCAGCTTCCCGCATTCAATGCCTCAAGCACCATAGCTTTACATATGTCTTGGAAACGTACCGTCTACTGAGCAGTAGTCGGATTCTTAACTTCCTTCTTCGCGTCCACCAGACGTTCAGCACCAAACAGGATACGGAATATACAAGTTGACACTATAAATTGGGCAGACGACCAAGTTTAACGCGCTCTCAAAAATGCGGTCAACGCGTGACTTGAAGCCGACTCCCAAGTGGAGCCTTCTGTGAGGGCTTGAACGGTAAAGAAAATTGTTAACTATGACTCGGAAAAGGCACTTCACATATTCAGAACTTCTCCGTCCAGTTAAGTTACTTGCTACGGGAACGGACCACCCAGTCGTCATGATCCTCCCGTTCCTTTACATCTTCCTCTTCATGGATTTTGGTGGAAAATGACGAATACATGAACCCCGAAACAAAAATACAATGCATCAATCTGCATGACTCGGGCCTGAGTCGAACCGGCACTTCCCACATTCAACCGGATGTCCGTCGTTTCTGAAGTAATTGGGGTAGAAATGGCCCCTCCACCGAGTCGACATTACCCAGCCCGATTGAGCGTCTCTAGCTGGAGGATTTGCGGCACTAGAATTTACGGACATCACAGGTTCACATCCTGGGTAGTATGAGTCTCAGTGTAAAGATTGAGCGCACTCATATTGGGCGAAGGAAAATCTAAGTTTACATCATGGATACCCATGCAATTATGCATATGATATATCCTCCTCGCTCTCGAAATCGCAGCTCACACGGTTTATCAGACAGGTTGCGCAACAGCCACTGGAGCCACCCCCACCCGGAAACCGTTTCATGATTGAATCTCGCAGATCTGTAAATCACCTAAGTTTATATCATGGATCCCCATGCAATTATGAATATGACGAGTATTAGGCCTCTATGAGGCGGGGACTGAACCTTTAGGAATATTAATGCCGAGTCAATGGCGACCGTGTTCATGATCTCATCAAGTCTGAGATGGCATTGTAGTTTTGCAGAGCAACAAGTGGGGGGTCCTACTTATGACGGTTTCAACCAGACCACTCACATTATCAGAATGGAATCTGATTTTTCTGACCCAAATTGGGAGCTCTGGCAGGTGTTTCCGCCTTCAATCTTTGGGTGAGTTTGTGTCGGAGTCTATGATTCAGATGATCCGAGACCTGCCGTTGCCGCTTCGGACACCACAGAAAATATTTGTCAAAGATCGCGGCCCATAAATTTTGCACTTTAAAATATCCACAAAATTTTGAATGTACCATAAGCTTCTACTCTTGGTATATCTAGAGCTGTATTCAAGAATTCCCTTGTCGAGGCCGTGAAAGACGTGCCAATCTGTCACACACCGAATTAAGGCTCCAACCTTTTGGTTTTCGATTGCGCCTACGGGTAAAATCAGCGAAAACGAAAACAAATGTTTAAAACAACTTTTTAAAATGTTTTAAACCGAGTTATCATGTAACTGGGGAGAGACAAGGTGAGAGCTCTATTTGAGGCTACAGAAGACTGTCCGTGTAGCCTGGTCAAGCAATAATGCCATCGATTAGGATTTATGTCAGGCCTGGAACACGCAGGGCAGACAGTCAAATGGTCTGATGGACGGTGGTGTGAGGTGGTATACCAGGAGGGTGAGGAGAAGAACATGAGGTTAGAAGTGGTTGGTGGAGCGAACAAGCCGACAGTGACCCAACTCGGTTGCTGCGATTGTGCACCCTAGAAAATAATCGTTTCTTTTATTTTTGTTTATCATTTGCGAAGGTCCATATAAAAAAAACGAAAATATAAACGGTTATAACCGTTTAGAACATTACAAAGGGAAATAGCTTGAGCCTTACCGTGACCACGGATCCTAATACTGTGAGAATGTGGAGTCCAAAAAGAGCAGGGAGAAAACAAGATAAGATATTTGTACTCTCTTGAGCCCTTATATACCCTAGAACAATGTAGCTAAATAAATACAAATACATGTTGAAGAACAATGGTATCCAAGAAGTAGAGTTTCAGGCCAGCTGAAACTACTCAACGGGCTGGCCGTCTAGCTCTATGCACAGCGTGGCGATGTACGTGGACATACGTGTCGGCTTGTTTCTCCAACAAATACCAAATCCCTTGTTGTGCTCACACTACTTCCCATCCGCAAGTTCATGGGAACAAAGAAGCTCCGCCACTCCTGCTCGTGTGGGTTCTTTGCCATCCAAAGGACTCACATCTGACGGCATGCTGTGACGACGCTCAAGTGCACAACAATTCCAGATTAAGCGCCAGAGGCAAACTGAAGCCAGTCCAATCCAAGCACAAGGTCGGACGGTAAGGAAACAGCCACAGGAAGATCGTTAATCGAGACCGAAGCGACGCCAGTGTTGCTCAGAAGTAGTACCCCAGAAACTGGGACTCCAGAGCTCACCGCCCAATCCGAAGAAACAGAGGAGCCCACAGCATTGATATTGAACACGGCAGACACAAAAGTGGAGAAATATGGTGGGCGATGTACTGCTGTTACTGAAGGGAAGAGATAACTTCGTTGACATGGCAGTTGATGGTAACTAATTCCGGACAGACATCGGTTGCAGAACCGGAGAATGCCAGTGTAGAATGACGCATTCAGTGAATGGGAGTTTAAAGGGTAACAAATTTTAAGCTGGATGAATAAATTCAGGAAAATAGAGATAGCACAGCGGATGAAGTTCCTGCCAATGAGAAATGTCAGAACCTGTGAATTACTTCTCAGTATTGTGATTGTGTACGATGACTAATTGCATTTGACAAATTCTTTGTTTGTACTTGTAGCAAAATTGGGCGAAATCCATGTTCTCCTAGGTAGCCAAACCTAAAGGTTCAGCAATGATATATCCTCCTCGCTCTCGACATCGCAGCTCACACGGTTTATTAGACAGGTTGCGCAATAGCCACTGGAGCCACCTGGAAACCGTTTCATGATTGAATCTTGCAGATCTGTAAATCACCTCTGAAGGCCGGCCTCCGGACTGCGCGCAGATCGATGTATTGTGCGGCGGCGCATAAATAGCGTGCAACTTGAATAAAATAGAATTAATCAGCCATGGAAATTCGGCGCTACATGTGGCAAACAACCCACAAGTAGTGCTGGGACGGTTCGGTTCGGTTCAGGTTCAGAGCCCCTTGCTCTGAACGCTGAGCCTGAACCTGGCGTTCGGTTCAGGGAAACACTGAACCTTGAACCTGAACCTGGCGTTCAGGTTCAACGCGTTCGGTTCGGCGTTCAACAGCGTTCGAACGCCGAACCGAACACCATTTTCGTGTTAAATTGAATTTAGTCTAATTATCGACATTAAAAAGCTCTACAAAGCTCTACCACTTAAATCATGCATCTGGGTCAGAATGATCAGCCTCTGCATCGTATCCAAAGTCTGCAATGGACAATATTCACAACATACCTTTCGCAAAATCAACACATACTCCAGGTACTTGTATAACCATCGCAAGCGGAAGGGCGGGAGGTGGGAGAAAAGCGGCGAGGACGAGGAGAGGAGCGTCGAACACTCGCCCCACGATCAAGGGGACGAACGAGCCATCAGGGTTGTGAGCACCTCCAAGGCGAGAGCTCGCCATGATGAGGGAAACATGAGGGAAGGATGCAGCTGCTGGATGGTTTGGCCCTGCTTTAATACAGCTGGCAGCAGCGATGGGAAAAAAACAGCCACGGGGAAAGCCCGGGTAGTGGTCCGTCGTGACCATGCTGCTCATCGGGCGTAAAAATCGGGCAAAAGACAAAATCGGAAGCGTTCGGCGTTCGAACGCGTTCGAACGCGTTCAGTAAAAATCCTCGGGTCGGCGAACGCTGAACCGAACGTGCGGTTCAGGTTCAGCTATCTGCTGAACCTTGAACCTGAACGCACGTTCGGTTCAGTCCGGTTCAGGTTCGAACCGATTGTTTGAACCGAACCGTCCCAGCACTACCCACAAGTGCAAACTTCTCGGGACCGGTGGTAAGTGCAACGGGGAGTGTCCTTATGTGGACTTGGACAATTTCCGGTACGTCGTCTCCTGTTCTTTGCCTGCATGTCGAGAAAGTCCGACAGCCATAGTCAATTGACATTTATTTCGAACTCTGAGGATAATCGATAAACCGAAAAGAACATGGGGCTGTAGTGTGGAGAAATAAAAACGTGCACATCATCTGGCAGGTGAAAACTCCGTTACTGCTCCATTCGCAGTTCTGACGCACTGGGAGGCACCTTGCCACTTCGGCAGCTGTCAGCTCCACAAGCTAAGTACCTTCCATTTTATCGAACCCTAGATATATGCCCCGGAGCTGCCGGGATTGAAGCGCTCGGCACTGTATTAACCGTTCTTTAACGAGATGCTCGAAATCCTGTGTCAAATCTCCATTTATCCGAGCTCCATTTTGCCTTCTGTGCTTTTCGTCTACCCATAACTCCTTTCGTCTGCAATGTTTATCCTCACTTTCCCAAGGAAATTAAACCCATGATCAATCCTATGCACTGCAATGACTGCAGTCCATGTTCCTTCCGAGCTGCGACCAACTGCGATCTGTCCAACATAACCCCAATCGGGACTTTCGCGCTATAGAAATAAGTCTCATGACTTGACGACTGTGCAGAGCCAGCCCATTCGGGCCCACTGGGGCGCACGTTTGTCTTCGCTGCGGCCACGGAGGAATTTAAATATAAGCACGAGCGTCCTTTTGCTTCGTTTTCCCTCTTTCCCTGCCGATATGGACCATGGCTTCGTTCCCCTCAACAGCAGGTCTGAGCCAGTAGTCTTACCTCTGATCGTTGCCTTCTGCCTGTGATTCCGGATCTTCGAGCACTTCGCAATATCGCCGCAATGCCTGATACTTTTCTGGGTCTCGGTCCAAGTCTCGTAATGGTGCTCTGTCTTGGATCTGGGGTGCCTTGGGTCGCAATGTTCAAGTCCACTGTTCCATAAACTGAAAGAATGAGCTACTAATATGCAACCAATCTGACCAGTACGATCATCTCTCGTAGTTTCCGGAGCCATAACCACGAGTAACCAGTGGAGGGAAATTATTTGACTGACCACCATTTCTAATAGTTTACAGACGAAAAAGTTCGGCCAGCTATCAACGATCTTCCCTGCCCCTCCTCTATGCTACCCTCATGTGCCGCAGATGAGGTTTTATTGAGCCGTGTTCGTTCTTGGTACGTCACTGTGAAGTCGAAATTTGCAGGAAGACTGACACACTCTCACAGTCTGTTGCTATGCAGCCGACTCCTGCGCAGCGTACCAAAGGCTTTCTGATACGACCACAAAAACCATAGAATCTCTCTACAGATATCGTTACATTGTCAAGAGGTCCGGTGGATCGAAAGAAAGCACGATAAACTGTTCAAATCATTGGTTTTATTGTGGTTGCCATTCAGTTTTGTTGTACTCCTGCTACAATATACATTCCTGCTTATTTTCGCAGAGCGTGATTGTCCTATGAATGTAAGTTATCATGAGATTTCAGCTTTTTATCTGCCGGAGCGAAGCGGAGGCTTACCTTGTCGTATTCGATCAATCCCGGCAGTCTCGGGACATATTTCTGACTTCGAAATGTCCACAGCGTCGGCCAGGTGGATGTGACCTTCTTACTAGTTTGGCTGAGGCTGACATGTGAGTAAACATGAATTAATCAACCATTGGCGCTACATGAGGCAAACATCGCTGCCCAATGCGCAGTTTAACGCTACTAGGCGAGGAGGCAGTGAAGCCAACATACTTGAGGAGACTCTGTGTTGTGAGGTCCGGAACATTGTTGAATGAGCATAAGACACTGCGGTGATCAAATCCTACTACGTAGAAAAGGTCGGCTGAGAAAAAGGATCCTCGTGTTCACTCCGTGTCATATGTAGTAAACTGGCTGTTCCAATTGTGGGACCACGTCAGTATAATATACCTCCTCCTCCTCCTCCCGAATGTTTATGAGCAGTAAGTAAATTACGGCGTATTTTTTCCTTGGTTAGCACTAACCGTCTTTGTCTCTGCAAAAGGGTCTCTTACCGACCGTTTTAAAGTGACTGCTTTTCCAGGGGAAGAAATCATCGAAGTTTTACCGTCTGAAAATTTCACGGGTACAATGCACTGTACACGAGGTTTCTTTTACAAGTTTCGTTTTTCTCTCTCAGAATAAAATCGGATCACTGTAGTGATAATGATCACAGCAAAGATCACCGAGAAGAGATTATGTGGCTGTGGTATCGGGCGGCTGCCCTGCATTTATCCAAATGGAGATATGTACCCCATCTAAGAACTCAAGTTCACAAACTCCCAGGAAATTGAACTATCACGGGAAACCACCAAAATCGCGTGGGAGAGGATATTCCGTGCACACGAAAGCATGAGCGAAAGATACACCTAACCGAGGATGTACCCACGCTGCATCACCAGCAACAAAAATCAGTCTCAATGCCAGATCAAGTTGGGTCACCGTATTCCCTGTTGAAAGGGGGTCCCGACCTGACGGGACCCTTGTGGATCCGACCTCATTGTCATACATAAGGAAATGGAACTCGCAGAGACACCAAAATGATTTCGTGGCTCTAGGCGCTATGTTAGCGACATCCTCCCCATTAATCCATGACCGTAGAAATGGAAGTGCATCCATTAGCATGTCTGAAGTCCATCCCTTGTCATTTCTGATAGAGATCTCTGCCGGAAGACGGCTTGCCATACTAATACTACTCTTCAGGGAGAATTTGGCACCCAGGACTATAGTATAACACGCCATGGGCCGGTGGAGATGTCTATCAGCCACGACAACGGATGGATGTCTCCTTCTCCGGTCCTATGTTAGCGAGGTTTTCTTATCTCAACCTCAGGTGTCAAGAGAACTTTGCACCTTTGCTGTCAGACAAATGGAGACCGGGCGTGAACCAGACTTCTGTAGTTCTATTTGGTACACGTTTAGTCTTCGCCGGCGGTGACCGATTCGCATGTGAGAACGAACCAGGACCAGCCTTGAATCCGGAGCTGTTATGATTCATTTTTACCCTTAGCCCGACTCCCAACGCATCGGCCCGTGAATTCTAAAAGCATTTAAAGATCCTCAGCTGTCGCCCACGCCTTTGGGCCTTTCGAACATCCAGGGAAAGATTTAGCAACCTTTTTATGTCTCGGCATAAAATGATACAGCACGTCCCACCATGCACAGTTGACGGCTTGCAAAATCCGGGCTATACAATTAGTACGTCAAGTGCTGTCGCTTCTGTGTGTCTTCGAATGTCCAGGGATGAAATGATACAGCATGTCCCTCAATAGGTCAAGTGTTCAAATCTATTTATGAGCCCGTACGATCGCTTAAAAGAGGGGAGACCCAAAGCTCACCTCAGTCTTTCGCAACTCGCCAATTGCACATGCACTTCAATATCATCCTCACCACCTTGCTCCTGGCCACAGGCTTTTCCGCCGGCCTTACCCTCCCCGAGGCCGTCGAGGCGGAAAAACGTCAGTGCCTGGGAACCAACGCGAATTGCATCCTCTTCAACCCGGGCGCGTGCTGCTCCGGGCAGTGCTGCTGCGGCTTCGACTCTGCCTTTGGTGACGGCTGCACAGACACACCGTGCTCCCCCGCGCAAGAGGCAGGCACAATCCCTGGCGTGAGTGTCTCTATTCATATGTGTTGACTTGAAAGATGACTGATATGTACGAACGCCTGCAGCATTGCTCTCACATATCCTAAATGTGGAACGGGCTTGTATAAAATATTTTCTGGAGGTTCGGACCAAGAAGAAGGGAAGGTGGCGGAGTCCATCATGGTCTAGAATACATTGTAACATAATCTTTTTGGATGAATACTCGCACTCCGTGATACGACCACCTGATTCATGAACAAGGGATCGGATACCCGGCGTATATGGCAGCCTTTCTTGCGGCATTGAACGCAGGCTTCCAGGCTTCATTGAACTTCAATCAAATACGGTGAAGGGGTGACCATAATTCTATTCTTGTTCGTAGATTCGTTCGGTATAGAAAGACACAAGACAACAGTAGTATATTGTGGGTGTGGATGGTGCTCTAAGCCAAGTCCAGGTCGCAGAGCCGATGGGGTTGCGAAGATGAACCCAAAAGAGCAGCCCAGACGTCGATGACGAGGAGAACAACCTCGGAGAAGGTTCCCCATTCGCACGGGAAATCATCGCTATCTATTTGGGAATTAACTGACAAGCGGGACGGATCATTACGGGGGAAGGAAAAATCCTGGACGATTCTATGCTCGTCGAGGGAGCCGGCTTTAGGAACAGTGCCGAGAGGGGATGTACAGAAAGGACCTATGAGTGATTCGAGGCGGGAACGAGAAAACGGACCGGTGTAACGTCCACCGCTGCGTTCTTTATTAATGTAGTCTTCGATGACGGTTGGTTGTGATAATGCGGATCTATGATTCGGTGGAGTATACGTTTCGGTCAAAGTGGAGTGAATACCCATGTGAAAGCCTTCCCGAAGGCCGATAGGAACGTCAGAAAATACGTGAAGAAGATTAGATGAGCGCAGGGCAGATTGCCACTTGTCCGGCAAGAGCGGGGTGACAATGGGAAGGAAATCAGATGGAGACGCAGTTTTGAGCGGTGTGTAAACCGCTCTTTGCGCCGCAAAGGGAGCACCAATGCTTGCCTTGCTCGCAGTCAACACCCCGGGGGCAACCACGGTGCCCGTTGAAGGTGAAACAATACACGAATCCGTTGCGGTCCTTACGGGGGCCGCCGCGGTACTGCACAATAAGAATGGTCGGTTTGCCGGTGACGAGGCGGTCGGCGGTGCATGAGCGCGCTTTATGGGACGGGTCGGACGAGCCGCACACGAAACACCGCGTTTTACCGTTGTTGGGGCGAAAGGAATTAGTGGGATCAGAACTGGGACGGTCGGATGAGTTATAGGGTAGAAAACGACCTTTCCCAGCACCTTGCTCGCGGTCGGAATTATTGGGAGGGCGAGCTCCACGTCCGCCGTTTGTGTTAGAGTTGAGTTCGCGACGGACGAAGGTGATGGCCCGTTTGCCGATGTGAACGCTCTCCAACTCGTTCCATATCTCGAGGTGAAGGATTGCGGGGTCAAGCGGCACGTTCAACGCTCGGCGACGAATTTG
Organism: Mycena capillaripes; assembly: GCA_029204075.1. NCBI lineage: Eukaryota > Fungi > Basidiomycota > Agaricomycetes > Agaricales > Mycenaceae > Mycena > Mycena capillaripes. The sequence continues at coordinate 966,582 of JARHKZ010000027.1, forward strand.
AGAGTCGTATTCGAGGCAGAGGGACCAGTTCTGCGCGCGATTGGGGCGATCGCGAAGGCTCCTGAAGTGAGCCTTCCACGCATCGTGATCCTCCGGAAAGTACTGTTGAATCAGCTCAAGAAGGCGATTCCATGCCTGAAACCATTCGTCAAACGTGAGGTGTAACTCTCCGTCGATAGGAAGCTCTTTTGCCACAGAAATGATGGTGCCGACTGAGCCATCCATGGTAAACGAATCATTGAGCTCTTTGGACGACTGATTTGTGAATGAGTAATATGTGTCCGTCAGATATTGGAGAGGAACGTGAGTTTTCCAGCCATCAGCAAACTTCTTCCGGATCGCCTCTGGGATGAGGTACCCGGCGTTCGAAGCCGTCAAGCCAGGAATACGAGCAGGTCGTTTGCGGGAGGTATTCTGCCCACTCTGCGCGGGATATTCGACGGCACCACTACCGCTCGACGAGCCTAGAGGTAATAAATAGTTAAATAAAGGTCAAACTTGAGCGTGAAGGAGTGCATCGGGTACAAGAGGCCAAAATTTTCGGAGCTCCTGCAGCTCGAATATGAAATAAAGGAGGCGTGGAAGGCCTGAATATTTGGAGCACGGGAGGTTCGAATTCGATCATAAATGCGTGCGAGAGGCAGAAATGAAGAACCTTAGGCTCGAAAACAAATATATATGGGTGCGGGAGACCCGAAGTGGAGCACGTTAGGCTCGAGTATGAATAGGAAGGGGCATGATAGGCCCGAAATGGAGCAAGGGAGGCTCGGAAACGAACATAAATGGGTGCTGGAGACCCGAAATGGAGCACGGTAGGCTCGAAAACAAATATAAATGGGTGCAGGAGACCCGCAGTGGAGCACGTTAGGCTCGAATATGAATATGACACTGGGGTTGTCAAATGCCGCGAATTTCACGTACCTGTCTATTCATGGACCCATTCACGTACATTTCGGAGGTCACTTTTTGTACATGAAATTCAGGACCTTTTTCGATGAATGAAACACGAGAAAAATGTGTTAAGTTTGAGAAAAAACTTATATTGGAAGGAAAACTCTGTGTCCCAACCCCATCATCCAGGCAATCGGGACATTTGCACAGCGCCAGTTTGGTGGCCGCGCGGGTGACGTAAGAGCCGTCAAGGCAATGCGATCGGATTCCGGAACTTTCCGACCAACTCTTTCTTTGTGCTTCCCCGCCGCCTTCGCCCTCAAGATCTTGTTGCTGCTCTCTACCCAGTACCCAGTAGCTCGAAAACTCCCACCTGCCTCGGTCGCTGCCCACCTAAGACCTTTGCCGAGTGCTCTACAGCCAGTGGGGCCGTTTGTGGGGCCATACCATAGAGACTCCACCAGCTCCAAACCGTTTGCCGAACTGTGATATATAATGTACGTTGCCCTACCTCGGCCTCATTCTGCACTCCACCATGTCCCCAAGTCTATGCACGGCCCCGTAATACAAAACAACGTCGAGTCCGGCAATTCCACGGTGCCCCCCGGCGGATCTGAAAGCCATGCAGCAGCGGATTCGGGAGCTCGAGAGTATGTGCTCCATCCGACAAGTTGGTCTGACTTGTTCTGCGAGCCTAGATTCTGTTAGACCCCCCTTACCCCGTTTCAATTGGGATGGAATTTACAAGTCGCAGTGGTTGGAGAATTTGTCAATGTCTACAACACGGTGCGTGCACTACGCTGGTCACAGTTTTCATTATTGATATGTTTAGATTGAAGCGGCATTCTCGGATGTTCCCTGGCAGGCAAGCTATCGCCCGTCGCGTGTACCACCAGTCACCCGGTGAGCCCCTACAGTTTTCCTTCCCCTCATCGTTCCCCCACGCCCCTCGCTCGGGCCCTGAACCGCTGCCGGATCGACGATTTGGACGAGGTTAAAAACAAGGACGAGTGCACGGTCGCCTCAAATCCCAGCGGTGCATGATAAGGAAGCCGAAGACGAAGGGGAGGAAGACGATGCGAGGATAGTAACGACGGAGGGTAAACGTTAAGTGACCAAGTAAGGTGGGTGTGGTGCGACAACGAGTAGTTACTGTTACTTCACTGTATTTGTCACAAAAAATTGTATTACATTTCATGCCCTTATTGTGTGATTCTCCATACAATGCTCAGTGAACAGACATATTGACCATGCTCCTGTCTTGTATAATTCATGTCAAAAGATGGTACTTCTTTATAGTGAAAGCTAACTTTTTCTACGCGAAGTTCAGGTACTTTTTGTTGCATGAAATTCATGCAAGGTACGGGAAATTCATCAACTTTTATATGGAAAGGTACTATAAAAGATGTTGATCATGCTACGTGAATTTCGCGGCATTTGACAACCCCAGTGTGAAGGGGCATGGTGGGCCCGAAAGGAGCACGGGAGGCTCGAAGACGAACATAAATGGGTGCGGGAGACCCGAAATGGAGCACGGTAGGCTCGAAAAAGATATAAATGGGTGCGGGAGACCCGAAGTGGAGCACGTTAGGCTCGAATATGAATATGAAGGGGCACGGTAGGCCCGAAAAGGAGCACGGGAGGCTCGTAGACGAACATAAATGGGTGCGGGAGACCCGAAATGGAGCACGGTAGGCTCGAAAAAGATATAATGGGTTCGGGGCCCAAATCATATGAAAGGAGCTCGTAAGGCTCGAACAGTAATACCGAGATTTGGGTTAAAGGACAGTATAGAGTGTATCACGTACCATTGGCAAAGATAGCCCCAATAGCCTTTGTGATAACTGCCGGAGGTAAACTCTTTAGCAGCTGGATTTGAGCGTCGTGCTCGTCGTCTTCAGCATTCTCGGCATCATCCGAGAGAGAATCGTGGTCAGTGTTGGCGTCGTCTTCAGGAGGTGGGGATGTCTCAGACCCCCCTATTCCATTCCAAGGGGGAGGAGTAACAGAGTGTTCGCGGTCAGCATAGCGAGCGCGCTGCTGGCGAGAGTAGAGAGGGAGATAGTGAGGGTTACCCATGTGGTGCTCGTTGTTGTCAATATATTGTTTTACGCGAGTGCGGAGAGTGGTTACAGTCCCAGTCGTGTCCAGATCAAAGACGCTGGCTGCCGACCTAAGCTCCTCACCATTGAGCTGAGAGACAGTCTTGGAGAACGAGGTAGGCATGATGAGATGTGCGAAATTTCGAGTAATTGAGCTGAGTTTGGTTGTCCGTAGTCGAGGCTTGTCGGAGTCCAGGTGGTGGTTCGAAAGGAGAACGCACACCGCCACCTGTCACTCCTCAGTCACAAGAAATCGTATTGACTTACGCAAGCTCAGTCAATACTCCCATTTGGAATCGGCTTGAAAAGAGCCTTGAATGATAGCTGGCAATCGATTGAAGTGCGGCGATCCGGTGCACGTGTGAAGCAGAAATCCAACTATCAACAACACATACAACTAATCCAAGGCGCGTGAGCTCGGGGCTCCATGTGAAGTATACGCATGTTGCAACCCAGACGATGAACATTGAATGCTGCAACGTAAGTGCTCGGGAATAAAAGAAGTGTTGAGGCGGCACGACCAGCACACCGCCGAATATGTTGTGTAGTTGTTGTTGAACCCACCTCCACCAACTCTTCATGAAACAAATTTCCTCCACCATCGCATCGTCCAACCAGATCCCATGCCGAAACTTGACACTCACAGGTGTGAATTGCGTCATAATTGGCGGTGGAGCTACCCGTTTGGGCACAGTCCTTCCTGATAGACCACTCATGCAGAGAACAATATGTTTCTTTCAGCACAACGGACCTGGGTTACAGTCAAGCCAATCTCGGCATTGGGGAATGTCTGATCTCGGTCCACGAGCCTGCAGAAGCCGCATCTTGGGTGGAGAATAACTGGGACAGCTCTCTTCTCACTTCCATCCGCAACAGTGGTCGCACCGGACCTGTCGCCTGGATGGTTTCGCCGGCGGAACCCGCCTTGGCGATCTTCGGGAATTTAGATAACCCAGTCGTCGCAAATATGGCTGAGTCACTCGCACAGGCGTCGGGTTATCCTATATTGGTTCGATCCCCTGGTGACAACCCCGCACTAACTTTACTGTGCGCAAGATCATTGATTCATGTTTCGATATTGAGGTACTGGCACAGAGCTCATGATACTGATACACGCGATTAGTCCACTCAATTGGTGGCTCCGGTGGTATCGATCGGGAGACGGAAATACCCACTGATCTCGAGGACTTGACCCGCTTTCTATCCCAGCCCGGAGTCATGGCCCTCGTTGACTTCGGAATCGAAACTCGACCGCGTGAAACGCAAATAGATCGCTCGTATGCAAGCATTGGCTTCGTGGCGCATCGGAGAAAATCTATCATTCAGCGAAATTGTGAATTATTTTTCTTGGATTCTGTCCGGATATGTTCTAACATTGACTTAGTCTGTATCGAGGATTTTATCCCCCAGAAAACACCGCCAAATCCAACGGGGGATCAAAGGTGCTTTAGGATTCGCCCAAGGAAGTTCGCTGGCCACTGCAAATTCCTCGTACAATCGCAACAACGATACCACGTTGGAGGTTAGTGATAGCAAAGTAAGATTGCCAATGTTTCTTCTGTTCGTGAATGATGATGAGCACGGCTCCTCGCTGATGACGGAATCTGTCAATCACGCATCTCCGAGCCCTTGTGTACCCGTGTCGTGTTCCTGGCAACTTATTGTACAGTCTGAATGCTCGGATACATTAATTGCGGTATCATTCAGGAGTATCGTACAGCTTGTATGGACTTTCTCCTTTTATTTACATTACATATTCTACCATATATACTTCAAATGTCCTTTACTCACAACAAGGGAAGTTTACCGTCTCGATTTCGTCCCCATTTCAGCGTGAGCCATCGTCGTTGCTCATGCTCGTCTTCATCTAGTTCTCGTTTGGTCCCTCGTCGCACATCGCTCTCCCCTGCTTTTCCCTTCCTTATTTCCTCTCCTACGAGCCCTGAGAAGGGTTGGCCCACTCGCACAACACTTGTCTTACGGTCGCCTTCCCCTGAGTTTGATGCCTGGTATTTCGTATATCAGCTCGCGCTCAGCGGCGCCGTCAGCATATCATTTTAAAAAAATGACACGCCTGCCGACCGCCCAAGCGCGAGCAATACCTACAAGAGGTAAGTAGCACAAGAAAGGTGGAGGAGATAAAATGCGAGAGTATCAAACAGCAATGGTACCGTGACTGGTAACCGTGCGGCCAAGGGATATGGGTCGAGTAAAGGTGATGAAGGGCGGAGAGCGCAGACGTGGACGTGGACGGATGGCGGAGGCGAAGCGAAGCGATGGCGAGAGCGAGAGCGATAGCGAAGGCGAGAGTAAGAGCTAAATCTTAGCACTGAACTGTGGGGAGAATCCGAGTTGTATTGGGAAAACATAGACACATTTTATACTAAAATAAAACCGCAATATCGGCGATGATATTGAAAAGGAACGGACCTGAATTGGTACAGTATGGAGTAAGGGGTAGAGAAAGGGGACAAAATCCTGTCCAGCGCTCGGCGAGCGCGAGTAAGTTGCACGATCAGTTAATAAGTGGTGAAACAAAAAGAACAATAAGAGAAATGAATGTTCAGCATGGTTGAGGTTGAAAATAGGGAAATGAAGCATATAATAAAGTGTATTTTGAGGGGGAATGTGTGGCGCAAGGCTATGCGAGTACCAGAATGTCCGGACGGACCATGAGTCGGTGGGTACGGAGTGGGTGAGACTCGGTGTTGAATATAACGGAAGTTGCCGAGTTTGACAAGGTAATCGTTTGCCGAGCCGGCAGGTGCTTAATCCGGGCTTGGCGCGCAAGCGTGCGCGACAATGACTCTTGTAAAGGTTATGCCCAGGTGCCGGGTGGATTACGAAACGGGGATGAGGGCCACAAATCAGACTCCTCGTACAATATTGCCTACCAGCTGCAGGGCATGCGATTAGATGCTGAGCGGTCCGAATTCCACCCTTTGGAAGCAAGGCCTTTGAAGGTACCTAAAAGCGAGTCCTTTTATTCATACCGTATCAACCAGCCTAACATATGTGTAACAAAGGAGGAGCTGCAAGAACCGGGAACCATATCCCTTTCGATCGCGCAAGTGGAACATCAAGTAAGTTTGCGGAACACAAACATGTAGTACTGTACAGGTGGTTATCCTCACAGAATTCTACAAGATGCCAACTGAGCACATCATCATTCCGTGAGGTCGAACACACAAGATGCTGGCAATTCGTGGACCGGCCGGCCGTTTGAATGGCAAGACCTCTGGTTAAAACCACTTGGGACCTGACCACTGACAGCTGAAACAGCTGGTGTGCAGGAGGAGCTCTTTCCTCCTCCCAGGTAAAAATCCCCTGTGTCCACCAGTCCACCAAACATCTTTCCCTTTGCAGATGCATGCATACCATCTGCTCAAAGCAGACCCAAAGATTTTTGGGAGCGTCAGGACAACCCAGAGACCAAACGGCCAAAGGTCGCAGGTTTAGAGATGTATCTCAATCCCAGGCTGATCGGCTTCAAAAGAAGCTAACCAAGAAGAAGTTGAATCCGCTGCTGAAATGACCGAACCAGACTCCCAACACCTTTTAAAAGAAGCGCCGTGCAGAGGTTCCAAAGTATCCCATTGACCGATGTACTACCCATGGGAGAATCGCCCGTTCGACTCGGGCCCGGCCCAATTACCGTTTTCAGCGTCTTGTTTTTGTTGCCCCTCCCCTACAGAACCAAATGCCGGAACACAAGAAACACGCATTACGATATCATCAAACAAAGAATTAATTTCACGACCCGTGTGATAAAACCCAGATAAAAAAACACCAATGTTACCCTACATCGGCTTGTTGGCATCCGTCTTCGCCTGGCCGGAAGCTTGCTGCATTTTGCCTGGTGGGATGTTAGCGGATGAGTCATGCGTCGGGTCGCAAAAGCAGGGGGTGTGAAGCCAGGACATAATAAGAACGGTCTATAAGAATAGGGACGAGTGCGAGGGGAAAATGAGGACGGGTAGCGCAGCGACGAGATCGATAAGAGGAGTCGGGGCGAGGGGAAACACAGGAGAAGGTGCACCCCAGCAGGAGGATATCAAGGAACTGACGCTGGGAGCGGCAGCGAAAGCAGAATTTATGGGGTGACTAGGGAGCAGAACGAGCAGCGGGAAAGATAGCGAAGAGAAATTCGGAACAGCGGGAGGGAAAATGAAAAGATTCAAGTGGCAGAGGAGATGGATGAGGCGAGGAGGGGACCGGGACCGGCAGCGGGAGCGGGAGCGGAATGGAAGAGGACACGGACCCGAAGCCTCCTGCGTCGTGCTGCCGGTTAGCGCACCCATCATGTTCTTGGTGCGGCCGACCACGTAGTCCCCTGCGCCCTCAGCCATACGCTTCGCTTGAGCGGCGTTCTGCTCCGCCTCACCCTGCAGAAAATTCAGTGAAATGAACACGACGAGCAAAGCGCGTAGAGAGGCGATTGGGGGCAGAAGGAGCGAGCGGGAAGCAAACGTGAATTGATCGAGGGCGGCGGGAATCGAGAAAGAGATTTTACCTTCGTGCTACTCCTTGCCGCTGTTCTGCATCGACTCCATGCCCGTCACGTCGCCGACGCCAGTGAGCTACGCGCGAAGGCGGAAAGAAACACGGGAAAGGATGTATGGCCTCTTTGGCGATGCCCAGGACACTGTTCATCTGGCCATTGGTCTCGCTGAGCGATGTGTTAGCGGGAAGAAGAACGGGGCGGGGCGACAGTTTGTAAAGAGCGCGGTACACGAGTGAAATGAACAGCATAGGGGAGTGGAAAGGGCATGCGAATGGCGCGATGGGCGGGGAAGACTGTTACAAGACAGCAACCGCAGACAACGGCGTGCATACGAGCAGCATAACTTGGTAGATGAGGCTTACCTAAGTGCAGACATCGTGTATATATGGTTATGGGTGGTAGTGGTGATAAAGAGTAGGATTCTGAGGAACTCACTCCAGAACTGGCCTGGCTTTATACGATGTGAGGGCGAGGCTGTGTCTGGCGGGATGATGTCAGACGGCGCGGATGTAAATTTTAGTGAGTTGGTAAAATTTTGATCGCATATGAATTTGGTCAACGAAGCGGGTCTGCCCGAGTAGAGCTTCCAAGGAGGGAATCGCGGACAGACAGCGAGCGAGAGAGCAGGGTAATCAGAAACGAGGCCCGGGTGGTTTAAGAGAGGCAAGGTAACGAGAGCGTCGAGAAGACAGCAAGGTGAAATTTAACAAGGGAGGGAGTGACGGAGGAGAGGGATGAGGGGAGACCGGGAGCGGAATGGAAGAAGTAAACGTACCAGAGGGTGAAGTGCGTCGTCCCAAAGCACGTTTGAGGCTGGATACACGAGCGTTGTGCAAACTTCACCTTAGCACATGACTGTCACGAGCAAGCCGAGGCTTGCCGCTTAGTTGCATGCCCTGTTTGCCAACCTAATGTCGTGGTGTGTTTGCCATGACCCTCATGCTCACCTTTTACCTGCTCCTCCTGGTCGCCAAGTTCCCTGCACGGAATTCCTCGTACACCTTTTTGATACTCTTGTGCTCTTTCCGTGGCGGACAAAATCTCTGTTGGGCACTGTGACAGATGACAGTGGCTATGCCACTCTCGGGCCGTTCACTGGAAGTTCGCGAATGATCATCTCTTGTAGTGCCTCACTACAGCCGAACACAATCTCTTGCAGTGCCTCACTACAGCCGAACATAAGCGGCAGGCGTCTTTCCTCGTTCCCTCATTAGCCACTTCACGTTCTCTACTACGCCCCATCGACGACATAGGATGAAGGCTTAGACATCCATGATGGGGTGCATCCAGAGCTCTCGTGCCCCAAGAGAGGTCTCGGAGGCAATGGCCCGCAAGTTCTTCTTAATTTCGAGACGAATCGAGGAATGACCTTCTTCCAGGCAACGAGGAGATCGAGGTCCAGCTACGACTGCACTCTCTGCGGGCCGACAAGGAAATTAACGTGTTGCTTCTCGGTGCGAGAGGATCGGACCAGTCGAAGCTGTTGAGGCAAATCAGGCTCCTCCACGACGGGGGCTACAGCACCGGAGAACGAGCAGCCTACAAAGAAATCATCTTCACCAACATTGTTCAGGAGATGCGGTAGGACTGAGCTTGTTTCATGCCACTTCCATGCTTACCCTCTCTGAAGCGCCGTCCTCGAGGCGCTGCCACAACTCGACATTTCGCTTGCCCCGCAGAATGACGCACATCGGGCGGCTATTTTGTCCCTTCCAGCGCAGATAGACGACGTCCTCCCGAGCGATATTGCCGACGCCATTCGTGGCCTTTGGCGCGGTATGTCTGCGGGCTCTCCCGCCCTTTTCCACAAGTCTCAACTTCTTGTGCGCAGACCCAGGCGTCAAAGAAGCTGTCCGTCGCAGGCGCGAGTTCCTGCTCAACGATGACGTTATCTACCACTTCAACTCTATCGACCGTCTTGCAAAACCAGACTACCTGCCGACAGACCAAGATATCGTGTGCAGCCGAGTCAACAAAACAGGTCTTACGGAGACCTGTCTACAAGTGTGTCTCCCTTTCGCCGGTATAACGGGCCTCATTCTAACAATGCCCACAGGTCGGCGAGCTCACGTACAAGTTTCTTGACCCTAGTGGCCTGCGGTCTGACCGTAGGAGATGGCTTCTCTGCTTTGAAAACGTCAAGGTGATCCTGTTCTGCGCCAGTTTGAGCGACTACGATCAAATGCTGTATGAAGACGAGAGTGTGGTATGTTTGTGCTGTTTCTACCTCCTCGTTTGAGAGCTCCACATCCAGTGTGGTTTTCATGACCTACAACAGGACGGTGGCGCCCTTCCTACCCGCCTTGTTCAACCCGTAATATTCTGACACTGACCCCGGAAACCCAGAATCGGCTAAAAGAGTGTCTGATGGACTTTGACTCGATTTGCAACTCGCGATGGTTTGCCAAGACGAACATCATCCTGTCCCTCAATATAGACGATTTTTCAGAAAAGCTCGAGCGGAGTCCACTGGTGCGTGCCTGGATATTATTCCCTCGCTCGCCCCACTTTTCCCTCCTTCTATTGCCCTCCGGTCGCAGGTTACCAGGTGGTCGATTTTGATTTCGTCTGCACACGCTTTCATGGTACTCCATCCATTTTCCTCAACGCTAAATCGTTTCGTCAGGCGCACCACTTCCCCGACTACACCGGCGGAGCTAACTACGACGCCGCGTGCGACTACCTCCTACACAGATTCGTATCGCTCAACCAAAGCGCTGCATCGAAGCAGATATTTGCGCACTATGTCAGTACCATGGATACGCAGCTGCTCAACTGTGAGTTCACTGGTGTTTCCCAAGCTACCCCCATTACGGCTGTCATAGTCTTCCATTCCACCATCTCCTTGATTGTCACAGAGAATGCTGACCCACCTTTTTCTTTCTAAGTCCTCAACAGCGCTATCCAAGACATCCTGTTACAAATTCATCTCCGCAGGCAGGGGTTGAAGTGATGGTTACTAGCTTCTACAAGTCTTTTTATCTATTCTTTACGGACAACTGCAGACGTTTATCTGCTCCCCCTCTGTCCGAGTCCCTCTCCAGCACTCGTCCATCGGATTTCTTCTAGCAAATGATTGGTGAGGACAGCTGCTGTGCACGAATATATGCAAGGGCCGCTGCGGCGATGGTACTGCCAATTGTTCTATGACCTTCACGTAGAAGCACCCTAGATTTAAACATCGCCTGAATTGATTGGATATCCATGATCGTCTCTGACGGCTTGCGCTCGACGCTGCAGCGATATACGAGGGACCATAAGACAGCAGCCATATTCAATTTGAGGAAGGATGTACCCAGGCGGCATTCGTATAGTCCGCGGTGAGATGCACTGTTCCTTTTCGTCCTTGTCAAAAGCCACAGAACTGTAAGTTCTGTGGTTTGACAGTTAGCTGTCATATTCTGGCGGTCGTCCCAGGGCCGTATCATATTCGTATGTATTCAAATATATTGGGGGGCAGAATCGTCTTTGTTGTGGAAGTTCGCCTGTTCGAATCAGGCTCGAGTCATCCATGTAGTCCCCCGCTGCTTTTTCTTCTCAGCTTTTGCTGTCGAATCATTTCAACTGCTCCCATCCTCGTTCACTCCTTCGATTAAAAATGATCTACTGCGTCAGCAGACCGCCAACAGACATAAATCCAGTCTGCTGTATCTGTCCATACTGAGGCTGCTTCGTTACGTTGAAAAATAGCCCTCTTAATTTCGAGCGATTTATTCACCCCACGTTGAAGCTGGATACCGACTCGGTGGCGGGTGAACCGCATCCACAAACTAAAATCATGTGTGTTGTGGAAGATCGCCTGTTCGAATCAGGACCGTTGATTATCGATTATCCCTTAGTAGGTTAGATACCAATTTCGGCCTTCCCACAAAGATTGTCGAAACTTTCAAAGCAGTCCAGGTCAAAATTCTAATCCGAATTTTGTCTCTAGCGGGCCGTTCGATGAAAATTTGTCCGAATTTTGCCTCTGACCTCAAAATTTTCAAAAAAAATCACTCCATGGGCCGAAAAAAGCGAAAAAAAAGTGTTGTATTATAATTACTCCGGCAATTCCTCTTCCTCCTCTATCTCTAGTATGGTACTATGTTTAGGCTTGCAACTGCCTTACCCCCAACATTTCCCTCTCAGCAGTATGCTCTTCGAAAATCTGCTGACCATGCGGACCAATTTCTACATGGTCTCGGAAGTTGCTAACCACCTCCACGTCATTGCCCCGGGGTAGAAGTAAGAGGAAGGAGTTCGATGGGGGATGCGTGAATTGCAAAGTTCCGAGGGACGCATAGTTGCGGTCACTGAACTTGAATTGTCACCGGTAGGAATTTTGATATAGTTGAACAATCATATAAGAGAGAGGGAGCCAATTGTGTCGCGAGTAGGAATCCATGCGTGGGCTTCCCTCCGGTCTTGGTGCATTGTCTATAGACTCAAAGCTAATTTCTCAATTAGGCGTACAATAAACTTCAATCACAAAGGATTGCTACCTATGTCCGAAATTGCATCTGACCTCAATCCGGGTGGACACGTGTCCGAACTTTTGCTTCGAGATCTTCGGTTCGTCCGCCGGTTTTGTCCGAATCCCACTCTGACCTTACCCGGCCAAAAAGGGAATTTTGTCCGAACCCGGTATCTAACCTACCAAGGGATAATCAACGGTCTTTTTGAATCAGGCTCGAGTCATGCAGATGGTGTCCCAGAAGCTTTTTTTTCTCAGCTTGCTTTTACTGCCGAATCATTTCAACTGTTTTCCATCCTCGTTTACCTGGGATTAAACGTGTTCTACTGCGTTAACAGACCAACAGCAGCCAATGCATCCATTCTGTGTGTACTGAGACTGATTAACCGGGAAACTTCTCGAAGATAGCCTCTTAATTTCGAGCGATTTATTCACCCCCGGTTGAAACTGGATACAGACTCGGTGGCGGGTGGGCTGCATCCTCAAACCATATGACAGAAGCGAACGTGGGTTGGAAGATCGCCTGCTCGAATCAGGCTCGAGTCTTAGTACGTCCATCATTGCAGGATTTTTCTTTCTTTCTTCCCATTCGCTGCACTCTGGTTTATGTGGATACTGCACCTTCCTACACGCAGGCACCTCATGGTATTGAAGAAGGGTGGTTTGCCACCGGGTAGTGTTGTTCTGCCTTCATTTCTTTTTACTATTCGCTGCAGTTTGATTCTCGAAGATCACAGCCATCGACAGCTTGCTCATAGACTGTACACAATCACCGCGATTCACCCGCAAGGCTTATTGGAATGCGACGCTGGGTGAAGCAGGTTCGGAAGCGCGTGGCGTGCATCTGTTTTTCATTAATCGTTCAAGTCTTCCCATGATCAACTCAGAGAATAACACAACATCAAAATATACATGGCATAAATATATCGAAAATAAATACAACTCCGACACAAAGATGTGTTTATAGCTGGATATAGTATTGGCAAATCCAAATGCATACCAAAAGTCTCAAAATCAGACTTCTAAGGGAATTGTAGCTTCTCCTGCATCCTCATCAATTGTATCATCCCCCTGTTTGATCCCAGACCTCTCGACATCTGCTGGAGCTTTGAGTGGTGTATGTAATGTAGTAAGATGGTCCGGAGCTCTTGGACAAGCTTCACCAATATTGGCAAGCCTAGCATCAATTTGTGCCACATCTTTGGCTTGCAATGATCGTTTGAACAGTGGCCTAGCTGCAGTCCATAGTTCAGTGGCCTTGGAAAGATCTCTCCTTTTATTTGCAAGATCTCCTAGACGTAACATGCACTGAGCTCGGCTGCGATGCACATCCATGTAGGTGAGCCCTTCCAGAGCTACAGTCCAGAGACTATGTGCTGTGTCTTCATCATTCTTGGAAATAGATACATCTCCCAAGAAGAGCAGTGCCTTGTGTAGTGCCAATTTCTCTTTTGTTTTGCTGGCATATCCCAGATATACCACTGTCCATACAGATATCCATTCAATGCCAGGATTCCAGCGACTGACATCTGCAAGTCGCTCCCATACAAAAGACATCACTTGACTATTGCTTCCCTGCCTTGAGTGGAGGCATTTCTGGAATGAGGTGGCTGCTAAGAAAGAATTTCCCTCTCTCAATGCAAGGTCAGCTAACATCATTTCACAAGAAATCAATCCTAACGGGTGTTTAATGTCACTAAACACTATCTGTGCCTTGTCCAGATATTCATGCACATCTATCTCAGTGACACCAGTTGCTATATCGATCTCTGCAATATTAAGCAATGCAAATGCATAGGCAATGACATTGGAGTCAGGGGAGATGTGTGGAATAACTTCAGTATGAATGCTTCTTGCTTCAGCATATTCAGATTTCAGAAGATGTAGCTCAGCCTGCGACCCTGTTATGCTGTAATCAAGGACACCCCCCAACATGCCACAAATAGTAAGAATATTTCTTCCTGCCTGGAGCTGGAGAGCACTGTCCTGATAATCACCAAGGGCACGTGAGCAAAGAGCTGTAGTCCACAGTGAAAATGCTTCCCCGTAGAAATCTGCTGATAATTTTGCAAGTTGATGAGCCTCTCTGCCATGTGTCAATGCTGCAGAATAATCTCCAGTGTTCAACCTGATCTGAGCAATTTGAAGTAATGCAGAACACTGCGCAGTTGCATCACCACACAACGTCAACAAGGCAAGTGCCTGTTGCATGAACTGAATAGTGCTGGGTAAATCAGATTGCACAATGAAGTAATAAAATGCTGCTGCGCAATAGAATCTAGCTAGTATCATTTAAGCATCAGTGAGATAGAGCAGTGTAAAAAATTTGAGGAGATAGTCACCCTCAAGAACTGTATCCGTGAAATGTTGAAAGTGAGATATGGCTTGAGCAATTACCAGGTCCGGTGTGGCAATTCGACCCATCATAATTGACAACAATAGTTCAGTGAAAAAACTTGTCTCCAGTCGGTAATCACAGGGCTGCGGGAAAATAGCGGGAATATTGTCCATTAAGATAGATTTACAATACTTGATTGTTCGGTAGAAGGAGTTCAGAGATAGTGTGCAGTAGATAGTATCTGCAAGACCTGGATGACCAGCATGCAATCGCTGTTGCAATATTTCTTGCAGGTTTCCCAGATTGGATGTTATTCGCATGACAATAGGGGCCCGCTGCTCCCCATTATATTTCTTGTATAGCTCCAAAAGTGAGTGAAAATGCTTGAAAAGAGGCTGTGTAAGGTTTTGTTTTGCGGGAAAGGCCTGCTGGATGTGCTCTCTAATTGGCAGCAATGACCGGAATTGCCTCTTGGCATCCTGATATGCTAGTGAAGTAGCCAGCAATGTGGCTTTACACGCAAGAATATTATCAATTGGAATATTGCTTTGAACAAGTTCAAGATCTGAAAGTCCATCTGGAAGAATTGAAAGAAGACTCAAGAGATCTCTGGCCCCAGAGGTCATCCGGGGGCTTGAAAGAGAGATAGCGATGGAGATATCCAGACTAGATCTTTTGTCATGACCAGCAGACAGCAGAGATGTCTTGTTAGTCTCCCATCGGGTCAATAAATTGGAGGCTCCTTCATAGTCTACCAGATGAGCAATGAGATCAACTGCAAGAGGCATGTTATCTGTCAGCTGCAAGAGTGTGTCCATGTCTTTTGCATCAATAGAATGGTCTGTAATATCCATAAATGTTTGTTGAGCAGCATTATCTGACAAGGGCTCAAGCGGCGATAGAAATGGACGTGTCCAGCGAACTTTGCCTGGTCTTTCAGCACCTCGCATTGTGATCTGGTCAAATATCAGTAACAGAATCATAACACTAACTTGGCAGCATACAATCAATGCTAGATGTGGGACTTCAGTGAGCTGGGAAAGGAGTTCTTCAACCTCTCCACGAGAATGTATTGGCTCCCATGGAGTTTCCAGATTGTCTAAAATTAAAATGCATTGTGCCTGCCTGGAGAAATACCGAACAATGGGCTTGGTGAGGTCTTTTCCTGGTTCCAACCCAAGGTGCAGCCCGATCAATGCAGCTAGTTCACTCCCAGAGGTTGCCGATTCAGCACTGACAAAGAATCTGTGCTCAAACTTTGCTGCAGTTTCTGGATGATGAAGGGCAGCTTTTGCAAGGCTTGTCTTGCCCATACCACCTCCTCCCAAAATGGCAATCCTCGGTGAATCCTGGCTAAGAAGCTTTATAATTTCCTGCACTTCGGATTCACGGCCATGGAAGATCTTTGGCTTTGAAGGCAGCATGGTGAATGAACTTGAACTTGATAGTTATAAGTATGAGTCAAGTCATGAGTGTGTTTTCCCTACCTATTTTTAGAGTCATTGGCTGCCTGATAAACCTGGTGTAGTCTTGGTCATTGTCGTAGAACAACAAGTCTATACGCACCGAAGATGATCTGTCTGAAACTGTACCATCCGACAGCGTCGAAATTAATTCAAGAAGTTCCTTGTGCATGGTCTCAGCATGTTTCTTCATCTCATTGATACTCTTGGAAATTGTGCCGATGTCAATCTTAAGGGGTTCAATGGTGGAAGGTGAGGTACTACAGCACCAAGCTCATACCTTGAACACTTCAAATGCATGATCCAATCCGGCACGACAGTCTTTGAGCAGTGTGCTCATCTCACTCTGGCGGAAGAGGTGTCTGATTTTGCTACTTTCCTGTTGAGCTTCAACATAGTTGTATATCTTGCGAAGAGTTCTACATGAATTTGATCAGTGATTAGTTTCTTTACCCAACTGAATGACATTTACTCCATGAATTTTCCAATGTCATTGAGGACAGCAAGAGGGGGAGACCCAGCAATTTCGGAGTTTACATGCAGATTAACAATTGCATAGAACACTTGGTGGATGTTTTCCATGAGCTGAAGACAGTTATCCTTATTCCGTTTCACATTCTGGGACCCGTAAGAAATTTGGATATATATTCATGTTCTGATTCGGATCGTACCTGTGCCACAGCGATCAAGGACAGAGTGGTGTTTAAAATGGGTTGAACAAATGAGGGCCCAAGACCATTGTTGAGCTCTTTGAGCAAATTTAGCGCAGGAGTCAAACAGTCTGATATGTTGTTGAGATGAATTTCCGTGTCAGTTAGCTGGCGGGGCATTTTGGAAAGGTATCGCCGAACTTCAGATCTGCATGTTATATGGAGCCAATGTGGGAAAGCTCCGAGCGTGCAATCAACTCAGTTGCCTGTTCAACGACGTGCAATCCACATGCTTGCCTACAAGTAGTACAAGTTCATCTCCCGCTGCTTGGATGCAACATTCCGATCAACAGGGGGCTAAGATTCACACTCAACAAAACTACATGTTTTAAGTACATGAATCAGTCAGATGCATATTTACACTTCATCTGCGTACGCGCTGGTTCTAATTCCAGCCGCTCTAATTAGAGGATAACGGAAGCTCGCCCCAAAGTTCCCTTCCCAGTCAAAGCACAACACGGTCACCAACCGGTTTGACCATCAATGCGAATCGAGGGGAAGTAGTAGTACTGGTGATGGGCTTTGCATGGCATTGCTCGTTGGTTCCAGTTTAAATTAGCTCAGATGTAATGAATCAAAGATTGCACCAGAAGTCCGAAAGCCCAAGGCACGGTTGCAATGAAACGAGGAGATAATACAATCTTGGCTAATGAGCGCCTGTTGAAAACAGATTGTACTGATTACTACAAGTGTTCACCCACGGTAGCACCGCGACCGAGGACAGCGAAGGGACATCCAGAATCTGGACAACGGACTCAAATGAATCGCAGTGGCAATGCGAGCTCCACACAGAAGCACCCCGTGTCGCTCGATCAGCTTCTGCAAAGACGTAGGAACGCTCCCACAGCCCAGATCCTTCCACAACCGACGGGATGCCACGACTGCCGCCAACTAAGCCCCGCGTGCGCACCGGGAACACACAGCACACATCTTCCTCCACGACCAATGAGATGTTACGGCTTCCGCACTAAGCCCCGCGCGCGCACCGACCCCGTGAGCACAGGCAGTAAAACGTCTGGGTCGAATTCTGCTGTGCAGTCGCCCAAAAGATGAGCGCAGGCATCTGATCCGCCTCGACTAAGCCTATGTGCTGGCGACGACTTCCTCCGGTTACCCTACGCGTACTAGAGACGGATGTTCCAGTGTCAGAGGATGCGACCTGCCATGAAATCGTGGATTGGGCTGCCCACGAGCGTGCAACTCTCAGGAGGGACTCGCCTCCTGCATCGCCTCATACCACTTGAACGCATCAGTTCCATCGCGGTGCAATACATCGCGGAACCCGCCTTAGAAGCTCTATACGCCAGTGGGCACAGACAAAGCCTTTGAGGGTGCACGCGGGCGCAGGAGGACGCACCTACGCGCTTCGCGCCTCATGGAGCACATACGCAAAGCATCATTTACCCGCGCTGCGACGCGAATATATGCCAAGGAAATCGCTACGCATGGGACGAGCAATCACACCAGCGCAGGAGGATGCAGGATGCAGCTTACATACGCCATGAGCCACACCATTTCTTCCTCGAGGCATACTGCTTGCTTGCTGCGTGATTTGCTCCACGCACTGCACGATACCCATTCAGGTTGCTCAGAATTGGCAGCAGAGATTATCCGCTGGAATTTGGAAGCCTCCGGCGGTGCACAATTCGAACGCAGAAGAATTTGAAGCTCGTTCTTCTGGGCGGCATCTGGGAGAAGGAAGGATCTCGCGCTGTGCGACATAGCCGACTCGGATGGAGCCGAGATGAAGATTGCACAATTGTTTATATCCCGCGCACCGCCAGATAAAGACCAACACTGGGGACTGTGTTCTCATCTACACCAAGCCTGCCACTCTTTGCGAAGTGCGACCTGGGCTCTTTTTTATTTTATTTTTTGGCTTCAGCTCGCCTCTGAAAGCTCTCGGTGCACATCCTTCAATGATGTCATGGCTGATTCCCATGGACCGTACATTCGGTTTGGATGCGGCGCCGCGTTTCACTGCTTTTCACTGCCATATCGTGCCTCATCCGTGCTCTAACGACAACTTACTTCACTATCGTTTGACATGTCGCAACTCTGCGAAACCCGTTGTAAATCCGCTGCGAATCGGCGTGTCTCCTAGAAGCCTTCTTTTCTGAAAGAATTCCACTGCATCTACCTCTTTGCAGAGATGCCATCCGACTTCTCGAAGTTCAATGAGTCTTCCGGTGCCATTTATCTGCGACGGCCAGACGTAGTGGGACTCAACCCAGTTCACAGGACTCACTTGTGCGGATTTGACTTGAACCTGACTTACCCGCAAAGCGGTCATTTCCCGACGCTGAATCTCATCGGGTCTACTTCGAATTCAGTCCTCAGCGAGTCGCTCTTCAACCCCACCGAGGATCGTGCAAGAACATTGCACGCCTCCGTTTCTTCCAGGTTCGCCGAGGTGCATGGCCGGGACGCACTCTCCAAACGATCCGATTTGCATCAGAGACGGAAGGCGGAGAACCAGCAATGGAAGAGTGACCTGTCTGGGCGCGCAAACGGGACGATTGATCCCTTCTACGGCTGCTTCTTGCTGGATGAACTGATCAACTATGCGGTCAATTTCACTTTCCCATGGTGTAAGTGCCCCTCACAGATATGATACTGCATTCTAATCCACAAGGATCATAAAAGCGAACGGCGAATTCGACGTGTACGACGTTCCCGACGCGACGAATCAAGAGCCCTTCAAAAACGCGTCCACATTCTTCAACGACAACCGCACACGTGCCGCGCTGCACTCACCCACCTCCAAAGACTGGATCCGGAACTTCAACTACCCCTTCGGTTCCGTGCACAACCGCTCCAGGGGGAACCAGTACGGCGACCCGTCCGTCGAGCCAATCGCGTTCCTCTCTGACCTCGCGACAAACGCAATGATCATCCAAAATATGACATTCGGAAGCGCGCAGGGCTTCACGCGCAAGCCGTCCACGCCGTGGTTCGACGACGATGGGAACTTTGCCGGGATCGTGCACCAGGAGCGAGGTGTGAACTATCTGCTCTTCGATGGAGCGGTCCACCTCGTGCCGCTGTGGAAGCCCTCGCAGTCGTTGGTGTTCCAGCGCGAATTTGTGCTTGGCTCAAATTTGAACGGGACGGTGTCGGGGAACAACGCTGTAGTGGGTGGGGAAAATACGACACTGGCGAATGACTTTTTGCAGGGCGGAGAAGAAATTTTCTTTGGGTCTTCGACGACGGCGGGGACGTCGACTATTCCTGCTGCGACGAGGTCTGCATGGGCCTCGTTTACTGCGACTGCTACGGCTAGCCAGGCGCTTTTGGGTTCCAACACTAACCGGGCGTCTCAGGAGAGCGCGAGTGTGGTAGCGGGTGTGATCGCATGCTTTTTGGTGTGTGCGATGCTCTCCTAATAAATTATTTCTGTATTTCCTGTTTTCTTGTCCATGAACCATAACACTGTTAAGTATTTCAAGGTGATACGCACAACCCATACAAAACCATGTACAGTGATATAACTGTAATCAAATGGAGGCCTGAGGACCACGAAAAGAAAGCCAACTTAGACCTAGTATCCAAACCATTAATTTCTGCGCATCCTGCATTTGAATGCCCACTAACTTTAGTTATTGAATGTTTAGATAAGCATCAATCAAATCGGCCGAAAACCCGACGGCAATTGCTCCGATGTTGAGATTTGTTCTTAACAAGTTCTTGAACCCTTGAAATTGAGGTAAATCTTTATTCATGCCCTCGTTGCAAAGTCATAGCACAATATTTGGAGCCTAGCCAACTTATTTGACCGTGTGGTGGATGTATGTTCAGCACTCATTGCTTATGTCATGACAGGCTCAATCATGGCATTGGAAACAGCGCCCACTGAGCAAACGTTGATCCGGCCACGTTACCTTCCCCTTGGTCTCCTCGGTATGGTTCTGCAGCTTGCACCAGCAATGCTGACACAGTTCGGCGCCACAAATTTCTTCGAAAGTATTTGTGTTCAAGTGATGTTCAGTTTGCTTCTTTGTAACGTTGTCCTTGTGTGGCTCGATGAATTCTCTTGCACAAACACCGCAACATAACTGCTGTCGGCGAATTCTTCTCTGCTGCCAACAACTCTCCCCAATACGCTGATGTGTTTGTGACGATCATCCTCTACCTCACGACTTGGGTCAGGTATTTTTTATGACTTCTCTGTACAATTACTGACATTCCATGCGGATGACTTGGATATCCTCTCCACTGTGAATCTGGACGTCCAAGTTATGCGCCTTGGATATTGATTTTTCGGTAGTTGCCAACTTTGGTCCTGGGGTAAGTAACTGGGCTTGTTGTTTTCAGCGATTGATACCGTTAGTCGGCTTTGCCGCGACAGCGCGCTACAGAGATTATAATTCTGAGTCCAAGTCGATTACTTATGACGTTACGGTCATCGTCAAACCTCGTGAACGCCGCCGGACTCCTAAAGTCCGGCTGGGGTCTGCAGAATTCGGAAGAGTTGATGATGAAATCCGGCCAGCGTCTACGGAATCCGAAAGTTGCACCATATGTGAAATCCGGCTGGGTGATCTTGTATCTTGCTCCAATGGTATGTATATAAATTTCAATTATTAAACACTGATCATGAGTAACGTGTACTTGAGTAGATGAAAATCGGCATTGGTACTGCTTGAAATGCCTCGAACGGACAGTAACCGCCATGCTCACCGGAGACGTTGCACTCGCCTACGATCCACGAACAACATTTCCGCTCTGCTGCTACTGTCTCTCCTCCAAAGGACACCCTGACGCGGAGTCTTCGGTCCTAGACATACACTCCCTCTCCCCGCAAATGCGGCGCTCGTGGGACAACGCAATAGCGACCAGACAGCTTCAGGGATTAGGCCGTCCCATCATCACATGTGCACAGTGCAGCTACGTAGTTGTGGACGACCGTGAGCAGGCAGAGCATCAGCCTATGCCGCAGAGTAGTGAAGGAGGCAGCTTGAGACGCAGGCTGAAAAGCATCACTTCATATGTCAGGTCTCCCTCGTCTTCAACAAGAAAATCAAAGCGTTTCCACTGCCCGGAGTGCGACTTCCTCACGTGCCTACCACCAGACGGTTGTGGGTCCCATTTTCGAGCCGGCCTTGCAGACGAACACAAGTGCAGAACAGACAACCTCAGGTTAGAGATTGAACGTGCGGTGGTATGTTTGATTCTCGCCTGTACATAACCTTCTCTCACTAACCATCTTCCTTTTAAATTCCAGGACAAATCCCTGATATACAGGTGTCCTTCTTGTTCCACCCCCCTTGTCAAGGACGGCGGATGCAACCACTGCACCTGCCGCTGTCGCGCCCAATACTGCCACATCTGCCATGCCAGCCTCGGAAACAATTGGACGACCCATTTCTGCGATCACTTCATCGAGAAGGGGGGTGGACGCTGCACACAGCTGAGGTGCCGCAAATGTCCGCTGTATTCAGATAGAGACGATGAGGGCATTCGGAAAAGGGTGGAGGGAGAGGTGACGAGGCGGTGGAAGAGGCAACAGGTCTGGAATGGAATCAAAAGCTTTGTTTAATCGAGCCGGGCTCTTGGAGGATGTGTGCAGCGTGTGTTTTCTTTTGGCTTTCGTTTCGTGTCCACATTGATAACGGCAATTCACAATCTCCGGGCTTGATGTTGCTGAGGATTACATACTTTATGCTCGCCAATCTTGTTTCTTCGGCACATGAGATGGGATTGAAGTGGGAGGAGAGCCGCCGCACTTTAAATTTGTCCAGGTCTCGCCGCGGAGGAGCCTCCATTGAATGTAAATTCAGTTGAGAGCTGACGAACTACGGTGACAGACATTGTGTTGTCCCTCCCCGACAGAACAGAGGAGACACGCATCATGTTATCACCAAACCAAGAATCAATTTCACGACCCGTATTACATGCGATAAAACCCAGATAAAAAAACTCCAGTAGTACACTACATCGGCTTGTTGGCATCCGTCTTCGCCTGGCCGGAAGCTTGCTGTATTTTGCCTGGTAGGTGTTAGCGGATGAGTCATGAGTCGGGCTGCAGAAGCAGGTGGTGTGAAGCCAGGAAAGAATACGGGAATGGAGAAGGGACGCCAAGAATGGGGACGAGTGTGAAGACACCCGACGGAAAGCGGAAAGAAACACGCCGAGAAGGTGCGGGGAGGGGAATGGGACCGTGAGACGACTTGGAGATGGAAAGGGGAGGCAAGACGAACAAGGATGGCAGTGGCCGCGGAGGGCCGCCAGCGGGAGCGGGAACAGGAACGGAATGAAAAAAGACACATACCCTCAGCCTCCTGCGTCCCGCTGCCCGTCAGCGCGCCCACCAGGTTCTTAGCGCCACCGACCACGTAGTCCACTGCGCCCTCAGCCATACTCTTCGCTTGAGCAGCATTCTGCTCCGCCTCGCCCTGCAGCAAATTTAGTTACGTTGAAGACGACGAGCAAAGCGTGTAGAGATGCGAGTGGGGAAGGGGCGAGCGTCGGGGACGGGAAACGAGCGGTGATGGATCAAGGACAAGAGCGGCGGGAAGGCGGAAGGCGGGGAGCGAGAAGGAGATTGCGCGCGCGTACTTACCTTCATGTGCTGCTCCTTGCCGCTGTTCTGCATCGACTCCATGCCCGTCATGTTGCCGACCTGCCAGACGCCAGTCAGCTACGCGAACGAAGAAGAGAGGGGAGAAAAGGACGTACGGCCTCCTTGGCGGTGCCCATGACGCTGTTGACTTGGCCGTTGGTTTCGCTGGGTGATGTGTTAGCATGAAGAAGAACGGGGAAACGCGTGGAACAAGCGCGATAACGAGCGGCAGGGATGAAGTGGAAATGGTTGCAACGAGGGGCGGAGTGGCGCGCGACGACGAGGAGGAAATGAAGGTACACGGAGGAAAATGAAGAGCATGCGAATGGCAGCTGGACGGGGCGATGACGAGCGCAGACAACGGCGCGCATACAAGCAGCATAACGGGGTAAACGAGGCTCACCTGGGTGCAGGCATCGTGTGGTATTATTAGGTAAAGGTAGAGTGGTGGTGGTAAAGAGTAAAGAAGCGGGGGGATTCTGAGGAACCCACTCGAAAACTGGCCTAGCTTTATAGGATTTGAGGGCGAGGCTGTGTCCAGCGGGATGATGTCAGAGGGCGGATGTAAATTTTAGTGAGTTGTTAGAATTTTGATCGCATGTGAATTTGGTTTGAGTTGGGCTAAGCTCCAAGCTTCAAGGGAGGGCATTGCGGACAACAGCAAAAAGGAAGGCAGGGAAATCAGGAGAGCGAGGCAGAGGACGGGCCTCGGTGGATTACGAGGAGGCAAAGTAACGAGAGCGTCGAGAAGAAAGTAGAAAGAGAGATAGACGGCATGATGGCATGCCACTGATCTCTGGCGCAAACACGACCAAAGTTGATCAAATGCAGATATGGGAGTCGAACATCTGGGATGTACCAACGCGTAGTTCGATTTTGGGGGCCTAATGTATGGGCTTGAAATCTTAAGGTAAATAAAAAGTGAATTATGACTCGGAACTTCTCATATTCAGAACTTCTCCACCCAGTTAAGGTTACTTGCCACGGAAACGGACCACGCAGTCTTCATATTCCTCCCACTCCATGGCTTTTGAGAGGATTGCCGAATACCTAGAACCATGGAACAAAAAATGATGCAACACTGAGACATGACTCGGGCCTGAGTCGAACAGGCACTTTCCGCATTCAACGCGTTGTATCGTTTTTCGAAACTTGTCGTGGAAATGGTCCCTCCACCGAGTCGATATTACCCGTTCAGCTTGAGTGTCTCTACCTGGAGGATTTACCGCCCCTTATATGCTACGGGGCATAAGGTTACATCATGGGAATAAATATAATGAGCTCTGGAAATCACAGATGCATGAATGCTGGGCACTCACATTGGACGAGCGAAAATCAAAGTCTCTACGCACTAATTGGCAAACAAAGCTTTTGACGCGGGTTTTGAATAGCTTAGCTTAACCCCCCACTCTATGACGGTGATGTTTGTCCGTCCGTCTGTTCAAAATATTATCCAATTGGCGTGGTAACATAACTCGGCCGGAATCGCACCATGAAGACATGACACTTTAATTTATACTTGGATACTGCTTCTCGCGGCTTCGACGGCGGTGAGACCCCCCAAGACCTTTTACCTCCCCCACTGTGACGAGTCCTTCATAGCTTGAGCCATCAGCGATATTCTTCACCCCCCGAAATTCACTCCACCCTTGCCATCTCGCGTCCTCTTACTTGCCCACGGCGACGGTGAAAGAACGACTCGGTGAGGAACGGTCCGCACTCACTTCGCTTGCTGGCGCCTGTATGCACTACTGTAGAGACTGCCTGTTCGACTCAGGCTCTGTAACGAGTGAGTTTCTGCGAATCTCATACCCCGACACTCTTTCTATTTTTACTTGACTTTACCTTGGCCCGACCCCGCGCGATCGTTATCGCTAGGATACCACCTTCATTTATCTTGTCTTTATTTCGATCTGACTCGTAACCCCTGAATAGCGTAGTATATAAATCTGTAGCGTCTCTAGTTAGTCCCTCGGTCAATACTATCATTACGCCACTCACCTCGTTGGAACTGACCTCGCCAACGCCCCGAGAACTCCCGTGTGCCGGAATTAGCTTGCCGACTGTCTAGCCGCCAGCTCTCCGTCACAGGCTCGAGTCACTTGACGATCATGCGTACCTTTTTTTCCCCCTGTTTTCTCTCTGAGGCCCCCAGTTCGAAATGTGATCTCTGGGTGTTGTGCTTCCTCTGGGTTTCTATGCTCTGTGTGTGCTCCGTGATTACACCCTTGACCACTCCACTCAATTCCTCTGACCCTCTCACCCGACGATATACAGATTCAAATTTGGTGTGCATCGTTTAGCACCGGAAGTCTTGCAGCTAGGAACAATGTAAGTTAAGAATAATACCGACTCGGTGGTGGAT
Source organism: Mycena capillaripes (assembly GCA_029204075.1). Lineage (NCBI taxonomy): Eukaryota > Fungi > Basidiomycota > Agaricomycetes > Agaricales > Mycenaceae > Mycena > Mycena capillaripes. The sequence goes on from JARHKZ010000027.1 coordinate 991,970, forward strand.
CCCTTTCCACAGCAAATAGTAAATGAATGGGTTCAAGTGTGGGGAGCGCCTGTTCGATTCGGGCCTGAGTCATTCCTCCGGAATTGTCGCTTTTTAAACCAAAATTCGAGTCTTGACAGCATACATTCTCCTTGGCACAATTTTTCTTACATGATGACTGGGAGGCCCTGCATAACTATTAAAAGTCTCCATCCTTTACTACTGACTCTTTTCCTCTCGAAAAATCACCCACGCTTCGAGCGCTCACATGCTCCCGCGGGCACAGTAAAATCACGGCTCGGTCGCGGACAGTCCGCACCCGCCACAATTCAACCGTCCAATCACCGTCATCGTGGAAGTCGCCTGTTCGACTCAGGCACGAGTGATATAAAATCTCTAGCTTCTTTTTCTCTCTCTCCCTCTTGTGCTGTGCCTCCACTCTTAGCCCGCACATTCACTACAGACACACTCGGATAAATTTTAGCCCGTCGATAGCAGCACGCTCGGACTCGAGCCCACTCATCCGACACGCGTATGAATGTATGCCGACTCGGTGGTGGACGGCTGGCACCCGGAACCGTTTGGCTAACGAATGTTGAATTACAGTGGAAAGTGCCTGTTCGACTCAGGCCCGAGTCATCTCGAGTCTCTTTCATCTTGTTTTTTTTTTGCACTACCTCTTGCTATGTGTTTCATGACTCAAATTGCAGCTCTGACCCTCTGAGATTTCAACCCAGTTTGTAAATATGCGTACATCGACTCAGTGGCGGACGGTCCGCATCTACAACAATTCACTTATAGACACTGTTGATTTGTGTTGGAAGTTGCACTTGGACTCAGGTTTTAGTGACTAGCCCTGAAAGGAAATGATTCATCTGTTTTCTCATTATTCCGAAAGAAAAGAATGTTTGCCTTCCGCACAGTTTCACACGCCATCGGTGTACCTAATGGCTGACTATGATTCAACCGATCCTTTGCCGTTGTGAGACGTCCATTGCCTTTGGGGATATCATGCCGCAATGACATGCCGGCGCGAATGATGATCAAACGTGACTGGAACGTGACCGTTTCGACTCTTGTAACGGGGTGTGTCACCCACGCCTCAGAGGACAAGAAAAAGGGATGGGATTGAGACGTGAGCAACAACGGGAGGTGCTACTGGCGTTGCGAAGACAAGGAAAGTAACTACAAGCTGCCGAATATATATCCCACTATCCCCAAATATATAAACCCCGTAGGTAAATGAACAATACGAGCCGTCAGGAACAATACAAGCTGTCGGTCAGTTTGAATGGGGAACCAGCGCCGTTACATCTCTTTGCTTGCTCTTTGCTTCCCCGCACGGTTTGAGTACTTAGTATTGCGTCGCAATTTGGCGCAGCTCAAGACGTGACTGACGGAGTATTTTGGTGCCGCGTATTCCAGCTCCCGATAAGGGTCGCAAAATTCATTCAGGCTGTCGACTATTTACTAGGCTAGGCCCTCGGAATCCACCTCGGCTTTCGGCGTTCTGCACTTATCTCTGGGAGATTTTGTTGAAAGGATAGCTCGGCCGTGTTTATGATGTGAGGATGTCTCCACAATTCCACGGGTCCTCGGTGAGGCTTTCGTGACCCTCGTTCTATGCCAATATGCATTTAAGTTATCTGCCTTTGTGCGGGCATACATATTACACGCAGTGTAGACATCAGACATACCAGTGTCCCACCCAATTTTTTTCTGCACTGAGCTACTCCCCAATTTCTCGGCGCCGCGCCTCTCGGTACCTTCATCTCGCATCAGCAAACTGTATCGTGGTTCCACATGACTACGAATCGTCAGGCCACTGCAGTTGCATCCTCGGCTTTCAGTCACACCACTTTTGGGCTGAACCGTGCCGCGCACCTGGACTCCTCGCTGATCTGCAGCCTCGAAATGTTCAACAGCGACGATAGCCTCAACGCCACTGGGATCACTGCCTTTGTGGTCACCGCCTTGGCGATCACGCTACCCGCTCTCCCTCGCTTGCGACGTATCTTTTTAGGGTTCGCCTCTCGTCGGGTCTAACTGATAGCAAGAATCGGCGAGATCAGCTGGGAATGCCTTCTACGAGTTAATGGCAGGAGGCATGGATCTGCGTGGGTAACGAGGATGACTATATCTGGGACGGCGAGAGGGCGCTGTTGGTGGCATGTCCAATTTTAGGTGCGTGCCCATTGTCTCTATGATCACAACTTACCCGATCTCGGGAAGCATTAGGCCGCGCGCATTACATCTACCTACCTACCTACCTGTGAGGGTTGGTAAGAAACTCGCTTCCCGCGTGTTCTTATTTCTTATTCCCATGCTCATAAATTGCCTCCACGTATTTCAATGAGGTGCAGTCAGCATCTTTTAAGTGGTACGCATTGCCGCTAACAGAGATACAGACGCGAACAGTACGACACTGGGTATTCAATCCGCCGCCGAATCTCCGACACACTCATGGCGCCCAGTCGGATTGTATGGTAGAATCATGCTACCTAATGGTCCCTATTTATTTATGCACCCACGCCTCTCCATTGTGAGTATCACGCTGCCGCTTCCCCAGTATGCACCTCGGCCAAGTGCCTTCCTGCCCGAGACAAGATTGAGGCTAAATTTGTCTTCAACCGCCGCCGGCCGAGACTATGGCTTGGCGTTAAATTGAAAGCCGAGCTACCCCGGGTACGTGGTGTACACATGATCCGGCAAACGTGGTGGCTGATATTGGAAATCTTTGAATGTTTTGGGGAGAGGGGATAGCCGTTGTGGCGATATTGACAAGGCTATGATTATCCTCTAAAGCGATGCCGCCATTTGGGCGTTCGTGGACGGATACACGCTGCTCGTAGGTGCGGGTACTTTTCAAACCGCCACCTACGCGAATATACCAGATTTCAGTTTGCCAGGGGCGCCGTTGCTAATATTGATATTAGCGGGACCGTGCTGTATAATGCTACCTACCTACCTACCTTCCCGGGACGTCGCGTGTCTCACTAGCTTGTGGGATGACATCACCTAATGTTCTCGGCAGTGTCTATGATTGAATTGCAGCCTGATACCTGGATTTCGATGCAGGTCGCCAGAACCAGGGAAACTACCTCGACCGTCCACGAAGCTGTAATGCAAGTATTTTGGTGGCGTGTTACTTCATTGGCGGAATTAACAGCCTTTCACCGAGAGTTGTTAAAATTGGGGAGATCGCATGATTTTCGGGCATAGCAAGCACCAAGTGTGCCACATGGCAACACTGGATTATGTACTGAAGGGACTGTCAGATTTCAGGGTCCAGATCCAAGAGCATTGTTCTGAATCCAGTATCCTGAGTGATGTTAGACAGAGGTGGATTCGGTTGTCGAGCTCGAGCGAGGTGAATCCCGTGCTCTAAGTATGTAGCAACGATTTATATTAGTAATTAACCAAATTTGTAAAACAGCCAGAAGCCGATAGGAACGCAGGGCGCCGGGATCCCAATGGAACGATGGCAGTCCGCAGACAAGGTCAGCGTCCTGGTAGGCATCCGCATCGTAATACTAATCAAGGAACCAAACTGAATCATTTGCTGATATCTCCAGGTCTCGGCGGATCCGGCTTGCACGCAGCACGCCTCTACAAATTATGGGACCCTCGTACCTCGCCGATTGCGATATGGGAAGCCAGGCTACTCGGATGCCACGGTGTCCGAGATCATCGGATTGCTGGGACTCGGAAAACTCGAGGTGACAATACGCAAGAAGTTTATCGCATCCAGTCCTCACTTTATTTCCGAAGACTATATTCCTCTGCTGCCAATCATCCCCATCAATTGTTTACTCTAAAACATGCGCAGTTCTAATCGCCGAAACATTCTTTGATAGGCATGCATTGTAGGGTCATGTCCAACGTCGCTTCAGGATTTCGTGGCCATAAGGATCCATGGATCTATGTCACTTCACATCGCTCAAGCCGGCTTCTACGGGCAAAAGGTCCCGAAATAAAGACCTTCCAACGAGCGGCAGTACCATCCGGACCCGGGTTCGACGTGACGTGAGTATCACTGTACCTATACATATACAGTTGCATCCCACTTCATACATCTCTATTCTCTCTTCCCGCGCATTTACTAGGAAAGACGGACTCGGCGATTCGGTAAACTCGTTCCGGGTAGGGACTATACACCAGACCTGATATCGAAGGTGATCCCTTGCTTGAGTTACATGGCTAACTGACTGACTCCGCGTCAAACTGATATTGAAGGTAGATTCCACTGGCAGCCGCTGTGGACCCTAAACACTGTTAAGCCATCTATAAGCTGACAGGTGCTGACAGTATTCTAGGCGGAAGATCTCATCTTGGGGTTTGCCCTAAGGTCATTCTGACCGTTTCTTGTCCTACGGTATGACGTCCTGGAGGACGAAAATCGGATTCCTGTTCATAATAGTCGCGCAAATGCCGAACGTATTTCCGTGTAATAGCGGTAATTGGATCTGGTCCGTACTTCCGTGTCGCGCGCCGGGCAGTACCGAATTATGCCGAAACCATCAACGTGTTCGGATGCCAATTGGGATGTACTTGGCACCGATATCTGTCACTATATAATGGCCCATTGTCTCTACAAAGTACATCCTTCCGCCAATGCCATCCTCACCAGATCCACCGGTGGAAATCTGGAGCCTTATACTCCGGTTTGCGACCGCATCTTACTACCATGACATCGACTATCTGCCATTCCAACCCATCCAGGAGCTACAGGAAACCACTGAGTCCATGGACGAGGAATATCTGCGATTAGAGACGTGCGCGTCGCTCATGCGGGTCTCGCGCCTTTTCCGCGCCATGGCCGCAGAGTTCATGTACGAGGATGTGCGGATCTTCGATGTGTCTGGCCTGGAAAGCCTAATGGCCGGGCTTTATAGATCGGCGATGGAGCACGGCGCCGACAGCGGCTATGGCTCATATGTTCGACGCCTGGAATTACCAAGTCGCCGCACGAAATTCCCTCCTGACTCCCGTCACTTACCCCTCCAGACGCATCCAATCCCATGTGATCCCGACGCTATCCGTCTCGACGATGTCCTGTGGCTTTGTCCGCGTCTGGAGATCCTCGTTCGTCCGTGCCTTCGCTTGGATGCCGAGAATATCAGTTTCTGGTCAAGCCTTGTGGGTACGCCCGTCGTGGGCTGCCTTTCGCATCTCATGCGCCTCGAATGGCACGAGAGCGAGCTTGACTCTAGGTTCTATGGAACCAACTACGTCGACCGCCTCCGGGAGATCGTTGCGCAAGCGCCGAATCTCCGCTACTTATTCTTGACCTCTGATCGCACACATTCACTGGCAGACCTCTCCCTCCCTTCCTCCCTGCGTACCATCCGAATCAACCGCTCTTATTTCCGATCACCCAGTGCCAAGAAGTTCATTCGGAAATTGCACTCTCCCTCTCATGTGCCCAATTTCAGAAACCTCGTCTTGCACACCACACTCCCCACTGCGCTCCTCGCCTTCGTCGCTACTGCCGGCCATCAGTTGCGCGTACTTGAGCTGGCGTTTGCTCCCCAGATGACATTCTCTTCGAACCAGATGCAACGTCTCCTCTGCCGTTGCCCGCAGCTCGAGGAGCTCGTCTACTACCTCGGCGCACCCGAGATTTGCCCCCTCATTTCCTTTCAATCCCCGTCGCTGAAGCGCGTCCGCCTCAAGATAAACCCCGACGAGTGGAATCCCTGCAGACCAGTGCTCCGGAACCAGATGGAAGTCCTCGAGGGGCCTTCCTTTCCCGAGTTGGAGGAGATTATTTTGCACGATTCGACACAGTGGTTCCTCCGCAGGGACCTGGGCAGGGACCTCTTGCGCAGGCTTCTGCTACGCGGATGTAGAATTAGATACGCAGACGGGACGCCTGTCCTGGTGCCCACATAGAATTCCTCTTCGTGAGGTCATGCATCCATATTCGGTTCGCAGGCTCTCATACCTACCTTCGTGAGGCAATGCTGTCACTCAGTTTTCAGTCCTTATTAATATGTTTATTCCTTCTTCGGCGTCTTTGCCGTGCCATTTACTATACAACATTTCCCCATCGAAAGATCCATAGATCCTACCCATATCCGTGATATTTGGTTCCGGCATTTCCTCAGCAGAGATCATCAGATGTCGACCGCCGATGAATGCGAGACCCTGTCATATGAACATCGGACCTGCGAACATTTTTCCCTATTCCTCTACTCTTAATTGATTTGTGGAACACAACCCTTTCAGCTAAAGGGAAAGCGATGCCACTGCCCAGCAACTGCCGCCCATGGTATGTTTTGCACAAAGGTACTATAGACTCTAATAACCATTAATTCTGGCTCTACGAATCGAATTCAAGTATAATTTCCCAAGCGTAGCAGGGAATTCAAAGTGAAATCGAGTACGGTTTTGTCCTGTGCTGCCTGCCGCGTAGTGCCGAAGCGTTCGGCAGAGCCATTGGTACTCAGCCCCGTCACGGCAGTGATTCATAATCACGCCGAACTGTGCCGAGTAGATACAAATAGGACCTTGTGGGTCCTTGTACTCCAAAAGGGCTTCCAGTCGTCAAGTCGACGCCATACTTACAACGCCTTGTTCTTCTATTGTCCTCAAGTGAGTAGTCCTTGTTGTGTGGCGCCGTAAGTGCTTTATAGTCCGTACGAAAAACTCGAGATTCGAGAAACATGCCCTATTTACCCTCTCGCCAGCTACTACTGGGAAACGAATTCTCGCTCTGAATTAAATCAGGTCCATATGAAACTCAAAATTCCTCCGCCATCCCCAAACCCAAGTGAGGGAAGACAGCGCGTTCCGTGCTCGGACGCTGCGGAATGGATTAGACTTGTTGAGGGTACCCGGCTCGATAGGTACGCGCGCACACTGATTTCCATTGAATTGGGGTGACTCTGCAGAGACTAGAGACTCAGAGCATGCAGGGGGCACAACTGGGGCCCCGGATGCGGCACCAGCACGTCACAGTGGCGGCACTGCTGCATGTATCGCACGGCCACCGTCCGTCCACGCTGCCAATGCGACGCATTCGTCAATGTGACCATTTCAACCGCTTGGTAGTCCAGCCCGCCGTCCGCTACAGGCGATTCGACAACCGTTGATAGCAAGACGAATTTGGTGCGAGCTCGGACGGATTGCACCATCGCGTCGATGACAATGTCTGAGCCGATGTGGAAATCGGGGTAGTGGCCGTCGAAGATCTCTCCAGGCACTTCAAATACGCCAAGGATCACGGTTCCTGCGCTCGCTGCGCGTCAGGGAGGTGAGAATCTTCAAGAGATGGGCGCCACTTACCACATGTGATCATCCATAGATGCGACGCGCAGGGAGTGCGGCCGTGATACTCGAAAGCAATTTGGTAGCTGAGCGGAAAGGGCGAGAAGTCGAAGGTCTTGTGCACTACGACCTGGGTGAAGGGAAAGTCAAGAGGAAGGAAGTTGGGGTCGTAAGGGAATTGCTCTGGGAACACGGCGTGCAAAGTCATGCGGGTGCGGAGTGCTATTAACCACGCAGTGAGCGCGCGACACAACGACGGGAGGAAAGGGTCCGGGGAGTTCTGGATAACGTTCATGCCTGACACTCACCGATGGAGGGCAGGGATTTATTTATATGCGAACCAACTTGCTTGGACCTTCCTTTGTGCTGACAAAGACGAATCGCGAAGGGCTGGTGAGACGTGCCGAGCTTCATCGCAATGTGAAATGTGGGAGACCTGTCAAAGCTTGGTCCAAGTATAATAGCCCCCGAGTCCGCGTTTGACTCCTAAATCCTGTACTCGCTGGTAAAAGTAGTCCAGTTCCTCCACGGAATCGAGTTAAGAGATAATACTCTCAGGGACCTGGTCATACAATAGAAATAAAGCCAGAGACGTGCGTCTGAGCTCACTGAGTCTCGTGAACAAGTGTTATCGTCAAATGGAAGCCACGCAAGCCCATCATATGGAGACATGCTGTAAAGACCGCTTCGTGCGCGCCGCGTTGGATCGTGGCCATGGCAGGGAGGAATGATAGGAAGCACCGCCGGTGAGGCGGTCCAAGTCCAAGCTCCGGGGTGGTTTGTATTGTAGCAAATAATGCAAAGGCGGCGTTTCCTAATGGAAGATACCCACCTAGAACGACATTCGCAACGACCTTATTCCGAAATAGGAAGGATTGCAAAGTCGTCGCCATGCCAGGGTCACCCTTGTGCTCAGTCTTGCTAGCCCCAGAGACAGCCTGAATCGTATACTGTGCGCCAAATAGAGGGTGTGAGAGGAACGAGTAGTTAGTTGCCTTCCGTCATCTCCCGTCGGAATCGGAAAGTTCGCCTCGGCTCGGAACCAGTGCACGTTAGCCGAACTGAGACTTTTAGATGAAGGGAGAAACGGCCCCATGAATCGGAGTTGATAAAGGTGTTTTCGCCGCCGCCTGCCGTCAGGGCTGCGTACACGCTTTGAAGTAGGACAGCCACAGTCCCGCGGAAATGATGATTCGAGTCACCGACATGTTTTAGAAAAATGCTCTCGGCAGCACTGCATGGCGAGATGACCCCACTGCACAGAGATGGAAATTATCCGGCCGCAGGGACCCTCGAGACCTGAAGCTGAGCACCCACGAGCATTAGCGGTGAATTGCGCCAGAGGTTGCAAGTTGAGTAGAGTTGTTGAGACGAGCGCAAGGAATGCAACAATATGTGGAAGTAGGAGGGACCGAAGCTGAGACTGAAACGTGGAACTTGAAGACAAGCCAGAAACCACAGAGAGCTCAATTCGTGTGAGGCAATCAAATGGCACCACGAGATACATAAGAGTGTGAAAGAAAACTCGACACAGAAAGTGGGTATTAAATTTTGGTGCGTGACAGAGTTCGAGTCCGAGGATTACAAAGGCAACAACAGAACGGATACTATTAATGAGTAAGTAAAGTGATTTTGTGGGAGGATCGACCAACAAACCAAGGAGCCGTGCAAACATGAACTATCATTCCAAAACTCCTTTTCGCCTCTGTAACAGGATGTCCCATGCTTCCAGGCCGCAATTTGCTGGAAGTTGGTCCCAGATTTCAGCCCGAACCGTGTCATAGCGCGCTCGTGCGCTTGTCGCGCACTTTCTGCAAAGTGCGGCCTCGAGAACTTCCGTGAAATATACTCGCTCGTACAGGGGCATCAGATTAAGGGCATACGGAAAGCCGCGGCGACGTTTCAGAGCCAGGAATTTTGTGTGGTTGCATTCGGCGATGGATGTACATTGGGAGAGCTCAGTGAGAGCCCCATAAAGCCTGTCGGTACATTCGATATGGATGACTTGCAAAAGGATGCAGGTTTGCTTCATATCTGGGGACAACTGATTCCATGGTTCGCCAGAGGCTAGGAGTACCCCCGCAGAGGAGCCCGCTGCGCTATAGTAAGCGTACGGAAGAAGCCAGCTTGCTCCAACCTCGTGCAATACGGGGAGCGCCAACAGATCGTGTTCAGCATCCATATCCGAATAGCCCATATTATTCGAATCGATGTCTTTGAGTTGGTGAAGCTCAGTAGGATAGATCGTTTCCAGATGGTCAAGGGCGCGTTTATGAAGATAGTCCACGTCGTATTTGTGAGAGAGTCGCAGAATCCCGAGGACGGCATGGAACTCGATCTCGGCGGGAGGTGGCATAAAATAACTAAAAGGCATGAGAACGCACGGGCTCGCGCATGGCAACAATGGTTACCTGGAGTCGAAAATTGCTCGCAGAAAAGGCTCGACCTCAGTCGCGGAATCATGCAGACGAACCACCGGGTTACCATCCCTCATTTCATCGGGCCCGTGCATCATTTCTCGATCTGTAGCGGGCTGTGGAAACTCAAACATGGCCTGGAATACTGAGGAGCGTGCGGCAAGGATGGACTTCGGGACGCGGAAGATGCTGTCTCCGGCCTGTAGAATGACGAGGGAATCATTGGAGAACCATAGTCCATCGATTTGCCTTGCCATTTTCGTGGTGGATGTGCGGAGGAGAGAGTTGCAGAGAAGCTGCAATGGAGGCGAAAGCGAAGGCGCGTTTTGATGAGGTCCGACTCAGTCATCCGTCACTCAAGTCATGTGTAATGGTCACGTCTAAGTCACGTCTCGCCGGTAGTGTTGCCGCGGCTCGGCTCGCGTGACAGACCGGCTTCGACGATGGCTCGGCTTCCACTGTACTCCTGCAAGGTTTTGGCGGATATCCATGTTGTACGACATCTTGCCAATACTGTTTGCTTTATTTCTTCCCAAGTAACATATGTTGTATCTATAATTTATGGTGCGCTATGAGGCAAAAGATCGAGCCGTTCGGTATTCGCCCCTTGCAATAACCAGCAAAGCATGTCATGCCACATTAAGTATCTTAAATCGTTCCTATGCTTCCCCCGAACATCTCTAAATACTGACTTGAGTACAATGTATCATTATACTCAGATGGGAGCACAAATGGTGAGCTGTGACTGGATGTGACGGCTTGAGCCGCGGCAACACTACCGTCTCGGTCACGTCATAACCTCCCTTGCCTTTAACTTTCACCCCCGTTTCAAAGCCAACCTCTGAGGAGCTCAACTCTTGCTCAGTTTGCGTAGGCGCCGACCCATTCGGTTATGTCTTTTGTTCTCGTCGATTCCCATATTACACTGGTAACAAGCTGTAATCGCGTTTCATCAGAAATTTTCAAAATTTCGTACTTTCACTTGATACTGGGGCGTCAACCAGGCACGAATTGCGCAAATATTGGGATAATTAAATGTTACCATCCCATCTCGGCATTTTTCTCTCACCGATATGCGGAGGTCATATGGTCAAAGATCTGGAGCGGCGGCGACTTTTGCTAAAATTATCTTTCAAAACGAACGTTCGAAGTTACGTATGATGCGGAGCGATGGTGCGCGGAAGGCTCGAGAGTATAAAAAGCATGAAGATGGACACTGACCTTATTCGCCCCCGCTCTCAACTTCCACTATGATTCGTTTTGCGGACCTTATCGCAACTTTGTTGGTGGCTCATTCAGTTCATGCAGCTGCAGCTGTTGCATCCTCTTTTGCTGGCGCGACATCGACTGCGGTGTTCCCACCTCCAGGCGCGACAATCACGTCCGACGCGTCATTCTTCCCTGACGCGACCCAGGTGAACGTATTCGGACCCACGCCGAGTGAGTATCTCGTCTGCATCCTCTTGCGTTCCCTGAATGTGCATCTGTAATTAGCCGGCGACGAGGCCTTTGCGATTGCAACTGCCCCAGTGTCGCCTGACTACGCCAACGTCTTCCCGCTCGTAGAACCTGCGACATCCGACCAGAAGAACTTCGACGTCATCCACAGCTGGGGAAATTTGTCTCCGTTCCAGTCGACGAACCTCGGCCTTTCGTCGTCGTCAAAGATCCCTGCTGGCTGCAATCTCCAGCAAGTTCATCTGCTTCATCGCCACGGTGCGCGTTACCCAACTACTGGCTCGCCTCCCGCGAGCTTCGCCGCCGCCCTGCATGCCGTGGCATCCACAGGGAAGTTGAGCGCCTCCGGGCCTCTCGCCTTCCTCAACACCTGGACGTATAAACTCGGGGCAGAAATACTCACGCCGTTTGGGCGGGCGCAGTTGTGCGTGTGCCTTGATCTGTCATCCCAGATTAAATCCAACTCGTTCCATTAGATTTGAGCTGGGTGTGGGCTTCCGCGTAAAATATGGTATGTCCATGGTTGATGCATTATTTGAGACTCACTTCCCGGTGAAAGGCGATCTGTTGAAGGGGTTCGCTGACCTCCCCGTGTGGCGGACGACTTCGGAAGGTATTATGTGTCGGTGACATCACCCACTCCCGCGCTAATTTTGTTCTAGAGCGGATGGTGGATTCGGCGTGAGTGCGGCTCCTATTGTTACACGGCTTAGACGCCGACAGCGAGGTAGCCTCCACTTCGCCGCCGGCTTCTTTGGTGTCCAGGAATACCAGAACGACTACCACCAGCTAATCGAGATCGAAGCCCCGGGCTTTAACAGTGCGTTGCGAGGCTACTCGGATGATTATCAAGTACCGGCTAACCCGGCTTATGTGTAGCCACGCTCGCGCCATATGAACAGTGCGCGAATGCGAACAACGTCATCGCGGCCGTGGGCACTAACTTCACGACGCAATGGGCGACAATCTACCTCGCAGATGCGCAGAAGCGACTTGCGCCGCATTTGGAAGGGCTCACGCTCAACGCAACATGGCTGTTTGCCATGCAGCAGACGTGCGCATACGAGGTGTGCTTCTGTTTCTCTTCGCCCCGTTTTAGACTGCGGGCTTATTCTTGACAACGTACAGACCGTGGCTCTCGGCTACTCCGCCTTCTGCGACCTGTTCACCGAGGAGGAATGGAAGGGGTACGAGTACTCCGTTGGTGTGTTCGTCTCTCGCTTTGCTTCGATGAGGCCTCACGCATTTTGGAAGATTTGTCCTTCTGGTACAACAACGGACCGGGAAATCCCGCGATCGCAGCGCAGGGAATTGGCTGGGTGCAAGAGCTTGTCTCGCGCCTGACACAGACACGCATTACGGAGTTTGCGTCGAGCGTTAACGGCACGATCGTTAGCAGCAACGTCACTTTCCCCCTCTCGCAGCCTATCTTCGTCGACGCTACCCATGATACCGTGATTTCTGCCAGTACGCACCGCCTTTTATCAAACAGAAGGAGTTCATGCACCTTCTTTCTTTAATTAGTCGTCGTCGCGATGAACTTCACCAGCCTCGCAGCCACAGGCCCGCTCCCCGGAACGCACATTCCGAAGGACCGCGTAAATTTGTCTTCTCTCCTCCAATTATGTATTGGCTAATGAAAGTCACGCCCAGTCCTACATCGTCAACCAAATCTCGCCCTTCGGCTCCAACATGGTCGGGCAAGTGCTTTCTTGCCCCTCCTCCTCCTCAAAGTCGAAGCTCGCCGTTAATGACACCGCGCCAACTCACATCCGCTGGCTCCTCAACGACGCAGTCGTCCCCCTCACGGGTATCGCCGGCTGCGGCCACAGCGCAGACGGCCTCTGTGCGTTCGACACATTTGTCGAGGGCATGCAGCAGCGCATCGCGGAGGTGGACTTTGAGTTTGGGTGCTTTGGGAACTACACGGTGCCGAGTCCAGATTTAATTGTGGACGGGCAGCTGCCGGCGCATCTGAGGCCGAAGAAGTCGTAGGGAATGTGAAGTAAAATTATGTACATGCAAGTCATAATAGTACGGCTTCAGTAAGGAGCGGAAATGACAAATTTTCTGTTATTTCCTTACCGGTAGTTAAGGCAGATTGAAAGTGTCTTCAAATCGGTTTCGAAACTCCCTTCAGACACTATTTGAATTTATTCTTGAGGCAAAACCCCCCAAATTCTGTCCCGGGGACCCAGAGGCTATCCAATTTCTTTCAGATTATTGGTTGGTTTTCGTGAAGGCGGTCAGAAGCACGCTCATAGAAGAGAGCAATAATCTACTCTTCCTGGCTCGCAAATTGAGCAGGTAAATTCAATACTTTCGAACAATACACTTATATTTTAGTTCGAATGAAATGAACTATTGCGCAGCCTTGATCAAATCCGCCGCCTTCTCCGCAACACCATACATAGTCGCACTCAAATGCGCGCTGAGCTGCGTGGGGAAAATCGACGCGTCGACGACGCGCACGTTGCGCGTGTCGTACACCTTCAGGTATGCGTCGACGACGCCTGGAGCAGGATGTGAATTAGCAGAGACCTAAATTTGTTGAAGAAACGAACCGCCGAGTTCGCGTCGCATCATGGAGGTCGTGCCGAGTGGGTGCGCAACAGATCCGTAATTCTGGAGAACCCACGCTTGCCAATCTGCATCTGTACCGCCCTCTCCGTCATCCGGAACCGCGGACCCTGGGACAGTTTTGCCGATGGAGAGATTACTGATTTATGGATTAATAAACACACCTAAAAAGGCAATATTTCCAGCTTGTTAAATGTGAGGTTTAAAGTTGTACTTCCGGTGCCACTTTCAGATTGTGGGAAAGATCCTATTTCAGACGGAGTCAACGTGAGATAATGTCAAAATTTAATAGAACTTTTCCACTTAGCTGGAAACAAAGACATTTTGTTGGAAGGGAAAAGCTGGCGGATTGTAACACTTTCAACCGTGATGAATGTGACATAAAAAGAAGTATTTTAAGCGCTCCATTCAACTATCAATTAATGAAAGACTTCTAACAAAAAAAAATGACTGTCTGAAAGATCACCTTTCAACCTTACTTTCACCGTAACTGAAAGAAAAACAATTCACAAAGGGAGAAAGGAGCAGTTAAAGATTGCCTTTCTGCTATGAGTGTCCCTGAAAGTTCCTCTTTCAACTTGGATGAAAGGAAAGGAGAAAGGGAATCTTTTCTTTCTTTCTGAATGTTTGTCATTCAAGTGCACTGAAAGAAAGGCCGAAAGTTCATCTTTCAGATGGCCTTTCTTTCTTTGCTAAATATCTTTTATTCTACCGCAATTAAATGGAATGATAAAAATACTCCTTTCATCTCCGCATTCACCTCCGTTGAAAATGTAACATTCCGCCAGATTTTCCCTTTCAGCTGAAAGTCTTTGTTTTCGGCTGATCTGAAATGCTTGATTAAATCATTACATTCAAGTCGCCGGAAAGTGTGGTGCAAAGATCAACTTTCCGGCAATCTGAAAGTGTGTCTCATAGTAGAAAATTAAACCCCGCATTTAACAAGCTGGAGAGTTTGCGTTTTTAGGTGTGAAAATTTACGGGCAGGCGTGGAATTAATCGCCAGAGACCTACCTAAGCGGGGGCGTTTTGAAATCTTCCGCAGGAGCTTCGCGGGTGCCGTATGCACTGCGAGATCGAACGAGACATTGAAATAGTTGACGTGCACGTTGGGGTACTCGAAGGGGTTCGTTGGCTAGTACCTGGGGCGTTAAATTTCGTCGACAATTGAACCACCAGATAAATATACTCACCACGATGTCGACCCTACCGCGGCTGGAAGGCAACAGCTGCCACACATTTGTGGCAATTTCACTGCGAGTTTGAGAATGATTTCAACGTTGCTCTGACAGGACCAGCCAGCACATACTCGAAGGAAAGCGGTTCTGGTCCAGTGACGTAGAACATCTCTACCATCGGCGCTATTTTATTAAAATTCAGTGCGATGCGAGAAGGAATTACATGATTTCATACCTTTATCCTTGAGTATAATGTTCGCTTGTGCGCGGAAGATCGTCTCCAACGCTGCGGCAGAGTGCCCATTCACCGCCTGGCTCTCGGCCCACGTCCCGATCGAACTCTCAATCTCCGACTTTCGCAGTGGACTCGTTACCAAAGAGCTGGAACAGGTTCGGGCACGCGATAGCATTGTTAGGGCCGGTGCCATTGACGTCGAAGCCCGTTCCTCCCGCGGCCATGAGAGAATTCGTCTGGGATGTTCATGTCGGCGTCTTGGCAAGAAATTATGCACAATATGCTGCTGACCTGTTCTTGAAGATTGCGACCCACGGTCTTCAGGCCGATGAGCGTTGTGATATTTAAAGGCTCTAACAGTTCCGCGTCGCCGATACCAGAGAGCTGTAGCACCGCTGATGTCTTGAAGGGGTTCAGTAATATTTAATTGGACCGTGCACAGTAATAGAGATATAAGCACACGCACGCGGAGGGCTCCAGCAGAAACAATGACCTCCCTTCTTGCATGCGCGACGTAGCGCGTTGTGCCATTGGTAGTGTTGGTGTAGGTGGCAAACTCGATACCGGATGCCACTAGGGGGATTTTGTGTCTGCCCACAATATTTTTGTAACCTAGAATTCCACCAGATAATGTATAATGCTTGTACCACCAGGACGTGCTGACCAGATGGCGGGTCAGTGTAACCCAGTTTGTTCGGGCTTCTCAACAGGCTTGAGATATGATTGGGCGGAGGAAGAGCGGTGGTCGTCGTCGTTGTAGTTTATAGACTGTACACCAACGGTCGGTGATATTCTTTGCACTAAATGTCGGCACTCACCAAAGGATTCAGAGTCGCACAGTTCGGCTTTCCAGCACTGATGTTCGGGCAGTATACAATCCCAGACGCGTTCATTACCGACGCGTACATACCATGCGAGAATGCCGAATGAACTGGGCCAAAAAGCCATGGACGGCAGGGATCGCTGCTGCCTTTGACTATCTGGTCGGCGGTCGGCGGCATGAAATTTTCGGACTTGTATGTGGATGTGAGGAGTGCAGGCTGATAAAGCATTGAATTACCGTAAACGCACCTTTCGCATATAGTGAAGCATGCCTTCCCATCTGATCCTCGCGTCCACAGCCCGCCATCTGTGCCAAATGGTAACGAGGTCGACTAAAATCAGAAACCAAAAACGGAATCACTGAACTGATAGAGCTGGAGCCACCCAAAGTCTTGCCGCTGAAGTAGATGAGTGCCTATATCTCAAACTTCACCCTCAAACCTACGAGTTAATAATGCGCCCGCTTTCTGCGGGGTACGCCCAGTCCAGGGGACCACCCAGAGCGACGGTAAACTCGTAGATGTCGAACACCTCTGGGTTTTCGCGGTCGTCCCCGCCAGCTTCGACAGCGAGCACGCTGATTGCACGATCCTCACTCTGGCGCGAAGCGAGCGTGAGCCCTGCAAGACCGCCACCAATGACGATGTAGTCGTATGTTCGTCCATTGATTTCGTCGGGAGAGGAAGTGACGCCATGAACTGGACTGGTGATGGCGTAGCAGGAAGCAGAACACCCAAGGGCGAGAAGGAGCATAGCAAGAAGAGTCACGAGCTCGAGACAACAACCGCCAGCTAGCCGTCATCATTTTTGCCTTGATCCACTTCCGTGACCTCGTGAGGGTTGCGGTCCGCAAAAGTATGTGCCCCATTTGGTCGGACCGGTCTCGCGAAGAAAGTCAACCAAAATTCGCAGTCCAATCTGAGTCAACGGGGCGATTGGAACATTCGGAGGAAACACCCTATTTCCAACACTTTTCAGTCGAGTTTTATTGAGGATTCACAAAGACGCCAATAACCGATCCAAGGGCGCGCACGGGTGAATGGAAGTAGTGTGGCAACTCTCAAGTGGCCGGGACAGGGAAGAATTTAAAGCCAGTAGGGTTCTTTCCCAACTGGTCGAAAAGGAGATCAAAAAAGGGTGGGGGGTCTCCACGTGGCACGCATGCCCCTTATTAGCCTATACCTACCCGTAACCTGCGTTCAACTTCAGCCACGCTCGCGACAGGCCGCAGTCTCCTACCGCGAGCACCTCGATCCGAAATCGAGCTCTACAATTGCTAGCGAAGTACGATAGCGCCTTCAATGGCTTTGTGGTACGTAACACCACAAGTTGTTCCCGTACCAAATTTGTGATACCGGACGCATCCATGTCGAGTTCAACCGACGAACACAGACACTGCGCTCACCTTGGTCTTTATCACACCTCGTTTTGGTCGCATCCTCATTGCTCTCCATTCGCGCAATTCGGAGGAGCAGACATTACGCACATGGTCACACCAGCCCAAGGGCCCCTCCTTAAACCCGATCCCCGTGCGCAGCCTATGATGGCTACTACTTATGCGTCCTTACTGCCCGGGGAGCCTATTTTGGCCATATTGTATGCCCCCCGCCCCCGATTTTCGATCACCCCGCAATGTCTCCCATATCATCGATGCCGGCTGAGCTCGTATGCCCCCGTTTAGATAACGTTCACGCACCTTCGTTGGAGACCTTTTTATTCGGACATTACACGATGTTCACGGTCCCCCGCCTAAATACATCGTTTCCAGCCACACTTCACCGCTGGCCGCGGTCGTGCCCGTACACCTGGCCGCATGCCTCCGGTGTAAGGTTTGCTGTTGGCCTCCGAGACGGCCCGGATATCCCATCCCACGAACCAATAGCGACAGTGGTTTACCCATCCCACTACAGTCCCGCGTATTTCGGAATACTCCGTGGAGTCCACCCTCGTTTGTCGCTCGCCGATGCTCGGACCATTTCAGACGTAGCCACCGATACGGGAGCTTAGTCTTGACCGTCTCCGCAGCATACCCTCGTCGGAATTGATCCCCGAGTCAGATCCATACATATTTCCGCAACATACCGAACCCTGGGTGCGACCATCCTTTTTTTCCTTGCCGTGTGCCGTGTGCCTTTGTCGCGTCAGAGACACCTCCGGGGCAGTGAAGATGTCATCGTTTTCTTCGCTCCTTCGCTCCTTCCATCCGTTTCATTCACTTCGCTCGCGAGCCCATAGCTCTTCCTCTGGTGTGGGGTGGCGCTTTGCGCCACACACAAGCCCCCTGTTGTGAGCTATCACTGTGGGTGGGTTAGTGTGGTTTGCACGTATCGCACCACCCTAGCTCCCGATTTAATCTTTGGAGCTGGACCTCGCGCTCAGAGCCGTCGGCGCAGCGAACACATTTGGGTCCTTTTCATGAACCAGACACTTCCTGTGCATCTCGCGCTCTGTCGCCCAAGCGGCCGAGCGGCGGAGCCCGAAGGGCTTTTCCCCCACACCCGTATTCTGTATTAGCAGCAAACGCTGGCTTATACAGAATCCGCTTTCCGTCTCACGCGTAAAAGCCCGCACACTTTGCTTATCTGTCTCCTAGCATTTCAACTACATTTCAGCTTGCCCCAAACTCAATTTTATCCCTCTAGTTTAGCATTAAAATTTCAGATGTACGTAAACTACTAGTATCAGACTGAGTTTCAGACCAATTTTAGTGTAACTCGAAAGTTGGAATTTAGAGTTGAACGACCGGCGAGCCTAAATTTGGCAATCGTCGTGTGAATCCTCCCTCTGGTTTGCCCGGTCCCGCCCCTGTCCCTTTACACCAACTTCTGGCGTTTTTAGGAGGTACTTGGTTTTGAGCAGATGAAATTTCAGGCGGTACGTTTACTCTGTTTTCTTTGTCTCTTTTTGTCCACTCCCATTAGCCGACGTGGCCGGCAACGATTTTCTGGTTGACTCACACTCTTCCCTTCATAACCGCCAATATCATCTTTTCCTTCCATGCGTGGGGTACACCCTTCAGCCCTGCATACTAGGTGAAATCTGATGGCCCGTGCGCGGTATACATAGCGTCACCGACGACTGTCGGAGTTTGAACCGCTCCTTCCTTCCTATCAGTCATTCAGACCCAGAGGGCCAGAGCCAACGTGGCAGGACCGTCGAAATCAGATTCCCGTGCAAAGATATTTCAGCGAAATCATGGTGCGAGAGAAGTAGGAGAACCAAACTACAGCCCTTGTGGGTACATCCCAAGGCCAAGCAGCGGGCATCGTGGTGATCGGGAGAGACAGAGTTCGGCTATCACGGCGTGATGCAATAGCACAACCATACAGCTTGCCCTTTTGACTCATTCTCCCAACGATCTCTTGAACTCACGCTAATCTGGCCTGGCTATTTTATTACACCTGGGTCAAGGTTTGTCTCCCCACTAATGTTTCATTTCACAGCGTTCCGCGGCGAAATGCTGTAAAATTCAGGTGAAATTCCGTCTGGAAACTTCGTGAGTCTACTCGACATCACCCCTCCCGCCAGTAAGAGGTCTGAATCAGCACAAAATCATATTCTCGCAAGGTCGCGACTATTGATGGATATAGTACACAGGCTGGAAAACGTCTAGAGGGAAATTTACCCGGCCTCATTGGGAAATCATCAGGCCACAGAAATCGGGAGCCCCATGGCCTTTCTGCCGAGCGGCTCCTCTATGTCCTTGTCACTGCCCAATCCTACAAGTCCGACACCCGTCGTGGCAGCTGCGTAGTCGGGCGGCGGCACGCCTTTCAAGAAGTGGTCCTTCTGGCGCTCAACGTAGCGCGCATTTGCGGGCGTCAAGGGAACTGCTGGAATGTACATCACTGGCAAAGAATGGTTCAAGTTAACGTGTGGAGATGTTATATGGAAGAGTCGAGGTCGCACCGGCGGAGTCCTCGGAGCCGGTATGCTCCTGTTCAACAGAGTGCACAAGGTCGCAGTGCCAGAAGACGGTGTCGCCGGGGTTGACTGCGGGAACGGATGTCATGGTCGCATCGAGAAGTAGGTGCTTTTTATCATGAGTCTTCCGCTTTGAGTCCAAGACTTTGACGCACCGGGTGCAGCTCAGTCGTCGGACGCAAACCCCAGAAGCCGTTGTCCCGGGTGAAAATTCCAGGGAAATCAGGCGTCGACATGTCTGCTTCATTCTCAGTCCAACGTATACCTGTGTGTTTTTTCCCCCCGCGTACCAAAAGCCCAGTTCTTGGCATCGAGAATGTCCTTGGAGCCGAGTGAAACAAGCGGGCGGAAGAACGGACGCATAATAATGTAGGCGTTCGAGAGGAGGATGTCTGGGAAGACTTTGAGCGTCCCTTGTCCGGGTCCCGTTTTGCTTTTTTGAAAGCCGGGGTCAGAGAATCAGTACACACGGAGAAGTGACAAACCTGATGGCGAGCCAGCCCTGGAATGCCCTGAATACAGTGGACTATCGTAATGATGAAGTTGAAAATGGTCTTCGACAGGCAAGACCAATCAATCGTACCTGGCCGGGTCTGCCATACAAGGACGTCTGCGCGTCCAGGCGGGGTTCTAGCGCGTACGGATCGTGCTTTGACCATTCTCCAGACAGGATGTCTGCAAAGCACACGCGGAAATTCTCGTCTTCCCAGCGCTCTATAGCGCCCCCTGCAACATATTTAGCGGGGACGATAAATTATATCCACAACATGCCATCGATGTGCGGTGGATGGCGACCCCACATGATGCCCGGGTGCCGAATGCGGAAGCGGTCGGCGTAACTGAGAGGCGTCGCCAGGTCTACCCCTTCAACCTTCTGCTCAACCGTAATGTGATACAAATTGTTGAGCCAAATCGATGCCGCAAGCATATTGGGGTGGGCGCGTGCTTGTATCTGCGCCGTGGTCCAGCTTCGAAAGGGTCAGACAATATACAGGACCGCGCATTCGCGTCGACCACGTACTAGACATGGAAGAATTGCTTACCCTCCTCCGGGAACCCTTTTAGATTTAATAAATAAAAAACAGTAGCGAGCGTAATCAAACCTTCGGCATGGGGATTGGCCTTGACGAATTCCTCAAGACTAGTCTTCCACGCTCGGGCCTGGTCATCGTCCACGACATCCTTGATGACAACAGTGCCCTTGCGCTTGATATCCGCGATCTGGGCTTCACTCAACTTGTGCAAATCCGCAAAGGGCACTTGAGGAATGTACTAGGTCATGGTGAACGTTTATACCAGAAGTAAAGGGGATAATTTCACAGCTGTGCCCTCCTTTGCAATGATCTTGGTGACCTTGTCCAATTCAGCCAGAACTTCGTTCCAAGCCTTCGTAAGATGCTGTTCGAAATTCGGGTTAATCGAGGCAATCGCGTGCTTGATTACTGTGAATTGGGGAGGGAGCTGTGCGGCCATTGTGGGTCGAGCGAATGAAGTCGACCTGCGGCCACAACGAAGTTTTTGTATGTTCTGAGGAAGCCATTTATCCGAGGTATTACCAGGCTGTTACAAATCTGAAATCCAGGTGACGAGGGTGTCGCGAACTAGGGGAATTCTAGAGCGTCAATCGCCAATAATGGGCCCCAAAAATTAGCGTTTGGACCTTGCAACTTCAGAGAAGGGAAATGGATCTTCGGCCGAAAAAGCATTTTCTCGAGTTATTGCCGTCAAAGGTGTTCTGAAGGGGAAGTCATTACTGCGGAGCCCCCAAAATCAGCTTCTGTACCTTCGCAACTTCACGTGGTCGCTTCGCCACTTAGTCACACCGGGAATAAGGAAATTTTATTGGACGATACAGGACCGGGAGAGACTGGAACCGAAGGCGAGGAAACGAAACCTTGTAAAGAAACGGGAAGTGCAAAGTGCGGGTACGTATGGATTGACTCACCCACCTTAACAATATTACTCTGGACAGCGGTTGTAGCGAGCCCATGGCTCAAGAAACGACGCGAATCTAAGACAATGGCGAAATGCCTCCTGTGGTCGTGGGTGATACATGTGAAGGGCGGGCGGCTCCAATCATTCTTTGGGTTCCGCCAAGTAGCTCTAGCGCCGGGCAGTCTGCAGGATCGACCGCGTGAAGTCATGCCGATCTCGTTGATTTGAAATGTCGGAGGAGGGTGAGCAGATAGCCAGAAACCCTATCCCCGAAAAGTGTCTCTTTTGACGCAAGTCCGACTCGGAGGGACCGGGAGCGCACGTGAAATAGGTCAATAAAGTCCGAGCAGGGGGATTAATATTGATGGTGCAGACCGCGTGTTATAATGAAAGCACGTAAACAGAATCGTAATCAGGGTGACGGAAGGCGAGGATATATTCACCATCGATGCGATTAGTACGTGAAGAAAGGAAGGAGAGATCGAAATTAGGAAGAGTATTGAGGACCAAGAAAATAATAAAGCAGTCCGTAGAGATACATGTGCGGACTCGGACGACACGCGTAGGCCTTCGTGAGTGAACACACCAACACTACTCGGTACGAATCAGCCGCACGACACGAGGTGGAAATTTTGCCAAGCACCGTGCGGAAACGCTCCCCGAATGCCGTCCGCGACTCGCTTTCCGAGCGCCTCATTGCGAGAAAGGGCGCCAGACCACCAATGGGGAAGGAGGAAAGTGTTTCCGGTGTAAGTGCGCCTGGAGGAATGAGGGGAGCCTCTCCAAAAAAGCAGGTCGACTCTGCGCGCCGGAGAGCTGCGGAGACACTGAGGGCACGGGAATAAGAATAAATTTGACAATTAGAAGGGATTGCGGCGGAGTGAGTGGGCGCAAAGAAGAAAAGATATGTACACACACGGCAGCGATGTTACAGAGGTGCTCTATGCAGTGGTATAGAACGCACATTGCTGACACATTCTGTGTATGACTCGCGCTGGTGCAGGGATGCACCGCTGGTGAGGCGTCTCGGCCGCGTACGGTGGGTATGAGCCAACGACGAGTTGGAATTCGCTGGATGATGAAATCTGCATGAAGACGTCTATGGAGTGGGCTCCGCGAAAATAGATGTACGGCGCCATGCACGCAGAGGGGAGAGATCCAGGGAAAGATTTCGCTCGCCCAAAAATGTCCAGGATACATTCATTTACGGCTCGCGCATCCCTGCGAAGCGCTAAAGCGAAACTGGGAGAAAGTCTTGCCGTTGAGCAGAACTACGCACTGACAATGCGAATTAGCATTGTTATTTGCCTCCGATCCGTGAGACAGAAAGTAGTCGAGCAAGCACATGGAGAGGCACACGAAAAAATGCCAAATATAACAAAAGAGGCAGGGACGTACGCGAAGATTTGTACCCAAATGTCCTCCACTCGGTTTTAGCAGATGCATATCCTCTACCAAAATACGCGCGCCTGGGTCGAGGGTCACCGTTGGAAACGTGGGGGCATGTGAGTATACATGAAGTGTGGATACCGTTGGCAAAGGTGGTGTGCTGTGGGCGGAGAGCACTGTGTCGGGGAACGCGAAGTCGTAGCCAAGCTAAAGCAGGCATTGGTGCGAGGAGATATGGGAGGCGCGAGGACTAAGGCCACGCGGGGCATAAAGTTATTAAATGAAGGGGCGGAGGATTAGGCTCCGTGGTGGATGAATTGCGTCGGCGTCAGCGACTCGGAGCGTCGCCAAAGCGTCGCAGAGCCGCTACAGTAATGCTCAGTCAGAAGCGCAAAGTCTAGGAGGATAAATGGCGGTGTCGTGGGCCGTAGAAGACCGCAAAGCGCGGGTACAACCTCCGCGTCGTCGAGACCCTCGTCGGCGCGCGCGCGCTTCCTCTGCCTCGTTCTGTGAAATAACGCTCACGCCCCTGGCGCGTTCGAGACAAAGACGAGACGACAGAGGAAACAAGTGAAGCCAATGATCGAGGACTAACAAGGACGGGCCTGGCGTAGTTCAAGAGGATTGGGCGTGGTCGTGGGCGAAGAGCAATGTGGCTGTGTTTGATGATTTGATCCGGCCACTCTGCCTTCACCACGTCGGTGTTTTGCACACCTGTCGGTCTACGCTTGCCCATTCTCCGTCTTCATCTGCAATTGGTCGAATTCGATCCTTCTGGTGCTTCCCATGCGACTCGACGGTCTTAGGCACGCCGCTGAGGTGTCAAGCATTACAGCCATTGCACACAGCAATTTCGCGTTTGACGCGACGCGTTGCAATCCAATTGCAATCATCAAATCACGTCTCAAGTCTAACCGAGATTTTGCTTTTGTCCTTACTCTGACGCGCGCTATCGTGCCATACTTCTACCGGTTAGTTTGGAGGATGCTATGCGGAAATCCATATCCATTACTGGTGCGTACTGATCCATTCCTCTGTACTTGCAATTCTTGATTCATCATTTTTCCTCCTAGCAAGTAATATATATAAGACTCTCCACCCTGTTAGTTGCTCCCAGCAGACCATCCTGCGTCTAGACTTTCCCGTGGCAAGACTGGGTCTGAATTCTCTGCTTACGCCTTTTCGTTCTCTCTTCTCTCTCCGCCGGCGCACAGATGCCCTGAAAATGTTTTCACTTTCGTGCACCGAAATTAGGGCCACTGTGGGAAGGATATACAATCGGCATGATTGACGGGATTCAATCAGTCCAATTGTACCAATTGCATCAGGCTGATTGAACCACCCAATCATCTCAATTGGCGGTGGCACTGCCGTGAAAAAATAACGAGCGCCGAAACCCGAATCTTTGTTCAATGTGTTCTGTGGGGTTTGGGCGAGGGCAGCTTACTATAAAGCAGCACTGTTATTATTAACCGTATCGTAAAAAAACGCTGCCGGTAAATTACAAAACCCCAGCTTTTGCTAATCCGCATACTCAGCATCTTCATCCTCAGGTATCCGGCTCGAATATCGCCACGTCTGCCAACAAATAACCGCCAAGAAAACGCACCGCAGCACCTCCCAGTACAAGGTCCCCGCCATCACCTCCGAGCGTCCCACGAGCCACGGCGCACTACCCGCGTACCCACCGCCTCGGCGATGACACCAACAAGCACTGCGCCCTCATTGGCCCCCGAACACCCGGGTACGGAAGTTCAATATCACTTGCAGGATCCCGCCCGTCATCTTGAGCGACTGGATCACCGAGGTCAGGTTCGTCGACGGGAGGCCCGGGAAGTCGTCCGCTGAGTATTTCGGCATGACAGGTGCGACCACGGTGCGAATGTGGGTAGACGAGATGATTTCGCACCGATGTGTCTCTAATCCGATTGTGCCTATCGAGATACTCCTCGCGCTTGAAGAGCCGCGATTCACGGACGATGCGGAGGTGGGTGCCATGCCCGTCTCGTGAGTCTTTTCCGCATCGCCAGGGTGAGGAAGACGCGCCGTGTGACAATATGCGGGTTTTTGAGGAGGTTATCATTTGCAGCTGGGTAGTCATCGCACTCACCCGTTGCTTCGTTTGTCGAACGCGGACACAGACTCGGACGCATGTCGCTCAAGCAGTGGTATCGTGATACCGACCTGATCCAGGGCCTCGTCGACATACCTGCGGTAGAAGTTCGTGGGCGAATGCAACGGGAATCTGGCGAACGAGCATTATTTGGAGCAAGGCGAAAATGAGATAAATCGGCAAAGCACGCGCGGTAAACTCTTGAAGCGGGGGCGCTTCACAGTATTTGGGAACCAAGAGCTATAGCCCGTGAAATGATCGAGAGGAGACCGGGAGTGAGACAAAATCACAAACGATGCACGCAAATCGTTATTATTTCCTGGATGGGTGGCTATATCGTTGTGTCGAAGTGTAATAAGAATTGCGGAATTTGGTTACAAGACTTCTGTCGGAATTTGAAAAGACACCAAATCTATATAGGAGGAATGGATTGCTTGCTCGGTCCAGTTATGTGGAATGATAACTTCTGGATCCGCTTTGGTCTGTACCTTGGCCCCGAGTTTCTTTTCCTGCATGAGGCGGTATTGCTCGAAAATTTCCTCGGACGTCGTCACCTTTCTAACAAGCGAGGTACGAGCTTCATTTGTTAGAGCGTCTGTCAGGAGAGACTATCGTCACCTGCCACACCGTCACTGCGATATCGAACGACGTATCATTAGCCCCGATGAGGGGTTGTACGACGTCACTGCAATTGGTGACAAGGTCGATATCGGTTTCGTTGATAAAGCGTTCGCGAGGAGGGATTTTGTAGAATCTCCTAGCTTTGAGAGACTGCAGGATAGATAGAAAGCGTTGATCTGTCGATCCAGAAGAAGATCGAAGCGGCAATAACAAGAATCAGATTCCGCCAAGAGAAAATGCGTCGTCGCTTCCGGGAATCGGGGCGTGTCACCGCCGCGTGTGGGTACTTTTCGAGCATAGTGCGGAGTACTACTGTCAGAAAGCAAACACTTGCATGTAAGATACGCGTTGTATCAACCATGCTTTTGTGGCGTTAGAGGATGAGCGACCGCGATAAATAAAAAGAGTCGTTACCAAAACGGACCTCGGAGCCAGGAAGGAATCGGAATCGCTCAAGTGCGACCACAGCGTCGTCCCTGGCAAGTTGCAACGGGAGAGTTTGTGTGACCGGTAACCATTGAGTTGATTTCATCAAACTCGAGTTTCATCTCGCCATCGGCGCAGGTAAAATGCGACCTGTGCTTGACCTGCGCTGTGACAGTGACGATGTGACAGATCCTTGTCTTCTAACCACCATGTCCGTGCCAGCCTTGCCTTCAGAACTGGAACGCGAGATTTTCGAGCTCAACGCCATGGCGCACCCCAAGTCCGTATTTAGGTTGCTACGCGTTGCCCAGCGCGTGAAGCTTTGGCAAGTTCGGGCTTTTATGTTCGGTCTCCGGTTGCTGATAATCGCCTCAGGATTGAGCCTTTGCTGTACAGCGTTGTTCTTCTCCGATCAGAAAGGAGCCCGTTTCACCGCACACTTCTAAAATCAAAGCACCTCGCGATCCCCCAGAGCGAGATGGCGGCCGCTGTCGAGCGACTGCCCGCGTCATTTTTTGGCGCACATGTGCGGCATCTCTTCCTCGACAGTTACGACTATAACGCCTATTCGCGCACTCAAGAAACGATGCTAAACATTTGCACCGGCGTCATCAATGTCATGCTGCTCAACATCCGAGTCCGCATGAGGACAATCGCATAACAAGGAGCTGTATGCGTGACGTAGACTTGGCAACGATTGATCCAGGGATAAGGAACATAAGGACCCACAAGACCCCATTTGTATCCACTCGCGGCCCGGCATGATGATGGACCATTGCTTTGGTCGGGCCGAGCGTATCAAGCGGCACGGGGAGATGCCGATATTTTTCTCTTCGATTTCTTTACTCGAAAGCTGCTCAACGGAGTATCAACTAATTCTTACTATAGTTGGGGCCCTTTGGCAAGTTAATAATTTCCAAATGATGAACATCCATATTACGAGTATGATGGAAGGATGAGGAGTAGGTATGTCAATTGTACATGCGCGAAGAAAGGATAACAGCCTTGATAACAGCCTTGCCAATTAAAAGTCGCAATTAAAAACCTGCGTGTAAAGTGATTTGGATCTCATAGCCTTGAAACTGTATAGTCGCTCCCAGACAAAATTATTATAGCCCAATAGGACCTGCGGTGTGGTGCACGTTGAAGCTGTGTGGCACAATCAGACCTTTTGGCATGACCCTATAGTAGGCAACTCACCGAAGAGGATCATATTTGGCGTACGTGGTTTGCAGTGCCGAGAAACTTGGATAAGTCTCGAGTACATGTTGACTCTTGTCGCATTCGTTCACGTACAGCGGCAGGCCCGGGCTTGGGGGAACTCTGCCTCACGGATTAATGCACTTCTACTTAAGAGAAATGCGGCACGCACGACGAGAGGAATGACTGGAAGCCGGCGTTGACGTCGTTGGGAATAG
The DNA here is from genome assembly GCA_029204075.1 of Mycena capillaripes. Classification (NCBI taxonomy): domain Eukaryota; kingdom Fungi; phylum Basidiomycota; class Agaricomycetes; order Agaricales; family Mycenaceae; genus Mycena; species Mycena capillaripes. The sequence goes on from JARHKZ010000027.1 coordinate 1,019,737, forward strand.
TCGTCACGCCCGGCGGGTAGATGAGGTTGAAGTTTATGGCAGCATACGCGACGCCGGGATCGCCGATGGCGTTTGGACCTGATTGAGTTGCTGCCCACTGTGAACGGGGGATCGGGGAGATTATCATGTATGACGCAAGGAGCTCTGTCTCGAACGTCTGGGTGAAGGCGCTGAGCTGATTGTACCCGTGCAGGAAGGTGGCTTCGTCGCCCACCCACGACGACGCGCCGAATTGCTGACCCTTACCGCGGGCGGACCCAGAGATGAGGTTGGAGATGTCATAGTAGCTGAGAGGCGAAAGCGAGGTGGAAGTGCTGGGAATGGAAAGAAAGTCCCCGAAAATCGTTGTTGGGAGACTCGTGCCCTTGTAGAACAGATAGATTATGTTGGCATCGACGGCCGTCAAGTTGATCGTGTTCATTAGAACGATAAGACCTGCAAAAAAAGTCAGCGGACCGCTCAGAGTCCAATGTTTATGATCGTACCCGCTTTAGGATCAGTGACGTCGCGGATGTAACGAGCAGAGGCATTGCTAAGGGCAACTGAGGACGAGCCAGGGTACTGACCAGATTAAGTTCAGTAAGGAAGACTCGGTCCAAACGCAACCGAACTCACGACGATGACGCCACCGTACCAATTCTTCTGGTCCTTGGTTCCAGTATGAGCTGGATAGAGCTCATATCGAGTGACGATTCCGAAGCGGTTTGCACCACCTTTCAGAGCACGAAAGAGGTCTGAATATGTGTTTGTTGCAGTCGCCGTTACTAATTGGCCTGTAACCAGGACAACGTCCATCTCTTTGATAGAATCTGCAGACCATCCGTACAATGGCGAAACGAAACTGATTCCTCCTCCAAGGAGAAGCCCCATTCCAACATCGCTTTTCGTCAATCAGAGAAGAATGAATACGGGAGATGAAAGGCACGAGTACCTGGCGCGACCCCCTATAACAGACAGGCCGTAAGGTTCAACGGCAGCCATTGCGTCACCCCAGTGGACACCGGGTTGAACCGTGACTGTATCCGTAACAGAATTGTAGGAAGTGTTTGACATGGTTGCAAATGAGATCAAGACGCCGTCGGTTATGCTATAGGTCCAAGTTGAGTAAATAGTGGACGCCATAAGAATGTAGCTCGCCTATTCCACCCGACCATAGCACTGTGAGCCCCAGCTTGGACGGCATAATGTGATCCCGAGATGAAGATGCTCGCCATGGTGATTTGAACATGTTCGGAAGTCGTGGGATATACAATACAACTGGGTTGGTCCAAGGAGTTGAAGAGACTCCAAGTCCCGTGAGCGGTAGCGTCATATTCGGCCCCGGACATCTTGACGATTGACGACCCAAGAATGAATCGGAGGGCAGCACATGCCAGGGAGGCGGCGGTGATGTGCGTATCAGAGGACACAGTGGCGTTCTGTGCCAAGGCAGTTACGACAAAGGCCGTGGAAACAAGAATCCGCGACAGTAACATAATGGTGACTCGGTGGACAGGTTTTGAATACCCAAAGACAGAGCGGGGAAAACGGCGGATAGAAATCCAGGTGCTCGCCTCATATATCTGGTGTTTACAGGTCTCGGCCGCCGGAAAAGATTAATTGTAGTCGGCAGTATGCTGCGCTAGTACCTGAAATAACAAAATAATGCAAGGTACATTTGTTTGTCCCCCCATTTAGAATAGAATAGGAGTGGATTGAGATATTGAAAGGGAGAACGAACGGAATCACCCGGACAAATAATGATCCCACTAGCCAACCCGTGAATTAACCACGCGAGGGACCATCTCATACGTGGCAGAGGAAAAAAAGGAACCGAGCTCTTATGGCATCGCAGATCACTTCACCAGACTTCACCCATAATGTTCTTACGACATAAGGGACGGCGGTGCCGTAATTAGCCTGTTGAATTGCTATTTTCTTGGCTATTCTTCGGGTGCAGCGGAGGGAGCTTCACGACTCACTTCGCATGGAGTTTACACTATCGAGCCAGGATGTTCAAGTTGCACATCTCACACTGAAAGCGCTAAGGGTTCTTTGGGAGTAGAAGCCAGGAACAAAAACTTCCACGACAGGAGCTGAGTAACGTACACATTCTGTTGAGGCTCATGCTCCAGGATGTATCGTAATTAAGCAGGAATGCCTGCGTTTGTTGGATCTGTCCAACTGCCCAAAAGCACGCGAAAAATGGCCCCTTTTCATACTAACATGTCCGACCCGTTATGCGAAAATCAGGGCTCCCGGACGGGCCCGAAACATTTAGCCAAAATGCGGACTTTTCGGATCGAACACTCTCGGGATATGCCGTTTCTTACCTCCATCACGATCTCGCTGGCGTCGCTAATTTTTGCCCAAACATTGCCAAGTATCTCTCTGCTCTCAACTCCCATGAACGCCGGTGCGGTCGCCCGAACGTCCCTCTACAACATCCGAAACTCCATCAGACCTGCGATAAGAAACCCCGTGATGCTCCTAAGACCGCTGTGTTCGCCGTTCGGTTTTGTGGCTGATTACGGCGGGACCCTGATGACAATGCTCCTAAATAGGACGTCCGCGGAATCTGTAGCAAGATAATTGCCGTTATTTCCATGTCACTAACGCATCCATAGCCGTACTGTCACTCATTTCATTGGGATGCCCGCCTTCAAATTCATTCCGGCTATTCTCGAAACGCAAGTCACTTGCAATTATTATCTCTTCGAATACGCTTCTTTGCTCGAACTCCGGCTCCATATCTCTAGGATCGGGATGTTTCGGAAATTAACTTCCAACGTGATTTTAAACGCGTGTGGCGCATCATAGAGACGGCACATTACTAGTAAGTTGGCAGTTGCTATGCGCCCAGGACTTCGTCTCTTTACCGGTCATACATAGATGCAGGGTCACTATTCAAAGTCAACATATTTTATCCTCTCACGATTGTTCCCGCTCAGAGTATGGAGTACGTTACAAGTTCTCCGCGAGTCTTTAAAGACGTCCTTCGGTTCTCCGCTCTTCCCGTCTTAACCTGGGCCTTTCATATCCTTTCAGTGTACATAACAGCCATGGGAGAGTTCGATCAAACTATTGGTTCGTTATACTGTGGCATAACTAGCTCCATGTGATAATTGGTTCTAGGCTTTACTCTCATGGGAGTAATCAGTGAGTTTGCGGATAACCTTTCACCCCTTGCATGATCTCTGAGCCGTTGAATTTCAGTTAACACCTATCTAACGGGGGTGATCATGTCCCAGTTCTTTTCATATTGGAATTCCAGTGAGTGAACCCTTGATACTGAGGAGGTACCCAGGTGCTGATTTATCCCCCAGGCTACCAAGATTCTTGGTGGATCAAGTACGTGGTAATCCTGTATGCGATTCTATCCCTGATCCTCTATAGATCCTTGGTAGCCTTCCTGTTCGTAATTAACGCCACCCAGGCCGGTGCTGTTGTGTATATGTCTTGGTAATATCTGCATATCTGCATTCCATTCCGATTCTTAATTAATCCAAACAGGTTCTATTGTGTTACGTGAGTGAACACCTTGGCGGCGACAGCGGGGAAACTCATTCATCTCGACAGGAACTTTGCGAATCCCCAAGTTGTCGCAAGTGAGTATGCTCCATCATCATGAATAAGAACTGGCTCAATCAGCGTTCTTTAACCAGCGAGTCTATGGCCGTATCCTTTCACAGCCCTCAGTAAGACGTCCTCGACTCTTCCGCGCAACTGATGCTCACGCCTTCTCAGCGACTGCCGTCCTTGCGATAACGAATCAACTGTTCCAATCGTGGCGGATATATCAGTTTACTCGAAACAAAATTCTAGTGGGGTTCCTCGTAGCGGCCTCTTTGGCCGCCTGTGGAACGGGCGTTGCTGCTGCCATTGAGTCGTGGATCTTTTCTGAGTAAGGATGACGTCAAGAGCCCAACGACTGTGACTGAAATATTCCCTCTGTACACAGGCTAGCTAAACTCATCGCGCTGCAGCCAGTTGTCGAGGCGAATCTTGCGCTTCAGTGTGCCGTCGACGTGATCGTCGCCAGTGAGATATATGCCCCACTCAGTCGATGCAATGCTGATCTAACCTCATTTTCTAGTTCGCCTTTCCTTGATCTTCTCCAAATCGAAAACGAGCTTTGCGAAGACCGACAGGGTGCTAAATACCCTGATCCGTAACGCGGTGCAATCGGGTTCCTTTACCGGTGGGTTATTATCGGCTTCCTAATTCAACGACGCATTCAACGCGGATTAACAGCCGTCTTTGCACTCGGCACCCTGTTCTCGTTCCGCTTCGCACCTGGGACATACATGCTCGCCCTCTTTGCCCTCCCCATCGGGCGTATTTACACCCACGTACGCCCCTGATCTACACCGTAATCGAGCTCGCACTCATTCAGGCCCGTCGATTCAGACGATGATGGATCAGTTTATCTCCCGCGAGGAGCTGCGCAACATCCTCATGAACGACGGACAGGTCATCACCGTACCGAATATTTCCTTCCCCAGTTTCCATGCCGCGAACTATAACGCTTCAAACCGTGACCCTAGCGCTGCGGTGGATGGCACTGCCATCATGCTGCGAACAACGTCGTCGGGCACGAAAACAAACGAGACTTTGGCAGGGCAATCAAATAGCAGTGGTACTTACAGCGGCGAGTCGCATCAGCAGAAGAGCGTACCGATTATTGTATGAAGGAGCTGGGAAGGCCGGGGTGACGGGAATTATTATGTTTTATTTAAGTCAGGGATTTTCTAGGGATAATTATGATCACTTTGTTTGATGTCCTAGTGTTCTGGAATTCAGGTATTCAAATTTCCCACTTCTGGATGGCAAAATTGCAGTATATTTATTGTCATGGAGATCCATTGCATATCCATAGGCAGCACAAGTGTGCCTCTGCTTCGCTCCGGCACGGGTACAGACGCGAAGTGCAGCAATGGTATTTCAACGTTTTCAGCAATGGTCAGACATTACAGGCATGGTGAAATTACTGGCGACGACACAGTCATGTATCCTCGCTTGTCAAGTTACCTTGCTTGTCCCCTCTGTCGATGGCTTTGGAAAATATTTCGAGAACTTGAAGAATTCGGCATTGCCCGGCTGGCAATCTTTTGATGGTTGTTGATCGTTTCTCTTCCCTTGATACCGCGGCAATCATTTTCGAAGCACGCCCGAATCACGCCACGCCTCTCGCTCTTCCGTTTCCGTCAGTGTTCCCAAACGCTCTAGCAATGGCCAACGACACGCGAGCGAAGCTAGGCCGCAGAGCTTTCTTCATTATCGCGTTTCTCGTCCTACTCAACGCCCATCTGTCTTTCCTTCCTACCCTCTTCTCGACGCACCAGATACACCCAGTTCCCCACCAATGCTTATCGCTCAACGCACCACTCGATCCTGCCCCAGACTTCACCGCAACCCGCACAGAATCCGACCGCTTCGTCCCCGGGACGCGCCCCACCCTCCTCACAAACGCCAAAATCCTGACCGGCGCGCGTAATGGCACGGAAGTCATTTTCGGCGACGTCCTACTGGACAAAGGGGTCATCGTCGCGGTCGGATACATCCCTCAACACCTTGTCCTTCCCAAAGATCTAGAAATTATTGACGCCGAGGGGAAATGGATCTCCCCTGGCCTTGTTGACGCGCATTCGCATCTGGGGGTCCATCCAGCACCTGGATTGGCTGGTCTGTGTCAAAGTTTGGTTCTACTAAAACGCAGCACTAATAGGAAGGGCCACAGGCGCAAGCGACGGCAACTCTCGCAAGGCACCAATTCTGCCTTGGCTGCGCAGCATCGACGGCCTCAATACCCACGACGAAGCGTACAAGCTCGCGGTAGCCGGCGGAGTTACGACCGCGCAAGTCCTGCCCGGAAGCGCCAATAATATCGGTTCGTCGTCTCTTTAAAAGTGTTTCTGCGCTTCTTGTTCTGAGATACTACAATTACAGGCGGCCAAGCATTCCTCATCAAACTGCGTCCCACTGGCGAACGCTCCACCTCCGCCATGATTCTCGAGCCACCTGAAACCCTCTTCCTCAACAACACTAATTCACGTCCGACGTGGAGGCATATGAAGTCAGTACATCTCTTTCTTTTCCCTCCCCAATATTGCTATATATGCTCATGCATATATATATTTCTGCAGACACGCATGCGGTACACCTTACCCGTTTTACTTGCCTCATAACACAAAACGATCTAACACACCGTATTTTTTGGCAAATTGTAGGCGAGAACCCCGACCGGCTCTACGGCCAGACGCGCATGGACGCCGCCTGGAATTTCCGCAACGCTTACAATGAGGCGCGCCAGATCCGCGACGCGCAGGACGCCTTTTGCGCTGCCGCACAGGCGGGGACGTGGGATGGCCACAGTGTGTTTCCGGAGAGTCTGCAGTGGGAGGCGCTGGTGGATGTTCTGCGGGGAAGGGTTAAGGTGCGTGGAGCTTGGATTTTCCTTGATTTTGCCAAAGCTGATGCCTGTGGTGTTTTTGCGGGTATGTTAGCTCTCGGTACATTGTTACGAGGTGCGTCTTCTTTTCCCGTTGCTCCCTATGTCTATGTCTATATAATCATCACCTTACTCAACGATCTCGATCATTACAGGCGGTAGATCTCGATGCCCTCGTCCGCGTACGTCTGCCTTCCTGCCTTCCCGTCTTGCGTGTATCTGAACAATCTGACGGCGGGCAAAACACAGCTATCCAACGAGTTCAAATTCCCCATCGCCTCGATCCACCATGCGGGTGAGACGTACCTCGTCCCGGATGTTCTCAAGCGCGCATGGGTCTGTCTTTTCTTTCTTCTCCTCATCCTCTGAAATGTCCCCTGCTAACCCAACGCGCGTCTCGCAGGGAAACGTCCCCGCCATCGCGCTCTTCGCGTCGAATTTCCGGTGTGTACTAATTCCCATTGCCATTCTCAGTCGCTCATCATGAACAAATACATATCAAATATGTAGGAAAAAACGCGAGGCTTACCGCGGCTCCGAGTTCGCGCCGCGCATCCTCGCGGATAACGGGCTCCCTGTGATCATGAAGGTACGACGTTTCCTTTGTTATGATTATCCTTTGTCTCTCGTGGCATTCTTATGATTTACCTTTAAATTTTTGCGCGCAGTCCGACCACCCCGTGCTCAACTCGCGCTATCTCATGTATGAGGCGCAGCAGGCGCATTATCACAGCTTCAATCCCGCGCTGGCGATTGCCTCCGTCACGTCGACGCCCGCCAAGGCGCTGGGTGTGGACTGGAGGGTTGGGACCATCGCAGAAGGTGCGGCCCTGTCCTGCATTTTGTTTTTTCTTCCTGCTGACTTGCTGAAATATATTTCGATAGGCTATGATGCAGGTGAGCTTCACGCATCCCAATGTATTCATCAATTCAATCGTGATTAATATTCTGATATGTAGATCTCGTCCTTTGGGACTCGCACCCCCTCGCACTGGGTGCGACACCAATCCAAGTATTCATCGATGGCATCCCACAACTAGTCAACGCCTCCGTGTCCAGCAAACCCGACGCGTTCCAGCACGTGCCGCAGACGCCCAGCTGGGAGAAGGAGGTCCGCGATACGATTGCGTACGAGGGGCTCCCGCCGCTCGAAGGACGACGTGCTACCGGTACGGTCACCTTCGTGGGCGTGCGCAACGCGTGGGTACGCCGCGCCAGCGGCGTGCAGCCTCTTGTCGCCCCAGACGCGGACGTGGATGCAGCGCAGAACCTCACCGTCATCGTCCACGGTGGGCGCATTGCCTGCGCGGGACCCAGCGCCGCGGGCGCGTGTGCCTCATTCGCCGCTACAAGCACACAAATCGTGGACCTCCAGGGCGGGGCGCTCGCGCCCGGGCTGACGACCTTTGGCTCGGATCTGGGGCTCAGCGAGATCATGCTCGAGCCGTCGACGACGGACGGGCCGGTGTTTGACCCGCTCACGATGGTGGTGCCGAGCATGTTAGGGCATACGGTCGTCCGCGCGGTAGATGGGCTGCAGTTTGGCGGGAGGAACACGCTGTAAGTTTTGTGCTCTTTTGTCTCCAATATTTGATTCGAGGTTTATCTGATGATGGGTTGTGTAGGTACGCGTATAGGGCCGGGGTGACGACTGCAGTCGTTGCACCAATGGGGGAAGGTTTCCTGCAGGGCATCGGGGTGTCGTTCGATGTCGGTGCCCCGCATGCGCTCGCCAAAGGAGCTATCGTACAGGACGAGACGTCTCTCCACATCTCGCTGCACTCAAGCATGCGCGCAAGCGTCAGCACGCAGATGGCCGCACTGCGCAGGTTGTTGTTCGAGGAAGACAACTTGGTGCCGGGGCCGTGGAAGCGCGTCCGCAAGGTGTGTGATTCTTTTCTCACTCGGATTCAAGATTGTTATAAGTATCGCTGACTCTGTCTCTGTAATGTAGGGCGAAATTCCGCTCGTTGTGCGCGTCGACAGCGCGGATATCATGGCCAGCCTCCTGCGGCTGAAGCGCGAATACGAGGACGAGACGCCGTATACGCTATGGATGACGTTCATTGGCGCGTCGGAGGCGCATCTCCTCGCAGCGGAGATTAGTGCGGCACACGTGAGTGTGATCCTCTCGCCGGTGCGACCATTCCCGGCGAATTGGGACTCGCGGAGAATGTGAGCCGTCCTCTCCCCGCGTTTATCTGGTGCAGATCACTGACGTCTTTCAAGCCTCCCAGGCCCACCGCTCACCACCGACACTGCAACGACGACCCTCCTCAGACACGGTGTCAATGTCGGATTGGGCGTCAGCGCTGATTACGACGCACGCAATACGCGCTTCGAGATGGCATGGGTGCGTTCTCGTCCTTTCCCTGTCTCCGTATCCGTCCACGACACTCCATTCATTTTTGATTATATACACAGGCGGCGCTCGACTCGAACGGTTCGATCAACTATGCGACGGCGCTCGCGTTGGCGTCGACGAATGTAGAAAAGGCGCTCGGATTGAAGTCGCACGCGCGGAATGTGGATGATGAGCTAGTTGTATTCCAGGGCGGGGACATGTTTGATTTTGAGGGGAAGGTTATTGGTGTGGTCTCGGCGAGGAAAGCGGCTGTCGAGTTTTTCTGAGCTCATTCATCAATAATGAAACCTAGCTAACCCTAAACAGAATGATGGATCCTTGGGTTCAGTTCCTTGGATACGACATTTTCCGCAATGCACTTTATCCATAAAGGAAAGCTGGTTTAAATTTAATGATTCTAGCTTTGGCTTTCCATTGGACCCAGACATCTCCAGACATGCGGTGAATCGCTGACTGCCAAGACTATTGTAATTGATCAAAAACGCGGCGCTTGGCACCCCCTGATGAAGCATGTCCTCCCAAGACAGAGCGAAGGGCAAATGAGTGCTCAAAAATGCCGTCGTGTAATGTTTAAAAGTGAACAAAATTTCGCAATGCGACGATGGGATTTAAAGCTTCGCGAGTGCTTGGAGAGATGGTAAGATTCAACTCTGCGCTGGTACCTGCCCCTGATGCGATTATCGACGTATAGGGCCGCTTTTTCACAGTGACGGTAATTCGTTTTGGGTACCCAAGAACATGCCAACACAGTGAATCTGGGCTGGGGCTAATCTGCACAGAGATGGCAGGAGATCCCGCATTTTCCTCAGGATCCCACAATCGGCTCTCCGTAATTCGTATTCGTATGGGCAAATCTTGAGTCTCAGACAACTGACATTGATCCGTGGCGACATAGGATGATCGCTGGTATCCTCCTAATCGTTCTTGATAGGGTACGCTGTCTTCAGGAAACTCATAAAAACCCAGGGTCAAAGATCCTCCCTACCGTTACCCTCATTATGAGACTCTCCGCTCTTTTGACCTTGCCGCTCATTTACATCACGGCCATCTCCTCCTCCTCCACTCTCGCTCCCCGCACGACATGCGACATCTGGTACAAAGTCTTGAAAGACATCCAAGCCAATTTGTGCGTTTTTCTCACCAACGGCGAAGTGAGCTTTATATTCACGGACCCAGGTTCGATAAAGGAAAATGCGGTATACTCAGCAGCATCGGCGCAACACTTCGTTTTTAACCCTGTCCTCTAGGCGACGATGCCCATGATGCTCTTCGAGTACGTGGCATATTTTCTCTCTTCATCAGCCTGACATCGACTCCTGAAGCTTTCCTTTCATGACGCAATCGGTTATTCGCCGAATCTCAAGACACAGAAGGTGTTTGGGTGGGTCTCATGTGAGGGCTGTTTTCATCTTGGATACTGATTCGACATTGTAGGGGTGATGGCGCTGGTACGGCCATCGGATTCCTGCCAGGACTGGCGTTCACAGATATCTTTAGACGGCTCTCTGATAAAATTTTCGGATACTGAGCTAAACTACGCCGCAAACGTGAGTGATGGTGGGTCTGAATCGCACGATTCTGACCATCTCCCAGGAAGGTCTCGAGTCCATTGTCACCGCTGAGAAGTTCTACGCCGACAAGCACAAAGTGGGTTACGGGGACATGTTCGTTACCGTTCGGTGTTTCTTGATGTTAGTATCAACTCATCACTGCACCGTCAGGATTCAATTCGCGGCTGCTGTCAGCGTTGGGAATTGTGTCGGCGGACCACGCATCCAATTCATGGCCGGCCGCCCTGAGGCAACAGAACCGGCGCCAGACGGGCTCGTCCCGGAAGCGTTCGCCTCTGTCACCACCATCCTTGCGCGCGTCGGCGATGCAGGCCTGACGCCCGAGGAGATGGTTGACCTCCTTGCTTCACATAGTGTGGGAGTTCAAGAGGACGTTGACCCAGTTCGTTGTTGGATTTATACCCCTATGGATCTAAATCTCACCTATTCCAGGTCATCGCCGGCATGCCTTTCGACAGCACCCCGGGAAAGCTGGATACCAACTTCTTCACGGAGGTTTGTTTGTTCCCTTCTACGTCCTAGGCCGGCATGCTCATTCGGTTTGGAATGAACAGACCATGCTTCCCGGAACCGTGTGGCCTGGCAACGGCTCGCACCAAGGAGAAGTCAAATCGTTCTCCAAACATGTGTTCCGTCTCGAATCCGACTATAGGCTTTCCCAGTAAGCATCATCATGCCTCGAATTCCCTTCTTCATCAAGCCGAATCAGGGACGACCGCACCACTGGTCATTGGCAATCACTCGCAGGTGCGTGCTCATACTTCTCGTATTTCTTCGCACTGAGATTTTGCATCGTAAAGGGAGCCAGTCACTCATGGTGGACCGCTTTGCAACCGCGATGGCGAAGATGGCGCTCCTTGGTCAGAACCCCGCGATCCTTACTGATTGCTCAGACGTCATTCCAGTCCCCAGTAAACCGTTGCAGTGAGGCGCTGTTAGTATACGGCGGTGGAACCTGTGGCGGCATTAATTTGGACTGGCAGAAGAGAAACTTGGGCTCGCTTGGATATATTCTAGTCATTCATTACTCAGTGGAATTCGTTCTGTGTACAGAGAGGTGTTTCGGGCGGAGTATGTATGCTCCAAGGCAGATAGTCTTGCCATCTTCATCCTTGGGACGCGAGAATTGCTGAATTTCAGTCTAGAACCAGACAACATCGCACTTTCTATCCGCACCATAAAGTAACGAGAGCCATGGACGGAACCACTCCGCGTTACCACCATCATTTCCACAAATTCACCAAAACGGCGCCTATGAGCACAGCTCAACTTCGCAGGGACCATAGCAGTGACAGCCTGGGTGAGCATTGCCAAGCAGCACCGCTGCTTTAGGCCACAATGCCGCCTCTCTCAATGCCCTCATCGTCCGTGTCGATCCGAGACGACTCCGCTACCGAATCGGCAGGATGCTCGAATCCCGGAGCCCAGACTACTGGAGACGCGTCCTCGCGTCTTATGGCGACCGACGGTTTGACCACACAAAACTCGGTGCATCTTGCGGGCTGCCTCAGACAGCGAGCAGCATTGTCTAACTCACCCCTACCTACTAAAAAGGGGGTATAATAGGAGTTGCACACGGTTTTGATCCCCTCCCTGGAAAATTGGCAGAACGGGTGAAACCCCGGTGGCGGCACACCGATGGAACACGGTGCACAGCATTAGCGGTCCTCAAACAGTTCGAAATACTGCTGATTCTACGTACCAAGCGAGCTTCACGTTGGCGGCGATATTCCATCCAGAGCAGGACGATATCCGCCTCCTCTGAATCGAGTGTTTTGCCCTCTCATGTCCACCAAATGCCAATCTGCTCAAAGTCTATCTCACACCAAAATTCAACTGGTAATGACGCCAACCGAAATGATGGGCGCCCCGTACAATGCATAGTACCTGAATGCAGAAAATGTGTTAACAAGTCTCCAGTCGAACTCACCGCGCAGGCTTCTTCTGTAAGGACTCTAGTACGTGGGAATCCGGTTTGCGGCCGTCCAGACAACGTCACAACGCAATATGCCGCCAAAGCGCCCAGACCAAGAGGAACCAGCAGCACAATATCCAGTCTGAAGTAGTGCGTCCACTCTGTGCCCATGTGAGATGGATTCCTTCCAGCTCGGATTGACTGCGGCCCTTCCGTCGAAAAGGATTTCGCTCTCGAACTGCGATTGAGCAGAAGTGAAATATCATATGTTCTATTTTTCTGTCGTTCGTGCGAGCTAAATCCCCTGTGGTCTTAGTCCTTCAGGTTTCACAGAAGTCTCAGTCTGTTGATGATCATCGCCAGCGCGGTGCTTAGAAAAACAGGGTCTGGAGTTCTAGCTAGGGAAGCAAGCAGTTTCAGCTGCGGTTAAGCCGAAATATGTTGCGGCCTGTTGCCGCAACCCTTCATCCTCTATTCCACCTAACACCTTGCCATTCCCCTGTTTTTTTCCGGGTCCAGGATAAGAGACTCGCCCCCGTCCGGTCAGCTGAGCGTTCTTTCGTGCGATGTCTAGGCTGAATGTGCTAGGCTACCACATCGATTGGGGCCACTGAATGACTGTAGCGTACAATAAGGATGCGTTATACGTCGGTTCGGCACCTGCTTGTTCCTTATTGGAACTTCCGCAGTAATACATTCTTCCTTCATAATTTGACGGCGACCCGATGTTCGTGAAAGAACTGATGGGACTTCGCCATTCGTCGCTGTACCCTCGTCCCATCCACGCTCTGCAGCCTACCTTGGCTCGCGTGTCGTCGCTATTGCTACTTATATCGCGCTTGGGAACAGAAGGAAGAGCACCACCCGCTACAAGGAAATTGGCTCATTAATCATGGCTGTGAGGAAATTGCCGGCCGAATAATGCCGAATTTTGATTTTTTAGTGATACGCATCAAGCCGCCACGTGAAACTTTCTCTTGCTCCCTCTTCTCATAAGGTAAAACAGAGCTATGCATTCACCGTTCGAGAAGGTCCTCCACACAAATCTCGCGCCTTCCGAAACAGAATGCGACACTATCCGTGATTTGGTGGGAGGCTGGCGCAAGGATTATACCCGCATCACAGCAGATATAGTCCGTCTGCAATCCCTCGTTGACGAAGCCGCCCGGCGACAGGAGGAGCTGCAACACTTTATCGACGCTCATCTCGCATTGCTGTCACCAGCACGCAGACTTCCGGACGATATCATCCGTGGAATATTCATGGAAATCCTTCCCTCCACAAGAAACTGTTCTCTCAGCCCCGACGAGGCACCGTTTCTCCTATGCCACATCTGTAAAACTTGGCGATTTATTGCCCTTTATACGCCACGGCTATGGGCATCTATTCACATCGTTATCCCCACCCCATCCCGACTCCCGCAGCTCACGGACACGGTGGTAGCCTGGTTAGATAGGTCGCGGACGGTCCCCATAAATGTCTCGATGAGTCTCTCTCTCACTGCAGACCCCCGCTGCGACCTTTCAGCACTTATGTCGGCTCTAGTTGCTCTCTCCCCCCGGTGGAGGCATATGCACTTCAGCCTGACGACGTACAGCTACTTCGCGTCCCTGTCCTCCCACGACGTTCCCCTGCTACAGACCATATCCTTCGATAGTGCGAAGAGCTATTGGGGCGACAACCCCACCGAATCCTTCATGTTCTTAGCCACCCAAAGTCTTCGGAGTGTCGCACTCCCAAGCAGTAAAACTCTGCTTCAGAGCCCAATATCATGGCGCTCCCTGAGGCACTTAAAGATCACACGGTATGGCCAGCAGGTGCTTACGCATAATGGCGTCCTGAAAATTCTCCGACAATGCCCCCTGCTCGAGACCTGCGATATCGCCGTTTCGCAGCATGTAATAAGTTCTGAAGCCACCATCGACCAACTGCAGTTCTCTCTTCCCCACCTCACCCACCTCTCTGTCACGAACGGGCCGACCAATTCTGGAGTCTCCCACTTCCTCGGCTCGTTAATCCTCCCCGCTCTGCTGTCCTTCGATTGCTATGAGGATATCCGCCTCCAGGCCATTGTTCCCAGTCAATCCCTATTCCCCTCCGACGCATTCCTACAATGTCTCAGAGTCAACATCCGGGGATTGAACACTAGCGTCCTCGTCGCCGCTCTCACCGCCATACCCACCCTGGAAGAGGTCTACATATTGCAGGAGCCAACCAACATCTCGGACCGATATCCCGACTCCAAATTCCTCACACACCTCACCGCACCCCCAAATCGTGTCATACCTATCGTCTGTCCTAATCTCCATGTCCTCGAACTAGAAAGGTTTGATGCGGTATCGGACGATACGATCCTGCAATTCCTCCAGTCGCGGACGGGGCCACTCCTCCAATTCATCCTCGTAGAGCAGCCCATCGTCCAGCTTGCGCGTTTCAGCTGCACGTTTGATCGGTCTTGCCGGCGCAATATTATGCCGGAGCTTCAGGCCGCTATCGCGGCGGGGCTTTCAGTGGACCTCAAGTATATTCCGCTCGCGAAGATCACATACTCGCCTTTGGAGGGAATAGAATTGGGATAGATGGAGTCGTCAATTTGAAATGTATTAATACAGTGTTTATGAGTTGACGGAAATAAGATAGCCAAGTGCGGTAACACAGATTGAGAAACAGAGGCCGACCCGGCAACATCAGCGTTCCTCATTACACGGCACCGTCTCAGACGATGGGGGTGATCAAACGGTTTGCCCCTTGTATGGCTACGACTGCAAAGCACTTGGGGCAACCCGTTTAATCAAATAACACCCGCACAGTCACGGATGGCAGCGTGGAAGTGTAAGGCCTTGCATGGTGTTTAAACAGTGTTTATTCAGGCGGATCGACGTTGCGTGTCAAAATATTTCAGCAATTACTCCTGGTCCCAAACGCCGTTCAAGCACCCATTCAATAGGGTTTAAATCTGGGTTCGAACGTGGCTTATGGAAGGCCCCGCCATATCCAAAGAGGCAGTGCAAGTGCGGAGACAACTGTGCAAACGCCGTTCGAACGGTGTTTCAGCAGCTCTCGTGGCCAAGTTGGAAGAGAATATAAGAGGTCATATTACAAGAATGTCAACGCACCGAACGCCCTCAACGATGGCGGAAAGCAGGAGGGTTGGATTGGGACGGTCGGCCAAAGGAGACTTGACTGAGGAGGGATGTGAAGAGTACGCTGCAGACGGTAAGTCTCTACGTTCTTTTTCATTAGCATCGAGCTGAAGCCACATATGTATTACAAGTTTCAGTGGTCCGTGGAAGGGATGAAACTGGCGAACCACATCATGGCCGAGCGGCCGTCTCAATCTAATGATTGGTCCGTCGCTTTCGAACGATCGGTTTAGGTATCAGTCGCACAGGGACGAGAAGCTGTTTAAACTCCAAACATGATTAAACTAGTCTACGCTGCTGCGATTGTGTTCCAAGCTTGAATTTTTTTCAACCTACCTCTTTGTTCACAACGAGTTGACTTTTGATGCGGAAAGTCAAGAGTGCTCAATGTCAACTCAATGTGCATCAAAAAAGGCGGACAGTCGGGAGTTGCCGAGGTGGAGGGAGAAACCCACTGATGTGCACAGCCTCAAATGTAAAATTGCTCAAAACCGAAATTTCAATGTACCTCCTCAGTCACTGTTAGGATAGAAGGACTGAGAACGTGCGTGATACGAGTCTCGGTATAAGTGTAGCTAGCGTGTCCAGTGGAAGAAGGATTAACAAATAGAAGGGAAGACAAAAAGATAGATGAAAGATGTAAAGATTAAGCTTTATGATGATGGTGGCGTCACTCCATCTATCCTACTATCTACAAGCGGTTCGCAGCCGGCTTCGCCGGCTTCGCCGGCTGCTCTCCACTTGATTGATGATCAACGCATCCATTGTTTGGCGTTGTGTACACTTTTATAGGCGCGGAAACTCTTTGTTTCCGTTGCGGGTGGGAGAAAATGCTGGGCCGTGGCGCCAGGGCAGTGCCTGTCAGATTGCTATCAGGTGGTGACGGCAAGCTGCCGTGAACGGCGCAAAGCGGCATTAGTACGGATGATTGGAGCGCTCGTTTAGCACACCGTGGGCTGTGTAAATCAAGACCGGCAGCTGGACATCAGAGCGGCACATCAAGACATCAGCGGAGTTTAAAAAGGCTTCAGACGGACAGACACACGTTATTTTATAAAGAGAGTAATAAAATTACGCTTGCCCGTTTGAAGCCATTTTAAACTCCGCCAACTTAACCGAAGTGGTGAGCCGTTCGCGGTCCACCGGGCTCTTGTCATGGCATATAGGTGATCCCTGATCAACCATCTCATCCCAACAGTCAGCTGAGCGATCGGTTGGGTATAAAAGGACCTACCCGTCTCGACTGTCGGTCAGTTGATTTCGACCCGACTGAATTGAAGAGATCCAATTCTTAGACGCCAACACAGCTTGGAAAACCCCAACAAAATGCCTATTATCACAATCTTTGGCGCCACTGGAACCCAAGGTGCGAGATATTTACCCCCCGGATCGGCAGACCAACACTCTCTTCACAGGGTCCGCTGTAATTGAAGCCGTACTAGCCGACGGCAAGTACACACCGCGCGCTGTCTCACGAAGCCTCGACTCCGTCGGTAGTAAGGCGCTAATTGCCAAAGGTGTCGAGGTCGTTGTGGGAAACCTCTGGGACAAGGAGTCGCTGAAGAATGCCATACACGGGAGCGAGGTGGTGTTTGGGGTGCGTGAATCTGAGTTCTGAAGCATTAATCCCAACGCGCTGACGGTGCCATCTGACAGGTCACCAACTTCTGGGATCCTGAGGTGTTTCCTGCTGATCCCCATGGGAAGGGTGAAATCATTCAAGGAAAAAATCTTGTCGATGCGGCCAAGGAGGTCGGCGTGAAGTTGTTTATTTGGAGGTATAGCTGTCCGTGGCATAGACGTGCCTCCGTCTGATACCTTGCAGCTCCGTCCCTAACGCTACAAAGGAGTCCAACGGCCTCTATAAGCACGTCTACCACGCCGACAGTATGTTCTGTATTCCCTGCTGATTCCCATGCATCATACCGCTTTACAGACAAAGCCGTGATCGAGGACTACCTCAGGGCGTCGGGGGTCCCATACGCCGTGATCCTCACCGGCTGGTTCCTCGAAAATCTGTGGAAGTGCGTACTGCTTCTCATTTCATCATCGGTGTCGTGTCTGACACCCGCTCTCGCGCGCCAGATTCGGCTCCCTGCAAAAGACCGACACAGGCTACACCATCCCTATCCCGAAATTTGGTCCTGACGACATACAAATCACGACATGGGTTGGACGCGACCTTGGACCTGCCGTGGTGGCGCTCGTGACCCACTATGCCGACCCCAGCAAAAATGTGCTGGGCAAGTCGTACCCGGTGGTTAGCGCCCGTTTTACATACCCCAAGTTTGCAGCAGCAATTGCCGCCGGTGTGTTGAATTCATGTATCTGCTTGACACCCTGATTGAGATGGGCTGGCAGCGATCAAGAAAGAGGTTACGTTCACGCCCCTCGAGACAGCGGGCTCTGCAGAGCTTGACGAGATGGTATGAGCCACCATTCTCGTCTTCCCATTCATTGCCAAACTGAACTACCTCCAGTTCCTTTTCCAAGCAAAAGTTGGAGCCTACACCGACACGCCGGACCCCAATCCTGATTTGGTGGCACTTGGGGTCAAGTTCGGCCCGATGGAGGAATTCATTCAGAAAGAAGTCGTCCCTCGGTTTGGGTGAACGAAACAGCGGGCGGAATGCGCACTGAAACTTTTCTGAAAATTGTACTAGCAGTCGACTGTAATTTCTTGATGAAGATTGGTATACTGTTCCTTTTGTATAAAAAAAATCAAAACCTGGTATATGACATGGTGGGACCTCGTATGATGTGTCGAGACATGGTTTATAAGAGCACGGCGGGGCGGGAAACGTGGCACCACTTTGATTTAAATGTGAGGTGGAGCTTATAGCTGAATGGTGATTTCTCATTCGCGATGGGTAGAATTCCCATGTCGCGAGGTTATATGAAGGAGAAGTAATGGATGGTAATTGTGCGGAAACAGCCGTCAAGCGTCCCGGACTGAGAAGAGAGGAGCCGGCCGTGTAGATCACCTGAAATTGATACAATCCGTAGGGCGGAGATAGCTGAATTTAAAAGGCTTTGGACGGACGGACAGGCGGACATAATTTTAGAAAGAGAGTGATAAAATGCAATTCCAATTCTGTGCACATAGACAATGACCGCCCCATACATTGCGCGGCCAACGCTCCCTTAGAAAATTTCTTGTGTCCAGGTCCGATCTGCCATCCAGAATTGATCTTTCTTCTCTCATCGTCTCAACGTACTTGAAAATTCAACAGAAATTTAACGGCTGTACAACTTGTAATGCAGCCACGGAAGGTATGTACCAATGACATATCCAACGAAAGCTTCTGTCTACCCAAAAAGCTGAGGGCTTTGCTTCTCCGATCTTGCAACCCCGCTTCCGACTACGGTCGCGTCTGAGTCGAAATTCTGGAAGGCACAATCAAATACTACCTCAAATGTAACACAAGAAACTTACGCTCATGACAATGATGTCCTCAGCAGTGGTACCATCGGTCGTACGAGATCCGTTGACACCAGTGCGAGTGATGAGATTGAGGTTCATACTTTGGCCGCTTTCAATCTCCGGTTCTGCCCAGAACGAACTTTGCGGGACAGTAATCGCCATTGAGGAAGCACCTTGATAAAGAGGGACGCGGCAGTTCAGTGTTGCCATCAACATATTGGAATACCTAAGGGATCGAGTTGGTTTATGTTAAAATCGATGGATGATCCCACTTTACAGTCTGCCTAGGATGAAGAAACTGTTAAACCTCGCGATTAGACCGGATTTTTGGCGGCTGAGAGTGGCGCTTACAAGATGTAATGGATATTCAATTCTCGGCAGCTAAGCCATAGGGTGCCTTCAACCAAGGCTGCGACACTAGTTACAGAGCCGGTCTCAACGTTGAAGCGAATTAATCTATTGATGAGCCCAGTGGTGTGCTGGTACCGAGATGTTCGTTTGTGGCGGGCAAGCTCGCAAATAAATTAGTTGAGAGAGTATAAAAATCTTAACGGGTACTTACTATATAAACCAATGAAGCTGTTATGAGAAGATCGCATGCGGCGCTTCCGCCGAGCCAGACCTTTCATGGTTCAGTTAAAATCACGGAAATACTTGAAATACACACCGTGATCTCCTTCCACAGAGCAAAGAGCTGGGGCACAGTCCGCCCTCGAATGGCCATCTGAGCACGGTGATACTTGAATGGATATGTGTTTAATAAGGGTGATGGAACCTACCACCATCCCGGAGTAGAATGCCGCCCCAACTTGGGTGAGCATCACCTGTCCGCAGGTTAGGCCAATACAAGTCTCAGAACGCTCAGGACAACTCACACAGCCGATTAATATGGGAAGCCACAGCCGTCGATTCGTCAAACTCCATATACGCCACGAGTAGAAGCCTTGGGCCATGGCGGCCACTATATACAGAAGAGCAATCAGCATCCGCCCCAGTGCTCTACGGCTTACTGACAGGTGGCATTGAGGAAAAGCATAGGCAACCAGGTCCAGTCAATTCCCCCAAGGGTGTCAGGATCTCCCCAACCCGGTCCGAACGCATTCCATGCCGCGATAGTGATGAGAATAGTGAACCCTGTCTCCAAGATGAACATTGACCACACTAAAGTATTACCCCGTCAGGGTCTACATGCCATTTCCGTAAGAGGGAGCCTCATACCGAGTGCTTTGATTCCGAGTCGATCTCGCGGAAAGGCCTCGCAGTACATATCTGGGAACATTGTTAACCCCCCGGATCGACGAGACGAACGATCAACTTACAGACTTGGACAATGAGCATTCCGTATAGAAAGTAACTCCACATATAACCCAAGACCTGTACAAGGAATTGAGTGAGCTCATAGCAAGGTAAAGGATGCCTATTACAAGTGGACCGGTACTGAATAGTAATGGGGGTTCAGCATCAAGGGTCATTCTTTGGTGGTAAGAGGACGCGGGCTTACAGAAGAGGAATATTGAGACCAGGGATAACTGCAGGGGCCATTGGACGACAGACAGCGAGTGTAACTCTTGTGGCGGTATCATATACGTCCTGTAAGCGCCTTGGAGCTCCTTCCATAATCGTCCTATTACCCCGGATTCTTCACCCTCCAATTAGCCGCCCAAAAAGAATAGATTCATCTCACTGGAATTTCCGCTCCCATCCGGGCGCTAGATGATTCTCTTAGAAGTTAACGTCCAGCTTGTACCGAACATAACCATTGCAGTGCACAATAGCTTGAAACAGGATTCATTAAAGGCTGGATAGACTCACCGTAATTTGACAACTCTGCGACTAAGTATATCATCGCCTGAAGGTCTTGTGATCACTGCAGCTTGTATGGGACCTCTAGTTTGTCCATCTCGGGAGAACATCGTCGCCGACTCGGACAGCGGTGTCCACAGGTTGTCCAACTTTGGTGGCGGAATTTTGGTATGGAAAACTGTACTCGAGTCGGCTCGAGTCGGCAAAAATGTTCTCCCGAGATGGACAATCTCAGCCCAGCGGAGGTTCCATGCAAGCCGGCCTTCAGGCGATTATATTGCGACACCAAAAGTTGGACAACCTGCACACACCTTTCAGAAGAACAGTGACAATTCAGTGTAAAACAAAATGGATCGTCTGCCAGTCAAACGGTGAAGGCAATTGTGGGGATGACATCTGACACCGTCCAAATTTAATACTTCACATTCATCATGTCGATTCCGTGTGCTTGGGAGCGCGGACGATAAGCGGCGGGCGTTTAATGGAAGATGTCGCACAGGTAAGCCGTTCGGATCCATGCCGCAGCCGGCTGGACTGTAACCAAGAGTAATTTCCTAGTGGTATTTATTCCTTTACTCTGCTGAAGACCTGCGCCGAACAACTTGCATTGAATGATGTTAACATTGGTGTTATGAAGGAAGGAAGGAAGGAACCGACGTCAGATCACAGCCCAATGCTAGTGGCGAAGAAATTTGGCTAAACTTGACCAATCGGATGGATGAGTGAGCGCCTCCCGCAAGTTTGGCGCATATAGATCCGCAGCAAGTCCTTGAAAAATTAAAACAATCAGAATCGAAATCTTCGGTGGTCAAAATGAGATTGATAGCGGGAAACAGTGGTTTTCTGTGAGAAAGGAGGCCGATTTTGACTTTCGGTGCCGATTGCAGTAATCTATAATTGCACCTGGCTTTGTGTCACGAATTAAACTATACTGTTATGAATCAGGGTTGGGCAGATGTCATGTACCTGGCGCTTGTCTGACGCGTCTATAGGCGGTAATACCGCAGTTGAAACTGGATCAGACTGTCCCTGTAGCTCGTGAGAAGCGCTTACCGTGAAGGCAGAGAAGTTGCATCTGTCGCCTCTGTTTCGCAGTACAGCAGTTCGAATTTTGCTTTGCTTCTTCTTCCTGCGATACCATGGCAAAAGCGATTGAAGAACGTCTGGAAAAGATGATCAAACCCATTCTTCGAGCCCCATTAAATAATAGCTGCGGGAGGAAAGAGTATCATGTGTCTAAAGAACCGTCACAGGGCAATAAATTCGAAACTTTATGTACAACGCTACCTCAATTTCGGTCCTACATACATGGCCCGCCCGCGGCTTTGCCAAATTCGCCTAGAGTAGCCCTATAGTGTCGCCGGAATCTCGGATTAAATAATAGCACGATTACCCTTCGCGAACCGTAAAATTCATTGTTCGATTGGACGTGCAAGGTGCCTTGGAGGAAAACCACCATCGAGCGCTAATAGCTGATTGCCCGTTGAGCGTCTGCATCGCGCAGGAGTGCAGTATTGGAACTCGAACGAGACGCGAGAGGCACGAGAGTTGCGGAAGCAAAGAGGATACCCTTGAAAGCCAGAGGAGGCGCGGACGGCGTGCGAGGATCGATGTGGCCCTCCAAGCCTGCAGACCTGAAAGAATTTGATGGTAAGAGGCAAGTTAAGATCTGTGGCGATGCGCGGATCATCGATCCGTGATCTGTCGCGCTCCTGGACCTTCATCTTTACAATCTTCGCCCGTCTGTACGTCTTGCTCCCCCAAGCCAAAATCAAGCAGAGTCCCTGGCGATCAATGATTTCCCATTTGGATCACCGTGTGCCGCTCGCTGGGGCTGTCGCTGTCCGGGACGCGAGGATGCGGGGAACTCGGAGAGCCAGAGCATCTGCGGCGTGGCGCTGGTACCTGCCCGTTCTCATGAACTTGCAGGGGAAGATGGGGCGAACATGCACGACTCTGCCCACGAGTTTCCGAGTCGGACTATGCAAGCGGTACTTCTCGTCTGCGGAAAAAGACGGCTAGATGAGTCTTCTATGTGCGCGGCGTGGCTATCGCACGTTGCATTTCATACTTGCTTCCAAGGTTCTTGATTCCGGAAGATGTAGGAGCGACCTCGGGATTGGACTCCCCTTCCCATCTACCTCACGCCGTCGTGGATCCTCTCGCTGTCACTCGACCCACGCTCTCTCGTGCTCTTGTCCTGGCGCTGTATTTCCCGACGATCTCAGTGAGAGATGCTTCGCCGCATCTTGCTCTCTCCGCCTGCCCGCCTGCACGAGTTTTGAGTGAGGCGGTCTCCCTCGAAGTGCGCTGTCTAGTTCGCACTTGCCGTGAAACACAAGCCATTAGTTTGGCCTTCCGCTCCGTTCTCTGCCCGCTATTATTTGGGAGCGAAGGGTGTCAGTATTATTTGGGAATCTCCGGGTTGCTATTTTTATGCACTCAGTAATCCCACACTCAACATGCAGCTGAAATCGAAGCTGAAGATCCGATGTTCAAAGGACGCGGTTCCCGGACGTGCTTCTGTATCTAGCCCGAGGATGTCTTAGGCGCCTGCGTACCCCAGGTGTGAACAGAATACAGTGATTTCGGACCCTATTACCATATATACTGAACTGTACCGTTTTCGAACAAGTTTTCGAGCCAAGCTGGGTTGGAAAAAACCTGGTCATGCTCCCATATCATCGTAGAGAGGCGCTCTCGCATACGAGATTGGCCTGCAGAATTCAACTTGAATTTAACTTCTGCTTCCCATTACTCCGCCCTCAGCGGCGAGCGCGTACCGGCTAACACTCGGCTTGCGTGTCAGCTGGGCATCTAACTAGTTGGCTGCATTTCCAAAGCTGTTCGTTATTCCAAGCTTAAGAGATGATCGTGATTTCCTTCCCGGATTCTTGGGACGGTTACCAAGACAGGTCCACAGCTAAGCAACCAAAAATATCGAATAGGGAAAGTCAAAGCTGTTTGAGGCCGGTGATTCTGAGGTTAATTCTGAAGTCAATTCTGAAGTCAATTCTGAGAGGCAGAATTAACCCAGAATCCATCAGTTCCACGAATCGACTTGAATCGCTGTTGCTATTGAATTCAGTTCAGACAACTCCTCAGTGCGATTAACCGTTCTTTAACGATTACCTTCGCGATTCTTTGTATCTCTTTGCTCTCATCCCCATCTGTTCTATCTCCTTTCCTCCCGCTCTCTCGTCGCCCTCCATTCTCGACGTCCAACGGCTTCTGCGCAGTTCAATTCCACACTCAGATACCCCATGCGGCTGAACAGCTGACCTGCGCGCAGTTTCCTCTTGACAGGCTGTATTTGATCGCAGTTGCTGTTGCCTACGGCGCAGCCCAATCTGATTGTTATCTGGCCGAAAGGCCACGCACTCCCGGAAGACTCTCAAGCCATAAAAGGCCCCATTTACCTTCGTTCGGACTGGCAATCTTTCCCCCAGTTCTCTCCCGGCATAAATCATGCTGAGCATAATTATTATCCCGAGTCTTATCCTGGACGATTCTTCTGGAACATGTTATATCTTGGGTCTTCAAAACTCGCCGTTGCTCAAGGATCCTGGCTACTATCAAACTTCTCTGCTCGGTTGGCTCTCACTGGGATTGTGGCGACGATTTTTGTGCCAAACCCGTCGTCTGAAGCTGCTCCGTTCGTCGCAGTTGCCTGCGGTGACCATCATTTCCCGCTCGCAAATATTCTGGCTCTTCTGATCCATCCCCTCGGAATAACGGCAACTCACAAAGGGATGCTTCGGATGTCCAATGGAAATTGCTCTTCTCCCGCTGCCGTCTTGGTTTAGTGCTTCAATTTATGTTGTTTTCGCGCCGTGAGAGTACTAACCAGCCTGCCGTGATCGGTGCAAACGATTCTACCACAGTGCTTCAAGGGCGAGAAGCGAATGTTACTGTCTTGAAGTAGGCAGACTGAAGTACGTGCAGGTTTATTGTTGGTTCGCAACAAGTGATTCGTGTTCTATTCCGATATTCAATTCATGATTGTCTGAATTCAATGACCATAAACGTTCGACTGTTAGGAAGTATGTCTATCATGTTTTGTTGCGACACTCAGATTCCGGAGCGAAGCGGAGGCGCGTCTTGTTTCTCACAAAGAGATGTGCGGGCGAAGGGTACGGAGGCTTGATAATCCTGGGGCAAGACGTGATTGGCGCCGATGAGCGCATAGGCAAATTGATCCGGTACTTCCGCCTTGCAACTTGACTTCACCCTCGACAGAACAGCGACTAAAAAGTGGCCTTTTTATCCTAATCAACATGATAAAAACCATTATCTTGATCTTTGGGAAAATTGCGCAACTACTCCCTTGTCTTCATGCTTGGAGCCACTAAGTACTCTGGAATTAAAATTGGAAGAAAAGTTGGGGTTACTCTCAGAACTTGATTGACACGCAAAATCTTCTTACTGCCCATTAATAAATTACAAGATATGCCGTCGCTTCGCTCCGGCTCATCTGCAGTTTTGCAGCTCATAAAGTATAGTGGTGGGATGTAGATCGACGGGGGACAAAGTTGACAAAATGTTTGATTAGGTGTCAAGCTTGAATGGTATTTCTCTAGACCGGAGTAGACGTGAATCTCATTGATAAGTGGTAACAACAGGCATGGCTTAAGTGACAACAACACAGCTGCGAACATGTGGACATTGAACCAGTACGAACAACAATATGGGACGAAAGTATACATGACTTAAAGTGTAGATGGCGACTTGGAGCTCCGATAGCGAACACCTGAACATGGGCTAGAGATCTTCCGGACAGCGTCGTCAATGAACACGAGCGTGGCTATACAGCGAAATCAGAGTCTGGAGGCTACTGAGATGTAGGGACTCACTGCCGGTATTCAGGGTCGCTTCAGCGCGTTCGATGGTCTTATATCGAACTGTGACGTGAAATGGCCCATCCGGAGGCCTGCGAGCTGGGCAACGGCGTCAGAACCACATTGGATACGGCTACAGCGAGATGTACATGTCGGTATCGGCGCTGAACATATGGTAATGAACAGGATTTCGGGGCAGTGAGGGTCTGCGTACGTTACCGCAAGTATAGCAATAAAGAGCGCTCGCAGGGGGCTCAATGTATAATCAATGGATGTGACATACCAATCGAACAGACAAAAGAGTTCCGCTGCGCCGTTTGAGACATATTTGGATTGAAGCTGAAGACACCGTCAACCATATCCGGCCACGTTTCACGAGATACACACCGTAACGAAATGAACCATCCATGAACTTCCTCAATCGGTGCAGTGCGAAGGAAAAGGGGAGGATATACCAGATGTTGCGGCGTGAAAGGCAGGGAGCAGTGTTGCAAATGTTGTAGAGCATTCTTGCTGGCATTAGAATTCATCCAGAGATTCTGGCATCCGTCCTGCACATCGGGTTCTTGAGTGATTGAAGTACCTTAATGACATCATGCAAAAGCCCTGCATCCGACGCCGGAGAGGTGTTGAAAACTTAAAGGACTTGATGGTGGCCTCATTGCAGCACGGAGTCGACAGCCTTCAGGACTAATAACGGACATCCCGCCTTGAGTATCACAGCTGGGTCCCCGGGCGCCAATTGCAGCAGGAGTCGCCGACGAGACTATTGGCCCGGTAGTTAGTGACGTCGTGTGGTTCCATTGCAGCTTCTTGAATCTTGTGGGGACTTGGCCGACGAGCGTATTGAACAAACAGGGAGGCAAAGACTTTGCGCACAGAGATGATGGGGGGAAGAAAGGAGCGAGTGATGGAGAAGACAGCTGCTGTCCATTTTGAACGGATGTTGAGCGCTCCATCAAGGAGCGTGAGTTCAGCGTCGGCGGTTCGGGGAGCTTGCAAATAGCACCCGTTTTCCAGACAAAAGCTAATAATTGATTCAAAGGTCAGCTGGATATCCAGAAAAGGTTCTTGGGGCCCTCGAAATTCTCGTGTGAAGATAAAACATGAATAATGTGATTCAAACCATCTGCTTAAGATACGAGTAATAATGATACTAGTTCTCGAGTACTGGCAGCGATCATAATTCACAGTGGAATGGAAGCCTCGTCGAATTTCAGTCGCTGGATCGCCCAAGGATGACGGGGGAGGGAAAGAGAGAATCGGAAGCTTGTCCTTTTGATTGGATCTTGAACGGCGATCCGCGGTTGTGGAATGGCGTTGCCGGGGATCGGCAGAGTTTCATGCTGATCGGCGACCTCATTTTCTGGGAAGAAGGAACCAAGTTAAGCATAGTTTGGCAACGTGGTTCGGAAAGAGGCGTATTGATGTGATGGCAAACATGTGCATACTGATTCGAGGGATCTCTTTAATATACGAGGTATAAGGCCAAGGCACAAACGGCGCGTTACACCGAGGGCAAAACCCGTGGCTGTAGTGCAGGCTGTATGCACGTCACCACTCAGGAAGCACACAGGCAGCTGAAAATGCAGGCGATGCGCAAAACATGAGGCGCCCGCTCAACAACCGCTCAACAGACCGGGCCATGTCGGCACCAGGCTTTCTCGCAGACGCTCGACCTAGGCGCCCGCCTGGCGAAATGTGGTCAGCTTTGGCTGTGTTCCGGGCAGCAGCTACCGTTCATACAGCCCTTCCGGCTGTTCGATTCGTACAGCCCCGAGCCGTGCCCCCCGGTGCGCTACTCACAGCGGCGATGGTCGAATTTTGGCACGTCCGAGGCGCTACTCGAGATCTCATATATCAGATTAAATTTCGGTGGGACAGAAACAGAACCTAATTCCACGGATTTCAGTCCCACAATCGGCTTTAATTTCGGTCCTACTGAAATTTATTCCGATGATTAAACTTTCAGATAGCACCTCTGATGCACCGGAACTTGGGAGCCTTGACCATGCATGCGAGTTCTTTGTTCTCTCTTTGTCTTGTCTTTGTTTCAGCACCTATGAGCATGCTTGCCAAGTTTCGGCATGCTTGAGGTACAAACTGAAACCCCAGATATCGAATTGGGTTTAGATCGACCTGAAATCAAAGCTCATTCAATAAACAGCTTGCGCAAAAGCCGCACGGGCCGCATGCGGCTTTTTTGCATTGCGCAGAGCCACGGGGGTGATTTAATTTATTATGTTAATAAATACAACTCCAGAGTTGAAA
The DNA here is from genome assembly GCA_029204075.1 of Mycena capillaripes. Lineage (NCBI taxonomy): Eukaryota > Fungi > Basidiomycota > Agaricomycetes > Agaricales > Mycenaceae > Mycena > Mycena capillaripes. Next base: position 1,047,497 of record JARHKZ010000027.1, read on the forward strand.
ACTGGTCTCTAATGTGCAAATCTATTTATTTTGTTGACGACCTCATGGCTCGATCGTGGGAATGTCATCATTGACTGCATCAATACCGCTTGCTTTCCACTCACGCCTCGCCACTCAGGTTCTACGATGGCACACGGCAAGAGACGTACCAAAAACACTCCCCTTCAGACCAGGACACATCGCTCGATATGGCTGCAGACCAAGAACAATGGAAGTCACGACGAAAGATCCAATGTAGAGCCTGTGCAAGATTCTGCCACACGCGATGAAAGCCCACCTTGGCTGGGCATGGAAGGGAGCCAGCTGCCATCAGACGATGACAGCATCCACGGTGACTCTCATAAGTCGTCCTCCGAGGCCACTGAGGAGGAGGACAACGATCCTACCCCCGACCTGTCTGATCTGGAGGCACCAGCCAATGCGCAGGCAGTTAGAGCGCGCTCTCCTCGCTGGCAGTCATGGCAGGATCGCTATCTCGTACAGGCTGTTGACCAGACGCGCCCCTTTCTCTTGGATGCTTCCGAGCGCGAAGGGGGGTGGAATGAGACAGCCGCAGTCCTCCTGCGTGACAGTCACACTGCTGGACCTCGTTCAATCGTTGACAGGACTGGCTCAGCCTGTAAGAACCGTTTTATGAAGCTCATGAAGGAGCATAAGGTGCGTGACATTACTGTGGACCTCTTATAGACTTACACGTCTCCAGAAAGGCGAAACAGAGTTGCGCATGAAGACTGGAGCGGTCGAAGAGATCTCAGATCACATCAAGGTGAGTCTCCCAAACTTCCTCCGGCTCACGGCTCATTTTTTACAGCTCCTGACGGCATTACAAGCAATTATGGATGATCATGCTGAGCTGGCGAAGGAATCTTCATCGCAATCCAAGAAGAAAGCTGACATGGAGCAGAAGGCTGGAAAGGAACTTCGGGATGCCGCCATGAAAGGTTTAGCGAGGTCTGAGGGTCTTATCGATGTTTCTCAGCTTGACGGCGCCTCAGTTCGCGAGAAACAAGGCCAGCGAAAGTGAGTGTATTGTTTCTTGTCACCAGATTCGATCAAACGACCGTTGCAGGCGCGCTCGGCGTCCCCTGTCACCTGCCAAGCATCACAATCGTGCTCAATCATCGGACGATGCGAGTTCTGATGTCGAACTGCTTCCGAAACGCCGCCGTAATAACCAGGCCATTCACGACGTCCTTCAGCGCCGCAATGACGAAGATACCAAACGTTTGAGGGACGCTCGTAAGCATCACGACCAGCAACATAACGAGCTGCTTCACGCGCAGAACGAGACCCTTCATGTCCTTCTCAATCTCACAAACGAAATCAAAGGTCTCCGAGAGGACAACCGTGCACGCCGTGACGCAGGGGAGTCGTCACGAACCACTGAACTACTTGTGGAGCTTGTCGCCAAGAAATTTTGAAGTCATCGCACCGTATAGAGAAGTCCCGTGTTAATTTTATACCACATTCACCGTAATCGCGTCTATCTTATAATTTTGACCCGTAACTAGTCTACACTCCTGTCATATAGCTATAAATTCATTACAACTACTCATCTTTGACATCCATCTCAGCCCATGGGGCCTGGAGGCACCATTGGTCAAGCTCTTCGTCTATCACAGGGTCGCCGTGGAGGTACTCTGCAAGGGTTGGTGGCTCGCATCGAAAGTACTGTGATATTTGGGGGCGATGAAGGCTAGTGTGGCAGTTACAAAGCAAGACTGCGACGAGGTAGAACAGCCCCACAGGCTGTAAAAGGAGTTTTTGGTTCTCCGCAAAGTTCAGAAACGCGAACTGCTGCCCAATCTCCTTGAACACCCACTCAACTGGTTTGCGGATCCGACTCATCCGGGTGTTAAAAAGCTGCTCCGCTTCAGTTAAAGTTGCACCTGTGTAAGGAGTGCAAACGTGAGTCGAAACGGTGTATGCGGGATCACCGTAGACGACGAGAGGCTCGCCCGATGGGGTCCAGAAGTGCTTCTTGAGGATATCCAAAACACCGCTCTGTTTGAAACAAGTTTCATCATGCCTACGTCCCTCAATAGGACCAAAGACATGGATAATCATGCCATCTGGAGAGATGATGACATGATACTTCAAACAGTGCATTCGTTTCCATCCGTTATAGATCAGCCGCTGGTTCCGCTTCGGGCGAGCGGTTTCTTCAAGGGTTCCATCCATGAGCAAACAGACATAATGATGAGGGGCGCCTTTTGCAGTCATGCAGTGGGCAAAGTGTTCAAGGGTGCACAGGGTGAGACGAGTCAGATCAAAGCGTAGGAGATGCTTCCAGCGGTCGTAGATGTACTGCGCAATGAGTCTGGTGATACGGGAGAAGCGCGTCGCCTCCCAGCTGTACTGCATTTCGACATCGCACAGGCGGGAAGGGGTGGCCAGTCGGCGGAGCAGCATACAAAGTGACGTGAAAGCATCTTCTTTGTTACGGCTTTGCGGACATGTAAACTCAGGGGGTAGATCGAGATGTATAACCAGCTGCGCGACTTCGGTATGGGTGTGTTGGATTTGGAGTGGCAGTGTATAGCTGTGTGAGCTGTTGCGAGCTCGACATCTGGTGCTGTTGTGCTGTTAGATTGCTGTTGAAGATAGCACAGCTTTATTCTAGGTAGACACAGCCTAGATAGTGTTAGATAGTATAAAGTAGTGTACTTACAAGGATGTACGCTACTGGATTACAACGAGATTCCCCACTGTTGAATCCTGTGCTCTGACCTCTGGGGCTTATTTCAACAGGGTGAAGCTACCAAGCTAAATGAGCAAGAACACCACTGGACGGAGGCCAAGAACACACCGAAACTGCTCCACGAAAACAGTTTCGCCCAGATCAGCCAGATCGATCTTTCCACCTGGTCGCATGTGACCCTGAGCTTGTGAGATCCACTCTTCATCAAGAGCATGAAGCAGGTCGGCCAGTAGTTGGTGAAAGCCCTTGGCAGCGAGGAGAATTTGGATCTCTTCCGACATGGTAAAAAGCAGGCGATAATGATGTCAGTGATGTCATGTCTATAGCGCGTTCAGTTCACTCGTAATATATTCAATTCATGCAAACAGCTACTACAGTGCAGAATTATACAGATACTGACCATATGCACATGTTATAGGCCACCAAAGCAAATTTTCCCCGTGCGGCTCTGCGCAATGCAAAAAAGCCGCACGCGGCCCGTGCGGCTTTTGCACAAGCTGTCTAATTAGTTTCAGTCCAGCAAACAGCTTTGATCTCAGCTCATCTGAATTTTACTCGGATACGCTGAGTTTCGAATCGCACCTCCAACGAGCCGAAACTTGGCAATCACCGGTGTGACTGTGGACATCAAATCATGGCGATCAAAGGCATTACTGGTCGGTTAACACCAAAAGAGCTCAAAGAGTTATACATGGCTAGAGTGGACTGTCACCTCATTCGCGGGTGCGAAATTTCCCCAGATACCGTGGACGTCCATGTCAATCAACTTAGCAAAGTTCAAATTCAGTTTCTCCAACAGATGTTAAATCTCCATTCTTGCTCCTCGATTCACGGAAACTGAGATAATGCCTCTTCGAGTCCGACGCCTGCTAATCGTTCTAAACCTAATTTATCTGCTCGGCTTTGACAAAAAGGATTACGCCCGCGCTGCACTTGATAGTTCTCTACAACTATGCACAAGGAACAAAACATCCTGGGCTAAGGATTTAATTACGGCTGCTTCAAGTCCTCCGTTCCGCTGTTATCGGAATTCAAGAAACCCACTTTGACACCGAAGCTGCAACCCAATTCAATAATTTTTTTAGCCGTTGGTTCAAGTTTTGCTGCTCGGTTCGCCCCGATAAACCATGCTCCACAGCGGGCGTGGCCTTTGTTTCAAACAAGAAAAATTTTGAACACAGAGAATATCCCTGAATACGAATACAATCCTGGATGTGCCTTCATATGGCGGTCCAAATGCACTTTTAATAATTCTCTCTCTACTTGCGCTTTTTTGCATTTTACTCTATATATATCGTGAAAAATGGCTGTTGCCTCTCCTTTCCTGATCTCGAGTCCGACCTAAAGAGAGAGAGGAAAAAGTGACATTTTCCTCTCTCTCTATTCACGAGGTTGTGATTAACGTTACATCTATTGACAGGTTTGATGATCTCTCTCTCCATACCTCGTATATTAAGCAGATGCCTCGTATCACGATGCACCTGTTTGCCCATCTGATTGACCCGAATTTGGATGTTCTTTCTCAAACACGTTCCCCGCCCTGGCTCCGACCTCTCTCAATTTGGCTCCGGCTAGCTCCGTGCTGTTGGATCGGGTGTACCCACGGTATTTCCTTTCATGCGATTAAGACCCATTCAAAATGGGTGAACCATACAATTTTGTTTCCTTCCTTCGCCCCCTTTCTCCCGCACATGCCTCTGTCCTATAGTCCCTACTCACCCTTGCAATATACCGAGTCACTTCAAGGAGATGCCTCGCATTACGACGTACACGTTTATGTTCTTCTATTTTTCTCATCTCCACTCCCGTTTGTGAAACTTACTTCCTATTGTATTTTTGGAGTGTTCTTTAATTTCCGGATATGCCCGACCCATCAAGGATTAGCTCAAGCCAGGCGCCTCATTGCGTCAGTTTTAACTTCGCCGATCAGCCGTTTAACGTCCACTCAAAAGACAAGGTCTGCGGCGCTTCGCCTCTTTGTTTCTTCCTCCCATCATCCCTCCCCCTGTACCTTACCCATGTTATAACACTGTGCCGTGAGTTCGACTTTGTTGGTCTGGATCTCGCTTTCTCCCCGACTGACTTCAGCCTCCTCTAAATTGTTTATACCACATAGTGGGTACATATACTTGCATCGTAGAGAGCGACGCGTGTTCTCTTATCGTCGTATCGATTATCGAGGAGCTTGATTTTTATTTTCGACGTCGCGCATCAGCCACTCGACAGCCGTTCAAACGGGAATTGACCCCTTCAGCTTTCTTACTTTTCACGCATATCATCTCTCACCTTCCATTTTGACCGTTAAACCTGACAGACACGACTTTATTAGCTGAGTCCCTCCACCTGTCTATTCCTGATGTTGCACTGATCTCCCCTCCAGACAGAAAGCAGAATCTTGGCGGTACGTTTGACTCGGATTTGACTGCCGCTTTCGTCCAGCTCACAGCCCAACTTGAGACGGTACGGTAGATGATATTCGTGTTCATACCCTTGGCGCTCAACTTTAAATCGCAGGCACAACATGTAAGCTTCACTCAAATTTTTCATGCACTCGGCGCTGACCCTCCATCGGCAGTAAAAGCGGTATGTTTAATCATGTCCAAGCGTATGCCGTTGACACTCACATGCAGGGGAAGGAAGTCAGTTTTCCCTCCGCGCTGCACCTTACTTCCGTTCTATTTAGTCTGAAAAGAGGCATGTTGGCGTTGGTATTGTTTTTACCCGCGTATGTTCGTCACTTAGGTTCGTTGCTGATCCTCCCTCCAGATTAAAGGCAGCCTTGCATCCACAGAAGGCAGACTTAGAGCGGTATGTACGTTTGGCTCACACTACATTCGTCCCGTTAATCCTTTCAAGCCGTCACCGGCCTATGGTCGAGGTAGGCGCGAGTTACGCGCATTCCATATGGTAACTCATGCTCCCACTCAACCTTTGGTACGGGCTCGATGTCAGCCCACATTATATCCGAGTTCTGAGCCCACCTTCCATCCGCATTTTACTGACATGTTCATGGTGGGCTTTGCGTTATAACTCGGCTACCCGTTGTCCTTCCTGCATTCCCGGAACTCTAGCTCATTTCCGTTCTATTTGGCGTCGGACCAACTGTTTCGGGTGAGCTGTTCATCGTCTAATTTTCTTACCACTTACTCTGGATTAACCCTAGCCCAAGGCCCATAGATAATGCATACATAATGCGGCAGCGATCCAAGATACGACAGGTGAGTCTTTATCTCCCTTTTCCCCGTTACTTTTTGGCTTAAATCCGCCGTTCGCATACCGCGCTGCATGAAACTCGTTTCAATGGCTCACTTAACCTAGGACGGTAATTATTCAATCCCTTTTTGTAGTAGGTCATCAAGCGCATATTTTTCTTGCTAGCTAGCATGTGTGTATGTAGAAGTTCTATTTAATGGCCAGTAACAGAAAGCGGTCACGCTCTTCTTCAAGACTTTAACTCAAATATTCTTATTTCGGAAATTGATCAGCAATCCAGCTGCCCGCGCCGGAGCGAAGCGAAGGCATGTCTTGTACATTTTGATTGATCTACTTTCTCTCTCTCTAAACTTTTTTTTGTTCAATTTTCTCTCTCTATACTTGACTAGAAATTACATGGTACATATTACCGGGGCAAGGTAGCTAGCTATTGTACAGTGTCCGATGAAAACAGCCAACGGTACCAGTGGTAGCCAATCAACTCCCGTAGACACGGGTCAACACCACGCGCACAGCCCCCACACGGCTGAGCCCAAACACACCGTGCATGTGTCGCCACCTGCCTCTTGTCTCCGCTGTGTCCAGTGGGTGAGCATGTCCTAAGGGCCGTGAACCTGCCCGCGCATTTCCCGGGCACCACCAGTCACTCGCACTCTCATTCGCACTTGCACTCAAGGAGCACGTCGGCGACACTGTTAGCTATTGGTGGTGGTGCTGCCACTGGGGACACGCCGACGACCGCTGCTGCTGCTGATCTGGGTGAGACTTCACAGATTGACTGTTTCTACTAGATGCCCTCGCTCTCGCCAATGGCACAGTGCGTGAGGACAGGCAGCAGATTTTACGGAGCCTGCTGGGCCAGCTCGACGGCGCCCCGAGCGGAAGCTACTGTGCAGAACATCGATGGCTGCCTACAAAGGTGGAGTCGACAGATGGGGATGGTATACCACTGCCACGTCAATGAGTGGCTTCAGTAGGCCATTAAAAGTGCGGTGCAAGCGGGCAACAGGGACCAGTGGACGAGGGGCATGCCCACCCCTGGTAAGTCCCTGGTACCAACTGGTGCCATCGGCTGTTTTCAATCATACAAACACTGTATGGTAGCATAGTAGCTACCTTGTCCTGGTAATATGTACGATGTAATTTCAAGTATATATATAGAGAGAGAGAGAGAAAAAAAAATTTTGAGCAAAAAAGTTTAGAGAGGGAGAAAGTAGATCAATCAAAATGTCTGGAGAGAGATCATCAAACCTGTCAATAGATGTAACGTTAATCACAACCTCGCGAATAGAGAGAGAGGAAAATGTCACTTTTCTCTCTCTCTCTTTAGGTCGGACTCGAGATTGTGAAAGGAGAGGAAACAGCCACTTTTCACGATATATATGGAGTAAAATGCAAAAAAGCGCAAGTAGTGAGAGATTTATTAAAAGTGCATTTGGACTGCCATACCTTCATGATTGTTGTTCCATAGCACAAGGAGGAATCCCGATTCTCAGAATATCTTGAAGATATATGCGCCAAATCGACCAGAAGAGAGGGACAAAATGTGGAAAAGTGGGCTGAAGTGCTGAAGCGCTGAAGACCCACAACTTCCATTCCCAACTATTGCTTTGGGAGGTCGGAACTTCGTTGAAGATTCAATGGACAGGAATTCCAGTAACGAGGGCGCGGCCAATTTTTTTCCCATTTCGGATGTTTTCAAAGAATTACCCATAGGTCGGTCAATTCTCAACGGATTTGCTTGAAAATAGGCTAATTTTGCTGTGCTAATTCGTGCGGAATTAGTGATAGAAATAAACTTTGTAAAAAATATTGGATGGTAGATGATCTTGGATTTTGGGCTGTTTTGGAGTTGAATGACATATAGCAAGCTCAGGACTTGTTCAAATGGTCTGATTTTGCGAGAAGCAAGACTTGTATGGATTTGAAAAAACCTCATAGAGCCAGAATTGCATAGAGGTCATGGCTACATTCGATCCTCACAAATATTTCCAGTTCAGACTGATTGGCCATTGTCCCAAAGTGAGTATAAGTATCATAGACTGAGTCATATGCACCAGCAGGGCTCAGTATTAAGATACAAGGCTATACTTGTTGCCCTCGGGTGCTCGCAGATTCCTGGAGTGGATTTCAGACACTGGGGGCAATTGACGCCGCATGCGAAAGGCGAAAGCTTCCAATGCATTCAGTCCGCATATGGGCGTGACATTTGACAAAGGTCTTTGTTCGGAATAAGCTTTTATTTTATCAAGTACTACTTAAACTGTAATTAGATACAGCAAATATAAGAGATTAGTTTTGAATGGTTACCGGTAAATTTCAGCGTTGAGTTCGTATTTATGTGGAATAGGCAAAGGTTTTGTTTACACGAGCCGTGACTCGGCCGCAGATGCCGTCGCGTCCCCGCGAAGCGACGGCATGATATGGTTGCAGCCGAGTCGCGCCCATGTAACCAGCTGGAGCCACAAGAAGTCTGTGCTTGCCGTCGCGCACTCACACTGCGGGCGTCACGCAGCTGCCCGTCCCCACCCCCGCCCCGCGCCCATCCCACGCCCCGCATGGCGCCACTCACTGGGACCCCGTCGCCCTTTATGTGCAGTGTCTTTGTCGGCGGACAACTGTCCCCGTACGCCGGCTGTGTCGGCAGACAACTGCGCCTGTACACCGTCTTTGTCGCTATACAATCCCCGCGGAATGTCGCTTTTGTCGACACTGGAACTCACACGCACACCGTCTTCGTCGGGCTAAGAGCGCGCCCGTATGTCGCCTTTGTCGGGACCGCATGTGGGCTTGGTCAGCACGCGATCGCGTCCTTGTCCTTCGGGCAGCCCGCGCTCGTCCTCCCTTTGTCTGTCCAAACGCCTGCCGGCGGCCCGACACCGTCAACTCTTCATCAGCTCACCCTTCGAGACCGCGGTGTCGTGACTTTCAAGACGAGTATTTAAACAAGTAGTAAATATATGACAAAAAAGTACAGTAGATATATTGAGAGATGCTAAGTAGATACGCGAGCAATACGATAGGTACACGGATAGTCAGCGTAGGTAGCACAAGACTGCAAGATTAGATCTCGATATCATTAGTGTCGCCGGTCGGGGGAAGGGTCAAGAAAAACAAGAGTGGGTTGCTCGTTCATGAAAGTAATGACTTTCGTCATGAGCATGCTGAATTGCGCAAGGCCACCGACCGAGGAGAATGTGAAATATTTGCGGTGGTGAACTCCGCATATGCAGCGCTCGCCGCCGTCGCATAGTCGTTCGAGTTGCGCGAGATGTTCTGAAAGTCCCTACTTTGAGTATAAGACAACTGAAAGAAAATTGACGACGAACCGCAATAGTACCGCCATGTCACCTCCCAGCGGCATACCCAGATGTGGGTCTGCCCCACGTCGCACTTCTGGTAGTCCCGCTGCCGCCGCATCCAGTCGTTCGAGTGCCCGACTTTCTACTTGGGAGCAAGTGATGCTGAAGGAAGAAGGACCGGGAAAACATGGGTGGTGGATGGAGGGAGAGAAACGGAGGTGTCGTGGATGTCGACGGTGCTCTCCTCATTAGCGGCGGTCAGAGTAGATTTTAATTGGGCGATTCTGACGGCGATTATGGATGCGATTCTCGAATTATCAAGCGTGGGAGAATCGTCGAAACCCAGAATCGCTTTTCAGGCGATTCTCGATGTAGAAGCTCCTCCAGAGGAGCTTCTACAGCGATTCTGATTGCGATTACGATTGTGATTCTCGTTCATCACAAACTGTCCATTTCATCACAAAATTACTGACTCCGTAACACTTCTTCTGTTTTCAGGCGCGATTCTCCCCCGTTGCCGTTAAACTGTTATGGTTTTCTGAATGATAATTTCCGTAACCCTACGGAAAACATTATAAGCTGCCCAGGTAACCCAAGACAATTTTTATGGCCTTCAATTTAAGAGGTTTTGATTATTACGCCTAGAATCGCCTCAGAATCGCTTCCGGAATCGAAATAGAAATTGGTGCGGTCAAAGTTGGGACGATTGTCCCACGATTCTGCCAAAAAACAATTCTGAGAATCGTCTCAGAATCTTTTCCATAATCGCCGTCAGAATCGCCCAGAAGCGTCTACTCTGACCGCCGCTATTATCGCCGTCTGCAGGGAAGTCCCCAGCGGCAGATTCATGGGCGGCAGAACTTCGTACACCACGACGCCGCCGCGTGTTTGGGAGCGTGGGAGGGGTGCAGACGCCTTCGGAGACTCGGGGGGGGACGCCCCGCGTCCGTGGAAAGCACGTGCGCTGCCGCAAAAAAAAATCTGCAGTGGCGGATTTGCAGGCGGCGGGACGCACGTACCCCTCGCGCTCCCCCCGACGCCGCCGCGTGTCTGGGAATCCGAGCGGGGTGCAGACGGCTCCGCAGACTCGGGGTGGACGCCCCGCATCCGTGGAAAGCGCATGCGCTGCCGCAAAAAAAGTCCGCAGTGGCGGATTTGCGGGCGGCAGGACGCACGTACCTCACGTGCTCCCCCCGACGCCGCCGCGTGTCTGGGAGCGCGAGCGGAGTGCAGACGACTCCGCAAATTCGGGGAGGACACCCCGCGGCCGTCGAAAGCGCGTGCGCTGCCGCAAAAAAAAATCCGCAGTGGCGGATTTGCAGCCCCCGCGCGTCTGGAAGCGTGGGCGGGGTGCAGATGGCTCCGCAGACGCGGGGGTACACACCGCGTCCGTGGGAAGCGCGCGCGATGCCGCCAAAAAAATTCCGCAGTGGCGGATTTGCAGGCGGCGGGAGGTGCGTACCCCGAGTGCTCCCCCCGACGCCGCCGCGTGTCGGGGAACGTGGGAGGGCTGCAGACTGCTCAGGAGACAGGAGGGGTGCCCCCCGCGGCCGGCGATAAGGCGAGTTATAACGCGACTTCGCAAGTAGCCGCAGCTGCATGTCGTCGTCCTTGGAGTTTATGGGAAGGGATTCACTCATCCTTCAAAACTGCGCCTCCCTTCCTCGCCGTTGTTCGCTGTAGCCGAGAACTCGAGTCGCACCCACACCCATCGGCCAGCGCAGGGACCTCACCGTCGTAACTCTGCGTAGCCGCAGCTCTGCGCTGTCGTAACACTATGAAAGGTCGCGTTGACAGATGCCTGGAGGAAAAATCAAAGTGAGTAAGGTCAATTTCGAGAAATTTGACGGTCCAGCGTACCCCGTCGTATGAGATGGCGCCAGGGTTCGAGCACAACGTCGTTGAGGTTGCGGGAAGAGATTCGCTTGTCCTTCAGGACCGCGCTTCCCATCCTCGCGAACTTGCTGAGCACCAGCACAAAGCCAGTAGAAGAAGCTTGCAGCGCAAAGCAACAGACAGAGATGGACATGAGCGCCTATTGAGGCGTTAAGCATTAAGGTAACCGATCCTACCAGCACAAAGCCAGTAGAAGAAGCCTGTAGCGCAAAGCCACAGACGGAGATGGACGTTATGCAAGAAGACGTTGATGGTCATGTGACATATTCGCTCGATATGTGATCTCGCAACTTGCTTTCCTCTCTCATCATCTGTGGCTTTGCGCTGCAGCCACAACTGGATTTGCTCTGGTTGTCTCTCACTCGCTCTGTCCGGAATACCTCTTGCCATTGCCTGCTGCGCCCGCTCGAGAAGTGGGAAAGGCATCTGCACTCCGATTCCGAAGAGGCGGGTTTTATAAACAATGTGAACACCGTCTTATTTTATTTCATCACCCGACACTAATGATATCTACGATCTAATCTTACAGTCTTGAGCTACCTACGCTGACTATCCGTGTACCTATCGCATTGCTCGCGTATCTACTTAGCATCTCTCAATATATCTACTGTACTTTTTTGTCATATATTTACTACTTGTTTAAATACTCGTCTTGAAAGTCACGACACCGCGGTCTCGAAGGGTGAGCTGATAAAGAAAGGACGGTGTCGGACCGCCGGCAGGCGTTTGGACAGACAAAGGGAGGACGAGCGCGGGTTGCCCGAAGGACGAAGACACGATCGCGTGCTGACCAAGCCCACATGCGGTCCCGACAAAGGCGACGTACGAGCGCGCTCTTAGCCCGACGAAGACGGCGTGCGGGTGAGTTCCAGTGTCGACAAAAGCGACATTCCGCGGGGATTGTATAGCGACAAAGACGGTGTATGGGCGCAGTTGTCTGCCGACAAAGCCGGCGTACGGGGACAGTTGTCCGCCGACAAAGACACTGCACATAAAGGGCGACGGGGTCCCAGTGAGTGGCGCCATGCGGGGCGTGGGATGGGCACGGGGCGGGGGTGGGGACGGGCAGCTGCGTGACGCCCGCAGTGTGAGTGCGCGACGGCAAGCACAGACTTCTTGTGGCTCCAGCTGGTTACATGGGCGCGACTCGGCTGCAACCATATCATGCCGTCGCTTCGCGGGGACGCGACGGCATCTGCGGCCGAGTCGCAGCTCGCGTAAACAAAACCTTTGCCTATTCCACATAAATACGAACTCAACGCTGAAATTTACCGGTAACCATTCAAAACTAATCTCTTATATTTGCTGTATCTAATTACAGTTTAAGTAGTACTTGATAAAATAAAAGCTTATTCCGAACAAAGACCTTTGTCAAATGTCACGCCCATATGCGGACTGAATGCATTGGAAGCATTCGTCTTTCGCATGCGGCGTCAATTGCCCCCAGTGAGAGTGGATTTCACAGAGATGTTTGGTCTCTTTGTCCAACTTGAATCGGTTCACGCCGCACTCGCAATTGCAGCCGTCAAAGACCTCGAAATCATCCGGATGAATTTTCGTGGTGCATACCTCAACGGCGAGCTCAAAGAGAGAATAGGGACTTTGCAGGAGCCACCGGAAGCCACCCAGTGGCTGATCAGGCATGCAGTGAGGAGTTTTGAATCCTTTGAATTGTATCCCGCATGTCAGCAAACCTGTCGACAAATTCAAAATTCCATCCCTATCTCCTATGATATGTAGTCCATTTTGTATCCTGGGGTATCGGAGGATGCGAGGATTTCAGACGTAAATCTCTGCTGTCCATGTGCTCACATGTGAAGCATTTTTCTTTCTGACACGCGGTTTCAGAGTCATACTTTTTTTTTTTGTTTACAGTGTAAATGCTAAACAGGTTCTTTTACATACCAGCAATGCTCGAATTTCGAGCCTGTTGCAGCTTCAATGTGCGACCGTCTCATCTGAGACCGTTCATGCCCACTATCTTTAGTAGTGGGTCCTGTAGGCGCCCTATTTTCAGCTCCCCCGCCAAATTTTGTTAAGTCACGTGAACCGCTGAATGTGGTAATCCGAAACGTCGAATGTTCGAAACCCGGGATGTACTTCCTTTTTACTATCCCTGTAAAAATTCATTCCGGTTGGTTCTCAGCTTATTTTGATGGTTGTAAGTCAATGTTTACTGTTTTTACTGTTTATTGTGTAGTGTCGAGCCTGTATCAAATTTCAGATGAATGGTGAAGTTGCCCTCATGGTTTACATCCCATACATGTTCTAAGCCCAACCACAGGCTATCCCATTCACTTCCAACCATGAAGGATCATATATCTTCTGCCTCTGATATCACTTTAGTTTTCTCCCCACTGTGCTGAACTATACCAGGCTCAGGATTTTTTCTTTCTGTAAGCACCGTAACAAGTATTTGAAACCTTTGGCTGCAAAGACCAACCATCGGAACCAAAGATTCAGCCAGCCAATTCCCATTGGGGTTAAAGACTCTATGAATCAGAGAAAATCTCAGTTAATTTGACTTGAGGACCAAAGATCGGGGAAATACATACACCAAAAAAAAGTCGGTCTGTTTAAGCCAATGGCTAAAGAAGCCCACACTTGGACTTCAACTATAAATTCAACCAGGCTGTCCCCATCAGACCAAAGAAGTAGTTCAACTACTTAGAAATTTAATCAGTGTTTCAACACAGCTCGCAAGTTTATTAGCCAAAAAGCAAGCCAGTCAGCATAAACCCAAGGGCGGTAAGCACACCCCTGAAAAATCCAAATTAGGGTACTGTCTTTTAGTCCGGTTTATTAACACTGTTCTATAAACGGGTTTTTTAAATGTCTTGGCACAAAATTCTGGTTTTTAACTCACAGTAGCTGTGTTAAGGAGGTCAGTTTGACTTGAAGTTGACCAGACATTGGATGACCATTGTGCCAAAAATATTCCGAGAATTTCTTCTGACATTGGTGTGAAAGGCTGTCTGAAAAGAAAATCGGAAATTGTGTCAAAATGATCAATCTACTGAGCTCAGTTGGCTTGCAAATAGCTCCGTGTCTCAAAGCCACAAGTCCTATGTGTGGAGGTTGCCTTGGCTCACGCCATTGAAAGGAAAAATCGCCGAAAAAAATAAAATAAAATAAAATAAAAACATACTGGAAACCCCGTTTTTGAGCATGTTTGGGTGAGTGTTTAAAAACTCGTTTATAGATACCCACTGTTTATAATGGACCCAAGGATTATAAACAGTGCCTTAATCCAAATCATCGCCACTCAGTCCTGATTTTCAAGTCTGAAAGCTCCACCAATTCTTTTATTTATGGTACCCAGATAGTGGGCTTTGCCGCGAAGCACGCTACCATTAGTTATATAGTCTCGGAACGGATTGGCAAAGGTGACAGTCACACGTGACAGCTAATAATATGGAAGAACGCCGCGTTCTGAAGCTGATGAAAGAGTTCAACATAATAAATGCACATGTTATTGGTTCTACTCAATCCAAGTTTGTCATGAGAAATCAAATACAAGGACTCATAATTGACTCTCCCAAAGGCAAATAGTAAGTCATTAACTGAATTAATTGGCAGTCTAATGAGACTTTGTATGCAGAGCTGCTTGTGCCGTTTACTAGTTATACAGACCTGATAGTTTACATCTGGTGAATATCAAATTGTTTTGGCCAAGAAACTGTTAGTGGGCTTTGCCGTGACAATGCGCTACTGAGATTATAAAAGTATGTTACTATGGATCATTAACTAACAGCTCAAGCCTTCAAACAGAAAGTGTGTTTGCAATGGCCGATATCGAGGGCGAGAAGAAGTACTCCCCACCCCTCGACACGACGAAATCTACGTCAAGGAATATTGTAAGCTTTTCCGCGCTTTTATGAAACGTCTAGCTTACCTATGACGAGCGTGAAGTTGCGAGCCGCGTCGGTGGGATCAAGACCGTTCACAGGACGTGGTGCACCTTGGTTAGCGCCTAAAAAGTGTAGAACCTTCAAAATCCTACCACAGAAGTCCAAAGCTATCTACATACCAATGATGGGGTCGAAGCCAACCACAGGACCGGCCGTAACTATAGGGTGAACAAAACTAGCGGAAATGAGACCCAGAGAAGCGATGGAACTCTAAGAGTTGCTCACTCTGGATTATTGGCCCAGGAGTGCTGCAGGAATTGGAAGCCGTTGGCGATGTTGGACTGGTAAGCAACTACAGCGACATGAGTTCGGCAAGTCGGGACATCAAATGAATTCGACTGAACCAAAAGCAAGCCCTCTTTCGATTTCCGTGGTGTTTGATGAGCTCTCATCGTCGGAAACTGTTCAATTGTGAGTTGGTTCTTCTCTTGTTCCAGTCATCGGAACTAACCTTCGGGTCCATACGGAATACCTGCTCGGACAATGTGGTGGTTGCTCGTTACGTTTTCCGGCAGACCTAGATCGGCGCGCGGCCGTGTCTTGCGGATGTGGGCAGAGAATGGACATCTCGATGAAAAGTCAAGTCCACCAACGGAATCGAGTCTCGGACTCGAACTCACTTGGATTGGTCCGTCGGATCCGACTTGTTCTGTCCCGGCTCTGCAAACGTGAAGTTGTTATTACGGAATGGATCCTTTCCGAGGTCCGGGTCGTCGAATTGGGGCGAGAGAAAGACAGGTGCGCCCTGTCAGCAATGCAAATTAATAACGGTCATGTTCAACCAATGCCGCTCGCTACTGACGCTTTTCCAGCGGCCAATCATGCGGGCCCCAAGGAGTTCCGAACCCTGCTCAGGCGTCAACCCCGGCTCATCGATGGGATTGTCGGTCAAAAACTTGTTGAATTCTGGAACAAGCTGCTTGAGCTGGCGGAACACGAGGAAGGAGCCGTCTTTGGCCCATTCCGGACGGGAGACGTCATCTCCAGTCTCTCCAACAAGGATCTCTCCTGTGGAGACAAGCGCTTGGCCTGGTTTGGGACTCTCGAATCCACCCACAGTTGGGTTAGAGATCCCATCCAAAAAGCCGAAATCTGTTGGCAGTTTAGCTTGATGTTCGAGGAGCACAGACAAGATTACTCGCGTTCGTGACCTCTGTTCTCGTTCGGGCGCATTGCCGTTCGAAGTGAGTAGATTTCAGTGATGCTATTTCCCAGTTTCGATTGCAAATCGGCCAGCGTAGAATTAATGTTAGCCTCCGTGTCGGACGCAAGAAGCAGAACGCCGTGAATGCTGGTGCCGACGAATTCCGGAACCCAATTTGTTGTGTTCGGATCGCCCAGATTCAACGCGTCCATAGTCTGGCCACCGGTAAAGACCGCATCATTCAGGTCATTGGCCGGGCCGGTGATGTTCAAAGCGACGAGTCCCGTTTGCGAGAAAGCGATGTTCAACATAGTGTCGGTTTCGTTGGCAATTACTTGCATGGTGCTCGTTATAAGTGGCAGGATGTCAGTCTTGAGCGTAGCCTTGAATTCTGTGGCGTCCGAGATGCCAAAGAAATAGAATCGCTCAAAGAGCTTTCTCATTCCAATTCTAAAACAAAAGTCTGGTCAATTCAGCACACGTGGGATCAGGAGAAGGGATTTACAAAATGTCCCCCTGCACGTCGTCCAGGTTCAGGCCCACCTGCCTTGAGGCGTTTGTTGCCTCAGGGAGGCCTGGAAGCTCTGGGAGCCCCTCGGGGTCTGTTTAAACTCGTTAACCGTATGATCGTGCAGGCACCAGGAGATAGAATTACTAAACAATATGGATTTTCCCGAGACAATCCCAGCGCAAAGGCCAAATGAGACGACTCGAGCCAAGGTATTGAGTTTCATTCTGTGGATGGGCGATTCTGACTTTACATGCTTGATTTTATAGCCCTTGCTGCATCGGCTCCGGCGAGACAGAGTGGGGAAATTCGGCGACACGACCAAAAAATGCAATGTGCAATGTAAGAGATCAGACACTCGATAAGCATCCAACGTTCAATACATTTGCACTCAGTTCCTTTGGTCAAGAAATGAAATCCCCGGTCAAGTTCGGTCGTGAATGTAACACACCACGTAAATCCGCGTCTCCGCAGTAGATTGGTATCTTCCCGCGAATAAGCTGAGGTCTGGGCGCGAGATGTTTATTATTATACCAACAAACCGAGGGCGCTGTTCACACAGCATTCACGAAGGGAGATAGGATGTTGAACTTGGGATGATTCAAGATAAATTGCAAATCCTCGGAGCAATGTATATACATATCAGTTTGCGGGAGAGACGAATTGAATGAGTCAGTGGTGGATCAGCGGTAGAAAAATTTCAACAATCACCGCACGAGATTCACATCCTCTGAAAAGGGATATCCTATGTTGCCAAAATGTCCGGAGTTGACATGCGGGATAGGCGGGTCAAGTCCCCATCAACGATTTCAGGCCCGACGCAATCTGGCCGAGCGTTTTTGGAGAGACATGCCAGATGTTCGGGTCCTTCGGTGAAGTGAGAATGTTTTGCGGAATCGGTAGGGAGTAAAGTCACCGAGATGATCCGGTTTGAAGCTATTCCAGTAACAGTTTGCGTGAAGAGGGAGTCTGACAAAAGTCAAAGCTGTTGAAACGGTGTTTACGGAAGGCGGGAAGATCCCGAAACTCAATCCAATCCAACCGATGCGGCGTTGATGGAACATTCGGGTTCGTCCGTGCCGTTTGCCGGCCATTTATAATGATGCGAGAACCGGGAATGAACTGTATGATAAATATCAAGGCAACAGATCCCCGTCCACTGTCACCTTTCATTTACTGCACAATCGCAGTTTGCTCCGCAAATAATTTTCTCTCGTTTGGTTTGATGGTCGTCCTCAAAGGATACTTAACATGGATCAGTTTTTCCCCGTGGCACCAGGAAACAACGCACGCAGTTCCATAGTCCGCGAGTCCACAAAAGCATAAACCCAGCGACCGCCATGATAAACAAATGATATGTGCGGTCTTCAAGAATAGCCTGCGACGAATACGGGTAGATACAGCGGGAATGTAATGGACTGAGTTGGCACCGTAGTTGACTCATCTTGTGTGAGCGTCAAGGCAACAGATCCCCGTCCACTGTTTTCATCTACTGCATAATCGCAGTTTGTCCCGCGAATAATTAATCTCCCTTGGTTTGAAGCTCGTCATGGATCAATTCTCTCCCTGGCACCAGAACAAACGCACGTACTGCCGCAGTCCACGAGTCCACAAAGGCATGAACCCAGCGACCGCCAAGCAAACGAAATGTGCGGCCTTTCAAGAATAGCCTGAGACGAATACAGCGGGAATGCAATGGACGGAATTGGCCCCGTAGTTGACTCAGCTTGTGTGACCGTCCGAACCACGGAGCCCGATGCTGTCTGGGGCGATAAATATGGAGGCAACAGATCCCCGTTCACTGCTTTCATCTACTGCGCAATCGCGTGTTGCGCAATGAGTAATTTCCCGTGTTTGGGTTGAAGTTCGTCCGACCTGGAGGATACTTGCATCGATCTGTTCAACTTCCCCTTCGACGCAGAAAAACGCACGTACTAAATATGAGCCCACCAGCGCAAGAACATGGCGACCGCCAAGCAAAACGAAAAATGCGGGCTTCAAGAATTGTTGCAAAACCCCTGCTCTTGTTCATTTACCTTCCTCACTCTCCCTCTTAGTTCCTAACCACCCAGGCAGTAGTTTTTCTTCTCCCGTTCACGGAATAAGACACGCAACCTCGTCCCAAGAGAAGCCGAGTCAATCGACAACTGTCAACACCCAGAACATACAGCGTTGCTGGCAAAAGATGCCACTAAGGGTCCGCGCGCCACACAGTCTGGGGCAATAATACATCTGGGCTATAATACATCACCCTCGCTGCAATAACCATGTGCACTGATGTATGTAATTCCCTGGCCCACAGACCTGTATGATGCATCACCCAGATACATGTCCACACGGCATCCAAGCGACTCTCGCCGCCATCCATCACGACGTGCTCGCATGACACACATCCATCAAACGTGCTCGGCGTCGTCGACGACAGCGAGCACGGAAAATTCCCCAAAAAAATCTGAAGATTTTTTTTGTAAATTCTGAAAAAAATCTCAATTACCAGGACGCTACTCTGAGTGCATGTGTGATGAAAGAACTAAACAAAATATAGGCCCAATGGCGCGCAAAACCGTAATTAAATGAGATCGTACGAAGCAGGGCCTACGGGCCTCGCTGCCAGACACAGGCGCGAGCGTATGCATTGATATGCCGGGTGCGCTAAGTGTGAAGAAGCGCGCAGGATTGGGCTCGATAGGGCACGTAGTTGGCAGCAGAGCGAGCCTGGCGCCTCGATCCGTCCCTTGCGCACGCTACCGTTGGCATTACGCGCAGACGCTTGCCCAGCTGGCCGGGCCAGTGCACCGGGAGCGCGCGACTCAGCGCAGCGCAGCACCGACACGAGTGGGAGCACGAGAGTATATCCCAGAATGTCACGGTGGCCGCATTGAGCGAGGCGCGGTGAAGCTGACTAGATTGACTGCAGTCCCATGCAGCTCGCACACGGCAGGCCGGGGGAAAGCGGCAAAGCAGGTGTTGCCCACCGTGCACAGCACATTCCAGGGACCCGCATCCGGATGCTGGTGATACCGTGATAGTCGCCGCAACGTCCGCACAGATGCCCTAGCGGCGCCACCGAGGCCCCGGCGAGTCGCGACCACGCACGTCACTCTGACGTCATCCGTGCAACGACGCCACCAGACAACTCGCCTAGGCTCTCCGTGCCCCAGGGACACGCAATTCGAGCGGCGCGCGGCGGCTGGTGCAGACAGGGCCACTTAGGACACCGCGGGGATGAACATGACTTGGTAGCCGGGGTCTGGCGCGCAGGCGCGCAGGAGAAGCGGGGCTGGGACACCGGATGACCATTGACGTGGTGGGTGAAAACCGCATGAAAAGCTGGTTTCGAAAACAAGGGGCTACATTGAGTACCAGGTACCATTTGCCAGAGTCACATACGCACCGATTCGCCCAATTTTGACCATCCTTGCCACCCATAGCATTCATTCACTTTGCTCCAACCGATACAGGGCGTCTGGATCACGGCCAACCCGGGGCCAATTCGTGATCGGGAGAGGCTTCGTGCGATACAAAAGACTAAGCAGGTGGCAGTTGGGTCTTGCTGATGGTGATAAGTATACGTGAACTGGAGAGCAGTAGAAGAGGCGGCCATAAAGTCGGTCCAGGTGGATGAAAAGACTTGAGAACTTGGGCTCAGAGTCGGTGTTGAGAGAGGTTCGAGGGCCAATGTTGAGGGAAAGACTCAGAGGCTTGAGGAGAACACCGTCGACGAAGTCATGGTGGTGCAAAGAGGAAATGTCATGTTTGTCACTCTGAGATGGCACGCTCACTCGCAGAGTAGGGCCCTGTTTTTAGTCCCCGTTTATAAACAGCTGGTTATAAACCGGTTTTTATATCCCCTGGCCAGAACGCCCGGTTTTTAAATCCCTGTGGCAGTGTCTTGGGCGGCCTTAAGGCTCGATCCTGAGTATGAGCCGGGAGTCTGGGCTAACATGAGCTGGTTGAAAAATGTTTCATTGATAGTTTCCGGCCTCTGTATGAGCACACTGACCTGAAATTGTTCAGAATAGGGCCAAGAAATAGCTGAAGCTCAGCATCGGTTGATCGCTCTGAGTTATTCTGGCATAAAGTAATGAAGAAGGGATCGCTCACAACGAGTCGACGACGATGTTCTCCCGAGATGGACAAACTCAGCCCAGCGGAAGTTCCATGCAAGCCGGCCTTCAGGCGATTATATTGCGACACCAAAGTTGGACAACCTGCACACACCTTTCAGGAGAACAGTATTAACTCGGTGTAAAACAAAATGGATCGTCTGCCAGTCAAACAGTGAGGACAATTGTGAGGATGATATCGGACACCGTCCAAATTTAACACTTCACGTTCATCATGGCGATTCCGTGTGCTTGGGAGCGCGGACGATAAGCGGCGGGCGTTTAATGGAAGATGTCGCGCTGCCGCAGTTAAGCCGTTCGAATCCATGCCGCAGCCGGCTGGACTGTAACCAAGAGTAAATTCCTAGTGGTATTTATTCCTTTATTCTGCTGAAGACCTGCGCCGAACAACTTGGATTGAATGATGTTAACATTGGTGACGCACAAGACTAGTCGCTAAAACCGAGTGACGCGCGGGCGTCTTATTAGTGGAAAAGTCCGATTATGAAGGAAGGAAGGAAGGAACCGACGTCAGATCACAGCCCAATGCTAGTGGCGAAGAAATTTGGCTAACTTGACCAAGCGGATGGACTAGTGAGCGCCTCCCGCAAGTTTGGCGCATATAGATCCGCAGCAAGTCCTTGAAAAATCAAAACAATCAGAATCGTATCTTCGGTGGTCAAAATGCGATTGATAGCGGGAAACAGTGGTTTTCTGTCAGAAAGGAGGCCGATTTTGACTTTCGGTGCCGATGGCAGTCATCTATAATTGTACCTGGCCCTTCGGTACGAATTAAACTATACTATTGTGAATCAGGCTCGGGCAGATGAAATGTACCTGGCTCTTGCTTGACGCGCCTATAGGCGGTAATACCGCAGTTGAACCTGGACCAGAGTGTCCCTGTAGTTCGTGAGAAGCGCTTACCGTGAAGGCAGAGAAGTTGCACCTGTCGCGTCTATTTTGCAGTGCAGCAGTTCCAATTTTGCTTTGCTTCTCCTTCCTCCGATATCCGGCGAAGACATTCGCGATGGCAAAAGCGATTGAAGAACGTCTGGAAAAGATAATCAAAGCCATTCTTCGAGCCCCATTGAATAATAGCTGGGGGAGGAAAGCGTATGATGTGTCTCAAGGACCGTCACCGGGCAATGAATTCGAAACTTTTATAACGCTACCGCAATTTCGTTTCTACAAGACCTGCCACCGTCGCCTGAATCTCGGATTAATAGCATGATCACCCTTCGAGAGCCGTAAAGTCCATTGTTCGATTGGATGTGGAAAGATGCCTCAGAAGAATCCACTGCCGAGCGTTAATAACTGATTGCTCGTTCGGCGTTGACCGTCTGCACCGCGCAGGAGTGCAGCAACGCCTGGAAGAAGTTGGCCTCAAGCGATCGATAAGATGGACGCGTAAGGATCATATGTGGCGTAAAATGGAGAGAGGACGGAGGAGAACGCGTGCAAGAAAAGACCTTGACGGCAAGAGGCAAGGTTAGAATCTGTGGCGATGCGCGGATCATGGTACGTGATCTATCATACTACTCCTTGTCTTTCCCTTCATCTTCACATAATCCATTCTGAGTCTCTGTCCACTCCTCGCCCGTCTGTAACTCCAGCTCCCCAAGCCAAACTCAAGCAGAACCCCTAGCGATCAGTGATTCTCCGCCCATCTGGATCTCTGAGGCTGTCACTATCCGAGTCGCATCAGGAAAAAGCCAAATTGCTATGAGCTGCCATATAGACTTGCATAGAAACCATAGACGCCATAGAGGCCATAGCAACGTTGCTATGGCGTCTATGAGTCTATGTGGGGCTATCGAACTGCCAATAGAAGCGATAGCAATTGAGATTTTCCGGATGCGAGGCTCAACCTGCAACGGAACCGTCCAACGCGAACCCCAGAACGCAAGTGCAACCGGACGAGGACGCGGAGACTCGAAAATCTGCGGCGTGGCGCCGGCACTCGCCCATTTTCGTGGACTTGCAGGGACTCGACATGCAGTTGAAATCGAAGCTGACGATCCGTTGCTCAAAGGACGCGTGGTGCCCAAGGCCAGCCGAAACTTCCCAGACAAGTTCCCGCCAAAAATCATCGCAACAAAGGAAGTTGGTGCAATATCGGAGAACACTGGTGTAAAAGGGAGGAAACTGGTGTAAAATAATAGGAAAGTGGCGTATAATTGGAGGACACTGGTGCAAAAGCTATATGTTGCTCAGCCATTTCATACTACGAAAAGGTGCGCCGGTGGCAGAGTCCACCGGTTGAATGAATGACCCCAGAATACAGCTAGGGCCTAAAATTGCGTAAGAGACGCAAAAAAGTGCCAATTTTCGTGAGAAATACGGAAATTTCGGTGTCACGCATAATTTTGCCTGGTGTCGAAATGCCAAACAGGTTCACGAGCAAAAATTTCAAGTGTCTGATTCACTGATCGATCTACTACGTACCGATCACCCTCATTCGGTGCAGGAGTTTGAGGTGACGGCTGTTACACCGGACTCAAACGCGATCCTTGACCATTCCACCACCGCCACCACACCCAGCGGGTTCAACACATAATTACCGCTTCGAACTAATTGACACAAATGATAAATCTCGAACCTTTTCCCATCAAGTCACCCGGACATTGTCTCAAGTTCATCGCGAATATGATTTCTTCAGTTTGAATTGTAAAGTTGATACTGAGACCGAAGCGGCAAATATTGTAGCCGGCGGGACTCAGAGTGGTCGAGACGTTCTCCAGTGACCTATGATCATGTCTGTCTGCAGATAAATTCAGTGGATTGGCCTTGGGAATGAATCACTACGCCACTGCTTGGTCGTCCGAGCCCATTTAGGGTCAGGGTCAAGACAGTTAGGCGAATGAATTATGACTGTTACGCTCCAGGACAAATGGGAACCCAATGTATATATCTAACACCAAACTTTCATCTAAACTCTTCCATTTCATTACATCGCCCTTTTCAGTCGATGTTACGGCCGGATTGGATTAAGAATGCCGCCGTCACAGAGACGTCCAATAGTCCAATTCGGATGGCTTCCGCTGTTACATCGAGTGCCACTTCCCCTTCTTCCCGAGTCACGCGTGCATATATTTCGGGTTCGCCCAAGCCGGGAGCATAAAGCTTTACCCTGTCATAAATTATCAATAGTTAGAAATGATCTGGAAATACACACGCAAATTGACTCGCCATCTGGTGCCCAGATGAACGTCTTCCCATTCACAGTCATGGTGCGATACCTAGAGCGCCCGATGAGTATCTTTTCCAACAATTTGTGGGGAAGAAAAAAGAAATGCACCGTTTTTCTGACGACAGTGTCAGGAATTGCGAGGTCTGCTGCTTAGATATGATACCGCGGATCTCTACAACCGGTCGCTTTGACCATTCGATGATAGCGATCGGCTCGTTATTTGGGTCTGTGATAATAGTAAACCCGGGTGCTTGGATATCGGTATCGATGGTGAAGTGTGTCCGTGCATGTGGGCCCAGAACAGTAGAGTTAAAGATGGTTGGACTGAACGACGTGAATCGGAAAGAAATGAACATGGATGGCGGATTCTCCGTCGATGGAAATGGCAGGGCACCAAATATGGACGGCTGGGGTACTGTGTTTGTGATTGGAAATATATTGGAATTGGCTGTTGTGGGCCATCCACCGAGTGCGTATGGGTTGAACATCAAGGAAAAGGCGCGAACTGGATCAAAATTCATCTAGGTCTAAAGTCATGATGTTGGAAAAGAAAACTCACCTTTTCAGGGTTGTATACTGCGAAGACTGCCAATGAAGCTCTTCACACTGAAAATAGGAACGAATTCTCAGATTTCGAAGTACCTAGCTTTTGAACCGCTGAGTACAGTACTCAAACTTTCTATTATAGTCCTAGAAGATGAGAAACCGTCTTTCTAGCAAACTTGAAGCTGACATGAACATTACTAACCATTATCAAGCACCGAGCTCCCATCGCTAGCCCGTGGAGGCTCCCGGAAGGCTTTTTCTGTCGCTTTCAACCCCCTAATTTCGGACTGATTTTCACCCACCCGACTTGATCCGGCTCCGCATGCTCCCGAGCACGTATGATTGGCCAACAACAAGTCGATGTTCGCCATGTTCGCCATGTTCGATATGCCATAGGACGAGACATAGGGCTGGACCGAGAGCGAAATTAAATTATGGAATGGGACTCACTGCGCAGTGCATTCAACCGGGTCCTAAAACGGCCAAAAGTTGAGACGCGTCAAGCCGATGGCTGTGCACGGGCTAGGCCCGGTCGAGCCGTCTCCACTGACGTAGCTGTAGACGTAGCCGGTGCCGCCTAGACGCGAGCGAAGCCGAGACCCGCTGATGTCCCTCGCAGCCGCCGAGTGTAGGTAGTGCGTAGGTGGGGCGGCATGCATTGGCAGTGTCATATTAGACAGCTGGGAGCCGCTCTGTCAATTGGCACTTGCCGTGATGCGGCTGCTTTCCGTCTCTCCGCCGTACGGTGATACGCATCAAGCCGCCACGTGAAACTTCAACTTTCTCCCCTCCTCTTATCCACTACTTATTTCAATGGGTAGTTCGTCCGAGTTAGAATCCAAATGAACTTTTCATCGTCAAAAAGCAGAGCTATGCATCCACCGTTCGAGAAAGTCCTCCACACACAAATCTCGCGCCTTCCGAGACAGAATTGCGACATTATCCGTGATTTGGTGGGAGGCTGGCCCAACGATTATGCCTATTACAACAGATATTGCCCCTCTGCAATCCCTCATTGACGGACCTCAAGTATATTCCGCTCGCGAAGATCACGTACCCGCCTTTCACTGGGGGCAAAGGACGACGCACTCGGAAATTGATTGCTTCCAATGCATTCAGTCAGCATTTGGGCAGATCATGGAAGAAAGGTGCCAATCACCTTTATGGCACCTTTGTTTCCAAGGGGTGACTTAAGGAAAAACAAAGGTGCCATAAAGGCAACTGGCACCTTTGTTCCTCGGGATTCCTGCATCAGGCTGCATGCCAACTGAATGCATTGGAAGCACTCGATGTCCCAGTGCGTCGTCCTTTGCCCCCGGTGTTTGGAGGGAATGTCGTTGGGATAAATGGGGTCGTCTATTTGGAATGTACAGTGTTTATGAGCTGACGGAAGTAAGTTAATAGACAAGTGCGGTAACACAGAGGCCGACCTGTCATCCGACGGTAATTCTCAGTGGTCCCGACAGAACCCGTTTATTTCATGTACCTTTCTACATCACAGCGAACGACGATGCTGCGCCGACTCAAGAATGAGTGACATACTCAGGCTTTGGTCTGAACTAATCCGACCCGGTGGCGGATAGTCCGCGTCCAGACTTGATTTCGGAATTGAGTCAAATGCACTACAATGGCCGTTCGATCCGGGCCCGGGTCGTGGTGATGAAAATGGAATTATGTGCCTTTTTTTTGCTCTGTTTGGAGACTAGAGTAAGACCAAATACCAACGAGAGTCGCTCGAGGCAGGATAATTTTTTCAACCGCCGCTCGTCCATCCCTCGAGCCTAGCCTAGCTACCGTAGCAAGTAATCCCAAGTACCAAAGAGCTATACTACAGAGTACGTGTCAAGACCGAAACCCAAGAGATAGCAGTATATGGTAGCAGTAATGCGTAAACAACAAGTGTGCGTGTGTATAGTGAGAACAAAGATGAAATGCCGTAGGTAAGTAATGTACGTTACGCAAAACACAACGGGAGAAAAAAGAAGTTGAAGTTTGTCCACATGCAAGATCCATATCATCAGCCAACCAAACCAAACCGGAAGCGGCGAAGAATCAGAAGGTGTACGTATGGCGGATGTTCATCTACCGCGGAGGGGATTACAGAACGAGCGCACCGGCGGCGAACCCGCCGAGGACCACCGCCAGTGCGAGGCCCGCACCCGGGCCCGCGGTGAGCGCACGGGCCGCGCCGCCCGTGCTCGAGGTCTGGCTCTGGGACGCGCCGGAGCCGGAGGCGGAGTTGGAATTGGAGCGTGCGGCGGAGCTGAGTGCGGACGACGCGGAGTTGAGGGCGGATGACGCGCCGGACTCGATTGAGGAGAGCGCGGAGGACGCGACGGAGCGCGCGGACGACGCGGCGGAGGAGGCGGCGGAGGTGATCGACGCGCCTACGGAGGAGAGCGAGGCGGAGCGGGAGGCGGAGGAGGGCGGTGCGGTTGCGGTGGCCGAGCTGGGTGGGGGCGGGGACGCAGTCAGCTTTTCTGCACCTGGATGAACTTAATTTACGTACCCGGATGCAGTGGAACTTGAGGGCCCGACAGCGGCGCCGACGGTGAACGCGGAGCTGCTCGCGAGGACATTGGTGTCGTCGGACGCGCTGATGAGGCTTAGAGTGTACGTCCTGTTTTTAGGTTAGCTATCTAATTTAGGGACCGGAGGTAAATCGGGGAAGTAAGAATAGTGCAGCATGGGAAGCGTGGGAGGGAGATGGAGCATGTGAGGCGTTAAGACGGATGGTTGGTGGGTGGAGGGCGATAGATGACTGGCAGTGGCAGATGCGAACGAATGGAAGGGCAGATGGAATGGAAGGGAGGGAAAGTGTGGTGTGGACGGCGTTGGTGGGGAAAGTGAGAAGGAGACGCACCCTGGGGTGACGAAGTCGGGGAAGATGACAGTGATCTGGTTATTCTGCGGGTTCACGCTGTTCGCAATTGCTAGGCCGCCATTCTGCCCATAAGCTGCATCAGTGGAAAGACCCCATCTCATGAGAACAAACGCACGAAGGTCTTGTTGGCGTCGGCGCTGAAAACCGACAGCGTCATTGGGGTGCTGCATGCTGTTAGTATCGCATACGACTGCAGCAGGGAACGGTAGCGTACGTGTCGGAAGAGTCCGACGACCAGGTTATGGTGACATTCGACCCGGCGGTGGGCGACGAGGGTGCCTGCAAGTTCGACACTGCCAGGGCAGTGGCGGCGAATGCGAGAGCGGCGAAGGCACTGTAAGCAAGAGGATTTCAGCGAAGCCAGAAGTGAAAACATGCAGACGCACTAGAGGTGGGCGTAGGGAGACATGACGGTCGTGGCGGTCGTGGTGGTGGAAGTGGTTGAAGAGAGGCGAGGGAATAAAACGTGGTTCGGATGCTGATGACGTGACGTGATGGAGAGAGGTGCGAAACGTGGGTATGGAACTCGCTAGACCTAGGCCGCAACGAGGACTTCATGTGTTGAAACGCTACCAGCGCTAAGGATAAGTCCGAGAAGGACGAAGTGCAGGGATAGAGCTTCAAACAGACTTTGATCCTGCAAGTTAGCATATCCGCGATTCCTTTAGGCGCGGCAAATATGCAAACCGGATTTTTTTTGGGCCCGAGACTAGCCTCAGGTTAAGCAGCACAAACATATCTTCAGCCCTGCAATTCATTTCCCACGAATCGTGCAGTCAGGTCAAAGCAAGGTGCGAGGCAAGCATGGTCAATGACGTCAGATGAGCAAAAAATTTGCTGATGGAAGGTTCCGCAGCTGACGTTCACAATAGAGATTGAGAAATGGGAAATGGGGATATAAACGTAGAAGCGATGCATTTCGTGACAGAGTGGTGATTGAACGCAGCTGAGGTTCACAATGTGGAGAAGACAGCGTTCCTGACGTACAGGCTGAGAGCTTGCATGAAGGATTGGTAGATCCACAGGTAGCAAGTGGGCAAGGACTTGGCAGAGATTCGCAGATATTTGTTCACAGGAAGCGGCAGAGCGTGGGCATTTGAAATTCATGCATTTCATACAAGGAAGAAGATTGCCATATGTGCAGTGCGATCATCGGTACGACCATGCCTTCTCTCGGTTCGAGATGGTAGGACGGACCAGAGGCAAGGGACTGCTGAGGAAGCAAGAGTCAAGGTGGCATGCTTCAACAACCCTGCAGATACACGACAGAGGCCTGGCGCCAGTGAGAGTCAGAATAAAGCAAAGGACGCGTGTCATCGTGCCGAGCTCGGCAATCAGTGGCAGTGAGATTCCCGGATCCTTGCGAACTCTATAATTAAGCTAAGAATTCTGGCTCAAAGGATGGACGAACGGATAAAAAAGGTGGCTGCTGTGGGCCACTGTCTTTGCTTTCAGTTACTTAGAGAACAAGGAAGGCCTCGCGACCCAGGCCTGAATCGAACAAGTAATGTCCGCGGTAACCAAAACTATCTCACTGAATCGTTCGGGACGCGGACCGGGTCGTTATTACGTTGGATCAGGTGTCAAATTTATTTTTGTCGCTTTTTGTCGGGCCCGCACTGCCTGTCTCACGTTTACAGCGGTAGACACGCGGCAGTATCTTATTCCAGATGTGAAAAACTTTTCAGTTTGGGAAAACTTTTTTGGGCTCAAGTTCCAGAATTGCCCTATATTACAACCCACATACCAACGACATTATTAGACACTTTCGCAGCCCTCTGCCATGCTGTGCAACGAATCAGGAACCTATCTCCAACAGCATCAGCGGATTTGGTGGCTTATGGGATATTCCGGCCTAGTGATTGCTGTATTTTATAAGGAGGAATGAGGTATAAGTAAGTATTAAGTAAGTGCACGACGCAACACTATGTCCTGCGTCGAGGGAGACGGAGATTTTCTCCTTCGTGGGAAGATGGATGCCGTCAAATCACTGGCGGCTTCATCGCGCGGCGAGGAGTTTGTTTATTTTTCTCCTTTTCTTTTTCTACTCCATCATAGGCATCAATTCAATACATAGGCCATTGCAATTGGTCTAAACCCAGACATACCCAAGTTTTGCTTGTACCGGAATATCCCGAGAGCCATCACATCCGCTGATGCCGCTGAAGATTGGTTCCAGATTCATCGCACAGCATGGGAAGGGGCCGCGTAAACCTCAGTATGTGGGATGTGATATAGGGCAATTTTGGAACTTGGCCCAAAAAAGTTTTTCCCAATCTAAAGTTTTTTCCCAACTTCGGTTTTGCAACATCCGGAACAAGATATGGCAGGTCTATCTTCGAATATTTAATGTTGTCGCTTTCCACTCCACAGAAAGAATTGATAATGATATGTCTCAAAGCAAAATTGACGTATTCAACGGGGGTGTTCAAGATACACGGCATGACGACGAAGAGATACACGGCATGACGACGAAGATCCGTGATACACTCTTTATCCTCTCAAAGGCAGCCTGCCGCGATGATGGAACCGGAACGCAGTGATTGAGAGCGAGTCAATCCATCCTAGTCCTCCATATTCTGTGGGCCGCTCGTTGCTCTAATCACTGCATATCACACACTTTACCGCAATTTCCTTCTGAGAACATCCTACCAGGCTCGAGCGATCAAGCCTTTTGGGGTAAGGTGTTGGCTTTGATGTTGCACAAGCCGGACTCGGCAACTTGAGACCGCGGCGAAACATCGTCAAGCAACGTCACTCTTGCTCCTGTCCACCATCAACCACCTTTGAACCACCCTCGCATCACCTATTGATTTCGCTTACAGACTACAGTCCACCTTCGGCGTTCTCAGCGGCGGATTGGAACGCGCAACTCCTCAGCTCGTCCTCTCTCCTCCCTCGGACCTAGTCTCTCTAAGACAGACGCTATAGCCGAAATTAATCTAGCTCGTACCTCGCTGGTTATACCTCGGACCATCTTTGTCGCCGACTTCGTGCTATATCAATTTTCCCCAAATGTCTCCTATCTTCAAAGTCGTGACAGCTCCATTTCGGAGGATATTTTATTCCGGACCTCATTCCGGCCGCAGTTGGACAGACTGCAGGCGTCGTGGATCTCCAAAAGCATACCCGGCAGGACGTCTGCCGCGTTATAACGGATATACATTTCAGCCGGCCCTGTTCCTTCCTGTTCACTTCAGTCGAGGTGTCACCTCGCTATTTAATCTGACAATCTTCCGTTTGGCGAAGGCGCTCATCGCGAATCTGCGGCGATTGCCGTCCAACTCTTTTTTCTCTCTCTCTTCCTCAAGGCCAGATTGTTCATATTTCTGCAATGATTGGGTTGCGAATTCGAAGTCGGTACGACTCGGAATGAACCAAACTTATATGGCACAACATGACGCTGCGACCATTCAGATGATGCAAAAAGCAAAAAAACCAAGTATCGCTGTACTTTTCCATGGAATGATCGGCGTTTTTATCCGACGCTGGGCGTTCGCGTGCTATGGCACGTGCAAGCTTTTTCAGGGGGCAACCGAGTTTAAAGCAACGACCGTTTCCCACTACACCCCAATATTTGTCTCAAAATGCCCCACTGTACGCCATCCGACATCCGCATGAACAATATCATAGCTTCTCTCACCGCTGCCGTCGGGTTGCTCAATGACCTCCACGATTTGCTTGGAACACCATTTCTACCCCTCATTTCGAGCACAGTCATTTCTTTGATGACGGCGCTCCCGGTAATGAAATTGCCTCGCCAAGTCTTGCCACTCACATTCGTCGTCAGGAAATCAGGCGAAATAAAGACGATTGTCTCCAGCTTGCGGAAAACATCCACGGCTTGCTCTATGCGATCGTCAGCCTGCATATAAAGTCCGAGACCACCGGGTCGCTCCCACCAGAAATGCTCGAGCCTCTTGGAAAATTTACAGAGTGCGTATATCTGTCTCTTCCACGCACAAAGATGCCGACAGACCTCGGATAGAACCCTTCACAAAATACACAACTTCATTCAGGCGCAGCAGGAGGGGAAAATAATTAAGCATCTTCTGCGCCAGAGTGAGATCAAAACCCTGCGCAAGGACTGCTGGACTGGGTTGAAGGCGGCCATGTCCGTGTTCAAGGCAGGCACCACGCTTACCGCACCATTCCTGTAGTCTGACATGCGCTCAGATCGAGACCGGCTCCGCAGTCCTTGGCAGCATTGACGAGATCAAAAAGACCACTGCGCGGCTGCATGCGGAATTAATGGAACTAATCTCCACGCTTTCCGATGGGACGGCGTCGGAGAGATCATTCGGGGTATGTGCGTTCTGCATCGCCTCAAGGATGAAGTCTCACCGAGAAAAAGATTTATAACAGGTTTTCCGGGTCACAAAATAGGTATGCGCGAACCTTCCTTGTAGATTAGAGACTGAAGCGTTCCGGTTTAAGCTCCACCTCGTTTTCAATGCTACCCGTCATGCCAAAAATATTTCATGGCCGGGATTCCGAGATGGCGGTGATTATGGCGGCCCTGTCAGACGTCTCACCCCGGGTCGCAATTCTTGGCGGGGCGGCATGGGGAAGACAACCCTTGCGAAGGCTGTTTTGCACCACCCAAACACTTCCGCCAGATACGAGCAGCAGATTTTCGTCGCTGCGGATTCAGCGACCAGTAGCATCGAACTCGCGGCTCAGATTGCACTCCATATAGGCATGAGACCAGGGATAGATCTCACTCAGGCCGTTGTGCGGCATTTTGCCAATGGGCCGCCGTGTCTGTTGATTCTAGATAATCTGGAAACGGCATGGGAGCCGATGGAGTCGCGGCCAAAAGTTGAGGAATTTCTTGCGCTCCTTACTAGTATCGCACATCTTGCGTTGATAGTAGGTGATCCTTCTTCGTCCAAAACGTGTTTTAATATCAGAAACAGATCACGATGCGAGGAGCAGAGAGACCAGCGAAGATCCGCTGGACTCGTCCGTTTCTACCGCCGCTGAACCCAGTATCGGACGTTGCGGCACGACAAATCTTCATGGATATCGTGGATTGCATCCCTGATAATGACGATGTCGACCGGATTCTGCGTCTCACAGATAACATGCCTCTGGCGCTGGATCTTATCGCTCACCTGGTCGATTATGAAGGCTGTTCCGACGTTTTAACTCGTTGGGGGACGGACAGCACTTCCATTTTATCTCAGGGCTACGATAAACGCTCCAGTTTGGATGCGTCTATCACAATTTCGCTTTCTAGTCCTCGACTCAAATCTTCACCTGGGGCTGAAGATTTATTGCGACTGCTCTCAATCCTCCCAGACGGGCTGTCTGATGCTGAACTGGTTCAAAGTAATCTCCCAATTCAGGACGTCCGTGGCTGTAAAGCCGCTTTGTTGGGTATTTCTTTGGCCTATCGGGACAACAGGATGCGCCTCAAAGTTTTAGCTCCTATTAGGGACCATATTCAACGGTTCTACCCAGAGCCCGCTGCCCTCATTCGACCCCTTTGCAGATACTTTCACCTCCTCCTGGATTTGTACCGCAAATTCAATGGGAGCGAGAAGATGGGTGCAATCGTCGATCAAGCAATTGTGAATGTCGGGAATCTGCACCAGGTTCTGCGTCGAGGATTACAGCCCGGGCACCCGGATCTTGAGGACAATATACGCTGTGCGATATCGTTCAATGCTTGCATCCGGATTAGCGGTAATGGCATCACTGGGTTATTGGACAGTGTAGAAGCCGTCTTACCTCAACCCTGCGATCACGAACTCCAGGCGCTATTCATCATAGATGTCTTCAGTTCGTCCCTGTTTCGCCCTGTCGTCCACCCAGAACTCCTCATCGCTGAGGCCACGAACCACTTCAGCCACTTAAATAATGCCTCTCTAGAGGGTGAGTCCCCGATTTGAATCTCGATGCCATCTCATAAATTTATTTCGATCGCCCAGCGAAATTCTATGGGATCGTCGGTCACTACTACAGAACCAGAACAAAGGATACTTCGACGGCCATGAGCTTTTTCAAAAAAGCATGCGCATTAGCACAATCTGCTGGCGCTACCAACGAGCACGCCAATGCGCTGACGAGAATGGCAGAACTGGAGTGCTGGAATATGGGCGATTATTCGACCGCACTTCAACATGCCCGCGAGGCCCAGGAGTTGTGCAATTTGTCCGGGAATCTCTACAGAGAGGCGGTGGCACTGCGCGTCGCAGCCATATGTTTCAGTTTTTTTGGCGACCACACAAACGCAATTCGCCGGCTACACCGAGCACGACAGCTGCTCGAGCTCTGTGGCATTTCCGGAGGGAATCTGCAGCAGATAACGATGAACGACGAGGCTCAGGTTCATCTGCTGAAATCGGAATATGCGGAGGCCCGTGTTATACATTCCACCATTGTTGAGACTCTCGCCGCCGAGCGCGATCCTTTCCTATACGCCTCCTCAATCATGAATCTCGCGGAGATTGATCTGGTTCGCGGCGCACCTGAAGCTGAGGTCCGCCGCAGCCTGGACACCGCCACAACGATGTACCAGACCATCAAATCGCTACATGGCTTAATGGGTTGCCGCGCAATCCTAGCAGACCTCCACTTAAGGGAAGGAAACACCTCTACGGCCAAGGTCCTGTTTGAAGAATGCATCAAGTCCATACGCGGGTTAAATGGCGAAATCGTATCATATTGCTTGGCGAGACTTGCGGATGTCACTCAGTGGCCGGTTCCTGACTTCGATTCCGCGTCCGAATGGGCGGTGGTATTCTTGGCCAAGGCGCACAAGTCGGCCGAAAATTTGGGAATTCACAAGGCGTTTCTTTATCTTGGAGACATGTTCCTCGGAGGCGAAGACGAACGAACCGCACATAGTCTCTTCGTCACGGCGCTGGAAGGGTTCACCGCCATGGACGTCCATCTCCATAAAGCTCAGTGCATGACTCGCCTTGGAGATCTTTCGAAGAAAGGCGGAGACCTTTCCACTGCGATTGAACTTTGGAGAGCGGCCCGGCCCTTGTTTGAGAAGTCGCTCCAGGGACGGGATATTGCCAAAATTGATTCTAGATTGGCTAACGTTGGGGAGGCTGAGAAGGATCAACCGAGCTTTGCCGCGTGAGTTGAAGAAACGCGGGAAATATTTTAGTACTAGACAGAGATGAAACATAGCAAGCTGAGAGGATGGAAGCATTGGCTTGACAAGGAAGCAGGATCGAGCGCGGTAGATGCTCTATAGAAAAAAATACGTAGACTTGTCGTTAGTTCTGAAGCTGCATCATAGCCGGTATGATCCGGCGCGTCGATATCAGCATGCCACTGATGGGGCGAGCATGCTGCAGTGCAGCGACACTCAACTAAGTACGAGCCATGATCCGAATAGTCCCAATTTGGCCTCACGATCTTGCTCGCTATTGTCATTACTCCAGTTGCTCACGCGGCGGGTAGAGACGAGCAACGAGCAATTCAAACAGATTTACGTCTCGTTCAATTCCATCGACACCTTGATCGGGTTCAAACTCCCACGGTTCATTTGCACTCAACCAGGAAGATGCCTCGTGATCCATAGCCTCGTGAGCGTTGTGACGATTCAATTGCACAGTCCCTTCTGTGCGGAAGTCGATGCATCGTGTCTTCGAAAATTGGCGGCTGCACACACAGTCGTAACAAATCTCGGTCAAGTGGCCGTTAACGACTTCATGCACATTGTTCCAATCATGGCTTGTCAACTATATACGTGGCGGAGTTGACGCGCTACAGGAGACACCGATCATTGGATATCCCCGTGCCGCAGGAACAGCGGCTTCTCGTGGACGCGATCGAGACTGTGCTCACTGTGATGAAGGTTTTACCTCAGGGGTGTCGGCGTATGAGTCAGTCTTCTGCCTGATATTCAAAACAGATTTCATTAACGGAAGGCTTTTACCAACTGTAGATTCGCAGCTCAAAACCATGCGACAGACGTATCACAGGCTTTGAATATGCTTTGAATCGAATGCTGAACTTCTTTTTTTAGCTGCTGCTGGCCTCGATATGAACACCATGTACAGTACAACTCTTGTTGATTACAGTGGTGTCTGTTGAGGTCCAACCGCACGGGACAATATGTTCAACGCGTATCTGTATTCAATGTGATTGCATCTCTACAACTGTGTCCTCGCCAATTTGTGCTCTGGCGCTTCCTGGATTTTAGAGCACCATGGTTCGCAATATGTGGATGCCCAGAGCGCCGAACGACCGACTTGAATCACTTGATCAGGTTGTCAATTTTCTGAATTGGTCGTCGAGTTGTTGGATCTCCAACTTGACTCGGAGTATCCATCAGGTTTCCCGACATCCACGGCAGCCCGACGAAACGGACTATGAAGGTCTGTTCTCTGGAGCGGATCGACGCCCCGCAGATTGAAAGGGGGAACTCGAAGACGAAACAGAACCCCGAGAATGGTCACAGCAGGATATGATACGCACCGCGGCGGAGCTCATTGAAGACCACATGCTAATAGGCACTCGAACAAAAGGTTGCAGTAGACGTTCAAGGAGCCGCCCTCGTATTATTCAGCAAAAATATTATACTGAGTAATATGTCGAGCATAGCGATGCAATCATGGTCTCACTCTTCGACACCGGCGTCGCCCTTGCATGACGAACCTTCGGGGCCCGACGCGGTCCCAATTCCTAGCGGGTAGCACGAAGCCGAGCCGATGTTGATGCATACCTTCTGATTTATGAACTCGTTGTACACCACGAGCCCGTTTTCGAGACCCGGCAGGGGCTTCAACGCGGCGGGGGGGGAGGGGGATTGCTCTTACCCTTACCCTTACCCTTCCCAGAAGTAGGAGGGGCAGGATTCTTAAGCGCCAGCAAGGTGCCACGATTCGATGGGTTGACTCGGATGCTCTGGTCGTAGCCCCGGAGGCACAAGGCCTTGATATCCTCTATTTTGTAGACGAATGTGCCCTCAGTGTCTGGCTCATCGTTCCAAACGGTCTTGAAATCGCGAGGGCCACCGTTCTGAGATATTTTCAGCACCTTCTCTGCGATCTCTCGCTTGCACCTGCTTACCGGGAACTCGACGATACCAGTTGTCCTGTCCCGTTTGTTCTCTTGGCTTGTAGGATGTTTCTGTGTCCATATGCTCAGGAGATGCCGTCCGCTCCTAGGTTTTGCGTCTGTGCCCTTAAACATGTGGTCCTGGATTTTTATGCTGAAAGCTGCCGTGGCAGCGTCTTTGACCGCTTTATCGACAGCTTCCGAAGCGGGGTCCTGACACAGGGTATCTCAGCACCTTGAGCTGGAAGAAAATGAACAAACACATACCTTTTCAGGGGCAGGCGGCGTAACACATGAATTGCTGTCCCTCGCTAGCTTCAGGTCAGTCTTGTCTGGGATGCATTTGCCGCCTTCCACATCGAATGCACACCCTAACCCTTTACCACTCTCCACTGTTAGATTTCGTCAGAATCTATCCATGTACTTGAAGCGATTGACTTACCGCAGGTGACGCAGTCGTCAAAGGATGCGCAAAGTTCCTCCGGGCTGGCGCCCTCGCAGTCCTCGGTGTCGGAGCCATCGCGGGCCTTCACGCCCGCCTTGCTGCCCTTCTTGCGAATTGGACACGCCGTGCCCTTGGACGTAGTGGCGACTTTTGAGTCCTTAGGCGCCGCTGCGGGTTTAGCTTTGACGGGCTTGGGCACAGGCTTCGGCGCCGCCTTGACGGGCTTGGGCACAGGCTTCGGCGCCGCCTTGACGGGCTTCGGCACAGGCTTTGGCGCCGCCTTGATGGGCTTTGGCTTTGGCGCAGGCTTCGGCGCCGCCTTGGCGGGCTTAGGTGCCGCCTTGACGGGTTTGGGCGCAGGCTTGGCGGGCTTGGGCGCCGCCTTGACGGGCTTGGGCACAGGCTTCGGCGCCGCCTTGACGGGCTTGGGCACAGGCTTGGGCGCCGCCTTGACGGGCTTCGGCACAGGCTTCGGCGCCGCCTTGACGGGCTTTGGCACAGGCTTCGGCGCCGCCTTGACGGGCTTTGGCGCAGGCTTCGGCGCCGCCTTGGCAGGCTTAGGTGCCGCCTTAACGGGTTTGGGCGAAGGCTTGACGGGCTTGGGCGCCGCCTTGACGGGCTTGGGCACAGGCTTCGGCGCCGCCTTGACGGGCTTTGGCGCTGGCTTCGGCGCCGCCTTGACGGGCTTTGGCGCTGGCTTCGGCGCCGCCTTGACGGGCTTTGGCGCTGGCTTCGGCGCCGCCTTGACGGGCTTAGGTGCCGCCTTGACGGGTTTAGGTACAGTCTTTGGTGCCTTGACGGGCTTAGGCGCCGTCTTCACCTTTCTGGAGGAGATGGAGAGTTCGCGCGAGCCGATGGGAGCCGCCTGCGAGGCAAGGAGCGTGCAGAGCACAAGCAGAAGGGAGAGGAAGTGAGCGCGCATGAAGAAGGATTGTAAGAAATTAAAAGAAATGGTCGAGCCGGTCGATGGGAGAAAGGGAAGAACGAGCGATGTCGACGGTGAGGTCTGGCCTGGGGATCGTGGAATCGTTATGGTCCTCTCTTATACATACAGCTGGAGAGGCGGTTCATTGAGTTGCCGTCGAAGGGGCATCGATATTACCGAGTGAGGCTGTCCGTAGCTAGACGGCGTTTAGGTACACAAACAAGTATAGAGTAATTTCGCAATTTTCCATTTTCCTGCTAGTAATTACATCGCAGAGAATGTGATAGTGATGTCATAGTGATATCGATAGGGATAATATTATACACAGCATAGCCTTTGAATACTGTTCTCAAGACTATCCCAGCGCGCACAAGCGCATCGTGCCGGCTTGGACAACTACCCTACCTGACGAGCTATTCATTATCAGAACATCTATCCAAAGTGGAATGCGAAGTGGTGAGAAAAGAAACTATTCGTTATGCCGCGGTAGTGTCAGCCAGTGCAGGAATGAACATTGGAGTATCTTGATCATCGGAGGCCCGCATTTAGAGATTGTAGTACGGCGATCAAGAGTCTCCAGGGGTGTACCCGTTTGGTAAATTTTCTTCAAGTTGGCACTAGTAAATTTAGCCAATCCAGCACAGCTCCTGAGGTCCCACCGGCGACCGCCTGGTTTCGTTGCTCTTCCCCATGCATTCCATCTCGCGTAGTACCGCCGAGAACGCTGAACGCCAGGCGCATGACTTTTCCTGTCCTACCCGTACCTCCTTGTTTGGACTGATCAGGTCGACGTCTGGTGGTTCTCGGATTCATCGGACCTCACGCACATAACCATGCTCGAGGACTATGTGACCAAGCCCTTCCGGTCCTACACCGATTATCGACCATGCGCGCGCACTGCTCATCCTTCCCGAACCATGCCGTGTCGGCCCACCTCAACTCCGCATCTTCACTCTGTGCGATGG
Organism: Mycena capillaripes; assembly: GCA_029204075.1. Classification (NCBI taxonomy): domain Eukaryota; kingdom Fungi; phylum Basidiomycota; class Agaricomycetes; order Agaricales; family Mycenaceae; genus Mycena; species Mycena capillaripes. The sequence goes on from JARHKZ010000027.1 coordinate 1,086,260, forward strand.
CGAGCTCGCTCGCGACATAGAGCTGCCAGTGTATGGCAGGTTCCTACTAGATCTGGATATTCAGTACCGACAGGCAGACGGACATGCACCCGTGTTGCTGGTCGAGAGCCCAGACGCCTCGCAGCCGCCTCACTGCTCAACCTGCCCTCGCATCTCGATGAGTGCGTAAAGCGCCGGGCTCTCCCGTCCCGCGTCCTGAAGCCCATCTCTTTTGGCAACAACGGCGATATTATCACAACGTCGACGACGCGATGGCTCGGCAAGGTCGATCGCTTATACTGGCAAGTCGGACCAAGTAAGGATGACCGAAAGCTCACCAAGACTGTCGAGCTCCTTCCAGGTCTGGAGGGCTGCGAGGCCATGCTACCCCTTCACCATCTAGCAGTCGATGACAGCACTCTTGTTCTGTGCACCCACGAAGCTGCGCGTCCCGCCATCACCGAGCGAACCTCCGTTCGTGGTCTCAACACTTCCAGTCTCACCGTTACGTGGACCGCCAAACCTATTCCCGGACAAGTCAGGACCTTGCACCACATCCCTTCTCTCAATTCCCTTGTCCTCTCCGCCGCACAAGACGTCACGAACCACTACGAGGAGGACCGCGAGTCGTTGCAGATATGCACGGCGATCGTCGTCCTCGACGCTCGTATGGGCGGCTGGCGGGCCATCCACGCCGTCGACTCGGATGCGCAAGGCAGCTAAGTATATCGTAGATTGCTTCGTGTCGCCCGACTCGGATAATCCCGTTGTGGGTCTGGCATGGCAGAAAGGCGACGTCCTCACCGTCGGCCTGAACAAGTTCATCGCGGACGGCTTCGAGAGAGAGGGCGAGGGCGAGAGGGCACGGACGCTCGCGTTGTTCCCTGCAGAGCTCATTGCTGCTTCTCTGGGACGCAAGGAGATCGTTGCGGTGGCAGGGGTGAAGAAGCACCCGGTCATTTCAGAGGGTAGTCGAGAGGAGGACATTCCCGATTGGGAGGAGGAAGAGGGCAAGGTCATGTTTGCCAAGTGGTGAATGCAGGCCGTTCATCGTGTATAAATTTATTTATGGATACAAAAGCTGGTCAGAGGAATGAAATTGCTAAAAGTCTCTATATAATAAAGCCGCTTGGACCTTCTTGTTTTCCCTTCGAGTTTGTTGGAAATAGAGGTCGGCGACGTCCGGTCGATATATTGCACCAGTGCGCTGACTGGGTGCGGGCTGATCTGCCCGCCGTCGGAGCGCGGCTCTGGAAATTAAGTGCGTAGTTCAGACAGTCCATCGAACCGTCAAATGTGACAGACGACGTCAACTACCGACGGCCGCCGGATTGGTGACGCAGTTGCGGCCATCCCGATCCCTCCCGGCATATCTTCCACGTCTGGTGTGAGTGTGGTGCATGTTTCCTCTGTTCCCGTCTGAACCTGTTCCCGCGCGTCGTCTTTCGTCAATTCTGGGCTGCCATGGTAAACCTCCTCTGGCGGCATCTCGACGACGGTTGACAAGCAAGGTTCCGCCCGTGAGTTTCGATCTGTGCAGTGCGCGGGCGTCGCGGCCTCCGATTTACGGCGTCTTAGCGCGCGTACCGCACGAATGAATGACTGTGTATGGTTGTGTATGAGCATCTCCCGTTTGGTTCGCAGAAAATCCAAAGAGAGGGAACATGTCCACGTACGGGATCTGTGGCGGCAAACAGGGCGTAGATGAACGGCCGTCCTGCGTAGATGGCGAGGTCTGGGCGCTAGTCAACTTCCGCTAAAATGACATGGATAGGAATCAAAACATACCCACGAGATTCAGTCTACCGGTCTACATCGCGAGCTTTGAACCTCCGTACAAACAACGAGCCAAAAGCGACTCACCAGTTCGGTACGTGCAGACTGCTTCATCTCGTGCAAATCGAGCACGGCCGTGGAAACGTTCAGTAAGCAGGCCACCAACGGGTATAGCGCTATATGCATCATGTTTTGGTACCTACTCGCCTTTCCTTGGGAGAAATGCCTCACCGATGCGGAGGATAATATTCCGGAACTTTGTTATGGCTGATCCCGCACGGTATGATGCCTCTGACGTGTAAGTAGCAGTGAATCGCGTTTCGCCGCGGAACCGCCACGTATCGAACTTCAGAGGATGGCTTTATATATAAGGTCAAACATAAATGGCACGAGAGCGTACCTCATAAACGATCAGGTATCCCACGAGAATTACAAATGCGCCGACCTCGCCTACGCAAGTGAAGAGGATCCAGGCAGTTTGCGTCCCGATGAGCCAGTGCAGCGCAGCGGGATTGCTGCTCCGGTACCAGCAAGTCTCGTTGACGGCCCATCTGTCCCACCGGAGATCAGGATCCAAATACACCTCGAGGAAGATCAGAGATTAGAGGGATATATACCCCAGGCTTCCCGCTGCATATGGCACCACGTTGCATATGAGACAGACCAGCGTGGTCCCGAGGACGTAGTATCTTTCCATTTTTTGCCCATTGACGTTGTGTGCGAGCACTAATCTGCAGGGGGGCTTGGTTGCGGAACACTTCTCACGTAGATGGATGACCTACGGAAGATTCAGCGCCATGCAGAAGAACATGCCCGCGGAGAACATGAGGGTCAGCTACGAAGGTGCGAAGAGATTTAACATGCCCAATGTAGCGATTTGAGCAGACAGGCATACATTGATAATGAACGAAAGGAGGTCGCATGACCATCCCGGGTGCCCGATTAAAGGGCTGAGCGGCAATGCAATACCAAAGACAAGGCTGGAGCGGTCAGTCGCGTCGAGAGAGGAAAAGAAAGGTTGGCGGCTCACTGTGCCAGTAACGCATAGAAAAGGAGACGGAAACTGACCCGGTCCAGGTATCGTCGCGATACAAGATTCCATGCTGCGTATCCGTACAGAATGAGCAACCCGGTCGTAAGGCTGACCCCGGGGATTATTAGTCCCCAGAAGACTTGTGAGCTGTGAGGAGGGTTCTATCAATTAATGGGCAGAGGGCGCTGTGTTTGCCTACTCGATTCCCGTGTCGGTGAGTGAAGGTAAAGTGCGGGGCATGGCGGGGAAGGGAAAGGAGTGACTGAGACTTCTGCCGAATAACGGCAGATCAATCAGTGAAACAATTCTGAATTCAGCTGTCTAATTTTTCAGCGTACTTAAGTAGAGATAGAGCCCAGTCTCTCTGCCAGATGAATGTCAGCATCAAATAGTGCACAGATATCTGCTTTTCGGCCTCACGCTGAAACGGTCGTTGACCCTACATAGGAGTTAAGACCAAGCAGGGTTGGCTTTGCGGCGGCCGCTTAGATCGTGGAACAATTTTAACGTCACCGATCAGTGGTACGTTACTCACCTTCATGTGCCAGTATGTGTGCCTGGACCTGACCTGAACCCCAGACGTTATCGCGTTTCGTAGGAGGTGACAGCAAGGAAACGGGAGATATTTGGGAGAATTAAGTTGAATTTGACGCGATCGAGCGCACGAAGATTACCAGTGATTTCACTCTCCCCAATCACTAGCTGCGGGTTAAGTCATCAACCGAGGAAGCCAAACCAGAGCTATTGCTGAAGAAAGACACGGGAACATGGACCGATGACCAAGAGGACGCAGATAGTACGCAGATCTCTCCGTCTGGCGAGATCCAGAGATCTGTCCTCTTCCCGATGACGCACAGTCTGACAGGAATTTGACCAAATTTAGCCTAGTGGTAGCCTGAGCAGGCGAGCTTGCGAGCCGGTTTAGGTGGAAGACAAGGCTAGGTTAGATGAGATGGGATCAATGCAGCACGTGCCGCTTACTCGCTTCTCCGCTCACCGCGTCCGTCGTCTCGTCTCTTTGGCCTTTCGATTTTTTCGCTGCCTCAAGACATGGTCCAGCATTTGTTCAGTACTCTGTTCCTACGGCCCACTTTTACCCGAGATACGTAGCACGTCGACTACGGCACAATGGCCTCGCTCCGCTTGCCCAGGCCTCTTACGCGTTCCTGAAGCACGCAATAGCCTGCCTCAGATTACCATCGTTCAATGTCGTCCAATATATCGTTTCGGTGCCCTAAATCTCCAAAAGATTCGGCCCTACAACACTGCGCAGCGCGAATCTCGTCCGCAAATTTCGTCCGCCTGTGGGGGGGAAAGTGAGTAGCGAGTCTACTCTCTTCACTCCCTCCCTGTTCCGTTCTTTTGGTCCAGACGGGCCATTTCTTCGACCGCGACCGGAACGAGTTCAAGTATGTAACGAGCGTCAATTAGGAATGTATGTACATCCAAACTCATCCGTGCTTAATATTACACCGCCCTCATCATCAGACTCAGAGCATACCCCCCACAACCGGAACCGTCCTCGCCGCCTGATCCGCCTCACTCCCCACATCGCCCGACGACGACGGCGGCGGGATCACATGCGAGCAGTCCGTCATAATGGCGGGGTCCTGTCCCAGAAGTGCCATCTTGCCCATCGCAGCAGCGAAGCGGTCGGACATGAGCTCCTGGCTCCCTGGCCGCTCAATGTGAGTACGCAGAAGAAACTGGGTAGGAAGAGAACGCACCGGCGAGTAACTGCCAGTGCGCGGTCGTGCGGGCGGCCCTGATTCGAATGCGCATCAATACGACAATACGACTCGGACGAGAAGGAATAAATCCTCGAGTGGGATGGAGATACAGATACATACCGTGCAAGCGCAAAGTCGGACTGGAGGCGGAACGTCTCTTTGGAGTCGGACATCACCTCGCCCTGATGCGAGCCGTTGCCAGGCCATACGGTTCCGGGAAGTAGGACCTACGCTCCCTCAGCACAAGCGCGAACTCGAACACAACACGGGACACGGCACGCACCTCATTATAGAACTGCGTGTCAAACTCGCTCGGAGTGATGTCGAACGGGGTGTTCTCGATGCTCTGGAAAAGAAGTCGATGCATGAGTGTCACGCGACGGAGGAAATGGAATGGTAGAAGGAAGAAAGAAAGAAGAGCGCACCGGGTCAATGTGCTCCTGAACGCCGACGCTGTGCGACGCGAGGAGTTCCACGAGTTCGAGCGGCGTCAGGCCCGCGTCGCCCACGCGCGCGAGCATGGTGTCGACGGAGTGGAAGGGCTCGGGGACGAGGCCGTCGGGTGCCGCCTGCGTTGCGTCGGGGCGGCCGGCCATGAACGCGAGGCGCGGACCGCCGGCGCAGTTTCGGACGCTGACGGCGGCAGCGAATTGGATCCTGAGAGTGCAGCGCGGGATTAATATAGGCCGTAAAGCGAGAGGAAAAGGATTGGAGAGGGAACGCACATATCGCCATATGAGACACCGTATGTGTCCGCGAGCTCCCTTTCGTGTTCGACGATGGACTCGAGCCCCTCGTTGGCGTGATAATGCAGTTCGGTGTCGGAGAATTTGATCATGGAACCGTCTGCGCCGTCGCCGCTGGAGCGGAAGGTCAGCGTCCGAGACCGAGGCGGATTGGAAGAGCACACACCCGAATTGATTCTCGCTCTTGAGCTTCGGGGAGTAGCCGATGGCGTCGTGGAATGAAAGCTACGGAAATCCGCATCTGCATGACGAAAGGCGAAAAGAAACGTATGGGACGTACGCGAAGAGCATCATGCGCGTCTTCGCCTGGGCGTGAGGGTTGAGAACCTGATGGGTTAGGCGAGAGTCGTGAACATACCGCATGTTCCTCCTTCGAATCTGAATAAAAGAGGCGTAAATAATAGATCGCCCTTCTTAATTCGCCCAGGAGTACGCACAGATTAGACTGGAGATCATCCAGTACTTTGTACCAGATATCGCAAGTCGCGCGGGGGGCGGGCGTCGCAGAGACGGTCCGGATGTAAAGGAGTGGCAGGGTAAAAAGAGCGAGGAATTTCATGGCTGGAGAATGAGCGGTTGGCCGGGCGGGCGTGGTGGTAGAGGATAAAGAGAGAGAGTGCTGGCGAGGTTCGTTTTATATATGACGCGTTCCCAAAGCGGAGTTGTTGATCGGATCATTTGCCGATCTCCGGGCTGAGAACTTCAGAATGGTCGAGCTCGGATTCACGAGCGACAAGGTTAGGACCTAGATAGGCTTAATAAAGCGCGTCCCTGCGAGCGCCATGGACGGACAGGGAAAAACAACAAGATGAGCGCACTAAACAACGTTGTGCGGCATTCTCTATGGAGGCACCCAAACAGTGGATATCAATATCAAGCACTGCTTTTGACGCTTCTTTCCCGCAACCTGATGCATTGGGGCTCTGCAAATCCTTATCTGCCTTCATACGTCGCGACGTACGAGCTTCACACCATCCAGACCGCCCGATATTGCTTCTCTCACGAAAACAGCCCGGGATTTTTTCAGAATCCTGCGATCAAACAAAATTTAGTACGCACATTCTATGATGTATGCCCGCCGATCTGCGAAACTCACCGGTTGAGCGAGAATTAATGGATAGTCTGGTTCTCCGACCGTCAAAAAACACTCCGACTCCGACACTGACTCAGTACTGCCGGAACTGACTCGACCAATTGCGCCTGCAGACTTGGAGCGACCTCTATTTTATCTCCACCGAGTCCGAGAACTCAGATAGTGTGGAGCTGCAATTTGAAACACTAGCTTTGTGCCGGCCGGGTGTACCGCACCTTCGTGCAAAATCCTCCCTCCGCCGCTCGGACCCTCGAAATTCGCGGCTACGAGACGTTGGTGCGGCATTGCCGGATATTCTGTTCAAAATCTCGCCGATATCACGCTCGAAATCCTCGGCGGGCTCAACCTACATAGATGATGCAATGGTCTGACCCATCGCTCGCGCATGGGCATTGGCCAAATCTTGCCTACGTCGACTTGAATCCCTACAGAAGCGTTCCGGGCGATCACCGCGTTACTCTGGCCACCCTCGGTTTCATTTCAGGCTCAGCGGTCTAACAATAGAGTTCAATAGGCTGACTATCTCCGCCACGGCACGCAGTCCACAGAAGCCTTCACACTATCAAGCATATCTTTCCTTGCCGTCGACACAACCCACATTCATAAATTTCATCCTTGATTTCAGACGATCATCGCAGGTGCCCCTGGGCCGTCATCGAAGCTGTGGCAGTGATAGGAGCTTAAATGCAACTGAAACGTGCACATGCCAGCAGTCGATCAAACCCACAGGAGGAGGGTCTCACTATTTAGTGGAAATATAAACCCTCCCGTTTGTCTATCATTCTCCTTCGTTTCTCCTCCCACATCCGAAAACCTCGAAATGTGCTTCCAGTTATTTGGACACCGATGCTGGCAGTACAACCCAGATCTATCCGTCCTTTTTCCACTCCAAGAAAGGTGCATGGCCCTGGAAGAGTACCTTGAGCTCTTCCTCCTCTCCATCAAGAATGCGCCAAGGATAACAAAGACGTCAATACTTTCCGTCGCCTACTGCCGCACCCGCGGCGTGACCACATATTCATTCCTCGTCGTCTACCTCCAACACCCGGTACTTCGCCAGTTTCCAGTCCGGCTGAAACTCCAAGGTTTCAATGGACCCGCCACCATTCAGGTGGCCGGCAGGGAGCCCATCTACGACACTCCGGGGGAAGGGTCTACCTTCTCCGCTGCTTTCGTAGGTGAGACTTTGATGGAACTGGTTGGCACCTGGCGGTACGATGTGCTTCACACAATGACGTTCCAGCAGCGTCTCAACGATGCTGGGCGACTTGAACCCAGTATCGTCGATCTTCTGACACTGGCGGTCCTCTCGGCTCAATGGGACCACACGCAGGAAGGATTCCCTGCGACGCTATTTTTGGCGCTAAAAAACCTGTTCAACGGCGTCATCACCAGTCACCGAAAAGCACCTGCTCTGCCGACCGACGTTTCACATCTGAAATGTGCGGTCATTGACGCGTTCTACACTCAGCGGCAGTGCATGCAGGAAGAAATAGAGATCAGGAACGGATACCGCGATTATGTATGTGGGATTTGAATGATTGTACTTAACTCAAGGCTGAGTTTTCCGTGTCTCAATTCAGATCGATGCAACCCAGACATTGCAGCTTCGAGCAGCAAACGCCGAGCTTTCGGCGCGCACAGCGCTTCTGCAGGAAACGGTGTTTCGCCTCAAGCTGGAGGCCTCATTGCAGGCCAGAGTCTCCGCGGATGCCAACGAAACCATTTGTGATAGTCTTTATGTCGTATAGTCACGGTAGCGGTAGTATCCTAACAATAGCGCGTCGTCCCGTCCTCTACCCCTCTGCACTCATGTCAGAGCCCTCCTCCTCCCCATCCTCGATCTGTACCGCCTCCTTCCCAGGATCAGCCATCCCATGGTTGAGCGACGAAGCAAGATGAACACACCATATCGTTCAGAGTGTTGTACAGCAGCCTGAATTGACGACAGGAGGACGGTGTTCTGGAGCATTCTATGAGCACGTTTAAATTCGGAAATAGGCGCTACAGACCTAGACCTGAAGGCGGTGGATCTCGGCCATGAGGGCCGCCTATAAAACGGTAAACCAAGGTGATATTCGGCAGCAAGGTCTACGAACCTCTTCGTCTTCACCCGGCTGTCGGCGTACCCTCCAGTTCACGTCTGTGGGGCCCCCATTTGACGGCCCGGATACGTGGACTATGGTCTTGAAGATCGTCAATGGAAGTTGGATCTGTGTTACGGAAAAGGCAATACACACTGTATGATGCAGGCACACTGCCGCAGCCCGCATCCCGGCGAGGAGCTTTGCTTGCTACAGGAGGGTAAATGATGAGCATGCTTCAACTTACGAGAATCAGTAGGCAGACCTCCGTTCAGAGCCGAGCGACCTCGGCTCTCAATGCAAACATCCACAACAGGATAAAATGTCAGCAACTGTCCAATATCCCGCATTGAGAACCACAAACATGCCGGGCGATACGTAGCCGCTCTCGTTGAATAGCGCCGTGCGATGTGGCGAGACTGTTTCCACAGCCGCTACGAGCTCCAGGGGTGACAGCCGGTGGGGAAGTGGTACAGCAGCCACAGGGACAACGTGGCCGAGGTTTGGGCATGCCCCTTCGCAAATGAAGGCCTGATCGTCGGCGGGCACAGACCAAAAGGCGCTCCGGAAGCGGCCGCCTGCAGCAAGGCGCTCAAGCACGAAATGAGCTACGTCTTTTTCTTCCCCGCTTGGCAAATAATAGTGACCGGCGCTACCAGGAACCCATGTAATTCGAGGTAGGGGCGGCGGCAGTATTTTTTGCACGAAATATACCCTCGGAGGAACCAGTCAAGTGGAGACCCAGATCGCCCAGACTCCCGAGCCGCCGCGCGTTGTGGGAGCCGCTCGACGAGCTCCCTGACTGTGCCTGACATCGGCCGATGATGAATGCGAGGCGGGTAGGTGAAGAGAGTGAGAGGCCGGGCAGGCGTACAACATGCGAGATACGAGCACAATTCTATTGTAGCGTCTGTCTACGAGAGACTAGAGCAGGCGGGTTGTGCACCGCGGGGCAACAGGGGTATATGGGAGATGGCGGGGAGATGTGCGGCGGGAGTGGGAGTGCCTCCGGATAATCGAGCGTGTCTAGGTTTGTGGTGACCTGCCAGTGTTATGGTGAGTGCGCGGGCGGCCAGAGCATTTCTAAGAGTACTAACCGAAGGTTGGTCTAGGCGAGGTCAAGAAAAAGAGTGTGAGGGATAATGGGATTGGAAGAGAGCCGATGAGCTTGATTCCGTCAGCCACAGAGAGGGTGGTTGACCATTCGATCACATCCGAATCAGAGGGCCGATCGTTTTGCCCAACGCATGTTCTACTAGGGATCCGCCGGAAGCGCCGGGTGCTCGCGAAGCGGCATCACCCGCACATTACGATGTCATGATTACGAGTCTCCTATTTTCCAGTTCAATTTTTTCTGACCACTGGGCCTGATTTTGGTATCAGTCGAACCCCCTTTGGAGGCGCTGATAAGCCGTGTAATAAACCAGGCCTGAAAATCACATATTTTCAAACTTAATTATTATTACACGCTCATCTAAGGGACCTATAAGGCTTATAGTGCTAGGGACGTGTTACCCGCCACAGACCAAGCCTTGGGACACATATACCTGAGGAGGGTTGTACAAGTGGGCCTGAGTGTATGGGATCGAGTTCTGGAAACGCCCAGGGGCACTACTCATATCACCAAAACGAGGAGCCGTTAGGTTTCTTACCAATTATCCTGGTTGCTTATCACGAAACATGTTAGTGATAATCCTCTAAGTCCGCTGTTGACTCGTGTTAACGTGTTAAACGCGACGCGACGAGTCACATGACACAGGGAAAACCTAAAAGCGATCCACTGAAACGAGTCCGAAGCTCGCGATCAATATTGATCGCGCTTGATCCGATGCTCGTTTAGGCACCAAGTAGTTCACAAGCGATTGTGGTCCAACTACTGGCCCCAAACACAAAGTGTTTGGTATCACTAGAAAGCTATAGGCCAGGGCTTTCACATAAAGGGGACGAGGCTCGGGGAGGAGCAAAATACCAGGAATAGGTTATTCAGGTTTAGAGCTGGGATCACCCCTAGCCCCTTGAATAATCTATAACCAAGCAACCATCTTAATTTAGAGCGTCGTCAGAGACGTCTGACTAACTCGTGGACATTCGCTGACTGATATCTATTCATTTTATTCACATGTACTCTTGGCAGCTTATAAACCGTTGAGCTAAGAATAGTTTAGCTCCTATCTTGTAAAGTATATAGAGGGGACCTCAAGTGGGGAACGAGCATGGAACCGCACCTGGCTAGCACTCGGACACCTTATACAAGGGATCCTTGCGCATTGTGGGTAGCATCTGGGCTTGTCACATTTGAGCTTCACTTTTGTGGTAGCGCTAATTTAACAAGCTTCTCAACAACTATTATCAATAACGGCGGCGTGAGAACAAAGGAATAAGAGATACGACGTGTACTGTGACTATTGGCGGCGTGTGTATCAAGGGAGAACAACGGAACCTGTCAGGGGAACCCCCGTCCCGACCCCCATTCAGAGCCCTTCCGGCCCCTCCGGTCCTTCCGGTCGCTCTCCCGGTCACCGGCCTACCGGAACCGGTACCGGAAGCCGGCACGTGACCCGCCAGGGGGACCCCCGATGGCACCTCGCATGTGACCGAGCCCGGGACATCTGCCAATCACTCCGGTCACATGGTCTTAGCTAGTAGCTTACTTATACCCACGGCTGACGTGGGAATCCTCAGAGTTTCTTCTCTTTGGATCCCCCACGTCAGGTATGCTTCTCTGTACATTTAGCTACTGTCAATTAACCTTTGGATCCCCCACGTCAGTCCCTGAGTACCTCGGGCCTTCATGGTTGCCCTTACAGAACCGACGTGTATTTGATTGTGGTGTTTGATTGTCCCATACTTTGTGAAGCACTTTATTTCAACAAGGTTGAAATAAAACTAGCTCTTCCCAAACGCAACTACGACTCATTAGGGCTTCTTTCGAGAACTCTACTGATTTGCAACTCGACCTATCTGGTCTCATCCCTCGACTTAATATATTCACATTATACTCTGATCCGAGGTACAAAACTCGTCAGGACATCTGTGACTACTCGAGATCGCTTGGAAGTATCCATTGGTGTTGGTGATAGTGATTGGTGGTTGTGTGTTGTCTTTGAGTCTACTTTGTAGCTCAAACTAGCACCCGAGTCCTTATCACGAAAGCCTTCGTTTTTGGGTGTTTTAGTCGTAGATCCTGAGTAAGCCGTTCAGCGCTATCAATTGAACATCTTTTCAGCCAAAAACATTCATAATTAAACATTTTTGAGAGCATTCTTTCTCTCGAGGACCGTCAGCCGCAGTCAGCGCGTATTTACGGTTGTTAGCTGCATATTCCAGCCCTGTGTCTCGTCACGTGCCTTTTAGGGTAGAATTGCTCGCTTTGCTCGCAACTAGCCATTCGGGAATTTATCATGGACAGAGTCCGTCGCTATAAAAAGATCACGGGGCCTTTCTCTAACTCATTCTAGCTCATTAAAGTTCATGCAGGAATTTCTAAAAATCAACGTCCAAACTGTGGATCTGCGCTGCCCGCCAGTTGGCACGTGAGGGTACTCTTCCGACATACTGTACTACACCCCAAACCCCCGTGGATTCCTAGTTCGCCCACACGCGGCAGATTCCGAGACTCATGGGACCCAGCAGGACCGTGGGACCAACCCATGTGACTAACACGTGACTTTCTGGCATTACGTATACCGTAGTGTTTTCATGTATAGGATTACGTTCAATTCGACACCGCCACCGGTTTTTTTGATACTTTTAAAAATCAAAGAAAATCTGGTAAATTGAGAAAAAATTGTTTCCGCCCTCAGAAAAAATGAGCGTGATGCGTGACTGACGAATTGAATGTAATACTACAGTATGGTGCATTTCGAGGTAAAAACCCTGTCCGTATTTTGTGGACGCGTCTTTGCAAGAGAAGTAACTAGAACGACCTCTGACTCTATTTTACTTTGTATTTCGCCCACATCACCACTTCTGCTGTTCAAACATATCTCAGCCAGAACTGCTCACCAGACACCGGAATCAAACATGTCTTTGTCTTCCTACTTACTATTGAGTGGAGAAAAGACTTTTAAATTTCCGCTCGTTTAACATCAGCAATCGCTAAAGGAGTGTTCCTCTTACAACTCCACCAATTTCCGCCCCCTTTGCCGCACAAACTGAAGTCCTGGTTCTCTGGGTACACGCCTATTTAATATCCTGAGTGTAGTCGATCTGTCCACCCGTTCCTTGGAGGCTCTTGTTAAATGCGGGATGCGCCCCGGAGATTGATGATAACAGGCCGAGTGTTGGACCATAGATTCATGCAATATTGATTTCAGAAAATAGCGCTGCGACAAATAAGCCCAAAATATCCCCCAAACCACCTCTCTTCTCTCTCTTTATAAAATAACGGCTGTCTGTCTGAAGCCTTTAGCACCCTGCATTTGGTCTCTCCGACCCAAATCTGTGGATTGTCTCACAATAAGCGCTGAGCGCCAATTTCTTTCCCAGTGTTAGGGCCTCGATCGGCACTAATCTGTCTCCTGCTGCCCTAACTTCCCATGTCATTGTTCAATAATGCAACGATCTCTCTCTCTCTTCATAAAATTATGGGTGTCCGCCTGAAGCCTTTTAGGCCCCACTTTTGGTTTTTGTCCCCGAAACTACGGATGCTCACACGCCAAGAAGTGCTAATTTTCCACTGGTGCCTTTGGCGCCACAGCCTCGCCGGCGATATTTCAAACAAACTCAGGCGCCGGAATACTCCCACACTAAGAGGCGCTAATTTACCACTGTCCTTCGGCCAGACAGCCTCAAAGCTCCTTATTCACCCCCGCGTGTCCGTTGGTTGTACAATGATTCCCAAAACTATGGATACTCCACTGGTGCCTTCGGCGCCACACAGTCTCACCCAGCAGCTCTCAAACAAACTTAGGCGCCCAAATACCGGCACACTAAGAGACACTAATTTTCCGTTGCCGTATTCGGCCACACAGCCTCACATTCATTTTCCTCCACTGCGCATCGGTCTACTGTGCGGCGATCTATGAAATAAACTTGGACGCCCGACTATTGTGTCACCAGCCAGTCCACTGGTCAACTGTGTGAGTTTATTATGCGCCCCTCTCTCAAATTGAGATGTAGGTGAAGCCTCATCTTCATTTAGACTCATGCGAAGTTTTGACGTGTCTCGGGTCTTACAAAAAATACCTGAGTAACTATTCACAACTTGCTGTGATATGCCGTTGAAGTTGAGTCATTTTCCTCGATGGTTGCTGGTAAGGTTATTGACCCAGTACATCAATTGATTCCAGGTAACACCTACCAAATATGGTCCCGAAATCAACCGCATATCCCACGAAATGATTTCCATCTTCAACCTCAGGGATTAAATTTACAGCTAATGTCAGTACCGAGGGCGCGGATTGGAAATTTCCGTTTTGGGCAGTTTTCGATCTTCTGCAAAGAATTGTCCATATCTCACTCAGGGCCTGATCGGCAACCGTGAATCCACGCATGACTGTGTGAATTCATGTAATGCTTTGTCACGCTCAGCCTTCTTCGCTTCTTCCACCGACTCTCGCCTTCTCCCACCGTGCCTCCCCGCATGCCTCCCCGCCCTGACTCTCCAGACAACTCTGGCGACAATTCCGACCCTGTTATTCCCGATAATGCATCCAGTAACTTCACCGTGCCTGAAACTAATCATGCCCTCGATTTCTTGCTCAAAGACCCCACGAAATACCTCAGTGGTAACGGCTTCAAAGAGAAGGCTTGCGCCGAAATCAGTGCATCTCTCAAGACCACGTTCCCCAACCGTCCCATTCGCAAGAAGAATGTTGTTGGCAATCGCTTGCGCTATGTATGCCCTCGCGCGCTGTATCCTCCGTGGAAGCTAATCGCCTCCAGGTCAAGGCCGCTTACGAGGACTACGAGTTCGTGCGCGGGAAGAGCGGGGTGGGGTGGGATGACCAGCAGAAGATGGCTACGGCAGAGAGCGAGTTTATTGATACATTCGTAGAGGTGCGTGCGGCTCAATCTCGCATTTGGACTTGAGCTAACGAAGCCCAGGTACATGGCAAGAAATATGCCAAATGCTTCGACCATCCCTGTCCATACTATATCCGCCTTGCGCAATTGTTCGGCGGCAACAAGGCCACTGGTACCCACGTCCTCCATCTCACCAAGCGCACCAAAAAATCCACATCCTCTTCTACTTCTGCCTCTGCATCTGCGTCTGCGTCTGCTTCAACCTCAGCCTTAGCCTCTGCCTCTACTTCCGCTGCCACTCCCTCTTCGCCGTCCACCCCAAAGCGCAAATGTGCGCGCCAGCCTCTCGAGAATCTCGACAACAACATTTTCGACATCGACTCAGAATCTGCCCTTGACCAGCCCCCTTCTCCAAAGCCATATGACGATGAACTTCTGCCTGCGCCCCCCAAACACCCTCGCATCCGTGATGACGACAACGAGAACAACGACTCCAAGAAGGACAACATAAACGGTGATAAACCCAAGAAGAAGGCGAGCGCCCGTGACCGTGACCGTTCCATCTCGGCCAGCTCGAGCTCCGGCGGCTGCCGCACATCGCGAAATGCCGAAGCTGGCAATGAATTGCGCGCAGGCTCAAGATGATTGGCGAAGGCATGTCGGCGCCTATCATCACCAAGGCCGACACCTCCCACGTTGACGCCATCATCGACGCCTTCAACGAGGACACAACTCTGTTGCCTGTGGACCCAGACGGCGAATACTATGCCCTCTTTTTGGATTCCCTGAGCGCGAACGCGATTTGTGCACGCTCATTCGTCAGGACAACGAACCGTATCCAGCGCATCGCTTTGCTGAAGCGTGTCTTGGTCGAGAAGGAGATGGACATACCTGGGAATTGGGTGTAGGTCATGTATTGCTCTTTACTTTATAGGTCCGTTACCATCAACATGTTTTGGGACTCATTGCATCATCCGTATTCTGTAAAAGCTGTTGTCATTACACATGTGTACTATTCCGCATCGCGTTCTGCAATATACTGAGCCCACATGCTCATCATCACCCTCTCACGCCGCGTGTTAGCCCTCTGCGACTCTGCTGCTGTGATTGCAAGAACCTGACGCTCTGCAATTGCTGCACCGGCAAGGAATGGATGGGCATCGGGGTCATATTCTTCGTTGTCATCAATCTCTACAGAAAACACGTTGAGCTTGTCGTGAATGCAGAGGAAGTTGTGCAGGGCTCCAGCCGCTGCTACGATCTTTGCCTGCACGTCATACGAGTACTCGGGCCGAGAGATGAGGATAGGCAACTGCCGCTTCAACACCCCAAATATCCTCTCAATGGCATTGCGAAGTCGGGAGTGGCGCAGGTTGTACAGCTCTTTGGGTGTCTCGGGCTGGCGGCCACTGCTATCCCATTCCTTCAAATGGTAACGGACACCGATGAAGGGTGCTAGAATGAGATCGCAATTGGGAAACCCGGCGTCTCCAAGGTAATACCGATGCTCAGGAAGAGCAAACCCGTTTCGGCGTGTGTCGAAGAGTCGTCCGTCGGCAGCAGTTCCCTTGTAGCCAGGCATAATGTATGTGAACCGAAGATCAAATTCGCATGCCGCAAGAACGTTTTGGGATACGGCTCCGTGTCGATCTCGATAGCGGACGGTATCGGCGGCTAGCACGAAGGCATCAATGTGAGTTCTGTCGACGGCACCACGGCAGTAGCGGAAGAACGGGAAGTAGGAAGAGCTGTTGGCGATTTTGGGGGGAGTGGAGTCGGCAGGGTTCTGGACATATTTCTGGTAGAAGCTGTCCACCGCCATGTTGAGTAAAAGGTTCGTATATTTGCTGATGGTGTCGTTCGACCGTTGGAAGCGCTCCATCAGGTCACGTTGGCTACTCGCGTGTACAAAACAATAGACAAATATAGCCGTTTGCTCTATCGCAGTGATCCCACGGCTGTCCCTCAGGTCTCCGTTTGTTGTAAATTCCCAGCAGAGTAGGAGAAAAGCAGCAGGATACATTCCCAGCTGGTCCAGACATCGTTCTGGATGGCCATTAATGATTTCGTCAAGCCAGTCTTTCCCGGTGAGAACAGAGGTGTGCCGAGGGATGGGAATGGGTCGTTCCAAGTTCAAGAGGCTGTCCGCACAAAATACGGTTGCAAGGGCGGCAGTACAGAGAGCCTGTCGGCGGCGCAGGATGAGCTGAAGAACCTCTGGGGAGATGTTGTGTGCATTGTCGTGCTGTTCTATGAGTGCCGCCTGCATGGGGCTAAGGAGCGCAGCGCTTGAGGTGTTGGAGGTGGGCGTGCGGGAAGGAGTGACTGTTATGTGACTGATTGTGACTTTTCAGGATTCACGCATGAATTCACGGTTGCCGATCAGGCCCTCAGTTCTGCACCTTTCGACCTAAAACCTAGCTAGAACTTCTGGAATAATTCAAGCGCAATTAGTGATAGAGTTAGATCTGTAATGATATCCTATTTTTGAATGCACCCAAAGTCCTGCTCCTCTGGCGAGATTTTCATCTATCGGGCTCAAATCAGGTCCAATGGGTCTGGATTTTTGTAAAGGCCAACTTATAGTGATTTAAAAGGATGTCATAGAGGCAGAATGCATAAACTGTCTGTGCAGGGATCTATATTCAAATTTAGAGACATTTTGAACAACAAATAAGGTTAGAGGTGTTCTCAGCAAGGGATATAAAAAAACTAAATCTATGACATCCTTCCAAACTACTAAAAAGTGGGCCTTACAAAAGTCCAGATCCATTGGATCTGATTTGAGCCCAGTAGGTGGAAATCTTGCCAGAGGAGCAGGACTTTGGGTGCGTTCGAAAATAGGATATTATTACAAATGTAACTCTACCACTAATTGTGCTTGAATTATTCCAGAAGTTCTAGCTAGGTTTCAGGTTGAAAGGTGCAGAACTGAGTGAGATATGGACAATTCTTTGCAGAAGATCGAGAACTGCCCAAAACGGAAATTTTCGATCCGCACCCTCGGTACTGACATTAGCTGTAACTGTCCACAAAAATCAAACCTCCCTCGCTCTTTGCTACGCCACTAATTTCAACGGCTGTCAAGGCTTAACAGTTGAAAAACCTGGGCTTGATCTCTAAAGACCTGTGTTTTCGCATAGACAGCTATATTCTGCAATGACACGTGTCCCTGATCGTGAAAATGTCCTGATCTTGAAATATGAAGGTGATTCGTCTACACACACAACTAATATTGTTTGGAATGAGCATCATTTATAATCATAATTTCAGATTAAGGGGATGCCAGCCCGGCAACCGCTTGTAAACTGTAAGGTTCCAAAGCAACCGAGCATACACCGATTCAAAGCCGATAGTAATGACACTGCGTTCTGGTCGGATATCGATTCTGGTTACGGCACGAGCACTTCGTATTTGTGCAGTGAAGTCTCATTGCAAACGCGAAGGATTAGCATTATACCGTCCAGTGTATTCTACACATAAATACCGTCCCCAACCCAATTAAATCCCCTGCTGGCCTCATTTGGCCTATGCTCGCCTGTCGCTTCGCCAGCGCTCGGCTCGCCATCACCACGGATAACACTCCCATCCATCCCACAACCGCGCTGGATGTCTGAGTACCATCTTTGCGAGATGCATTGCTTGCCGTTTTCGATGCTACTGATATACCACTTGACGACCCAGTGCCGGGTGATGTATTTGAACCAGACGTAGCATTCCAAGGCGTAGCTGGACGAGCCGAAACAAAACGAGGTTACTGTGAGTTTGTTACAAGTGAAGAACGGGAAGGAGAATGACGGACGACGGTAGAATGAGAAGATGAGAATCAGGGTACGGAACGAAGAACGCGACACACCCATCAATAACCCTCGGATTCGCATATATCCTCGTCATCCCAAACTGCCTCCTACGGAAGCGGGAAGCTTGTACCCGAAAAGCACTCGCCGTCCACGTTCGTGCGGAACCTTTGTTCGTTCATTTGCTCGTTAGTGAGTTATATTTTCTAGGTAAAGCCGGCCTGGGACGGTCGTTAGTACTCCGAAACATTGACAAGCTTCGCCCTCAACCCAGTCCCTCGCGACTGGGGTCCGAACCGTAGTACTACGTGATCCACCTGGCAGCCACGCGAACTTGATGACTGCGCATCAGAACACAGAGTGTTCCACGCCGCCGCCGTTAACTATTTAACTAACAAGAGGTCAACTGGAGGTTGGCGCCGAGCGGCGTCTTTCAATCTCATCCTAACGGGTTTTCTTTCATGAGTGAAATGTCTTTGAGTATCTTCTATCCACTGCAGAGTGCTTCCCGTAGGGTAGCACAGGCAAACTGCTAGTAAGGTGAATATGAAGTCTTCCAAGGTTCAGGAAGAGGGGTTCAGCGAGTAAAGTTTTGTAACGAAGGTATATTTGGGACCCCACCTAATCTAAGGAGGGTCCAACTGCAAAGAATGAAAGGTATAAACGAAAGTCGAATGGCGAAGAATTCAAGATACAAGTGAGTGTTGTCGAAGTGTGATGAACAGTATTAATTGCTGTATTGTATTCTCCTCCCAGCTTCACCGTGGCGACTGCCCAGAACTCCACGAGCCGGTCAACGGCTCGGTCTCGTCCCTCGTATTAATGGTTCACGGCATAATTCCTCATCTCAGCTACAATAAACAAGTAAGCATCAACAGGACTGAGGAAATTGGAAATGATATCACACCAGCAAGCCGTTCATGCTTTTCAATCTCCAGCACAATACCAAGGATAGTTGGGCGGTCCGCAAAGTGGTGGGCCCAGCATTGCTGCATGAGATTCCAAATATGGTCCGGGATTGCGTCCCCATCTGGGCGGCTGGGGCGGAAGCCCCCAATAACCTGGAACATCACTGCTGCATCATACAAGATCGCGTTGAATGGCGGAGATCCCGTGTAGAGCTGGGAACGTATCAATTATTCCTTGACGAAACTGTCAACGAGTGCAATTACCTCAAGACATACGCACGCGAACACATATATGTCGCTAGCTGATGTGCGTGCAAAATCTGTCAGCCCGCACACGGATGGGTCCAACGTTTCAGGAGCCATCCACCGCACACTGCCCGCACCGTTGTTGCTTTGGGTTGTGGTTGTGTCGGACAGAACCGTGAGACTGAAATCAGTCAGACAGGCATGACCATCGTTGTCCACCAAGATGTTGGTCTAGATGATTATTCAAGCTCAACACAGTTAGAATGTTATCTAAAATAATTTCACTGACTCCACGTAGATCACCGTGCACAACCTGCTGATCGTGGAGAAACGCAAGCCCTTGCGCTATTTCATGAATCTATAACATATAAAGCATATGAATATAGAACATTTAATCGATAAAGCGGATTACGAACCAAGCGATCCACGGTTGTCTGTCTCTCGTGAGCTGCAATGCCCAACAGATATTTGATCGAAGTCCCATTTTTCATCCACGGAGAAACCATACACAGCGACGAAGGAAAACTCTCGGTGTCAATTCCGATCAACGGTACGATGTATGGATGTCGAAGCTGCTGCCATACGAGCGCCTCACGACAAAATTTCTGCAAAGAGGCGTTCTATTCATACAAAGTCTGTCAAATCAGAACCCACGCACCCGCTGAATATCTCGTTGATCAGAACTCTGGAACATGCGCATATGCTTTAAAGCGACTGGCCTTCCTTGGTGTATCGCTTTGAAGCGAACCCGCCGCAAAAGGCCGCATGCTCGTCGCGCTCCGTAACCCCGGTGATCATAAGTGAGGAGGGCAGCCTCTCGCATGCTTTCACCAGCTTTCCGATGAGCCGGCGTGCCTTGGAGCTACCGTCGCGCATAAGTAGGCCGTTATCTAGCGTCTGCAAAATGGTCGGACATTAACCTGCCATAACGTGATCCACCCACATGCTGAATGATGTCGAGTAACGACTGAGCTGCATTGTCCTCCAGGCCAAGAACGGCCTGTACATCAGCAGGTGAGTACAACACATCCATGACAATTTTGGCGAGATTGGCTTCATCTTCAGCGAGAGCAGCCTTGAGCCTCGGGTGGCCAGCCACTCCCAGAGTCGCTGAACTCTACAAAATTGAGTCGGAGAATATTTAAGCTTAAAGGAACGTGAACCCACTTGCTTCAGCATGTCTCTGTATTGCATAGCGTAGACCAAACTTTCCACTGAGCCGAGTTTATCCATCTCCTGACCGAAGTTGACGAGAATTCTCCATGTGCTGTCGGGCGTTAGTTGGGATGAGAGAAATTTGATTAATTTCACCGCACCCAGAATAATCATGGGCCGAAGCCACACTCTCGAGGTAGCATAGTGTACACTAATACAGGATTCAGTTTCGATTCACGAACGGTTGCATGAACTGACCGTATAAATTGGCTGCATGCACTGTTGGCCTGTGGTGTACATAGACTGCGTGGTAGCATGCCTCTAAGTCGAGGATGAGCTTGGTGAAGACGTATTCACTCTATTCGACGCCTGGGTCAGGGCTGCGCGAAAAGTAAGATGCCAATCAAATGCTAATAGTTTTCCTGATCCCATACGCGTTCTTCCAAGAGCTGTGGGCCTTGCGGTCGACAGTGTTGCAACATTTGTCTACATCCCACATGAGTACATACATTCGAATCTTGTGTCTTTCATGACGCACAGAGAAAGGAGAATCCCTCATCGGGACCATCCTTTGCGCGCGTCGGCGGTCGGCTCGAGGTGTTGTTTGCAACCATCGAGGCGGAGCAACAGGGATTGGAGCAGGACTTCCAGGGACCAAATCCATTTTGCTGTCTTGCATCGACAGGATTTCAGACGCAGAGGAAAGCACCGGAGAATGGTGGCCGGAGTCAGTGGCGGCCCCGGTGGTTGCAGTCTCATATGATGGCGGCGGTGTCTCCCGCCCGTAAGGGAAGCGCGAGTCGATGCCTTGGGATTGAGGAACCTGCATTTCGTCGTCAGCATAGAGACTTGAGGACTCGGATGAACATTCCGGTGGGTTAATTCGGTCCAGTATGCCAGCTGGATTCTGTCGATACCGGTTACCAGAGGAGCGGAGAATTGCATCATGGGCGTTGTATGGGAACCCCTCAGGAATGTTTCAGTATATAAGGCGATGTTAAACAAGCCCTGCGTACCTGGTCAGGGGCATCCGCGGGCTTAACGGCAATCCATAAGCGACGAAACCCCTTGTCTTATAGCAAACGTGAACTGTGGATTTCTCCTAGCAAACGAGAATGCTCACTAGTGGGATGGTTATGAACAACATCACCGAGGACGTGAATCAACCTGTTACGAATGACAGGAGAAGTCGCATTGGAAACAATCAGCGCTTCAATCGTTTCCAAAAAGTCCACCGCAGTCGATTGTGAAACAAACACATCAGAGGAATTTCTGAGCAGGATCGCCCACAACTTCAGAACATAAATCAATGGGGTAGCAGTATTAATGAAATATGCCACTCACGCGGGCGGCGGAGAGCTGCGCATCTGGGCATTGAGCCCTGTGAAAACAAATAAAAACAGGATTAACGAAAGGGCCTCAAGAAGTTGAAGGGAAACAGACTTCTTAAATTCATGCATTAGGGCTCGGATGTAAGGGCAACCCTGGCGGCCCAAAATATCTCAAGAGTCCTGGCAGGGGGGATCCGAAGTCAATTGAAGTACACTACTACAGGAAGAAGCGCACCTGGCAGGGGGGATCCGAAGAGGAGAAAGTCTAAGATATACCAGCTAGGGCTAACTACGGGTTGCGCATGGTTCGTTGATGGCGTAGTGAACGGCAGTGATCCCGGGCACGATCACATGCGAAGTGCCATGCGGAGTGCGGGGATCCGTCCAGATGGGGTTTGGCTCGGCGGGGGGAACGTCGGAGGATAGCGGAGGTCCGACCGGAGGTCGGATCGGAGGATCCGGGGGTCAGATCGGAGGATCGGGGGTTGGAAATGGGGGTTCCCCTGACATCACCCCCCCCTTGGAATGCGGCGCCTCGACGCATAGCTCGGATGTGGGCGGAGGATGTGGCGGGGTCCTGGAAGGGAAGGGCGTCGAAAGTGGCAGCGGCGATGGCTCGAGGCTTCCCAGGGTATTTGCCGTAGAATTCCGCGATAGCATCAGGGGCGAAGACGTCCGAATGTTTTACCCATTGATCATGCGAGTTGTCATATCCTTTGAACCGGACAAAGTACCAGAGGCTTCGGTAGCGCATTTTCGCGTCCAGGACTTCCTCCACTTCCCACTCGCTGTCCGCTCCATCAGCAAGTACAGGCGGGGGTTCCTCGTACCCCGGACGACCTCCAAAGGGGTCAACCTCCGCCAACTCCAATTTCACCACAGGAAACACCGGATGTAATCGGGAGAGGCGTGGGGGAAGGTCCAGTTTGAACGCGCCACGTCCGATAACCTCCGAGACAGGGAAGGGTCCGAGCCGGCGATGTGAAAGCCCGGCGGATGGGCGTGTGGTATGGATATCCGACGCGTCAAGCCACACGCAATCTCCGACCTTAATCTTCGGTGCGGGGGTTCGTAGGCGGTCGTAGTACCGCTTGTACTCGTCTTTGGCCTTGACAAGTGCGGCTTGGGCCTCTGAAACCCCCGAGGCAATCCGATCTCGGAAGTCGTTCACGTCCTCCAGTCACGAGCGTGGACCGTTCGGCTCAAACCCCATCCGAGGGAGCCGACCAGTGTCCGTCATGAACGGAACCTGCTGTGTCGACGAGTGGATGTGGTTGTTGTACGCAAACTCCGCGGCTGGCAGGAGCTCGTCCCAATCGTCCTGCTTGTAGTTTGTGAAAAGCCGGATGAATTGGTTGAGTTCCTGGTTACTGCGCTCGGTCTGCCCGTCGGTCTGCGGGTGGTAAGCGGTGGAGGTCGCCGGTTGAATCCCGATGAGACGGAACAACTCCCGAGTGAACTCCGCGATGAAGTGCGGACCTCGGTCGGAGATGTAGCGGATGGGAGTTCCGTGGTGCCTCCAGACGTTCCGGTAGTAAAGGCGCGCGGAGCCCACGGCATCGATCTGCATGTGGCATTCCATGAAGTGCGCCCACTTACCGAGAACATCCGCCGCGACCATGATCGCATTATACCCGTGGGCCTCCGGAAGTTCGACGATGAAGTCAACGGAGACCGTATGCCAGCGCTCGGGGGAACCTCCGTCGGATGAAGTTCTCCGATCAGAAGTTTCTGGAGGGCCTTGGTACAGCAACACAGGTCGCAGGTGGCGACGTAACGGCCGACGTGTCGGGACATCTGGGGCCACCAGTAGTTCCGGGAGACAAGCTCCAATGTCTTGAAATGGCCAGCGTGCCCGGCAATCCGCGTATCATGGTGCTGCTCCATTATCTGACGCCGGAGGTCAGTATCTCGGGGGACCACTATCTTCCCTCGGAAGTAGAGCAGCCCGCCCTCGACATGCCACTCGGAGGATCGGGTGGACCGGGTGCCGCGGACCTTGAGGACCTCCCGTGCGGCGCGGGCAACGGGGTCTTCGAGGTCGGCCTCTCTAGAGAGCGCGTTCCGGATGTCTCGGAGGATCGGAGCCTCCGGGCCGGCGACGATGAGACCTTCCATTGCACGGACATGGAAGAGTTCGGGACGGAGAAGAGTGACGTCGTGATTATCCTCCGAACCTCCGTGATCCGGACGACGGGAGAGGGCGTCCGGGCGACCCATGGAACTTCCGGGTTTGTGGTGAAGGGCGAAGTCGAACCGGGACAGGTAGAGGGACCACCGAGCCTGCCGGCGGTTGAGGGTTCGCACTTCACGGAAGTACTCCAAGTTCTTGTGGTCGGTCCAGATCTCTACTGGATGCTCCGTGCCTTCGAGGAAGTGTCGCCACTCCTCTAGGGCTCGGATGATCGCGAGCATCTCCTTGTCGTGGATTTCGTAGTTACGTTGGACCTCGTTCAAGCTCTTGGAGAAGAACGCGACCGGATGCCACTTACTGTCGGCATCGGGCTGAGACAGGACAGCCCTGGTGGCAAAGTTGGAGCTGTCTGCTTCAAGCCGGTACGGCTTGGACGGGTCCGGAAGGATAAGAACCGGGTCGGAGGTTACGGCGTCCTTGAGAGCTCGGAAGGCCGCATCCTCCGAGCTTCCCCAGGACCACCGCATGCCCTTTTTCGTGAGATCGAAGAGGGGCCGGGCAATATCCGAGAACCCCCGAACAAACCTCCGGTAGAAGTTCGTGAAGCCGAGGAACTGCTGCACGTCCTTCTTGTTCGCTGGGGTCAGCCAGGTGGCAACTCCCGCAACCTTGACGGGGTCCATCTCGACGTGGTTATGGGAGATGATCACGCCGAGATACTTGATCGAGGCCTTCTCGAACTCGCACTTTTCCGGTCAGAGGTAGAGTTTTTTTTTTTTTTTTTTTTTTTTGGTGGTACGATGTATAGTCGGTAGCAGCTAACAATAGGTTAGCCCTCCGGCACGTAAGGTTGTAGTGAAAATTTATGTAGGAAAGTATTCCACCTCCCAGAGAAATGTGTTTCCGCACGCCGTTGTCCGGCAGTGTGGGGCTGCTGAGCTACCCGACACCATTTTGTGTTCGCGGGTTTGTTTGCGGTGCTCTGCTACCCACTAAAACTCTAGGATCCTTCAACATGTTCAAGGGTAGGCCGGGTGTTCCGGACCAGGTGTCCCAGACAAGTTGGGGCACCAGTGTGGGACGCCCGTTCTTGGGCGTGCGGCTCGCGAGCGTAATGTCAACCTGTACACGATGTTCTATGTTGTACTTCCACTTGTTCATTATTTCTGTCTCCATCGTCGGTTCGCCGCTCCGGTTTATGACCCGATCGTTCCTGATTTTCCAGATGAGGTAAGCTGCTTCTGACATGAGGATGCGGTACAGCCGTTCCGCTCCTTCGTCCTTCTTCCCTTGGCCATCGCGGAAATCGGCCAACCCACAGCCTAGGACTCCGCCCAGTGAGATCGACGGCCAGTCTCTGTGCTTCCCTGCCCATACGGCTTCTGCTGCTTTCCATACAACCTCTTGACCGGGGCTCTGGCACTCTACCAGTATGTGTTCCAGGCTTTCTTCAACCCCACACTTGCTGCACATCTCTCTGTCTTCGCATTCCGGTATGTGGGACCAGTAGTGGCCTACCTTATGCGCATTGTGCATGCTTTTCCATAGGAATTGGGCGGCTCTTGGTAGAATATCGCGACTGCGTGCGGAAGTCCAGATCTCTTCATCTGATACGTACTTTTCAAAGGAGTCGCCTATCTTCTCCCGTACCGCATCAAGTTTTTTCTGAGTCGATGGCCTGGTTGCCACGTCCTTTGCCTTCATTTCGCGAATGCTTCTGTAGAAGGTACGTTGTCTGTTCCCTGTCAGACTAACCCCCGGTAGGGCCATGCCGTTCGGTATCGACAGATCAAATGTTGGTACTCGGTCGTTTATCGCCGCCTGCTTTGCCAGAAGCGTGGCTTGCCGAACAAGATCTCTACCGGCTGCTCCCGGTTTCGTGACTACAAGAAGGGTGGGTCCTCGGCGGGCTTTCAGTTCCGCTGCGAGGCATCGCAGTGCATTGCGGTGCCGGACGCCCAACCAGCCCTCACGCTCCCATGTGGTGAGTTTTTTGTTCATTGAGGTTTGCACAAAACTTTGAGTGCTGACTATTGTGAGTCTCGCGTTGGTGTCGGTACTTCTAACTGCTTCCAGCGCGGCAAAAATCTCTGCTACGTATGGGGTCTGGTCCTCATCTACTGGGACCCGGAACCCTCTGTTCCTGTTATCATTTGTTCCATACACAATCCCTGCTGCCACTCGTTTTTTTGACCGTGGGGGTGCGTGAGTAGCATTGCTAATGTGTACTGTAATAACGGTTGGTATTTCACCTTCTAGTACCCTCCTTCTGGCGCGCTTAGGGGCTCTTTCCTTTGCCTCAGATTCCCTATTTGTCAACGCTCGAAGGCCCTGCGATAGGGTTTCGATATTCTTTGGGGGATGAACCGCGTCTCGTCGTCTTCATGACCTTGTGCACTTTGTTGATTCTGGGCAGGTGCGTTTTTCGTGACCCATTTTAGTAAAAATTGCCTCATACGGTCGGCCGCCGCAGTTACACACGCATGTGGGTCTTTGCAGCCGCGTGTAGTCCTGTCTTCAATGCATTCATTGCATACACAAAGTGCCGATTTCTCGTGTGCGGGATTCTTCAGTCTTTCGGTAAGGTCCAAACCGTCACCTAGGGTTTTAACTTCGTGTTTGCTCCTCAGGCAGCGGGCTTTCTGGCCGTTATTACTTTGTTTCTTATCTGGGTCCTCGCCGGGGTGGTGCCAGAACGGCATTTCACGTTGGATGGCCTCTGTAGGTAGGACTGCCTCGAAGGCCACGCCATATTTATTAATGCATTTCATTAGGGCTTTGCGGTGCTTAGGTGGGTTTCGTTTGTTCACCTCGTAGTTTTGGATCATGAGGTGCGTTTTCGCATCATCCCTTCCCACCGGTGCTTTACGGACGTGTTTGGAGAGCCTGTGCAGCGCTAGGGACGCTCAGTCCTCCCGTTTATCAGGATTTGTCTCTGCTAATGATGCCGCCTTAACTAACAGCAGGGCATCATTTCGGGCCTCGATGTCGAGGAGACCGAGGCCGCCACATTCTCATGGGGCCATTAGGGTTTCGTGGGAGACCATTGATGATTTGGAACCATTTACGAACTCCTTCTGCGAGTTCAGCAAGTGCTTCAGGACCGCCGGTGGCATTCCGTTTACCTGCGTGAGGTACTGTGAGCGCGATCCCGCCACTATCTGGTCAATATTTTTCTTCATCTCCATGGTAGGATTGATTTGTGTCCATCTTTCATACTCTGAATCAATTTTTTCGAGGGTCGGCGTCCACACATCGAATGCATCTACTTCATTCCCTATGAAACTCCCTAAGATTCTCACGGCTTCGCCGTCCTTTGCTATATGTACCTCGTGCGGAATGGGGGAATCCTCAGGGTGCAATTGCCTTGTCTCTACGAGGCGGGCTCTAAACTCCGGTGAGCCGAAGGGGATAAGCTCGGTTTTAGCCACATTAAACTTTGCCCCTGACGCTAGGCACCATTTATCAAGTATCTTGTATAGATCGTCTATGTTATCGTGTTCGCTAAGGTAGGCGGTTGTGTCATCCGCGAACAACTTAACGATTGCTCTGTTAGCGACACCGGGGATGTTGTAACCGAGTAGGTTCGAACTGCGTAACATTGCTGCCAGCGGCTCTATGGCTAGGTTGAAGAGCAAGCAGGAGAGTGGATCTCCTTGTCTTACTCCTCTTGAAACTCTGAATGCTGAGCTAACTTCTCCGTTTATTATTACTTGCGTGTCTGCGTACCTGTATAGGGACTTTACGGTGTCAATGATTTTTTGGGGGATCCCCTGTTTCCTGAGGGCTGCCCACAGGTACGAGTGTAAAGTTTTGTTGTAAGCCTTTTCCTGGTCTAATGCTACAATAACACCGTTTTGTAGGTCTTCCTCGGCATACTCGACTACCTCTTGTGCGAGGTAGATTGCATCCGTAATTTTGCGCCCCTTCATAAACCCTGCCTGGTCTTTGTGTATCAGGTACGGTGCTACTTCTGCTAGTTTGAGAGGCAGGGCTTTCGTAAAAATCTTATAGTCTGAGTTCAGAACCGTTATCGGTCTGTAATTTGCGATGTTGGACCTATCTTTTTTCTTGAACAACGGGCACATCCAACCCAGAGCAAAAGCAGTACTTTCGACCATGCCGTGTTCTTCAATATCGTTATATACCCAGGTGAGGACTTTTACAATGTCACACGTTCTTTTCCTAGGTTCGTTCCTCTCGCCCTCATCTTGCGACATGGCATGTTGCGCTTTCAGTTTCTGCCATAATTCAGACATAATACCATTTATCCCAGCTGCCTTCCCGGCAGCGGCGTCATCAAGAGCCATTTCAACAATGGACTCGGTTAGTTTCTCCTCTAGCGGTCTCATGTCTATCTGCTCCTCGGTTGGAGTCATGCACTCAAAGGCCTCTCGCATCGCCGTTTCACGTGCCTCATTGCTCACGCCATTCCCGTCGTTCTGTAGGTCGCTGTGGTAGTCTCGGGCAATTTCGGCCATCTCGGACGATTTCCGACTTCCCCGCGCCGGAGTAATATCCGTCCTTTGTAGGAAGTTTATTGTGTCTCTGGGCCTCTTATCTGCACTGAGATTTACAGCATATTTTGTAATGTGGTTCAGCTCTGTGTAGCCTCGAACCCGGGTTTCAAGTTTCTTGCGATCATTTTGGCGGGTTACTAATTCGTCGATCTTTTTCTGGATATCTGCTACTAATTTTGCAACCTCCTCCGGAGATTTTATCTCCGCTTGTTCATTCCTGGTGGGCTCATTGTTTGCCGTCTCGGTCTCGTCACGCAGTTCAATTCCTGACTCATTTTCTTCAGGTGCGTTTGTCAATGCGTCCCTTTCATCTTGTAACTTCCTTTTCTTTTTTTCCGTTGCACCGATGGCCACTTTGGCTCGCTTTCTGGCGAACTCAATAATTTTTTCTTTGTATTCTTTGAAACGTGTTTGCGCATTAGAGGAGTCTGATCTCTCCTCATTCATTGACTCTTCAAGATTGCACGCTTCCTCCGTTGCGTAATTCATGAAGTCTTTATCGTTCAGTATGAAATTTGGCATGGCCCATCGCCCTTTACCGATATACGGTGCATTTGGGGCAGAAATGGTAACGGATACCATTCTATGGTCCGTTAGGCCTCCCATTATGTCTTCCATCCTCCAGCCCCCGCACTGTTTCAGCAGGGTTGGCGATACACATATCCGATCGATTCGCAAAAGCGTGCCGTGAGTGCTTACATGAGTGTATTCTTTTTTATCTGGATTTGTTTCTCTCCAGCCGTCTTTGAGCTCCATCATCCGCATGAAATGTCTGTACGCAAGCACAACAGGGTCTGGATCCGTGTGGTGCGGTAGGCGGTTGATTGCCTTGGGTACGAGGTTGAAATCTCCCCCGATCATGTCTGGGACGGGTAAGTCAGTCGTTAACCACAGTTCACATAGTGTGTTCCAGAAGCTTATTTTTTCTTCATCGGATTCCGTAGGTGCGTAGACTCCTAGTACCGTCAGTGTCTGGGTACCATGCCACGGAATCATGGCCAACATGGCTTTACCAGGTATGAGATAATGGATTTTAACGTCCTCTACGTTCGTAATTTCTCTATTCAGGACAATTGCTATCCCTTTTGCTGCGGGGTTATCTGGGTACTTGTAGTTGAAGAGTTTCAGCCTCTTATTCATAAAGCTTTCCTCGATCTCAACAGCCTGTGCCGCGGACATGTGTGTCTCTGAAATAATAAGAACACCTATACTCTGTTCGCACATCACTCTGTGAACGGTATGCCATTTGTGAGTATCTTGGGATAGGGATGAAGCACGTAGCCCATTGAGGTTGATAGCACTCAGGTTTATTTTTGCCCTAGTATTTCTGCTGATACGGGGGTTGTTTATTTGCTGCTTGGCCCTTTTGCGGTTAAAGAAGGCCAGGGCATGCTCTTCGTTCTGAGGGCACCCTGTTGGTGGTCTCCGTTGCCTAGGATTTGGAGTCCCATCTCGCTGTTGTTCAGTGTTCCCAGTTTCGTGGGTGTTGAGGTCGTTTGCGGTCGTCCTTGCGTGGCGCCTTGAAGACGTGGAGTTTCCTCCACGTCTCCCGGCGCCCCGCAAGGGTGAGGGCAAGGTCGGTCCTCCAAGCGACGAACTCGGGGAACCCGTAATCGCGTCGCCTGATTTGCGTCGCTCGCCTTGGGCGTTGTTGTTGTTGTTGTTGCTCTTCGCTTATCACGACAGCGGCCAAAGCAACTGAGCCGCCGCAGGGGGGGTCTCGCTGGACGTAGCTGGGACTAGGCCCCCGGTCACCCCGGCTCCTGCTGATTTCGCTATTTTGTCTCGCAGCCTGCAGGCACTGTCGAGGGGGATGCACCTGGTCCCCTAAACCCTCCCGGATATTGTTCTCAAGAGGGTTCGCGGTGCGGGAAGATGATTGTAGATATTGTGTTGTCATGGTATGTTGAGGTAAGTAGTACGGGAAGGTATTGGGCGTGCACAAAAGTGCGCGCACCGCTCCTTAGTTAACTTTCCGACTCCCGTATCAGACGCCGGAGTTAGCTTAGGATTCTCACAGAGATTTGTATAGCAGAGAAAGCATGTATTGTTTCAATGGGTAACATAGTAAAGTAAAAAGATCTCATCTATGTGGAGTATTCAGGCAAGTAGTCGACACGGCGATGTATGGTAAGATTAGAAGAAGCCGTCGTACTCACGGCGCTTCCCCTTCCCTTTGAAGTTTCCCCTGCCCTTTCCTTTCCCATCCTTGCGAGGTTTCTTGCCGTTGTGCGCGGGTCCTGGGCCGCGGTTGGAGTTGGGGCGAGAGCTGGAGCCGTTGGCGTCGGAGTTGTTGCGTATGTGCTCGCGAGCTTTGGCGGCGGCTTGGCGGCTGGCCTCCTCGAGGTCTTTGATGGTTGTCAACGTCGGGCCGAGCCATCCGGGGAGAGCCGGGAAGGGGCAGAGGTCGGTGGGGTGGGCGATCGACGGGCAGAGGTGGCAGCGGAAGGCGCGCTGGAGGCGGGCTGTGCTGCAGAGGGCCGTCATGATGCTGAGACGACCGAAGAGGCGGCAAAGTTGAAGCCAGGTGTCGTGGTCGTTGGTGGGGGAGACGACGTGGAGCTGCCACGAGACAGTAACCGTCTTGTTAACGGTGACTTGAAGCGCCACGACCGCGATCGAGGTGACGAAGATGTCGAGGGCCTGTTCAGCCGATACCTGGGGTCCGAAGGCGTCACAGTGAGTCTGTACGAACTGCGAGATGTCCCCGTTCGCAAGTACGGCGTCCCGGAAAAGCCCTTGCGCAATGGTAGCGCCCGCGGGGGTATTGGGAAGAGTGAGGCCGATGTAGGTCCCAACAAAGCCGTTGACGGGCATCTCGTACGAGATGGCGAAGAGAGTGATGTGTCTCGACGTGAGAACCCGCTGCGAGACGATGGCCTGCGCCAGGTTCATGGGGATGCCGGCGACAAGCCAGAGCACGGGGTTGGGGCCGTTCGCAACTGAGGGTGGGGTGCCGAGTTGGAAGTCGGTGGGGGGGATGTTAATGAAGTTCCCGATGGCGTCGCGAATGAGGCCGTGTGTCTGCATGATGACACCGTTGCCACCGCTCACCACCAGGAAGAACTTGGGCTGGTCGACGGCGTCGTAGAGCGCCTTGAGGTCGTTGGGGATGCCCTGGTACAGGAGGGCCCTCGAGTACATGAACTCGGGGAAGCCGCCTGGGGGGGTGGGGGTGTACGAGCCGCGCGGGGGAAGGCCGTCAGCGGTCAGCCAGAGCGGGCTGGCGGGGTGGACGTTCGCAGCGGTGGCAGCAGGTTGACCCGCCACTACAGCTGCATAGGGAGCAGCGGCGACGGCAGCGGCGGCGGGCTGGGCAGCGGCGGCTGGCAAAGCGACGGCAATGATGGTGGGGGGCTATGTGGCGGCAGCAGCGGGGGGCTGCGCCGCAACAACTTGGTGCTGCGCGGTGGTCGAAGCTCGGGTCTGGATGGGTGCGAGGAAAGGCGACGTGCCGTTTGTCTGACCTGCATCGTTGGAGGGAGCGGTGACGGCGGTGAAGGGTCCTGGGGAGGCGTTGCCCACAGTGTTGGAGCGGAGGCGTTTGCTCGGGGACTCCTGGGCGGCCGCGGGGCGGCGGGAGCTGGATGCGCCGGTGGTCGCGTGGTCGATCACTGTGGTGAGTCCAAGTGACGCGGCCTTGGCGAGCTCAATGTCCTTCGCGAGGAAGGGGCCAGCGTCATCGGCGTCGAGTTCAGGGGTGGCTACAGTGGATGTCGAGGGTTAGCATTTGTTGAAGGCATTGTGTTGCGACGTACGTTGGGGTATCCCGCGTGCTCTCGCTTTCCCTTTTTCCTTCTTCTTGTTGGCCTTGTTTCGGCTGCCAATCGCCGTGGCAGGGGGGGTGGGAGTAGGGAGGGGAGGGTATTCTTTCGGGTCCAGCTCAACGACTGAGTCGGGCGATGTCCCGCGGTTGGCCATGGGCGTGGGCGTAGCGTCGGTATGGTCGGCGTCGGCAGGCGTGGGCGTGGCGTCACTATGGTCGGCAGCCGTGGGGGTCGCGCGAGTGGATTGAATGTATTCGTCTTCATCGTAGAAGCTGGGGGTGTCTTTGTAGTACAGGTCACTATTTTCGGACGGGGTGGGGGACGCGTCGCGGGCTGTGCTGGTGCTACAAGTGGAGACCATTTGTAGTGCGAGGTGAGACTATTCGAGGTGGGGTTTGGTGAATATTGTAGCGCATTGCGGCTGGTATTTATTTCTTCAACGAACAAAGAGGCCGAATAGCCCGTTCACATTAGCCTCGAGGCGCTTCGTTCTTTGACGACTTACCGACGATTTGGTAGAGATACCTTTGTTTGCATGGAGCCGATGTCAGGCTCAGGTACCTATCGGTGTTTTAGCATACCACGGGGTTTTTGGGGTGGGTCTGCTCACAAAGAGCCTTTACTCAAAAGAGGGTCGTATTACCGTCGTCACGTTGGTCTCGGCAAGTAGAAAACAAAGAGGACGGGAAGGAGTGGCATTGGGGGCGAGGTTTCCCGCCCAGCGGCGTCGCGCCCGGCGCGATGGAAAGTGTAGAGGTGGTTAGAGAGCGAGGAGAGGTGTGCTGGCGGCTCGTGGGAGGCGTAGCCGTAAGGCGTCTTCTTTGACAGCCTGGTGTGAAAATCTTGGTCGACGTCGTGCTCGCATGACTGCGGTTTGTCGGGCTTTCCGACGGGAGGGCTGGTGCATTGCATCCTCAGGAGTACGGGGTAGTCTCCGCTCTTTTGAGCTTCATCGACGCTCGTACTGTCCCCGACCTTAACGCGTGTGGCGTGGGAAATCCGACCGAGGTGACGGTTCGGAACAAGGAGCCCCCCTCAGAGGTAGAGTTTGTGCGCACGCAACCTCCGAAGAACCTCCGAGACGATCTTCCGGTGGCGCGCGAGGTCCGAGTGGGCGACGAGGATGTCGTCGAGGTAGACCATGACATCTCCGGACAAGATGAGGTCTCGGAAGATGTCGTTCATCATGGTCTGGAAGGTCGCTGGGAAGTTGGTCAGGCCAAAGTACATCACCAGGGGTTCGAACAATCCCCGGTTAGTCCGGAAGGCCGCCTTCCATTCATCACCCTCGCGGATCCGGATGTTGTTAAACCCCCACCGGACGTCAAGTTTCGTGAAGTACCGAGCTCCTTTCAACCGGTTAATGAGGTCATTGATCAAAGGGAGTGGGTACCGGTTTTTCACGGTCATGGCATTCAACGCCCGGTAGTCTTGGACGAACCGGAGAGCGCCGTCCTTCTTCTTCACAAAGAAGACCGGCGAGGCCATGGGCGACTTGGACGGACGGATTCGGCCGGTGGTTAACCCTTCCTCTATGAAGGCATCGAGCTCCTTCTGTTCGAGGGGGGAGATCGGGTAGACCTTGCAGTTTGCCGGCTTCGAATCGGGAACGAGTTCGATGGCATGGTCCCACGTCTGACGCTCCGGAAGAGAGTCAAAGGATTCCTGATTGAAGACATCCTCAAACTCCCGAATCCAGTCGGGAACTTCCGTCGGAGGAGGTCCGGAGTTTTTAGCGTGAGCCTCCGCAAGCCTCTGGGAAACGGTGGAGGTCGCCCGGATATCCTCCGAAGGTCCGAACCGCGTATAGAAGATGCGGTCGCCATCTTCGATCGGGTCGTCCTCATCGTCCGAGTTATCCTCCGAGTCGGGGGTTAACTCCGGAAGATCCGGATCGTTGTCGTCGTCGTCCTCACCTTCTCGGTCATCCGCGTTGACGACGTGGATGGATGGGAAGGGGCCAGCGCGGATGGAGCGGAGGATCTGAGCTACGACCTTGGCCTCGCGGCGTTCCTTTCAGACTTCGTCGCGGCAGGTAGCGCAGGAGGCGGGGCAGCGGGTCATTTTGACATCCCGCGTCTCCCAGTCAATCTCCGGGTTATGTTTCCGAAGCCACGAATACCCGAGGATGAGCTTCTGCTTACCAAGGCGCGTGACTGCGAACTGGACCCGTTCGGAATGCCCCTTGTACCGGAGGACTACATCCGCAACCTCCAAGATCGCTCCAGCTTCGTTCGGAGACCCGTCCACATTGAAAACGGGAATGGGTTGCGAGAGTCTACGAAGCGGAATTTGGGTGGAGATGGCATACTCCTTGTCGATAAACTCCGAGGTGGCGCCGCAGTCGACCAAACCCTTGAGCGAGAGTTTGACAGCGTTATCGACCGACTCAATCTCCACCGGAAGATGGAGGGAGTTAGAGCCAGGAGTGGCCGCCACCGTGTAGTGTTTCAGAAGTCTACGTTCCCAGCCGGGTCGGCGGACTCGGGGGATTGTCGGAGGTTTCGGAAGTTCCGGAGGTTCCGGAAATCCTTTCGAAGCAGGGGGTGCGTCTCTCGTTTCAACTGTTGAATCAACTTTATTATCGGACTCGTGATACAAACAGGCAAAACGATTGGAGGACGCGAACGAGGGCGCACCGCTCACTCGTCGCGGGGGAGAAAACCCTCCGGCACTTCCACTTCGGGGTTTGCCATCGCTGGCTCGGGGGTCACGAGTCGGGCGGCAAGCTCCTCCAACAATTCTCCGCTGAGCTGCCGGATCACCTCGTCGAGAACGTCCACCGAGCAGATGTCCACCGGGGTGGTGCAGTCTCGGGCGAGGTGTCCCGGATCGCCACAGCGGAAGCAGGTGCAGCGTGGGACCATGCGGGCACGGGTCCGATCAACCTCCATCGGGACCGGAGGTGGGAGCGGAGGAGCCGCCAACCTCGGAGGTTGAGCGACTGCCGAGACGGGGGCAACCGTGGTCGGGCGGGGGCGGGGAACAACCCCCGTCGGAGGTTGCGATGATCCTCCAGCGGCTCGTGCGCGGATCAGTGCCTCGTATTGGCGGTAGGCACGGGAGCGCCAGCCCGGATAATCCGTGAGGCTCGGAGGATCGCTCGACGTGGTGATCGCGTGGTTGATGGCGGGGGTGAGGCCGGTCCGGTATTTGGTGACCTTCACCAGCTGGTCCTCAAAACCGGCGAGCTCGACGAGGCCCTCGAAGTCGTCGGTGTAGCGGAAGACGTCCCGGGCACCCATGTAGTACCCCCGGGACTCGAGCTTGGCGAGAGCACGGTCCTGCTCGTTCTCCTCGATGAAGCGGAGACGGAATTCCCAGACAAATGCATCCCAGGTGGAGAGTGGGAACGGATGTTTCCCGGCCATGCGCTCTGCCCAGCGCTGCGCCGAGTCCTTCGCCATAAAGGACATAGCGAATCTCACGGCCTTCTCCTCGGAGGTTTCCCCGTTCTCGAGGAAGGCCTCCGGGATGAGCTGGACGTAAGTCTTGACAGCGTGTAGGAAGGCCCGACCTTGCGTGCAATCGCCGTCGAAGACAAACGGAGGATTCGGTCGGAGGACCGATTTTGAGGCTGGGCTGAGGTTCGCGAAAAGACCTGGACCTCCGACCGGATCCGGATCGGAAGGGGCTGGGGCAGGAGAGGAAGATTGTGCGGTGTTTTCAATTAGCGCTGCGAGGTGCGCGACAGTCTCTTCGATGCGGGACAGGTGGTCCATGTCGGCGGAAGTCGCGGAAGTAGGATCGGCCATGTCAGCTTCAGAGGACGGGGAGGAGGGGGCAAGATTCAAATCCGGAGGTTGCGGAAGATCGTCTTCCGAATCGTCGCTATCCAAGCCGAACTTCGCAATCTTGACCGGTTAATCCCTTAGAGACTTTCTCCTGCTGTAAGGGCAACCCTGGCGGCCCGAAATATCTCAAGAGTCCTGGCAGGGGGGATCCGAAGTCAATTGAAGTACACTACTACAGGAAGAAGCGCACCTGGCAGGGGGGATCCGAAGAGGAGAAAGTCTAAGGATTCCCCGGCCAGGTGCGTGCCTATATACCAGCTAGGGCTAACTACGGGTTGCGCATGGTTTGTTGATGGCGTAGTGAACGGCAGTGATCCCGGGCACGATCACATGCGGAGTGCCATGCGGAGTGCGGGGATCCGTCCAGATGGGGTTTGGCTCGGCGGGGGGAACGTCGGAGGACAGCGGAGGTCCGACCGGAGGTCGGATCGGAGGATCCGGGGGTCAGATCGGGGGTTGGAAATGGGGGTTCCCCTGACATCGGACGGCCTCTCGTGCAGTTGCTTCCGTGGATGCCCGGTCACACACTTCCAATATTAAGGGACGGTCTTCGGAACTGGATTGGAGAAGTCCTGAATTTGGAGTAAGGACGACTACGCTGCGTAAAAATGACTCTACGCACGAATTTTGTTCACAAGCTCATGAAGTTCGTCCTGATTTGCGACGGTATGAATTGGGGCCCATGTCTGGCTTGCTGAAATTGGGGTTGACTTGGACGGGGACGTGAATTCCGATGGCGATTGCCGACCCTCGCCCTGGATGGAATTTCTTGTTAGGTGTCGTCTTGCGGAGAACGCAGAGGGGACCTACCGGCGTCCAGTGCAAGAATGGTGTCGGTCGCAAAGTCACCCTCGGGGTGAAGATTCCCATCTGTGCGGTGGTGGGGGCCAAGAAATAGACGGCGAGAAGTAACCTCCTCCAGCGTTGTTATTAAGTGGGTCCTGCCAAATCATTGCAGGGCAGTGCGTCGTGGGAGATAACTTTCAAAGCATGATTTCTGGAACTGCCCCGTTGTACCGCATAGGGAGAAGCCTACAGCAGAAGGCCCCAAAGCAGCCTAGCACGTAGTTATCTCTGGTGCGAGCAACTTGAGTTGACTAGTCTAGTGATGATAGATGAGGGATCGACACCGGCATGCCAGGAGCAGTCAAATTATTTAACGGCACTGAGCCACACGGGCAACCACAGAGTCTCCGTTAACATTTACGGGGCTACAAATTACATTGGCTTGTGGGATTCGCTGTAGTATCGCCCTGCGTCGCTCTCGGCCAGTGCCAGACGCGCTCAGGCTGAGTTCGGACGGCAGGAACAACCAGCACGAGATCATAGCTCCCCCAGAGCTGTGGGTTGGCAATGCAAATAAGTGATCATGATGGGACTGGGAGATGGAAGTTATGTGCTAAAGCCCGACCAAGGTCCAACTGCCTTAGGATCTACAAGGTCGGGACTCAAGCAAGACTCAAGCAGTTAAAATTCGCCTGAGATTAAGTCATTTCGCACGTCCGCGGAGACGAGCAGGGATACTCGGATTACACTCGGCGGCTGCCGCCAACAGTCAATTCGGGAGGGGAGGACCTGTGCTGGCAGGTGCACGTGATTATAACGCGTGCGCGTTGCAAGGAGCAAGCAGGAACAAACATCGTGACAAATGGAACGGACGCCCGACTCACCTCACCATCAGACGTTCAGGTGCACCCTCACAATCGCGGACATTATTTTTCCCAGTTTCTGACACCGATAACTTCCACAGAAACAATTTATTAGTGAATTTAGCGTGAAGTGTCCCATATCCCAGGATGCACACCAGTTTTAATGCATCGCGTGTAGTGGGAGCGACTCACAATAATTCTCCTTATCTCACCTCTACCTTATGGCTGGAACCATCATGACCGACCGTCGCCCAGCCAAACTGAGCTCATCAGGATGCCGTCGCCTAACATCAGTTACCTCTAAGTGCTGTGGTGCTATTGCTCCAAATACTGCCGCTGCGCAGTCCTATACATTTGTTTGATTAATTGGAATGTAGGTCAAGAACCCTGCCCCAGCGTCTCCTTCATGGGCGTCCGCGAAGCATCATGGTCCAACCGACAAATTATACGCAATTAGAATAGCGTGTAAGTTTCACCGGCGGAGCGTTAAAATTTAAATTAGCACTCTAATGCAGCTGCGAGGTATTGAAGGACATCAGCGGCAGCAGATGGGAGCTTGAACAGACAAGAACGCGCTATAAGTGTAATACGACGAGCAACACAAATCACTACATTTTGATACCCCCTCGGCCGACTTGATCGAGGTCGGCCGAGGTTGGCCGAGGTTGGCCGAGGGGGCTCGACCGGGTTGGTCGAGGGGAAGTTGGCCGAGGTCAGTCGAGGTTGGTCGAGGTTGGCCGAGCTTACCTCGGCCGGGTTGGGCGACCCCCCATCTCTGCCCCAGCGCCTTCGGCGCCATCGGGCGGCCTTCCCACAGCCCATGTGGTGTGTGGGAATGCCTTCCCACAGCCCATGTGAGTGTGTAGGAGTGCGGCTAATTTTAGACTTTAGTTCTGTTGGTGATTTAACCGAAGTCATTACCTTGACACTTGCGCTGTTGGGTGACTGGGTAAAACCTGGGGGCTAGCTACGACAGCTTATATACCTATTACTTATTTATCTAGAACTTGAACTTTTACTCAATTCCAAGTCCTTCAACTGCTGAGCGAGCAACCTCGGGCTGACTGATGTCGGCCGATCGGATCACGATGATTGAGGTGCCATCAATCTCCAACGAGTTCGCCGATAAAGGGCGGTGCCTGTCCCCACCTTCTCTAACTACGAGTAGCAGGAGCAAGTGCCAGAGGATTGGCATCAAGTCAAACCAACCTCGACCGGCTAGGTCGAGCCAAGGGATTGGCCGAGGTTGGCCGAGGGCCTCGGCCAAGGGGTTGGCCGAGGCGGCCCTAAAATGTAGTGAATCTGCACACATCTAGTCTCCCTAGTCAGACCAATAAACACGCATTTTTTTCTTTGAGAGAGTGAGGTAGGAAAAAAACCGTTTATGAGCACACATCAGCGATCAATTTACCACAGCGTCCAGTAAGGCCCGCACCTTGGAAGACGGAGCTGATGTAGTACCTTTGAGCATTCCAGTTGTTAACACAGAGATAAGTAAAGCGGGGAGAACTCACACCATCACATTCATTCCAGTTAATTGACTCCAGAGCAGCTCAAGCACACACACCGCGGGATTCTCGGCTTAATTGAATCCGTATAGCTCTTCACGCCCTCGGTGCACTCGAATAGCACCTGCGCGCGAATCTCTTTCTCACATGGTTGCGGCACGCACCGGCGTGATGGAATTTGAATCTGGGGGATGAGAAAGCCCCCGGAACGGAAGTAGGGACAGCGGAGACAAAGATGCATTTTCACTCTGCAGTGGCAGGTCTGCGGATTCTTCAACTGGAGTGGATGCCGGTTTGATATCATACATTTTGGATGCAGAACAAGGTGGACCGACGCAGCACCAATAGTATTCAAGGAATCGCAGTAAGTAGGGCACCAGGGGCTTATTTCGCGCTCCTGCCGGCGTCTGGATGGAACTCGACTATGGAACGGTTAAACACCGAGATCGGGATAGTAGCCCGGAACGAATCTGCAAAATGCCAAGGAGAACAAATTATGTATTTGGAAAGACAAGAGCAAGTCCTCGGACAGCTCCCCCAGGCGCAGACTATGTAATTGAAAGCGGCGACTTCGGGTACGATTTGTTGAGAACACGCCAATCACCGGACGAGCAATTATTCCGGGGATGAAGTCGGAAACACGGTGGAAGATAATGAGCCGCCTCTGAGGTCAACGCGAGGTCGTTTGAGGGTGGTGGTTCTTGAAGAAGGGTCCGACACCCTGAGGCGG
Organism: Mycena capillaripes; assembly: GCA_029204075.1. Taxonomy (NCBI): domain Eukaryota; kingdom Fungi; phylum Basidiomycota; class Agaricomycetes; order Agaricales; family Mycenaceae; genus Mycena; species Mycena capillaripes. Next base: position 1,126,207 of record JARHKZ010000027.1, read on the forward strand.
AGGCAGTGCAATGTCCTGTGACGGCAGAGTAACATGTGTCTGGGCTCTTTCTCCTCTCGACCACCATGTCACGACGACCGCCGGCACAGATCTTGCCCGGCAGCATGAGCTTCCGATAAACCGAACTTTTGTCCACGATTTTCTTTTCGTACATCTCAGTAGGCTGTCTCTCAGACAGTCTCATGAACCATTCCCCATATGTATCTCAATTTCGGAGCTCACGCCTCCTCTGATCTGCGTCCGAGGCGTTTATATTCAAGGTGAGTCTCATATTCATCGACAACTCCCGCCCCTCTGTTCCAGCTTGCTCCCGCTCTAATAATCCTCGGACCCTAACCTCGCGTTATCCAAAGCCTTGGAACCCGACCATTGCTACGACTCTATTGTCAATACTATGTGCCGTCTACAGCCTCGGTGACCATCCTTGTCTACAAACTCATGTGTCGATTCTTACGAGCCCATTTCTCGACCGCGCTGGTGTCGCGCTGGGACCGCGTCTACCATGTGCCGTTTGCAGCTTTGGTGGCCATCCTTTTCTACAACTTCATGTGTCGATTCTTACGAGCTCATGCCTCGAGCGTGCGCATGTCGCGCTGAGATCGCGTCTACCATGTCGCACTTATTCGTGTCTTTATCGGATCCAGCAAGTATGATTCTTGAGGAATTTGGAATCCATGTGCACGGACCAGGTGACGAACTGACCTACTGACCTACTAATAACCCACTAACTTCCTGACAGAGGACTCGTGCTCACTGCGTCTCGCGCAATTCTTTTATTCTCGAGTATCGAAACTCATTGAGGCACTTGACTTATGATCAAAATCATTGAGTATTCAATACCTTGGTCATTTTGGCACATGTTCATGTCGCATTTTCGCCCCGCAAATGCGAATACATTGTGTTGAGCCTCTGGCTACCACATGAGCTCGGTCCGCGGTTCACTGCGAGCTCGAGGCTCGGCCTATATTCAATCTACTGCCCTCTTCCATTTTACGACCTCAGATTTAGATTCAACCCGTGACTTACTCGAGTTAGTACGAACTCTAGCCTCGGTTTACGTTCAATTTCCTGCATCGAGCTCACGTCTCCGTCTTGCTTTTTGAACTTGTGTCGGGATGTTTACTGGCCTCTCATCTTTGTCACCTTGACTTCTCATCGATCTCATTCCCCGAGCTCTTACCTCCAGGGTTAACTTCCCGCACATGCCTTTCTCTCGGATTTGGAGGAGGCAACCAACACTGCAAACAGTGGACGCATTATATATTAGTGCCTCCCCAGCCCCAAGAATTAGTGCCTATAAGCACTGGAATATAGTACCGACTTGCTACATATTAGTACCCGAATGCACTAATATATAGTGCAAGTGCTCATTTTTTCACTCTTATACAGTGCTTTAGAGCATTAATTAGTGCGCCAAGGCACTGATTTACAGTGCTTTACAGCACTATTTTGCAGCGCTTCCAGGCACTTATTCCAGGTTCACCGATTAAATTTTGGTTTAAATAGGATATATTGGACTACATAATACAATAATAGTATATTACGGTTGAATCCTTAGCATCGTGGCATAATGATAACCTATGAGCCGCTTAGAAGTAAGATAAGATATTAGCTAAGTGTCGCGTCGTACAGAAATGGCACCCACCAGTAGTATCCTAGTCGGGTGAGTTGATGTTACAGGATGTAGAGTAGCAGCCTAAGGAGGAGACGAATAAGGATCAACGCTGCAATAACACAAGTACGAACCAGATTTTGATGCTTGTGTTGCATCTCGGCGAATACTGAGCGAAGTAGAAGTGTAAGAGGGGTGAAACAAGATAAAAGAAGCATAACGAGAGGTTATTCCTTCGGAGATGTCGAGAGTACATGCAGATCAACTGGGGAAGGGTGAACGACGTTGAGCCTATACATGAGTTAGTGGACGACAACTTGTGGCAAAAATAAATGGACGATGTGCGAACATACCGAGGGGCACAAATCATCGGTGCTAGAGGTGGAACTCAAGCGGTTCACGGGTTGGCACGAGTATAGGGCTTATGTTGCGCACCAAATCGAAAGGGAAGGCAAGCGAGAAAATGAGGCGACATACATTGTACAAAAACCCTCCAGGTTGCTGCCTTCTAAACATAAACATGCGAGAGCCAGGATAATGCTAATCCAAAAAAAAATGATCATCGTAAACATACACTCAAAGAGGGACTACGTACGATATTCATAGCCAAAATCAGTTTGGTCGGACTCTCAATCGTGACTGGAGAAAATAAGTAACTCAGAAAGTATCACATGAAGAAACTTTACCTTTCAAGCAAAGAACGGTTGCAGCGAGGACATAAATGAGTGGCGGGCATATAAGGAATGGGTCTGAGGCTATGAACCAAAGCCAAGAAAAAAAGGCGGAATAATGGGGGAGGAAGAAAGACTTGCGGAGTGTCGAATCATGGAGACGAGGACCATTGTCCATTCCCAGGGACATTGCATCAACAAATAAATGAACGAAACAACAAAAAGGAAAAAAGGAAAGAGAAGAATGTGTGGAACAAGGGAGAGAGAAAAAAGGATGCGCCCACACACGGAAGTAAGATTGACCGTGCTCGCTGTCGACACGGCCGCTCTCGCTCGCCGCCAGAGGCAAAGGAGGGAAAAAAGAATCGAAAGAATTGAATGAGGATGGTCACGCACGATCAACGGTGCAAAAGGAATCGTTGTTGTGGTCCGAACATATACTGTGCGATCCTAATAGACACGCATTCGACGACGGAGATAACTACAAAAGCGAGGAGTAAGTGTTCAGGGAGAAGAGAAGACGGACCCAGGAAATGGACGGAAATGGGGGCAGTGAGAAGCAGTCACAGCGGAGGCAAAAGATGACGCACATCAAGTGCATCCTCGGCCGCTATTATACTATTTTCCGCCACGTGTGCGGTGTTAATCGCGGTGGGAAGACTGCGCGGGGCTCCAAAAGCGACGACGAAGAGAAAGGGTGAGCACAGATCGGAGATGGAAGGGAAAATCACGCACCCGGCGACCGCTCAAGCTCTTGGGCTTCCGCATGCGTAGGGAGACATGGCTGCCGATGGCGGACTTTCGAGTCATCGGTGAGCAGGTGTGTACGCATCATGGTACTCGGGGTTATAGACAGAATGCGCGGGGAGTGAAACGACAGGAGATGGAAAGGATGGCAGAACTGAAAAGGAAGGGTTAGTGATGAAAGTGGAAGCAACGGATCACCGGTGGTTGAAATGGGAGAGGGCGACGAAGACGTTTGGCTGCTGTGAACGAAAACAGAGGGATATGTGAAGTTGAGGGGATGAGATGGGGGTGGGGAAGGAATGAGGAGAAATGCCATGGAGAGACGGAGATGGATTAATCGTTGAAAGCACCTTTTCCTGCGGAACGGCCGCGAATTCCGGGGTTCTGGTCGCGCGGTGGAGACGGCTGTACTTCGTTGGGCTGAATATGGGAGGATGGAGGGATGGGAGATGAAGAGAACCTGGAATAAAACCACAGAACCGAAGCACTCACCTACACCACTCTTGAACTCGTTCTGCTACATGCCCCCGGGAATTCCACTCAATCGTTGGGATACCTAGTTATGTATTCGAACCCATTAGCATGTATTATTTCACAAATTGCGCATGCAAACAGATATCCCCTTCACCCACCCGCCGTCGTCTAGTCATTTGCGGCAGGTGGATGTGATTGAGGGCCCAAGTTCCCGCAACTCGGCTCGGAAGTGCAATAATGAATGTCTTACCATCGTTTGAATACCTCCCGGAACCCGTCGAGGAGAACTTGGACACGGAATACGCCCTTGTTGGCAGAAATCGCCGAAATCACATATTGGGCCGTTGACGGGCAATTCAGGGCTCAGGAAGGGCCAATATGGGACAAAGGACGTGTCTGAGGTGCTGCCTTATCGTTTGGAGAGGGGAAGGGGGCGGGAAACGCGCGGGACGCGTGCAGGGAGCGCCAAATGATGCTGGAAAGAGGAGAGGTTCAGATGGTCTTCCAATTATAACAGGAACAAACAAAGGCCGATCTGGCCTAAATCTTCCCACAAATAATCGTGGCTGCTCCACTGCGAGCACCAAAGGATTTATATAGGTGCATAAAAAGTTGCATGACGGTTTGGTGAATATTTGCTTAGATTTTCAGAGCCTCAATTTCAGTCCCAAAATGTGTTCATTGCCCAAAAAATACAATTCGTGAGGCCGTTCGGTGTACCGATACAAGGGACAGATAAGCTACAATCGCGGCAATAATGATATCTAAGCTGATTTGGCTCTGCTTTATCTTTGCGAACTCGCTTCTTTGTACGCAGCGGTCAGCAGCGGAAAAAGGGCAACAGCACATCACTCACTTTGCCCTGAGTCTTTTTAGCAGTCTTGGCCTTAGTATTGGATTTACGCCATAAAATTTGAGCCATGAGTTAGTAGATCTCACAGAAATGATCTACTCACCGGCGGAAAATCCTCAAGGGTCAGTTCGACAGTTGGAGCTATTTTCGTTATGGATGGCGGATCCTATCAAGCGATAAGACAGAGAAACAATTGACAAACTGGGATTTATTCACCTCGAAACGGGAGAACGGGGTTGGCGAGTCTTCAGGATGGGTAGATGTCCTTTATGCGGGGAGACACTCGTTCAGGAGTTGCAGGGGGACGTCCGTGACCTGCCGCATCTAGATTAGCCTGGTCAAGATCTTGAACCTGTGCGTTATTTATATCCCAGTGGAACATGTCGCCAAATCAGCGCTTGCGTCTTTGATATCCAATACGTTCTCGTAGGAAACTTCCATGTCTTCAGCGATGAGACGGACGGCAACATGTGCAATCAAGACGAATTCAATAAAGTGTTCGATTGGTAGTACGAGCACGGGGCGGAGGCCGGATCGGGGAGGATCAAAGTCTTTTGGTCGACGTGCTATTAGTCTGTCGAGCGTGATGGAAAGTACCGCGAAGGAGTGAGCCAAAATACCTCGGATGGTCGACGAGATGAGGTGTGCCCCTTGCGGTCCCAAGCTAGCGATAGTCCATTAAATACTCAAAGATCGGACAATAAGGTGATTAAAACACGTACTATCCAAATCGTGTGCGTAGTATTGCATATTCATAATTATCCGGGTCAAATTGTAGTCGTCAGATGGGCATGTCGTTGAGATTTTCAGGTTTTGGTTCCTCCCCGTGAGATAGAAGGTTCCAATTCGAGAGGTTAGAACCAATACACACACTGGTTTAGGCTTGGATTTTGAATATAAGTTGGGGGAGGCAATAGGATCAAGTCGGACACTCAAACCTACATGTCCGATGGAATCAGATAGAAACGATGAATTCACATTGTAAGCTATCTTTTTTTTTTGAACCCCAAGGTTCGATTTCTTGATTAGGCGCCGTTTTGCGTTTCGTTCCCTTTGAGGTATAAGTTTGAAAACAGTAGATTGACGGGATAGAAATGGAGCTCACAGCCACGTTCTTTTTCACTGGTTCACCCTCAGTGCAAGACGCTTGCCACAAGTAGGTTTACAATGGCAGATTTTCTTTTTGGACCGCTTTCCCATTGCCGAGAGTGCTGCGCCAAGAAATAAAGTCACAAGTGAGCATAAATTTACCTTTCTGAGCATGAACTACACCGACATAAACGAGATACAAATGATCAAGGCTTGAAGACATCGAAAAGCCCATGTTTCAAGCTCGTACGGAGTAAGTGCAAGAGGCTAAAGCCAAATGTAGCCCAGTCTTCGGAGGTTGAGAGGCCAGAGATGGACGGAAGACCTGTGGTGAGCAGCAGTGGCCGTGGACGGAGGCCAAAAGTCAAAGCAAAGAAGGTTGACCAAATAATGTCTTAACTCCAGGTGATCGCCGTGCACACCGCCGCAGAACGACATCAGGAACACGATAAGATCAAGATAAGATGATAAAAAGAGTTGCGCACTAATATTCAGTGCTTTGCGGATTAGTGCTTCGGAGGCACTAATTTAAAGTGGCTGAAAACGCACTAATTCCCAAATCACTTAATATTAGTGCCAAAATCAAGAAATTAGTGCCTAGGCACTAATATATAGGGCTTTTACTTTTTACAGTGCCAACGGTCAATTAAATTCTCACGAGATTAGGCCACGATTTCCTCCCGTCACTGCATCCAACATATTCCGCATACAACTACTCTTGGCTCCGTTTGGGAAGATGAATATCTTTGACCGGGGTTTTTTCGCACCACTTTTGCATGATTTTATTGAGAGCTGTTGCTCTGAGTTCCTACGAGGATTGAGACTTCCCGGCTGCATGATGGCCCTCTGCGGGGTGTGGAATTGATACCACGGTGCATGGGAGCTTTGGATGCCCTTGTAATTTTGCATGCACAGCTGTAGGTTTTGCTTCGGGACGTGCCGTACGAAACGGTTCTAGTTCAATAGTGACGAGCCGGATTGGAAGGACTGTGGGAGCGCTGTTTTGGAGGCATACTGATTTCACTTAGGTCGCGGAAGTTCAATCGAATTAAAACCATGCTGCAAACACTATATCTTGTATCTCGTAGTACATGCAGCAGTACTAATTAACAACGGAACCTCCGACTCCAAATGTAGCGGACACCCGGTGAAGGGTGCTACCCGTCACATTAGCAGCTCGGGTACACACAGAACAGAGGGGACGGAAAGAAGAAAAGTTTGCGCGAGTTGAATCAGCAAATTGAGAAAAACATTACCTAGCTACAGATGTAGCGGATAGCGGACCGTCCGTTGCATTTGCGGCCAGGTGTGTGCGAGTTGAATCGGCGATTGTGATGGAGGATTAGAGATCGTCGTCGTCGTCTGGAAGAGGCATGCTAGCTGCCTGTGCGATAGGGAAATGAGCTTTAGACCGAAGGATTTGGAGCTCAGAAGCCGTACCTCTTCCAACTCCTTGTTGTAACGTGCCAAGAGTTCAGGGTCGACGTTGACCTCGATAGGCATAAGTCCGCACTGAGCGACAAAGTTGAGGGTCGGACTCCTGGATTTGAGTAAGTATATATCGACGGACTTGAGGGCAAGTACATACCCGACGAGCTTGCGGCCGAGGTAAAGGAACGGCTTCTCGAAGTTGTAGTTGGACTTCGCAGAAATCTCATAGTACTGAAGGTTCTTCTTGCGGTGGAAAGTAATCCCGCTGGGCTTCACCTTCCGTTCCTATAATCGCACGACGTTCGAGATCCATTTGACGAAGAATAAAGCACGGGAAGCGGACCTTGACGTCGACTTTGTTTCCACAAAGGACAATAGGGATGTTTTCGCAGACGCGCTCAAGGTCACGGTGCCAGTTGGGTACATTCTGGTACGTGATCCTCGAGGTGACATCGAACATGATGATGCCACATTGGCTCTGAATATAATATCCATCGCGGAGACCGCCGAATTTCTCTTGGCCAGCGGTGTCCCATACGTTGAAGCAGATGGTGCCGAAGTTGGTCGAAAAGGTGAGGGGGTGGACCTCGACTCCGAGAGTGGCTGGACGAGGGCGCCATGAGATTGTTGGTTACGAGGTAAGGCGAAAGCGAAGGCGGGTGGGCGGTGTACCGATGTATTTTTTTTCGAATTCGCCCGTCAAATGACGCTGGTATAGGTCAGTACGAGACCTTGTCTGAGGAGAATAGCCAGCTACCTTGACGAATGTAGTTTTTCCGGTTCCTCCATCGCCAACTACATCGGATGGAAAGAATGGAAGGGAGGTATGACAAAGAAAGTCAGAATGGGAACTTGATAACTATTAAAAAATGCGCACCAAGGACGAGTTTGAAAGTGGCAGCGATTGCGTTGTCCGACATGTTACTGAAGAGAATGTGAGCGAAAGCATCGAAAGGTCGAGGGTTTTTATACCTGGGAGTCAATGCTGTGCTCGGCTCCGGCCTCTGACTCGAAGTCCGAGGAAAATAAAAAATAAAAAATAAAACGTGTAGAACGGGGAGGGAGGGCTGGCAGGGTTGGACAGAGAGAGGCAAGGCAATGGGCGAGCAACACCTTGCATGCAAGCTACTACCTATACGAACGCACCCAGGTTCTAGTAAGAATCCGGGATTAGTGACAGCAACCGATATGATTTGGTGGAAGCGGTTGCGGCTCCGTCAACGGCCGTCAGCGGCTCCGCTTAAGACTGTGTTAAAGAGAGAGATCGCCGCGGGAAAAAAATTTGAACACCGATGCCTTGGATGAAACGCGGGGGTTGGCCAGCGGGTACATCGAATCGAGCGCATCTCCTTGGATCACTTTGGTAGACTTGGTCTCCAGTGCGCATTTGACGAGGTATTTACCGCTCAGAGACTATAGCAAGTATGGATTGTGAGTTTGTTTGTCCGAGTAGGGGAGGGGATATTACGGAGGGGATATTACGGGAGTCCCGTACTATCCCGTACTAAGGATACCGTAAAAAGCCCCGGAGACGGATTTTACGGTTACGGCGCCGGTCCCTAACGACGGAGGTGTGGCGTATCGGTGAGCCGTCAGTTGCTAGGCTGACAGGCGTCGAAGTTCGTGGTCTAATTCGATTTTGCAAAATCGGGCCTCTGGGCTGATTTCTGGTGATCTTCGGACTGTTTCTCTCTTCGCCGTTGATGTCATGCTAAGCCGGGGGCATCACCAAATGTGGAAAAAACTGGTATTGCCGGGACGGGGATCACGATTCCATCACAAGAATGGTGACGATCGCAATCCCTTACGAGCGCTCGCAACCATCTCACAATTGTTGCCGGCCTCTCGTCTGTAGCAATAATTGTTGGGACCACAGATAATGCCTAGTCCCTCGGCCTGCCTTCAGGCAACGATTTCAAGCAGCGGCGACTCAGGTGCGCCTGGGCCGACAGCCCTTCTTAGCCACTTTAATAATGATATTGTAGTGAGCATCAGTCTTAAATCGGCTTGAATTCTTGTCCACCAATTCAAACACAGAAAAACCCGAGTGAGTAACCTTGTGGACACTCTAAGTGCCTATTTTCTATGCAATGTTTGTTCGCAGTTTCTAATCTTTTACCTTCTCGGGTCTGAAAATTCATTCCTCCTGGCAGATTTGAATAATGGAGTTGTTTACGGGCTGAGATGGGGTGTTCAGCTGAATAAGTACAATAAGGCCGGTAGAATTTCAAACTCCGACAATCGCGGCAAGCTCGGGTGCGAGCATCAATTCAAGGAAGGGAAGCACTGACCAGTCTAATGGTCGTAGGGATCAGCGGCGTGAGTCTATTGAAGAAAATGGCATGGAAGCTCGGCAAAAGCTCAAGGTATTGCCGTTAGTGAGAGTTCAAGATTTGCACAAAGCCGGCGGCATCGGGTGTCGATGGAAATATTAAAACAAAATACACTTTGCATTAGAGCAATATTCATACTCTTCACATAATGAGGAGCAAATTTCATCCAATCTCCATCTGACGACGACCAACGCTGGAAGGATTCAATAGTTGAATACCTTAGTATTGCGGACGGAAGGCCTCCGGCTGATGGTCACGTAAATTCCTTTTCGGGGAAATCTAATTGACCGATTCGAATGGCAACGGGCATTTTGCTTTTTTATAGATTATATCATGTTTACGATCCGGAACTTCCCGCCTGTGGGTTGTACGTTAGCTTTGGTGATGCCTTAAAGATGCTCATTCATATGCACTCACACGTCTATTTCTTGCCCTCGACCTCTCCGCACTTCAGTGATTGTGTTCATACCGGCTATGGGGGAGTTCGATCAAACTATCGGTTCGTACATTACTTCATTTCACAACTAGCAAGGTCCTAACCTTGATTTTACAGGGTTTGTCCTGATGGGCGTGACCAGTGAGTTTTCTGGCTGCCTCCTCGCTGAAAGTTCTCTGAGTGTTTAATTTCAGTCAACACGTACCTCGCGGGATTGATCATGTCCCAGTTTTTTACATACTGGAATGCAAGTGCGTTTTCTGGCCATGCTTAATCCACACATTTCGAATCCCAAAACCTTGAATTATCTTAGGGTACCAAGATCCATGGTGGATCAAGTAACTAATTTCTCGTCTGCCATTCGCGCAACTTCATGAAGTTGCAGATTACTGGTGGCTTTTTTGTTTATAGTCAACACTGCCCAGGCTGGTGCCGTCGTGTACATGTCGTGGTAAATGTCTACACCATGTCGCCGGATCCATTGTTGACTCTTATTCCACCCAGGTTCTACTGTGTTACGTTCGGGAGACATTTGAGAGTGATGGCGGGAAACTCATCTATTTTTATAGGAATTTTGCAAATCCTCGAGTGGTTGCCAGTAAGGAATTCTCTACCGCTGCAGGAAACCTATCTGAATCCGTTTATTTAGTCAGTCTATGGCCGTATCCCTTCTCAGGTCTGAGTAAGGCAATGCCCATTCCTCTCATTCATACTCAGCCTCTCACAGCAACGGCCATCCTTGCAATCACAAATCAAATGTTACAATCGTGGAGGATATATCTGTTCACCAGAAACAGAATTCTCATCGGGTTCTTGGTGACGACCTCTGTTGCGGCCTGCGGAACGGGCGCTGCCGCTGCAATCGAGGCGTGGATCTCTTCCGAGTGCGTACATACCTTCCTAACGGCACGACAGTTGCCAGGATTAATGTCATTTCAACGCCACAGAGAGGCCAAGCTCGTCTTGCTGCAGCCAATCGTTGAGGTTAATTTTGCGCTTCAGTGTGCCATCGACGCGATCATCGCTGGTGAGTTGTATCTATTCCTTGTCGCATGACATCGTGGGCTAAGGTCCTAATTTGAGTCGTGCTCACCGTTGTTTACACGAAGTCGAAAACAACGTTCCCAAGGACAGATAGGGTGTTCGATCGCCTGATTCGTACCGCAGTGCAATCAGGTTTCTTCACTGGTGAGTAAGTCTGGCCTTCCATAGCGCAACATCAAACGTAGAGCACGTGGGTTATCAGCCGTCTTTGCACTGGGAATCCTCTTTTCCTTCCGCTTCTCGGCTGACACATATATGATGTCGCTCTTTGCTCTCCCAATCGGACGAATTTACACACATGTTGGTCTCCGTATTCCAAATGAACAGATGTCACTGATATCTCTCTTTATCGTTCCAGACAATGATGGATCATTTCGTAAGCCGCGAAGAGCTTCGCGACACTCTATCCAACAGTGGGAATATCCTCACTGTCCCAAATTTCAATGCATCATGCACCGCGTCGAATGGTACTGCAATCTTGCTGCCAAACGTCTCCATCAGGGCCAACACAATCAAGACCAATGAGACGGTCTAAGAACGGTCTTATTTAGGTCCCGATATTTAGTGGCGTAATTGTGGCGCAATACAACCTTGCATCGATTCCCCAAATCAATGTCTGTGTTAACTTCCCCGATAGGATAGGTTCTAACTTCGTCTTGAGGATTCGTGCAGTGTACCCGAGGTGCCGTTGTTCACCGCATCCGCACAATCTCCCTAGAATTTCCCTGTTCATATTCTACATGTGTATATCCATGAACAACCATGGAATAAAATTGAGCGGCGATCAACCCGGAAGCAAAGATGCGCACCAAGGACGAGTTTGAGAGCGGCAGCGATTGCGCTGTGCAACATGATATTGAAGAGAGTGTGGGCGAAAGCATCGAAGGGTCGAGGGTATTTATACTTGGGAGTCCAGGCTGTGCTCGGCTCCGGTCCTGACTCGAAGTCCGAGGAAAAATAAAAGATAATAAACTCATCCGCAGAACGAATAGGGAGGGCCTAGCACTGGGATGGTTACACAGCCAAGGCACATGGATGGGCAGGAACAAAGAGCACCTTGGTTAAAGGTGGACCGCCACCTATATAAGCGCTAATTCATAACAGATGGACTCAACCGAGATGATTCGGCGAGAGAAAAAGTTCCGTCGCGGTGCCCTCAAAATCAATGTGTTGGACTTAGGATGTTGACCGTGACGCGTCGTGCCGGCCCGGGAGTCCTTTCGGATGGATTTTTGGCGCGACCACGCATCTTGGTCAATTTCCGGCTGTGAAACGATGAAGGACAAGAGGACAAGTGGTCAATGCTGTGCCGATAATTTTTTATACTTTGGTCACTGCCGATATGCCGAGCGAACAAAGAGATACAAACTCATAATTCACCGATCAGGTCTCTGCGGCGTGCGCTGTCCCGCGTCACAAACGCGGAAGGTTCATAGAAGATCTGCTGGACGCGATGGGATTGTACGCTGGCAATTGTTTGATCATCATCTGTAAGAACGGCAGGTCACACTAGATGTCAGTGAGCGTCGAGAATACAAAGAGTAGTCAAAGATAAAGATACGGCGAGTATACAGTCACGGCGAAAATTGTTGCCCTTACCAAATTTGGAAATTTTGTGATGGCTTGCAATAAATGAGTGGTAGGCCCACTACTAGCCCATCCCTAGCCAGAGGAGTCTTATGATGTTGCATATGATTCAAAATATATGTTACTTTGCCATAGACTTAGCCTTGGATGCATAATCAAGGTATCCCCAAATCACAGCAGGGCAGCAATTTCCAGGAATTTACGCAGCCAAACCACATGCATTGTACACATATAGACCATATAGACCACCTTCTACCCAAAAGCTATCTAATAGTGGGCCTACCACCCATTTATTGCGAGCCATCACAAAATTTCCAAATTTGGTAAGGGCAACAATTTTCGCCGTGACTGTAAATGGGGGTGACGACGTAGAATAGCCGCGCGTGATAGGGAACGGGCGAGGGCAGGACGAAACAAAATAAGGATTCGGAAACGTGAGTCCCTTTCGCGTTTTCGCGTTTTATGCTCCGAATGGCATGTACTTAGGCTTGACATCCACGTGCGCAGAAACCCCAAAGCACCGCGACAAAACCGATAGAACGGGATGCAAACAATATGAAGAGGGTGCCACACGCTTCTGCGCGATGGATAATTGCTTCAAGTACCAAAACCTGAAAGAATGCGCGCGCTGCAACTTGAAGCGAGTCTTTCTTTGATGCCACTTGCCACCCGTCTCATCTGAACGTGCGCTTTAGATGTGCTTGTTATTGCGTGAGTAGTGGATCTTTTCGTCTGAACAGTGGGTAACGAAACGCCGCAGTCCGTAGAATGTCAACGTATGCCACCCAATTTTATCCTGCCAGTGGCACATGAGTTGATCGCTGACGCAGGGAAAAATTGGAAACGCCATAAGCTAGTGTGCGACCACAACGTGGCGCAGCGCACCCTCGCGGGTGGCACCGAGCCAATTATGCAGCGTAATCTCAGGCACTGGGTGTCGCGCTTCGACGCCTCGCTCCTCCTCGCCTGCATCCGTGGGCTCGGCCTGAACGACAACTGGGAGCACATCGGCCAGGGTGGGCTCGTTCTCTTTCTCGAGCCGCGCGTGCATGCGAACCTTGGTGCGCGGTGGCGCATCAAGATGGCTCCCAGACGAGCTCATCATCACAATGCTTAAGGAGACAGGTCTGAACGAGCCAACGCCTCCCCCACTATGACATTGCCTTAAAAGGCATATCTAATCTTATCGGCTGATACGTAGAGCGGAGCAAGGCGCGCGCCGGGTCTAGATACTTTCAACGGCGCCACTGTCATTGCCAGTCTGGTAGAACGGTTAGTGTGAAGGGGTGCTCTGATGGCTTCCACCAACGGAGTAGGTTCGACCCCGCTCGCGCTTCATTTTTGGTACTTTAGTTTTTTCTCCTCTTCCGGCACCACGCAGTGGGTCCGGCGAGCGGCTGCGCCACGCAGTGGGCCCGGCGGCGGGCCTGAGGGGGGCTCGCGGGGGTCTCCCCCGCCCTAGATACCGTGAAGCAGCTCAGAATAAGCTTTAAAAAAACGAAATACACGTGAGAGAAAATATTATTGAGCTTCACGCAGTGGGCCACCGCGGCGAGCGAAAGCCCCACGCAGTGGGCCCAGCGGCGAGCGTCAAGGGGGGTCCGCGGGGTCTCCCCCGCGCCATAGTAACATTTATTACTGTGATAAAACTGAAAAAAGCTGGCACAGCACTTGATAAATTATTTTTACATGCAGTCAGGCCAAAGGAGGGGGGTCTGGGGGGAACACCGTTTCCCCCCAGCAAGAAATCTGGCCAGAAACTAAATTACCAAGGTCAAAAACACCGAGTCTGAACGCCTCGGTCTTGCACGTGCTGGGAAAGTGTTACGTAATGTCATAGTGGGGGAGGCCAAGGGTCTGGGGGCCGACCACTATCGCGACGTCGTGCTTCCCATGCACGCCTGCAGGCGACCAGTGATGGCACCTCGGACTACGCGAAGGTGGTCATTGTCGCCTGCAACGCGGGGCCGGAACCACTGGAAGGCCACCATCCGCCGACAATGCGGGTGACGCCGCTCGACATACATCAATGGATGGTGACAAAGCTGTTGATGGAGCAGTATGATGGGGACTGGTGCCAGGACTTGATGGACCAGGTGCACAACGACCATCCGCTCAAGCGTTTCGTACCACCACAGCCTTGACTACGCTTACATTTTTTTCTTCTTTTTCTTTCGTCTGTACCTTTATCTGCTGTCTTTCATTCCTTGATTTGCCTTTCCTCATCGTGCAGTCCGTCGCTTCCCATTCCCAGAAGTTGTAGAACATCCCCTAATCCTCAGTCGAAATAAAAGGTGCGAGTCTATCAGATTCCCAGACTTTCATTATAATATTCACCAAGCAAAAAGATTCCTAAATTTCCCTCATTCGGACGCGGGAAGTTTAGCCCCCGTTGCCTCCTGGTTACGTACTCCCTCCAGGTACAGAGGCCGTGTTGGGTACACCATATCCGAATTGTATTCTGTAAGATGGCTGCTGCATCTTACAGTGAGAGAATAGGTGCCTTGTAATGTGTCGAGCCGCAGGATCATGTGTTGAGATAAATGTGGGAGTCTGCCAGATTCAGGAGGAACTTGATCTCACATTCTTGGAATGAAAAAAAAGCCAAATAGTACTAGTGGGTTTCATCAATAATTTTACTTGATGCCCCCTGTTTTTACTGCTTGTGGATCTACTTTCCCTGAAACAATGGCTAAAGAAGCGCGATGGTCCGTAGAATGCCAACGTATGCCACCGAATATCCATCCTGTCAGTGGCACATGAGATTGATCGCTGACGCAGGGAAACTTTGGAAGCGTCAGCCAGTGTGCGACCACATTGACGGACGGCACGGAGCCACTTATGGAGCGCAACCTCCGGCACTGAGTGTCGCGTCTCGATGCTTCGCTCCTCGCCTGCATGATGCATCGTGATCCATGGGCTTGAGCGGAAAGCCAACTAGGAGAACATCGGCCAGTGCCCGTTTTGACCGCGCGTGCACGCGAAGCTTTGGCGGGGGCGGGGGGAGCGTCTATTATCCTCGCGCGGTCCACCGCATCAAGACGGCATATTCCCAGTCGAGCTACATCAGCGAAACGGCCCCAAGTTGTCAACTTTCCATGGAGATATATCTAAAACATATGAGGTTGTAAGGGTTTGGGACCCAATATCTCCAGGGCATCTCCCACCGCTTATGTTGGGCCAAAAATCTCGGGAAACAGTCCACGAGAAATGTTTGTCCGTCCGAGTAGTAGGTTTGTCCGGCGCGATGGGGGCAAGATACTAGTAGATGTTACGGTTACGGCGCCAGTCCGTAACGACGTGAGCCATGGAGGTGTGGCGTATCATCCAGGTGAGCCGCCATATCAGTAGTTGCTTGACCTGGCAGGAGTCGAAGTTCAACTGGTCTATCCAAATCGATGATCAATCTCCGCCCTCTTTGTTGCTGTTCGCCGTTGATGACATGCTAAGCCGGGCTGTCGGCCTGCCTTCAAGCAACGATTTCAAGCAGCGGCGAGGTATGCCTCATAAGAGCTTTTTTTAGCCCCTTCAATAATGATATTAGTGAATATGAGTCCTAATCGGCTAGCACCTCATATCACCCCGTAAATAACTCTATTGTTCAAATCTGCCAGGAGGGGTGAAATTTCAGACCTGAGGAGGCAAAAGATAGAAACCGCGAAGAAACATTGCATAAAAATAACAGACACAGGGTAGAATCCACAGGGTTACTCACTGTTTTTCTTTGTTCGGACTGGTGGACAAGAATTAAAGCTGGATACAACAGGGCCGGCAGAATTTCAAACTGACAACCGCGGCAAGTTCGGGTGAGAGCATCAATGAAGGGAAGCACTGACAAGTCTAATGGTCGTAAGTATCAGCGACGTGAATTCATCCAAGGAACGAAGAAGGAAGCTCGGCAAGGTATTGATTGCACTTGGTGAGATTTCAAGATTGTCGCACAAAGCCGGCGGCATCGGGTGTCGATGGAAATATTAAAACAAACAAAATACACTTTGCATTAGAGCAATGTTCATACTCTTCACATAATGCGGAGCAAAGGTCATCCAATCTCCATCTGACTAAACGACCAACGCTGGAAGGGTTCAATAGTTAAATACCTTAATAGTGCGGACGGAGGGTCTCCAGCCGGTGGTCACAGAAATTCCCTTTCGGGGAAATCTGATTGAACCAGTTGAACGGCTGGCAGGGTCCCTTTTCTACATCATGTTTACGATCCGGAACTTCCCGCATGTCCCTATTGTACGTTACCTTCGGCAATTAAAGATCCTCATTCACATAAATTCCGGCACTCGCACGTCCATTCTTGCCATTGACTTTTCAGCACTACAGCATTTTTTCTGATTGTGTTTATACTGTCTATGGGGGAGTTCGATCAAACTATCGGTTCGCTCTACATTGTTTGCTTCATTTCACGACTAACAAGGTCTTCCCCTTGACTTTGCAGGGTTTGCCCTGATGGGTGTGACCGGTGAGTTTCTGGCTGCCTCCCCGCTGAAAGTTCCCTGAGTGTTCAATTTCAGCCAACACGTACCTCACGGGGTTAATCATGTCTCAGTTTTTTACATACTGGAATGCAAGTGCGTTTCTGGCGATGCTTAATCCACACATTTCGAATCCCAAAACCTTGAATTATCTTAGGGTACCAAGATCCATGGTGGATCAAGTAACTAATTTCTTGTCTGCCATTCGCGCAACTTCATGAAGTTGCAGATTACTGGTGGCTTTTTTGTTTATAGTCAACACTGCCCAGGCTGGTGCCGTCGTGTACATGTCGTGGTAAATGTCTACACCATGTCGCCGGATCCATTGTTGACTCTTATTCCACCCAGGTTCTACTGTGTTACGTTCGGGAGGCATTTGAGAGTGATGGCGGGAAACTCATCTATTTTTATAGGAATTTTGCAAATCCTCGAGTGGTTGCCAGTAAGGAATTCTCTACCGCTGCAGGAAACCTATCTGAATCCGTTTATTTAGTCAGTCTATGGCCGTATCCCTTCTCAGGTCTGAGTAAGGCAATGCCCATTCCTCTCATTCATACTCAGCCTCTCACAGCAACGGCCATCCTTGCAATCACAAATCAAATGTTACAATCGTGGAGGATATATCTGTTCACCAGAAACAGAATTCTCATCGGGTTCTTGGTGACGACCTCTGTTGCGGCCTGTGGAACGGGCGCTGCCGCTGCAATCGAGGCGTGGATCTCTTCCGAGTGCGTATATGCCTTCCTAACGGCACGACAGTTGTCGGGATTAATGACATTTCAATGCCACAGACAGGCCAAGCTCGTCTTGCTGCAGCCAATCGTTGAGGTTAATTTTGCGCTTCAGTGTGCCATCGACGCGATCATCGCTGGTGAGTTGTATCTATTCCTTGTCGCATGACATCGTGGGCTAAGGTCCTAATTTGAGTCGTGCTCACCGTTGTTTACACGAAGTCGAAAACAACGTTCCCAAGGACAGATAGGGTGTTCGATCGCCTGATTCGTACCGCAGTGCAATCAGGTTTCTTCACTGGTGAGTAAGTCTGGCCTTCCATAGCGAAACAACAAACGTAGTACACGTGGGTTATCAGCCGTCTTTGCACTGGGAATCCTCTTTTCCTTCCGCTTCTCGGTTGACACATATATGATGTCGCTCTTTGCTCTCCCAATCGGACGAATTTACACACATGTTGGTCTCCGTATCCAAATGAACAGATGACACTAATATCTCTCTTTGTCGTTCCAGACAATGATGGATCATTTCGTAAGCCGTGAAGAGCTTCGCGACACTCTGTCCACCAGTGGGAATATCATCACTGTCCCAAATTTCAATGCATCTTGCGCCGCGTCGAATGGCACTGCAATCTCGCTGTGAAACGTCTCCACCAGAACCAACACAGCCAAGACCAATGAGACGGTCTACGAGCGATCATATTTAGGGGCGATTGCAAGGCGATTGTCCCAATATTTAATGGTGTGATCATGTCGCAATACAACCTTGCATCGATTCCTAATGTCCGTTTTCAACTTCCCCGCTAGGATAGGTTCTAACTCCTGCGTGCCCGTATCCGCACAATCACTACCAGCGGCCCCGTCGGCCAGAGGTTGACATCGGTTGACTGTGACGCCGATCAACTACAGACTGATATCGGCAGACACGGCCCGCAGACATCGACCCGCGCTTTTTTTCAAACGCTGCCGGCGAGGCCACGGAACGCAGTCAATCTCCCCCCTCAGAACTTCTCTGTCCTTATTCTAGGTATTTGCACATATTCATGAACAATCATGTGAGCGATGATCAACCCGGGAAGCAAAGCCAAATGGATTTTCACTGATCAGCCGAGTTTTGGCCGAGTTAGAGTTGAGTTTCCCCCACGTGTCAGTAGCGTAACCAGAGGCGTCTCGAAGGGCTTATAATCACTTGAAAATTTTAGGCCTACCCCAAAAATTCGTGAATGGGCCACATTTTCTCACGAGAGCACGGTGGAGACTCGGTTTTGGCCGGATGACCATCCTTACCATGCTTGAGGCGCCAGGCTTGGGGGTCTATGACTATCACGATGTCGTACTGCCCATGCACCGAAAGGCGCGTGCACGCATGAAGGAGAGCAGTGGCTGCAGGTCGGACTACGCCAAGGTGGTCATTGTCGCCTGCAACGTGGGGCCGGCAGACGATGCGGGATGGGGGTGACGCCGCTCGATGTGCGTGAAAGGATGGTGGTGAATCTGCCGAAGGAATAGTGTGAGGGGTACTGGTGCCAGTAATTGATGGACCAGGTGCACAACGACTGTCCGCTCAAGCATTTCGCACCACCGCACCTTTGACTACGCTTACAGTTTTTTCTTCGACTGTACATACCTTTATCTGCTTAATGTCTTTCATTCCTTAATTTGCCTCTCGTCTACCATGTCAGAGTGATAGAGTGAGGTTGCGAGTATGCGCTGAAAAACACCTCTACTCCGCCAGATTTGGACAAGGCTCAACCATAATAACACCAGTTTCCTTTAGAACCAAAAACCGGAAATGCCATTCCCATCAATCACGGAAGCAGTGGTGGAACAGGCAAGTCGTCCTCTATGTGAATTGTGTCATTATAATCCACAATCATCTCATTTTGCTTCCCCCACGCGTGTATCGCGTCGAAATTGCGGCAGACATGCGGTACGCGGGCCTTCGGCGTGCTCTGCTGCACGCGTTCGTTCCACTGCCACCTGCAGAAGGGTCAGTACAAGGAGGGAAGTGTAAGTTGAGGCAAGAGAAGGCCTACACGATGACGCTGGTATCGGAGTGACACATAATGGAATGTCGTATCCAGTCGACGCAGTGGCTCACATGCTCTCGTGCCCGTTCCATCGTCTTAATGTTCCAGTCTGGGTAATAATCTGGATCGAGAGCCTAGTTTTTGGTCCAGATCAAATCGATGAAGGTGCACATCGCAAAATCCCTACCATGCGAATCATGTTCTAATTCAGTCCCATCAGCGAAAATAGAGCTAAAACCGTAGACGGCGCACCAGGCAATGCAGCTCGTGAAAGACGTCCAGCTCCGCGATGTAAAAACCGGGATCCCCGGGAATTGGGCTGGTTTTGTTGGGCAGGAGGGCAGCCTCGGACTTTGGTATGCGCGATACGCCAACTAGCGCCCAACGGACTCAGTTCGCAGATCAGTGTCATTTTTTTGCCGGTGCCAACGCACAGTTGTACAGATCCTCCCAGGCCAGGTCAAGCTTTGGCGAGGACGGTACTTGGAACGGTGATAAATCTGTCCCAAAACCGAGTGGATACACTTTGAGTGTCTCCACAACAAGATGTTGCGCCGGCGCTATATTCAAATTATACTCAAGCTTCGCATGCCAAAAACACCGTGGTGGGACGCACAATATAGTTGTGGAGATGAGGATGGCTTCGCTGGTCTCCCAAGCAGTGCCGCGACTAATGCGATACTCTGAATCCCTATCACTGCCGCCAGAATTGGGACGATGCGCCGGCGTTGCGGAGTGCGGGAGTATTGTTCTCGGTGGCCATCTTCTGGCGCCTCGCTGGGCACCATCTCATACTCGGCTGCGGGCATGGTGGAGGCTAAGGGGGAAAGGGAAAGTGCCCTGCAGCAATGTCGAGAAACTAATATTATCACTATCACTATCACTAAACAGACCGGGATCCAGATGATTGTCAAGGTGACAAGGAACTCGATCATCGCGTATCTGATCCGTTTATACCAGGCTGCCGATGACGAAAGTGACGTTCATCAGACTCGTTCCAAGCTCTTACTGTTTAATACAAATTCGACAACCTGACCATTCCCTGCGACCCCCGCCATCAAGGATAACAATTGAACGGACAATTGTCGTTCGATGATCAGATTGCGCCCTTGTGGGTTAGACGTGGATCTGCGCGCCAGTGACTTCATCGCGACTGCCGCGATGCGTTGTTTCAAGCACTGATTGCAACGGAGCGGGTCTAGTATTAGTAACTGTCTAGTACTTAAACGTCGCTGGTCCCAAACCATTTTCTGATTCCCCCCTCACTCATTACAATGCTCAGCACGAAATTTGTCTGTTTCGCTCTGGCTCTTGGTGTCATGGCCGCCCCCATCACCCTCGACTCGCTGAATGGCACCGACAACCTCCGCCCCGTGTGGGTTGGCAAGCGCGATCTCGATGCGCGCAGCGTCAACTCCTTGAACGGAGGAACCCCGCGGCCGGTCTGGGTCGAGCGCGACGTCGACCACGCGAATGACGGATGGGCTATTCCTAGGGTGCGTCGTTCGTATTCCATTTCTCTAATTTAATTTACAGTTTATAGGAGGAAGAGCGCAGTGTTAACTCCTTGAACGGTGGAAACCCGCGCCCGGTCTGGGTCGAGCGCGATGTCCAAGTGAGCGCTCTTATATCCAATCAGTACTGTTACTTATCCTTGTACATTCGAGGAGGAGCGCAGTGTCAACTCCTTGAACGGCGGAAACGTGCGCCGGATCTGGGTTGAGCGTGATGTCCAAGTCAGCTTTCTCATCCTCAATATATACTGTGTTTGAGGCTTATACGTTTCAGGAGGAAGAGCGCAGTGTCAACTCTCTGAACGGTGGACGCGAACGCCCTGTCTGGGTCGAGTAAGGGTAAGAAAGCCATCATATTCATACAATCCCCAGCTCACATCCTTATTACTAAGGACGAAGGGTCGAACAACCGCGAATAATACCAACGTATGCGCGACCACTAAATATATTCCTTGAACAATAGTTTCGATAAAGAATAATCCTACAATCCTTGCGAAAGTAACACCGAAAAATGATCGGGGTTTTGTCTATAACTTGTCGTAATATTTCTCCAACGGAGGGATCGTCGGCTGAAGAGATTAAAATAAGCTCGAAGCTCCCAACAAGAGCGCAAGTCTACGAACACTCAAGCCCTTCCGAGTGCGAATCTTCGTCACGATCTCCTGGGCTTCGCTGTCTTTCTCAAGCGGCGCTGGTGAGGTTCATTCAAGATCAGAACAGGGAAATTGAGAGAAACATCGAATCACGCACAGCCAGGAACGATGGCCCAATGGTCAAATTCAGTCTGCACGAACGCATCTCCGTCGGTCGCCGCACGCAGCGCTGCGATCAGCCCGAAGGAGTCTTTCACCGGGATGTGTGCGCGGAGTATATATATCGGCATGCCACGGCGCTGCTCCTGGGTGAACACCTCGCCGCGGCGGGTGTTCAAGCAGGCGTAGACAGTAGCAAGCGCAGTTTCCGAGCACTGAATCTCGACTGACACGCACTGTGAGCCTCCAACTGAATGCGATCAACAACGACGAAGTTACCAAGTAACATGGGCTCCAGAAGCACAGGCTTGGCGAGCAGTGACGCAGCGTAAACGACACGACGCATAGTTGGAATAATTTGCCCTCCTCCGCGATCTGGGATTCCATCGGCTTTGAACGGTGCGTAGTTAAATCGTCACTCACGGATGGCGTCTCCCAGTAGCTATTCAACTAGTGAATAGATTATCAAATTATAGCGTATGGGACGAGCTTACCGTTAGATCCCAAAGATTGAATCGCACACCGCGCACGGGCTCCTCGGCGCACACACCTTCTTTCGTGGCCCACTGTAGCCCCGCAATACACGAATCCTTCACTTCATTCAGGTATTGCACGCCTTTTGTCATGTCAACTAACACATTGGGGCCGGTCGTATCTGGCGCGAATGCCCAGATCTTCCGCGCCTCAGCAACATTCCAGCCGTACTCATCAGCAATCAGTCGTGCGCGACTTTTGACGTCTTCCCAATCCTTTGTGTAGGGAGCTATGTGTCCGGACTCGATGCCTTTAGTGAACTCGTCTCCGAGGGGCAGCGCCTTGAGATACAGCCGATTATGTTTGCTCGGGGACTTGGACAGGGCCACCATAGAGGACTCGGCGCTGACGCTTTCGCAGTATTGGGTGATCGGGTCCGAGACAGTAAGTGGGACACCAACGTGATCCTGAATAAGATCCTGTTCGAGACGATGATCAGAAACGATGTTAACGCCAAGAGAGGAGGGAACGATTTACCCTGACGAGGGCGTCGAGATGAACCTCACCAGCAGCGGTAATGAGATGTTCTCCCGCCTCCGAAGTTGATACTTCCACGATTGAATCCGCCATTGACAGAATCTTGAGCCCTTCGATAAGCCTCGGCAGATCGGCAGGGTTCTGGACCCCAACCGCAACCTGTACAACTGGTGCAGCCGAGAATTTAATGGCGCGTATATTATGCGCCGTCTCCGAGGTCGTCAGCGTGCCGATCTTCAGCAGAAACTGGTCGATCCCGCGAGCGCAACCACATTCCCCGCGGGACAGTCCTCCAGTGTGGCAAGGCGACCGGCCTGCAAAAAGACGTTGCTCTCCACAGCCTTGATGAAGAGGTCCGCCTTTCTCCCAGGGACGTATTTCGGGCCCTGAATGCGTACCTCGTGTCCGGAACGCACCATCCCAGAGAAGACGCGCCCGAAGGCATAGAAGCGGCCGTTATCGGAAGTCGGCACCATCTTCGTTACGTAGAGCATAAGAGGAGCTGCGGGATCGCAATTCCGGATTCCAACGGCACACTCGTCTTCCATCGGCCCCTCGTACAGCGTCGTGACGCGATATTGCTGAGCAGTGACCGGGGAAGGGAGATGAATAACGACCATGTCTAGGATCGCATCGCCTGCGGGAAGAAACTTGTGCATGATCGCTTTGAGCAGCTGCTTGCCCGTTAGGCCGCGCTCTGTCTCTGTGAGTGTGATCTCGAGTTTATCGAGTATAGCTCCGAGATCCTCTTTGGTGGAGTCCATCACAGCATCGAAGATCTTGAAGATCGGATCGAGGATGAACATGTTGAAGGAGCGCTCGAGATGTTCCCCATCGATGTTCTTGGTCGTCCACGTTTTGGTCTCTACATCGAAGAAGTTGTCGCCCCACAGGCGTTTCATCATTTTGTCCCGGTCAACCCCGAATTTCCTCGCATAGCGTATTGCGAACTGCCGGAGTGTGAAGCCCCAGCCGTGGAGGGCGGACGCGAAGGCGACCGTGCCTTGGTCTGGGTAGACCTGTAGATCGTCCTCACCGTATGCCGAGATCGCGACGTTGAGGGTCTCGATGATGCGTGAGAGTGACTGGTAAAGTTCCTCCTTCGATACCTTGCGCTCTAGAAGGACCAGGTCGACCTTGTTGATAACGACGACAGGCTTGATTCGTTCGGCTAGACTCTGGCGGAGGAGAGTCTCTGTTTGTACGCCTACGCCCTGGATGGCGTCCACGACCACGAGTGCACCATCGATGACGCGAAGAGTTGGCGTGATAGCAGACGAAAAGTCTAATTGGCTCTACGAACCGCATCAGTGAGCAGAAAACAGCGCTCGTTACGTCGACAAACGTTAATCAAATTGATCAAGAACTCTGGACCGTTACTCTGCTGTTTTACTGCCTCCACATCCTCTTCGGGGAGTTCAAAGTACCTTGACGGTGACTGTGAGCGATGCGCGGCGAAGAAATAAAATTGCTACAATGAGTTGACGGTGGGCCTGATGGTGATAACGGGGGTCTTTTCGTTCTCAGGAGCAGTGATACCCGCAAAGGACATAAGAGTGTCTATCAATGTAGTTACGCCATGACCATCTGTGGATTTGTTGAGTGCGGTATATACTTTCGTGGATTAAGGACCGACAATGGGCGAGAAGGCTCATATTCCTAATGTTTGTGGGTTTGTTCATAAGGCTACGAATCTCTTTGACGGTGAATTCCCTAAACATAACGGTGGTCATTCAGTGGAAAAGAATGCAGTGGGAATAGGCTATTAGGTACGCCATGGTGGGCTGAGCAATAATCAGATTGCCTGAGATTGGATTCCGCGAGACAACTGTGGACTTCCTCAAGTCGGCGGCAGAGTCGAGATGGTGGTTAAAGACAGGAGTGGCAGTGATCTTGACATGGCTGTGAGTCAGTGGCAGTGCCACTGGCACGCGCCGGTGATTGACTACTCGCGGTCTCAGTCCGACTCGTCGTACAGCTCGGTGGACAGGTCATGGGAGCGGGAGCGGGATGCCGTATTCGGAAGTCGTGCGTGTCTTTCCTCCTCTCTTCTTCCATCGCGTCTTCCTTCACTTGCCTCGCCTAGTCTCTTCCCTCCTCATCCTTCTCTACCTTTCCTCCCTCTTGCGTTTTCTCATTTGAACCCGAATGACATTCACTTGATTCACAGGAACACATCGTACGCCTCCTACAACTCGACCTCGGCGTACTTAGGGCTATGCGCCGTCCCGTCGACGGGCAGGGCCGTCGGGACCTGGACGGCAACGGTCCGTCCCGCGTCATTTCGACAATTCAAACCACTGAATAACTCAAGAATAACTTCATAAGGTATGGCCTAAACTGTGTATTGGGCTTACCTGTTCATGAAAAATGCCTTGCAAAAGGCTTATACATCGCATATGCATGACTGTATATGGCGTGTTTTCTGGACCCATCGACCCGTCGACGGCCGTTTTCGACGGGCACGGCCGTCATAAACGCAGTCGAAGAGCCTCGCACGGAACCCGTAGAACCGGCACGACGGGCACGGCGCACAGCCCTAGGCGTACTCCTCCTCGCGGCCGACAAGAAAAAATGGTGCCCGCTGGGCGGCACCAGGCGATGGACGAGTGACGCGGGATGGGGGTGCGTGCTCCCTTGCCTTGAATTCTACTCGAACATTTTGCGCACGGGGCATCGTTTGCTCGCGGCTGTGTTGCAGTTGCTTGGGGGTGAGTCTTTCCGCTTCATGCTATTCGTTTTGCTTCTTTCGTTTGTTTCCGTGTCCGTACTTTGCTTTCGGTATTTCTGCGGGATTTTGTTCTTGATCTAATTTTTTTTTTCGTTCGCGCTGCCGTGTTTTTTCATCCTCGGTCTGGGTTTTCTGCGCTTGCACTTTGCGTTTACGCGCCGTCATTCTTTCGACGCCCGCGCCGCCTATTTCCATTGCGCGTTTCAAGTCCATTCTTGTCTCCCTTTTTTTTGCCACTCGCGTTCTACCTCATCTTCAAGCTGGAGGTGCGGGAAGCTCGCGGCCGCGTTTACGTGGTATTCATTTCTAGAATAAATTAAATCTAGTCCAAATATCAATGTCATTTTACTTGTGCACTTGTAGAAGGAAGGACGGAGGAGTAGCATTATGCGGTGTCTTAATTCGCCGTGAATAACATTGCAATTAGTCGCAGCTTAACAACTGAGCGGGTTTACTGCTCGTCCGAGTTTCCAGTAGCTGTGAGATCGTCTGAGATTGAATTCATGTACTTAAAGAAGATCCACAATCGATCCGGTTTCATTGGCGTCGCGGTATTGCTTTGAAGGGCCAAGAGTTTCTCCGTTTTTGCGATGGAGCATGGAACAGCTCTCTCCACCCCATAGTGGAATGGGACGCCCCATTCCCGTTGCAACTATTATTCGCTTACTTCAATCCTGAAGATGTACAGGCTCCCCGTTGCGTACCAGCTCCAAAAACTATAAATTGGTCCTCCGCATTAATGATCACAAAGTATTGTATTCCGGGGGTGGCTCGTCACTAAAGTTCGTATTCTGCTGCTGCGCCTGTCTGAGCAACTGAACCTCCCGCTCCAACCCCTCCACTCTCTCACGATGCTCACGCTCCCAAATCGTCCCGGGAGGCAGTCGAGACGAGCTCCCAGAAGCCGACGAGGTCGTCGTAGGGCTCACGGCAGCCGAGGTGAACGAACCAATAACTGTGTCCTTTTCCCGAATGGGTACGGCGACTTGAGTCATCGTGGATGGAGGAGCACTAGTGAATGGGGTGATAATGGGCAGCGTAGTTGGAAGAGAAGTCCGGTGGTTTGTCTCCGGTGCAGAGAACCGGCGGCGGGCCTGCTGTCTCCTCCGTCTCAAGAACAATAAGAGCAGCGCAATCCCAACGAGTGCTAGGAGCAGTCCGATGACAATCCCGGCTATGGCCCCGGTGGGCATAGCATGTTTTGTGGTCAGGACGCCAGCGGCCGAGGATGGTGCTCCGGACGCTTCGCCTGCAGTGGTGACCGGGTTGGTGCCGCTAAGAGGGCCCAGTGTGAGTATCGTTCGAGCGCTTGGTAATAGGGTACACATACCTCGGACTCGAGTTAGAGGCAGATCTAGGAAGCGTGAATAGCATGAATCGATATGAGAATTCTGCTAGACAAAAGATGCTTACGATTGGGTGGGCGTCGTAATCGATCTGTGTAGTTTGTGAGCCACTTTGCGATACATGATTGAAAGAAACATACTGAGAGGCTCCGCTCGAGGTCTGAGAACCGCTATTAGAGGTCGAGGTGGAAGAACCACTATTTGAGTTCACCGCCGTCGAACCCGGGCCAGTTGCGCTAGGACTGTAATATGAGAGATCAAGGCTACTTCAATGAGTGAATGGAGGTATACGGACCTTGGCACAGCGGCAGCGAGGTTGAATCCCCACCCCCACATCGCTGGAGGAATGTTCCTGATATGCACACATCAGTCGAGTCGAATCTACAGGCGCGCATTTCCTCACATATCCGGGCCCTGGAACGCATAGATATCATAGGAGCTGCTGAGTCTCAGCCGGGAAAGCGTTGAAGAGTATGGTATCGACGAACGTGGGGGGGGTCCCAGGTGGTATAGCCAGTGTTACAATTCCAGAAGGCTGGCTCCCGGCGTTGACGACATGCGAGACGACCAGGTTGTTGCCCGCGTCCGGGTAGACGTACAGACCGAATTGGCTGGGATTCGGGGTGATAACACCGTCGTCCCGCGCCCAGGCGACTGTAACTGTCCCTCCAGCAGGGAGAGGATCCGAGGAGGTCATGGTGAAGTTTATACCTACAGCAGACGCCGCCCACATCGCCAGGATTCTAGGACCGGGGACATAGCAGTTAGACCAAGGGCGCGCGAAATGGAATGGAATCGACGTACATGACGCGGCATCTCCATGAAAAAGCTCGAGGCATGCCTCTGGCGATAGTAAAGACCGTGGGCGAGCGTTGAGGAGGTCGGACCAGCGAACAAGGGTAGCCAATGTTGACGTGGGAAGAAGATGGAAAATCTGCAAGGCAGTGTCATTCAGACATCGGCGGTGATCGGTGATCCGGTCTCACGAACCTTCTGGGACTGAGGATGTTCTCCTCCTACCTCGACGGCGGGCAAAACTTGCGCAAAACAGGCTTCTCGGTCCTAGGTATTGAGTCGTACGTCGGAAGTCTGCCCCCAAAGGTCGGTTGCTCACTTAATAAATGGTGCTGATGCTACTATCGACGTTGACGACGCCGCCTTGGCCCATCTAGAAAAGATACAAACAGCGTTTCCACGCCGGCTATTGGCTCTAAAACCATGTTCTATGCACCCGCCGTTATTCACTAAGCTAGGGTTGATCCCGCTACGCTATCAAAGGCTTCTTCTTGCAATCCGATACCTGACCACCACCACGCTCATCATGGTCCTCAGTAATATATCATAGACAGACTCTACTCAGCGATAGGTTTGATGTGGGGAAGAGGATTTGATGGGTATTGACACACGGCGCTCCACTGCCACTGATTTGTTGACGCTTCTTACGATTGCATTTTTCCTGCACCCGGGGCCTCTGCTCGCTCTGGCTACTCTTCTGGTTCCTCTCCACTGCTACACCGATTTCTGAGCCTCGAATCACCCTTGATACCGCACCGTTTCCGCTGCGCTGGTACCTGTCCCTGAGGGACAGGGTGTCCATGCCGAAAGTAATATAACTGTTCAGGGCAGCGGGATCATCTATGTATGCCGTAGACTTTGATAGCTGATGAACAAAGCACGGGACCAACACGGGACGAGGAATTCTTGTCCGGATCTTGGAATGTGCACGAGCCAGAGATTTCGACGCCCTCTTTCCAAGTGGAGTTGCATGAGGTGAGGAATGGAGCTCGAATATGGGCAGAACTGCAGCAAGAGAGCTCAACATGAACACTAAGCTAAAATCCATATGAGCCATTAGCCATTGGCTGTGCACTGCAAAAAGGCCATCAGATGCTCCTGCTATTAGTAGAGTATGGTTTCACTTACCTATCAGTATAAATATCCACGTGAATATGGACACATGCAGCAATTTGGGTCCTTGCGAGAAATCTGTCCAAGGATGACGCCTACATGTCTTCGAATCCCTCATCCGGAAAGCGCAGAAAATTACCTGGGGTCGCCCTTGTCCAGATGCCAGCCGTCGATAATGACTCTGCAATCCACGGGACCTGTTCAAAGTCGGAAAGTTGTGAGTGAAAGGCGTTTTTCACGCGCGCTAACTGTCTACTACTTATTGGTACGGTGACGTTATGACGCCCTCGTTGAAGATCAGCACCAACACCATAAACATCCGCTCCGTCTCGTCTGCAAGTTCCGCAGACAGCGCCGGCCTGGGCGACTCATTCCTTCGCCTTTCGAGGCGTGCAACATCCGTCCAGCCTAGGGTGGGCCGTGCCTGTTTATCCGCGTGTAGAATTTTGCAAGTTAACTTAGTTGCAGGAACACAAAAACCGAATGGAGGAATAGGGATAAAGAGTATTACACGCACCGTCCATTCGCCATGCTCAGTGTAGAATCGGATCGTATACGATGTATCTCCCCAGGTCCACTCGTCCTTGCTACACGGAACAAGAAATGAATCAACCACAATCCTATGTCGGCGCCAGTCCAACTTGAACGCACTTTCGGTCCCAAACCTGCTTTTTTAGGGCGTCTATGGGACGCTTGACACCGTCGATAGTGAACGTCTTCACCTCCCAGTTGATGCTTCCCTGGTGGGAGCCGTCGAGTGAGACGACATTCGTGGGGGCGCGCTTCAATCCGAGCCACTTTTTCACGGTGCTGATGGTATACCCAACGGCGCCATTGGGCAGAACCAGGGCACCATTGAGGATGTCCCTGTCGGTGAATGTGAGGTGCTGGGACATTGGGTGCGAGAACAACAGGCTTTAAGATGAATGCATGAGAGCATTAAATAGGGTAACGAGAGTAGGCGATGCGCATCGCTAACAGGGGCTGTGCATTGCGGTCGAACGTGGGTGAAGTAAAGAAGCGTGGATGGCTGTGAGGTCGGTTGCTTCTTTTGTCTGGACTGTTGCATTAGAAGTCACTTCTCATCTTTGGAAAAAGCTAGCAGAGGATGTTCAGCATAAAGCGGAGGAGATCAAGCGCAAAGAAGAGGCCAAACAGAAGGAGGCTTCTCAATAGAAATCAGTTCTCATTTTCAAATTCCATGCCCGAGAAAGAACGGGAATTGATCGCGGAGAAATTCATGTCAGTACATTACATGCAATTTTTAATTTAACCCATTTAATTTAAAGCGAGACCAGCGATTGTTTTCTGGGCAGAGAGGCCTCAGTCGCAAATACTATTTTTTTCCCCGGAAGATGACGTACACAGACCACTCATGCCGTGCATTCATCCCAAGGATACAGGCGGAAAACGGTGTGTTACTGAATGTGGGACGGCAGGGGCGATGTTCCCGATGCCGCCACGGCCGGAGGATCTCTGAAATAAATATCAGAAACATGCAGGAGTCGTGAAAAATAATAATGGACTGAGGCGGTTTGTAAAGAACGCACCAGTGTGTTCCCCTCCATGTCCGACCGGCTACGTTGTATCTCACCATCGCAGCGAGTGCAGGGGGGCTCCAACGCTGTCGGGTAACGCTTGATGTTCCCGAAACCCCCGCGGCCTGTTGAACGCATACCCGATGCAGGACGCGAAACCGGCGTGGACGGGCTTCCGCGCGACCACGGAAAGTCCTGCTGCTCCCCGCTCGGAGATGGGTGCGCGGCATTGGAATATGCACGGAAGTTGCCAGCGCCGCCTCGCCCAGAAGAGTGCTGTAAAGTAAAATAATTCAGCCAAGAGTAGTGGAAAGTGAAATGAAATACGTGCGTAGCCAGAATCACGGCCGCTTGAGCTTGAGCGATCTGTGGATGTGCTCAGCGTCAGCGGAAGCAGAAATTCAACACGGTTGAAGATAGGGGAGGAAAGGGATAGCTCACCAGTGCGCTCAACGACCGTACTCGCAATGGACTCCGTCTCTGGGTCATACCCAAGTCGAGTCTCCCTGTCTGAACTCAGAGCACGGGTGATCTTGGCGCCCACGGCAGAGATGCGGGAAGAGAAGGTACTCCGCGCTTGTGGCGATACTAACTGATTTGTGCTGGCCATATCCGACTCTGGTGGAAGCTAGATTTTGAGTCGGAGGCTGAGAAGGAGGAATGGCGCGGGATCGCCTTCACTGCCCGCCTCGCCAGCGACGCAATTTATGGCGTTTCTGCCGCTAGTCAAATTTAGGACATGTGCTCGCGTCACGTTTTTATTCGGGTCATATGTGCGTCGGACCTCAGCCTTTAAGGTAGGGGCTCCCCTGAAGATTTGTACCTGAAATCTCCTCTCTCTGGTGCGGAGGGCCGTGCATTTGCCTTCCTTGAAAAAAAGAAAAAGAAATTCACTGGCTAACGTCAGTAGAAACTCTTGCGAAACTCTTGGCACTTCTCCATTTGTTAGTCCGCACTTGTTGTTACTCTGCACGGGACGGATCTCGGGTACGGGTGCACTGTTCCAGGTATGGTCGCCCCCGCTCCGTTTCCGTACCATACTTGTTAAGGCTTTGCTGCTTGAGGATAGAGGATTTGCGCATCCGCGTCGCTTCTATAGCTGAGATGAGCCCAAAATAATCGTATTTTCAATGTGGCCAGACTGGATTAGGGTTTCAAGGTTAGCTCATGGAATTAAGCTCTCTCGTAGTCTTTGTACTTTCCCTACTCACCGCTCCAATGTCTGTGAGGTTCTTACACTGCATCGGGAAATCCCAAAATGTTATAGTGTATTCAGCTTTTCCCTCACCTTCGTCGTTTGAATTGTACGACCCCTCAATTCATCCCATTCGTACGTACCTAATAGCGACACAGCGTTTTCGGCCCTGGCGACGTCGGCTACAACCATGCGCTCAGGAGTCAGAAGGAACTTTATGCAAGAACATGCTAATGGTGGCAAGGTCCGGTTCAGACATCGGTTCGAACCCTGAACCGAACACGACGTTAAAGTTCAGGTTCACCACTTCGCCGAACCCGAAAATCTGGAAGGCGAGTGATTTTCGGTCGATTTCTGCAAGTTTTTACCGACTCATAAGTCCAATTTTCTGTGTCGAGAAACTAATTACCTGCCAACGTCACCCCAGCCACGCTTTGGCCCAACTTAGCCAGCGACCATGATGTACGCAGCTTAACTCTTGTGTCACAATCTGACAATCGAATAGACAAATATAATTTGTGTCTGTGGGCCACTAGAGTGCTGGTGAATGGGTGTAAATGACTTCCGGGACCCATACTAACATCCAGAAGCGCGTGAGTATCCTCCTGCACAAGATTCTGAGTCCCCAAGATGGTCGAATTTTGGCGAGGTTCGAACGTGTCCGAACGCTGAATCGAACCTAAACCCGCGTTCAGGTTCGAAATTCAACTCTTTACTGAGCCGAACGCCGGGTTCAGACTCGGCGTTCAGAGCAAAGTGCCCTGAACCTGAATCGAGCCGAACCTTTCCACAACTAGAACATGCCTGCAATCTTCATTGACACTGAACGAAGTCCTGATGCAGACGGGCGATGTTGTATACAGCAAGGGAAGTACATGTTGAGAGTTCTGACCGCATTGTCTCGGGAAGAGCGAGCTACAGATGGCCGTTATTGTGTACGGGATGACTTTCGAGTGCATCACGATGGAATCAAGAACCCGACCCCCGAAGTCCGAGTCAGGTGTAATTCCGATGGCATAACTACGAATGGATTTCGACGGTACAGTCGGTATCCGTGCGCAACGGAATGAGTAAGTACTTTGGTCCGTCGCCTTGGGTTATCGCAACAACGTGTAGGCCGAATACGCGGTCACTCTTTCTCATACGTTCAACGTCATTCGTCCACCTTGCGGTACCTGTCACCTCGGGCCATGTGGTGTCGTTTACTGCGAAAACGTCGACCTCAAGGCCATGGGTGTAATTAAACAGCGTGAAGCATTCCGTGTTGGGGTGGTCGTTGAAGAATTGAAACTGCGCCATGCGAGCCTGGAGCTTTATCATCCCACCGTAATCGTGATTCAAAAGGGCCCTGAGGAAATTGCGCTCTTTTGGGCTGAGAGAGGAATGTGTACCTAGTCGAGAAAGCAGTCACACAATGTGTCAAGAAATTTGGAAAAAATCTTACTGAGGGAAAGCGAATAGTTCAACCTGCATGACTCCCTGTGGCGGCCATGGTTCCAGTCCTGCCTTTGACATTCTGCGGAGCAATAATATGCGCTATGGCATCCCGAGCACTCACGAAAGTAAGCTCGTTCTCGAATGAGGTTACACTGTCCGTCGGTGAGTGTCGAAAGCACTTGAATAGGAATTTTACCTCCAGATTTTCACAGGCTCTATATGACACATATTCCGCCGCGTTGAACTTCGCTAACACTTCAAGGCGCTCACGAGCCAACGCCTTGAATGTCAGCCACATTTTGAACGTGTGTGACCTCTTGAATTTTTGAGTCTTTTC
Source organism: Mycena capillaripes (assembly GCA_029204075.1). Lineage (NCBI taxonomy): Eukaryota > Fungi > Basidiomycota > Agaricomycetes > Agaricales > Mycenaceae > Mycena > Mycena capillaripes. The sequence goes on from JARHKZ010000027.1 coordinate 1,159,498, forward strand.
AATGTCTTCAACTTCGCGGATCGCCTGATCCATTTTCGAAAGAACTTGATAGTACACCATGGCTCCGGGCAGCATCTGCTCCCAAAACCACGGCAGATGACTATCATTGAACCCTTTGCAATTTAGTTGGCCCAAGTACATGACGCATCTTAGGAGGCCTGCTTTCAGCGCATCTGGAAGGCTTCGATACCCCTCCCGTGACGCGAGTATGCGACCCAGCAGGGCGATGCAACGGTCGAGTGTGGGAAGCGGTGGGGATCCAACGCTACGACCGAAAGCACAGAGAAGTGTTGTGGTGGCTGGAATGATCCCTCGCTTCAGCAACGCGGCGCTCAGCGGAGCCAACACGATGAGGCCAATCTGATCTGCTGGGTTTGCAATTATCTCGATCTCTGAGGCGAGCGAGAAAGGACCGTGGACGAACCACATCAGCTCCTCCGACGCCATTGGTTCCGATATGGACAGGATGCGGTTGATGTGGCCAACGATGAGTAACGCCAGGTCATCGACAGTACCCCCGGCACCGTCGACAAGCTCACCGAAGTGAGACGGATGAGATGGGTCCCAACATTCCTCCAGGAGTGCCAGAATACGGAGACAAATCTTGCCATAATCGAGCGCCGATGTGTTGTCTCGGAGGAGAACGGTGACCCAAGCCCTGACCGCCATGGCATGAAAACCATGTGCCTCAGGTCGAGCGAAAATCTGCTTCATCTCTTGGGGGAAATTCCTATGGAGGGGATCGACGAACCAAACAAGATCACATGCGATGTCCGTATCCGGGAGTTTGGCATCCAACCAAGACAGTTGATCGTGGAATGTGTAGAAAAAGGTGGCCCATCTCCAGTAGAGGGGCCAGAGGTTCTTGAATACTGCTAGCGGAATGTTCTCGATGTTGTGGAGACACTGCAATGCCATGTTGGCCTTGCTGACGGTTTCGTGTACCTCTGATGTAGGCATGGCTACGTCGAAGTCTCCTATGGCCGGGGTTCCAGCGACCAGATTCGGATATATAGCTGCCAGCAAGCTGAGCTTGCGAGAATCAGGCACGTTTGGAATCTGTGTTAACAAGACGAAGACAGCCTGGAGGCTCTCCGAGTCTCCCTGCGCTGCATCGGTCGCCATTTTCTGCAAAGCACAAGATTCAGATGCGATAAGACTGGATGCCGTTTGAAATGGTACCCGAATGGACACAGGTAGAAGAGACAGACTCGAGATGCGTACGGATGGATGCATCGATAAGGCTACGACGTGGGTGAAGTCAAGTCGAATTCGGCGATAATGCGGGACAAAGAGCCAAAATACCCTTCAGTCAGATGACAATTTCGTTATCGAAGCTCTGAAAGAATGAACGGTCTAGATTTACAAGGAAGGGGAACGAACAAGACGGGCGATATTCTAGGTCCTGGAAGGGAGAAGTTCCCGCCCCAAGAGGACGAAAACTAAGAGGATGGCGTGGCGAGAATCCTGGGCACTGTACAATTTCAAACAAATTTTCACCGCCAGCCTACCCAAGCTGAATCTCCGGCACCCAAGGCAGCGCTTCCTTCGCCTCCCGGAGCAGTGGCAATCTCTCCCCGTTCTTCGTCCGGCAATACATAGCCAGAGATCGAAGGCGGGGCAGACAAGCCGCCCACGGGAGGAGCGAGCGCAAATCGCCCTCCGCACCGAATTCGATGTAGAGCTTTGTGACGCAGTACAATACACTGGCGATTAGTCGGTCCTCGGCGTCGGGCCATCCGGGCCCGATGCACGACGCTATACTTGTGCGGAGATCGAGGCAGAGAGGGGCGTCCCCGATGTGCAAAGAAAGCCGGCGGAGTGCGCGCTTGAAGGCGAGTGCTTCGGACGGCGTCGTGCGCACGAAGTCGATGATGACGATGGTGAGATTGGGTGGGGGGTGGACCGAGTTGAGAAGCAGGGCGAGATCCGCGGCGGCCGTGCAGAGAACGCGTGTGAGGTTCGGAAGCGCGATGGGGGCGCTGGTGAGCATTTCATCTGCGCGCGGCGCGTGCGCTGGGGCGCCGCGTTCGAGCTCTATTTCTCTGATCCTGTCGTGAGCTGCAAGGAATTGTGTGAATGCCCTGGGATCCAGGACAACGCCGATCCGAATGATTTCCAGCGCCGGAAGCTGGATATAGGGCAGAATGGTGTTCAGTTGTTCGGCGGAGATACAGGGGTCGGCGGAGGAGTGACACCCAATGATAAGCTTGTACTGCGTTCTCCCATCGAACGTGAGGAGTGTGAAGGGAGGCAGCGACGATCCAGGATGCACGGAGCGCATTTCGATGGTGTATACAGAAGACAGACACACGAATGCTGGTTTTTTACCCCGCTGCCCGACGAGCAGGGAAAAATCAGGTTGTGGAATCCTCCGCGTGAGTGCCGCCCGAGCTTTTTTGATGAGCGGTAGTTTCTGGAGATTCGATATGCTGCGATGTTCCCGTTGTCTCGGCCACCACTTTGCGAGATCCCGATGGTCAACGAGGTATATTTCAGAATTCGACATCATGATGAGTGGGCCCGAAGTTTTCTGCGCCATTGCACGTAACACGTCACAAAAATGGGCACGCACGGCGGAGCAAGATAAGTCGTGAGCGACGTGGATGCGGGTGAAGTTGCAGCAGAAGGTGAGGTTGAGCTGCTCAATGTCACGCGATCTAGAAACAAAATCCTGTATGCACCTCAAGTCGCGCATGAGTACCCAGCCCCACGACTGGCATGCGAGGGTCCGCAGTGAGAGAGGAATACGCGAGAGCTGTAGGACGGGGAGCCGGTAAGAGTCCAAATCAAGGCCGGTGGTTAATTGGAGTTGAGAAACGCCGCCTCTAAGTAGAAACAACAAGACACAGCGGTCATTCCACGCGCGACACACCCGCGCCGCCGCCAGAAGATCTCTGTCCAGAAGGGATTCGAAAACGAGTTCCCAAACTTCCATGGGCAGAAGGTCCAGGGCGGAGGTGTTTGTGGATAAAAGGCGTGGTACAAGGCGCCGTTGAATGTGGAATATCCGACTGAGACGATGCATGGCGGTGGTATGGGAAAGGTCTGTTTAAGCGCCGTTACGAGTACTTATGTAATAAGAACTCGCTCATCCCCACGGACCGGACACCCGGTCGATGTCAACCAACCGCCTGCAAGAGCTCGTTTCGCAATCCCCTCATCTTGTCAACCACATCTACGACCTGTATATTCCCGTGTGCGACCCGCAAACTCTGATTCTGATCGCATAGGTCCCTTGGTCGAAGCTGCACACGCTTTCCTTCGGCGGCGACACCAAGGACGGAAACCCGCCGAATTTTGACCTAATTGGGATCCTCGTGCCCACACCCACGTTACGCAAAATTGGCGGCCTTCCATCATATGGGCCTGAATTAGCTCCAATTTGAGAACGGACTGTGTAAGCTGTGTAAGCATTGCTCAATTTAAACCAACCGAGTCAGACCGAGTCTTTCCGAATATCTTTCACGTCGCTAACTCTGCGATTACTCCTTTCTATACAGAGCTGGAGATGGTGCGATTTCAATCCTCATCTCAACGCGTCGAATATCCTGCTCCTGCGTAGATTGTCACTTCAATATACACCCAGAATAGAGTTGAACCTCAGGTTCGATTGTAATAATTTCGTTCTATTGTGGGCTATACCCTCTCTTCCAAGCGTCCGCGTGATCGAGTGGACGGAGTTGGGAGAAAGGGATTTTTTTTAATATTCACATGATATTCGTGCTCCATATAATGAGATCATCCTCATAGCAGGCGAGAATGGAAGCCGGAATTGCAACAAAGCATTCCGCATTTCAGAGATCCTCACCCTTCCTTTCAACTTGCTCTTGACGCCCAAACGCAGTGGGTCTGAAATGGCGCCGATCATTGAAAGCGTCCGAAACAACCGACACCCGGGCCACACAATACCCATTTCCTTGCTTTCTGCCACCATGTCGCGCCCTCTCCCGTCAGTTCTTGCCTTTAACGCGCATGTTTTGTCCGAGTCTCCTATGTGGTTCCATTCGCCATGCTGTGGCCGCGCAAGATACTCCCGCATTTAGCGGTACCGATGCCCAGAGTGTTACCTCAACCTTGAACGAGGTCACTATTGCGTTCTTAGCCTTCTGAGATTACGGTTCATCACGCGTGTCCGATTTAGTTCACCCCAACTACACAGGATTCCTGTGTAGTTGGGGTGAACTAAATCGATGCAGATCACGACAACGGATCGGACGGCGACAATTACTCGTGTTCCCCTTTATCTCTCGAGTGGTGGTCCTCGCAGAGCAGTTCCCCGACAAGAAAAAGAAGCAGTTTGTTAAGGCGGCACTAAATATTCATATGTATCATTCCATAAGCAATAAATTCGATTCTACTTTTTTTCATGTGGTGATTGAGCTGGATTCTGGTACATAAAGGTACATGAAAGCCCGTAATTGGCTTGAGACTACCTGAATGGCTTGTAATGGCTTGACGTCCAGCCTGTGGATTATGGCGGCTTATAAGACTTTTAGTGGATTACATGGGTACAAACTATCTGTTTCAAGCCAACCAAAACCTTACGACCGTATACGGGCTTGTAATCAGACACAAGCTGTTGAATTCCGAGCAGGATTTTTGCGACAGAGCTCCTGCAGACCCTCGTCAGCCAACAAGGATTATTCCAGCAAAACGACGCCAGCAACTCCATCGCATCTATCCTGGAGATTCTCGAGGCTATCATCGAGGTACCCCTCTTTTTCCTCAACTTCAACCGTTTATTGAATTCTCTACACTGGGCGCTTGTGGATGTGCTGTCAAGTCTCATCCCGATCCAGGACGACACTATGCAGGATGCGCAGCACGGTTGACCAGCTCGCTGGGGAATGCCATTGCGGCGTACCAGTAGAGCAGCATCTCCCGGATGGCGGTATCAAACGTCACGCATCTGTCTTTTATCCATATCCTAATTTTGCTCCCTCCATCGCGTTCGAAAAATCTTTGAGGAGTTTCTGCGGCCCTTGCAATCGAATCGACACCCTGCGTTGCAGTTAGGCTTTAGCTGATCACATTTAACCGACGAGAAAAAAAATCAATCGCTCGTTCGAACACTCCGCGACTCGCGGGCCCAAATTGGAACAGACAACTTCTCTCTGTCGGTTTTCGTACGGATTTCAATACCGAAGACGATGCGAAGCATGCGCTGCGTTGCGCCACCCACTGAAATGGTGCTGACGACTGACGTTTAGCCCGCCTTCAACGGATTACCAAGTGGGAAGCGCAAAATCTTCCTGTGTCGTAACCATCAGCCGCGACAAAATAGGTTTGTCCAGCATGTTTTGGACTAGACAGCAATGTACGTATTGAGAAATACAAACAAGACATCGGTCCCTTGAGATGCAGCATAAATCCGTCACTCTTGCAGGCTGTGCAGCTTGTCAAGCCTGTTGAGTACATATGAAAGACACTAAACACACTCACCCAGTGTCAAAATCGAGTACAATTCGCCGTTAACTGCACACATGCAACTCACACCCACTCGCTCTCGGCCTCGCAAATTCGAAACTTGAACCTATTTTTTGTGCGGACTCCCAATGCACTGAACTGCGCGAGCACATTTGCGTTGATCCCCCGCTCCCGTCCGGGCAGCCAACTGAGCTCGAGCTCGAATCGGCCCTCGTTTGTGAGCTCCTCCGAATCATCCAGGCGCGAAACTGCAAGGGCCAATAACGCCTTGTCGTCGAATTGCAGGACCGTCTGGCAGCCCAGGGATCGGAGACGGGGAATAAGGCACAGGGTATCCGGTGTGCGGGTCAGCTTCGCGAGAAGGCTGTCGGAAACAAGCAGCCGCTCGAGTCCCTCGCCATACTCCATGGCCTGGTGATCCGAAATCGCGAGTCGCTCCAGGGAAGGCAGGCCAGATAGGCATTCGAGAAGCTGCGCTTCCGTGACATCCACCTCGTATAGCTCGAGCGATCGAAGATGGGCGTCCAATGAGGAGCGCCCGGAGAGAGACAAGAACTCGGCGTGGGGCCATGATATCACGCAGCGCGGGTATTCCTGGCATTCGAGCTCGAAATGTCGAAGACAGGGCAATGTAAGGCTGGCGAAGACGCACCCCAGCACCATCTCTGAGTCTGGTGGGTTAAACTCCTCAACGAGTTGAATGTAGAGGCTGAAGATGTTGGTCGTGGTCGGACGGAAGTGGAGGTGGAGCATCTCCTGCCCACCCGTCCACATCACCAACTCTAGACGAAATTCAGCTGTTTTGGGGAGACGTGATATCGATGATAGAACATCAGGTGCCTCCGGGATGAATGCCATGGATTTCAACATATTCAATTGCTCCAGAGGCAATTTTTTCGCCCTAGGCGCAGGCCCCGTAATGCTGAGATGCCTCAAACTCGGCAAAAGGCCAAGGTCCAGCGCCCCCAGTTCATCCGGTGAAAGATCTTCAATGTCAAGTATCCCGAGACGCGGCAGTGCACATCCGATGGCAGCGAAAGCATAGATCACAGAGAAAGGGCAGACCAATTTGCGCCAGCGCTGCGAGTGGGCGGCCAGCACCTGGAGGACAGGAGAAGGAAATAGGTGAACAGCGACCTGGGTGAGGTCCAGATTGAGCGGCGATGTGCCACTGCGGTTGAGCGTCGACTGAAGCAAGTCCGTGGCCTTTTCAATGTGGCTGGGAGTGTCCCATAGCGCACCATCGAGCTGGATGTCGCACCAGAGCGATGGCGTCTCGATTGCGATGGTGTGCCATCTCAAGCATACCTGCGACACAGCTAGCAGCGGGACATGCGCTAGACGAGCAATTTCTGTTTCAAACGAAGCGCCATGGATGTCTATCTCGTCAAAATCGGGAGTGAATAGGCCCCAGCATTCCGCAAATATATCGACCAGGATTTCTGTCGGAAAGCGCTGAATCACGGAGGGAGCAGTGGTATTAGTACAGGCGGCTTCAAAGGCCTCAATTTTCTTTTGAGATGGCATGCAGAAGGTCGTTAGATCTGATCTGGAGTCGTTCAGTTGTAATTTTACAGTTACATCCCATTGTTGATACGACTCACTTTAGCGCATTCAACGCAGGCCGAGATTAAAGAATGGTCCGTGGAGTCTGCTTTAAGATCCAACGTGTCGCGCCGTGCTCTGAATTCGTCTCCGGCTGGCAAGGACGGTAACAGTTGGGTCTCAAAGACGGGAAAAGGTTTGGGAAAGAGGTTGCTGAAGCGGGAATACCGCCTGCATCAAGCGGTTTCAAGGCCTCCAAATGAGCTTAGCGCAGGATGTACGGATCTACGGGAGTAGCGGCGCGACTTTGTGGTGGCGGGAAGAAAAATGTCGTTTCCTAAAAAGGAAACCCCTGGGCGCTTATATTTCTACGACCACGACGGTTTCGATACTGCTCCTTCTTGGAAAGTACAAGATATGTATGTATGCACACTTTATCAACGGCCCATGTGTACCAGAGAAAACGAAGACAGAACATGGGTAGCGTATGAGGTCGACGATGGTGCAAGGAAGTGATGTACAAAAGCTGCAGAAATTATGGAAAGGTGCCAGTAGGATATAGTCTAGAGGATCTAAGGTAGGCGTGTTTGCGGAAAGCGACGGTGATAATACATCGGCGACAACGAGCCGCCGCAGCGAAAGCAAGGGGCACAAAAACGGACTCGAGGCCAGGGTCAGAGCGAGAGCGAGTGCTTATACTTTGTGCGTGTATGACATGGCGTCGCGGTCGTCCGCCCACAGCCGCGCGTACTCAAGCGCGAGACGGTATACATACACTGAACAAGAAAATACGCGCCAATGGTCAGCACAAAACCACAGTAGCAGGATAACAAATGAGACCACGCACCCTCCATATCCACCTTCCGCCCAATCGTCTGCTTCCACTGCTTCCCCGCTCGCGCGATTCGTCGCAGTCGGCGGTCGCCCTCTTCTACCGCCCCACTCCGCACCGCCTGCTGCTGCGCTACTGGAGTGACCGCGCCCTCCCGCTTCTCCACCGCCCGGCGCTCGACCTGCCCAAGCGGCCGCTCGACCGCCGCCGTAGCTGGTACCACAACCCTCGAGTCACCCGCCCCTATCCCATGCGCGGCGCCTCCGTGTAGTCCGCCGCCCACCTTCTCTTCGTCCGTGGGCTCGTTGTCCTTGGTAAATGGGGGGCGGAACTTGGAGCCGAGGAAGGGAGAGAGGGCGGTGCTGAGTTTGGCAGCGCGCAGTGCGGAAGGCGGGGGCCCGGAGAAGTACGAGACGATATTATAGATCTCGGAGTACCCGACGGAGATGGGAATGTAGTGGAGCCTTTCGAAAGAGTGTGAATGAGGGGAACGAATCGAGAGAAGGAGAAGAAGGGAAAAGGACGGTGCCGGAGGGAGCACACGATAGGTCTGCCTGACATCGAAGACTTTTTGACTCGACAATGTCGTGCAGATATATCGACTCGACATCCCACTTTTGCACCATCCCTCAAGGGAAGAAAGCACGAAGAAATACGCACCAAGGCTCGATCCACCCAGTAAAGAACTCGTCATACACCGTCGACTTCACAGGCACGCTGTCGCTGGCGAGGAACGCCATGAAGCGGCCGCTGTAGCCCATCCCGTCGAGGTCGAGGAGGTACCTGCATGTGCGTTAGCTCGGCTCGTATCGAGTATGAGGTATAAAGGAAGCAAAGGATGACTAGGGCATCTCCGTCCACGTCTCCGGGACCTCTCCATCCCCAAGCTCAACGCGTCGATGTAGACGAGCGCGTCATCTTCCTCTTCTCGTCCCTCCCGCATATCCACCCAACAGCACAAGCCAAAACCACAAGGACACTCACTTATACCCCCACGCTTCCCCCAGCTCCGTGCTGTCCCCAAAACGGTGCTCAGGCCCGATGGGCACGACCGCCTTGGTGAACGCCGTGTCCATGACGTCTGCGTTGAGCGCCGCGAGCGGGACGGGCACGGTCGTGTACACCGGTGTCGATGTGGTCTCTTGCTCCTGGGCCGAGGGAGCGAGGGACGTGGGGAAAGAGTAGGGTGCTGTGGGGTGCGTTAGCGATGTGTGCAGAGGCGGAAAAGTGAAGGAAGGGGAAGAATTCGGGGAAGACGATCGGCAGGAGGAATGACAGCGGAAGGGAAAGGGAAGCACAGAGAGGAAAAGGATTCACAGGAAATGTTAAAGGAAAAAATGAACGCTCACCCTGCGCCGTCCCCACATCAGGAATTTGTTCCGGCTGCGGCGGCACCGCGAACGTCACTGGTGTCGTGCGCTGCGCATCTGCGAGCGTGCCGCGGACGAGCCCGACGGAGGACATGCGGAGGAACCTGAGGAGGGGGCGAGTCAGCAAAACAATCGCGCTGGCAAGATGAAGGGAAGGGATGGAAAGAGAAGGGTGCGACGCCGAGCGGTGTGCACAGCGCCGGGCGGGAGGACATGAGACACGACGGGGAGGAGCCCCCAGCCGTGCTTGGGTCCAATCGTCAGTGCGGGAGGGCATGACACAAGACGAGGAGCAGCGCGCGCTCGGGAAAGCCATCTTGCATCGTCAAGGGGCCCACAGGCCACACAGCAAGCCCTTCTGCCCCGGCTCTGCCCCACCCCGCACCACCGACTCTATCACCACGCCCATCCGCATCCCCACCCACCCGCATCCCCACCCACCCCGCATCCCCATTCATCCTCATCTTATCCTCCCCACCCCATATCACACTCCCTGGACCAAGAGCGCGAAAGGGACTCACCGATGCCTTTGATACCCGTACCCAAACCCCGGCGGGCTGCTCCCTCCGCCCGTGCTCGCGCCGCGCCACCTGCGGAAAAAAGACAAAGTCAGCGTTATTGGGATTAAAGGCATGACGTCATCGAGAGAGGGAAAAAAAATATCGAGACGAGCGCACACCCTACTCCCGCTCTCCCTTTCGAAACGAAGGATGGAATGAAAAAAAACGCACCAAACGACGTCCCTCTTCGCCTCCCACGGCACCTCCATCGGGTCCACCGCGCGCTGCTCCAGGTTGATCGGGTCCCAGGCGTAGGTGTATCTGTCGTGCGAGGGCGTCAGCTTGAGGCAGAGAGTGGGAGGTGGGGGAGGGTAAAGGAGGAAGTGGAGGTGGAGGATAAAGTAACGAAAGACGGAGAAGCGAGGAGGAAGAGAAACGCACCTCTTCGTCCCCCCATAATAATAATGGCTTGGCACCCTTATATCGCCAAAACCGCGCGCGCGCGCCGGGGAGAAGACGGGCACGAGCGCGGGGAGGACGCGCCAGTCGGAGAAGAAGTGGCCTGGGGAGGGAGGGGGGCATTAGCGAACGGGGAAAGATGAGGTGGGGTTAGGCGGAGCACGGAGCAGGGGGGGGAGCATGAGAAAGGGAAGGCGGAGGTGGAGGGGGAGGAGGAGGGTAAGGGGTAGACAAGAGCGAGGACGAGTGGGGGGACGAGTAGGAGTAAGAGTAGGAGTATAAGTAGGAGCAAGGTGAGGGCAAGGGAAGGGGGAGGAACACGCGTACGAGCACGAGTAAGTAAGCCGGGAGGAAGGGAGGAGGGACAGAACCGAAGATGGAAAACCCACCCTGCTCATAATGCGCCCCCGGCGCTCCACAAAAATCCAGCCCCGCACTCGTCCCCTTCGCGAACGCAAACTCGGCGCCCGTGCCGATGCCGGGGTGGCCTCCTGCTGCTGCTGCTGCTCCTTTCCCCCTTTCTTTTCCTCCCTGCCCCTTTCCTCCCATCCCCCCCTTTCCACCCTTCCCCCCCTTTCCTCCGTTTTCCGTCGCCGCCACCGACGCCGAATCCGCCTGCCCGAGCAAGTCCTCCCGATACGCCTCCCCCAGCAAATCCCGCCCCCCGCTGACGCCCTTCCACCCCGAGCCGACGGCGCTGTAGAGCCTGCGCGCGGGGGAGGCCGGCGGGCAGGTGCGGCGCCAGGCGTCCCAGACGGAGCCGGCGCCGGCCCAGTCGGGGCGGAAGGTCGTTGGGGAGAGGATGGTTGATGCTGTGTGGGAGAGCGGGGTAAGTAGGGTGTGGTGAGGAGGAGAAGGGGGAGGAGAGAAAGGAAGGAAGGAGAAAGGGAAGAGATAAAAACACGATGGAGCGCGTAGGAGAGGGGTGCGCGACAATGCCGCGCGAAATCGAAATCAAAGAAAGAAACGCCAAGCGACTCGGAAAAAGAGCCAGAGGCAAGGATAGGGATCTGGAGAACGCGCACGCACCGGGCTCGGTAGTGTTCGGGTACGCGACGTGCTCCCAAGGCACGACGACGCGTCCCTCTGCTTTTGCATTGATTGGGAAGTCCATGTCGGGAAGCTGCGAAGGGCATGAATAAAGTTGGAAAAGGGATCGCATAAAAGAAAAGCAAAGAAATTCCACACACCTGCTTCACAAACTGGCCCAACATCGCCTTGAACCCCGCCGCCCTCGCACTAACCTCCGAATCCTTAAACTTCCCATCCCCACCCTTGACCGTCTCCGCCTTCCCGCCCCTCACCCGCACCAAATCAATACTCGGCAATGCCCCCACAAGCCGCGCCCTCTCCCTCATCTCCTCCCCGCTCAATTCCCAAAACGGCTTCAGGTCCTCGTGGACCGAGTCGAACTCGTCTATCATGACGAAATTGTGCTTCAAGGCAAATTCATACCAAAGGTCGAAACCGCGGGGAGGAGCGCGGGCGTAGCGCCGAGTGTACTCGGCCACCGCTGCGGCGAGGGAGGGCGACTGCCGCCCGACCTTGGCGCGGAAGCGCGTTTCCGCCGCGTCCATGAGCGCCGGGATCGGATGGGGCTTCTCAGCGCCACGGATCCATGCTTTTGCTTTTGCTGCGAACGAGCCGGTTTTTTTTGGGATCGAGGGAGGACTTGGACTTGGGGGAGAAGGCGGCGCAGCGGCGTGCAGCCCCGCGCGCAGGAACGCGAGGAATACGACCAAGAGGAAGATGTAGCCGCTTTGCTGGTGCAGCCATCCGTATGCGGCGCGCGGGGAGAGCCTCAGGCCCCGTCGTGCCCGCATCCCACTCAAGCCCGAGTGGTTGCTATCTAGACGAGTTTTATCGCGACCCAAGTGAGCTCTATTGCGGTCCAAGTAAGCTGTTTTATCGCGATCCCAGCGAGAATTATCGACGCCGTGCTCGTCGCTGCCAGAGTATTTACGAGTGTTTGAGCTCGGGGGCGACAGCCTCCTCAGGGTCTTCCGCTCTCCTGCCATCGTCGAGTCGGCTGCTACCTCGGAGTCGAGCTGCTTTTCGACGTCGGGGGACATGCCCGCTAGGGCTGAGAATGGGTTGATGCGAGGAACGGATGCGAAGAACAGGTGGCAGGAGAACGGCCGCGGGTATTCGGTGGTCCGAACTCGCTGATTTCGATTCCAAACTGGACACGGGCGCTAAATTCCAAATTTACTTGAATTTACTCCTTCAGAGTCGCTTCTGCTCAATATCTTCGCACTAGGCTTATTTTTCTGCTGGTTTGCTCGTGCGTTCTTGTTCTGTTCTCTTTCTATGCTTCATTCTGGGGATGTTATCTCTAATCAATGAGCATCTGACCCCTTCACGGCATCTCCACAATTGCAAAATCTCCGCAACTTTCCCATGATGATGATTCGCATCAGAACCGTGCTTCTCCGTCCGCGTGCTTCTGGAAGATCTTTTCTGACTCAGCTTGTTCCTGGGAAGTCCCAGGGCCTGAACTGCGACTCGCTCCTTGGCCGCGGTTGAATCGAATTGATGTTCTGGAGGAGTATGCAAATGGGGTTCAAACAAATCTCAAACTCGGCGTCAAGGTAAATGCCAAGTTATTTTTAGCAAACAAGCTTTAGCCAAAAGACTCTTGATGCCAGCTCAATCACCGATGGTACGCATCTCATCTATGTACAGTACGTCGTGCGGCGTGCCAAGTGTGCGATGTATCCCCACTTTCTCCATCCATAAATTAATATTCTAGCGCCATGAAGGATCACCCTCACAAGCCCTCACATCGCCTACACAATTTACCCCACCCCCACCTACATCCTATCCTCATTCTCATCTTGTTCAGACAATAAATAACCCGTACCCTTACCTTTCATATGGGTACAGATGTATTTGCGTATCTCGTGAATCAATAAGACAAGAGGTCCAACTTGGCAGTAGTTCAAAAAAATTGTGAAGGCCAGTTCGTAATGACCCAGGCCCGAATCGAACAGGCAGCTTCTCCTTGTCTGCATGAACACTTGATAAGAGAGGGAGATGCGGACCATCCGCCACTGGGTCTGTACACCACTTGGTGTGAGACTACATAGCTGTCCAATTTTTTACTCAGTAACTTTACTGACTCAGAGCAAAGCCAACTCTCTAACCGACCGGCAATGAAACATTAAAAACTCAGATGTGAGTTCAGACATCGGCATATGAGTAAGTAGAACACGAAACAAAAATCGACTTAACACAGGCAATATGACCCGGGCCCGAGTCGAACGGGCGACTTCGCCTTACAGGTTGTCCTCCCGACATCCCAAGGAAAGGAGAGGTGGACCATCCGCCACCGGGTCTATGTACTGCTTGGTTTGACTCTGACTATCAATAACCGTTGGCTTTGAGGTTCATGTCAAAAACCAATGGGGAGGCCGTGGTTTGAATTCCGAGACCGACAATTTCAATACACATTTTGGGGCATAGAGAAGACAAATTTGAAAAAATTAAGAGAGGAAAGAAAAAAGCAAAGGAACTTCAATTTGATGATTCAGGCGAATCGAACAGGCAACTTCTCCTTATCGGACATTGTGCAACCTTACTCAGTAAGAGAGGGAGATGCAGAACGTCCGCCACTGGGCCGGTATACCACTCGGTGTGAGCCTAGATATATAGCCGCCAGCTTTTTTATTCAGTGCTGTGAGGTGACTTCACTAAACAGAAAAAAGATAATTCACAACCAACCGGCAACGTAAACAAGACAATAAAAAAATCAGGTGCGAGTTCAAACATCCGCAGCTGGGTAAGTAGGACATGAAACCAAAATATCGAATCTCCCGGAGAATGACCCAGCCCCGAATCGAACAGGTGACTTATCCTTATCTGGAGATCATTCATGTAATAAAGAGAGTTAAAGAGAGTGAGATGTGGACCATCCGCCACTGGGTCGGTATACCACTCGTTATGAACCTAGGTAGCTATCAGCTTTTTTTACTCAGTGCTGTGAGGTAATTTCACTCACTGAGCCCCCACAAGCAAAACCAATTCTCTACACGACTGCCAATTCAAACCACCAGTTCGCAAATTGGCATATGGGTAAGTAGAAAAACAAAAAAATTGTTTGGGTAAAGTGTGGGATGACCCAGGCCCGAATCGAACAGGCGACTTCTCCTTATCTTATCTGGAATCAGATCTAGGAAAACTCAAGAGAGGGAGACATGGACCATCCACTACTGGGTCGGTATAATGCTTGGTTTGAAGCTGACTATCAACGATCAATTACAGGTTTCAGTCTGCATGTAAAAAATACAGATCCTCAACAAAAGTGGAGGGAAAAAAAGAAATGACAAGGCTCAGAACTTAGTGACCCATGCCTGAATCAAACAAGCAACTGCTCCTGATCTGGATTCCTGGTACCGATAGGTTTCAGGTCTCAAACTTGTAATGTAAAACCGACTGACGGGGCCCGATCGTATAGGGGTAAATATATAAATTACAATGCTGTGCTCACTCCTCTGTATTGTGGATAATAAATGCAATACCCCAAGTACTAGTCCCCAAGTCTTTGGTCAACAGTTTATGAATCTGGATTGTGGTCACTGAACACTTTAAGCTTGGCAGATTCCAAAAGATATATGTTGAGACCCTCTGGGGATGGAACTGTACTTTGAGAATTTTGGTCCAATCACCCACTACCTAAGTACATACCAGCACAGAGGCGAGGAATGAGGAGGGATTTCCGGCCCAGCACTGATTGTTGTTATCGGCATGACCAGATAAGATAATATTTTTCTCATAGGAGTTGATTGTGGGCATGGGCTTGCCCTTCCTCCATGCCAACTTCTTCCTTCCCCTTTTTTTATTATTCAATTATTACAGTTTTTTTGTAGTTAGTTTGCATGCATGTTGTTGAGACGACACATTCAGAGACCTTTTGGTCGGCGGTGAGTTATGATCGATAGCAAGGAACCACGTCGGTTACCCACGAGGTTTTAGCCATATGGTGAAACGGTGACGCAGACGTAGGGCTATACGCAGCGGCCTAGCACACACACTAACACCCTAGGGCACTAGATATATACTAACACACTACACACACACACACACTCCACTTAGCAATGCGTCTCCTCAATTTGTTCGTGGGTCCGGTCTGTAGTATGCGGACAGCAGAGCTCAGAATCACAAGGTTTGCACAAATCCAACACTAGTGATCGAAAGATCTTGTTCAACGGCTCTTGTTTGATTAACTAACTATACAGATAGCTTCCTAGTCCCAGATGTACGGTTCTTTTTTTTTTTTTTTTTTTTTGGTGGTACATTAGGCAGAAGCAACTAACAATAGGTTAGCCCTTCTGTTTTAGTAAAGCATGGAAAGTTAATTCCAAAGGAGTGGTTCACACCACCCAGAGAAATGCTTTAAGCACGCCCATGGGGCAGTGTGGGACTGCCGCGCTACCCGATCCCACGACTATTTTGCCGTCGGGTCGGGGCTTGTGGGAAAGCGCGGCTACCCACTAAAACTCTGGGCTCCCGTAGCCAATTGTCTGGTAAGCTCTTTTCATCTAGTATATTGGACCAAGTGTCCAGTACCAGTTTTGGAGCTAGCACGGGGCGTTTCCCCCGGCGCTGTCTGTTCGCCATGAGCTTATCCATTTGCAACTTATGGTTGATCGTGAATTTCCATTTGTTTATAATTTCTTCTGTAGCCGGCTCTCCGTCCCGCTTGATCACACGGTCACTAAAACCGGATGTACGGTTCTAGCAATATATATGTAGGGTTGTGGGTTTTGGTGGACCCTAGGGACAATCCTTTGCCCTAGGGGTACCGGTCAAGTGCCCTAGCAGCAAACACTTGTGATAGGCGTGACTCCCTGTAACACTACGAATCCAAGACTACAGCCCCTTTGCACTGAGTATTGTCTCACAGCCGACGATGATACCTGCATACCAGCAGACCTTTGTTTGTGACTCCGAGGTGCTATCCTAGGGTAGAAAGGCAAGATGTCCCAGTCCGAATACACACCTGAGGTGTGCGAGTGTAAAGGCGACAGTCAAACCAATGGCCCTAGCGACCCCCCGTGAATCGGGTGTGAAGGCCTTCTTACAGGTCGCTCCACTAGGAACTTAAGCTCACTCAAAACTCTCGCTTTAAGCCAACACAAACTCCCATTTATCGAACAGCTACTACACAAGGACAGAACTATCCTGCAACACTGACCGGAGTACACCTTCACCTTCCTAGCGCTTCAACCAATGTCAAAACCACTTGAAAACCGCAGCCTAGGGCAGAAACTCGACAGAGTTCTCCCCAAACTGGTTATAACAAGGGCATAGGAGCAAAGGAGGGCAACCAGGGATGGGATGCACTGCTCAATGTGCGAGTTTTTACATGCTTTATATACTATACCATAAGATATAACATAATCACACATACATAAGCTGCCAGGAGTATTCATCATCATCTGTGATGAGAGATGACTCATAAATGAGTCATAACTCCATGCCGAGGACATTCCTCATCATCTGCACAATGCTGGGGTGATTCCTCATGGTTCCTGGCATGACATCACCCATCTGATGTAACATCCAATGCCAGTCTGGCCATCAGGCCAAGGTTGATCCCAGCTCATCTTCCTAGTACAATCGGACTCTGGTCCCTAGGACACTTCGGTCGTCTTATACCATCGCTAGTATTGAAGTATAGGCCTATGTTTGACATGGCAATTATATTGCACACATCATACCTTCTATAATCGCCTCTAAAACTCATGCTCAATCAAGAGCAGTCGTTCCAAACAGCCCTAGGAGCACATAGCTCCTTGAGTCGCAGCTCAGCCATCTCGATTCACTCCTAGGATATATAGATATATCTTTGAATCACACTAGGCTTGATAATCGGGTCCAAGAACTTGTTTGATCCCACTAGGGCTTTCATCTGGGCAGTCATTGGTTCTTTTAATAGGAATAATATCCCTATTGAATGTCTGGGCTTCGGGTTTATCTCCTTGGTGCGTGTATTCAGCTAACACTGAGCATTTATCCACTTGTGTAGCCTGAAATACTTCAGCCAGCAGCTGGAGCTCACTCTGGCTCTCGTTATATCACCAAAAAGAGGTGCTAGGACCATGGTATGTGTCAGGGGAACCCCCGTCCCGACCCCCATCCAACGCCCTTCCGACCCCTCCGATCCTTCCGGTCGCTCTCCCAGTCACCGGTCTACCGGGACCGGTACCGGAAACCGGCACGTGACCCGGGGGAACCCCCGATGGCACCTTGCGTGTGACCAAGCCCGGGACATCTGCCGATCACTCCGGTCACATGGTCTTAGCTAGTAGCTTACTTATACCCACGGCTGACGTGGGAATCCTCAGAGTTTCTTCTCTTTGGATCCCCCACGTCAGTCCCTGAGTACCTCGGGCCTTCGTGGTTGCCCTTACAGCAGAAGAAACTCTTTAAGGGATTAACCGGCCAAGATTGCAGGCTTTGGTGTGAACGGCTCGGACTCCTCTGATAGTGTCCCGGCCTCCCCTACCCTGAATCTTGCCCCCTCCTCCTTACCTGTAGAGCACTCCATGGACGCTGCGAGTACCGCCGCCGCCGCTGCGCAAGCAGCTGAAGCCGTCTCCGCCCACATGGACAGGTTCGAGAGTACCCTTGAGCGAATTGCACAAAAAATCGACCCTACCCATACTGCTTCACCTGCCCCGTCCCTTGCCGGCCCGGCTCCGGACCCGGGTACAGAATTATTCCCTCCAGCAGTTCCCGGCTCGAAATCGGCCCTCCAGCCAAACCCCCCGTTTGTCTTCGACGGCGACCGGAAACAAGGCCGGGCGTTTCTCCATGCCGTTCGGTCGTACATCCGGTTGCTCCCGGAGGCGTTCCTCGAGGACGGCAGCCCCTCAGAAGAGAAGGCGCTCCGGTTCGCCATGTCCTTCATGGCCAAAGACTCCGCATCGAAGTGGGCCGAGCGCCACGCCACCAGAGCCCCGTTCCCCTTCTCCACCTGGGATGTGTTCGTCCCGGAGTTCCGGCTCCGGTTCGTCGAGGAAAACGAGCAGGACCACGCGCTACGCACCCTCGAGTCCCGGCCGTATCACATGGGCGCGCGGGACGTCTTCCGGTACACCGACGACTTTGAGGACTTTGTCGACCTTGCTGGCTTCGAAGACCCGATCATCAAGGTCACGAAATACCGGACCGGTCTTAACCCAGCGATTAACCTTGCTATCACCGGGTCAAGCGACCCTCCAGACCTGCGGGACTACCCGGCCTGGTGCCTCCGGGCCTACCGGCAGTACAAGTCGCTCCTCTGCACGCACGAGGCCTCCCGCGAGACAACCAGTTCCGGTCGCCACCAACCGGCCGCACGCTCGGGAACCCTTCCGGTCGCGGTCACTTCCGTTCCGGCATGTTTTACCGCACCGCAACAGAGAGCCACTGCCCTCCCCACGCTTCCGCCTGCCGTCCCAATGGACGTCGACCGGACGTGTGCCCGTAGCGCCCTGCGCCGCGGTTGCTTCCGCTGCAGGGACCCGAACCACTTCGCCCGGAACTGTACCGCACCGGTCGACGTCCGGTCAATCAATGTCTTGGACGAGGTGATCTGGCAACTCGGGGGCGACTTGCTCGACGAGCTCGTCGTGCGTCTGGCATCGACGGAGGCTGCCGCGGAACACGCCGGTGCCGCCGAGCCGGAGGATTTTCTCCCCCGCGCAGAGTGAGCGGTGCGCCCTCTGTCACGTCTCCTAATCGTTTCGCTGTCCTATGTAACGAGTGTGACAATATATCTCTTGCATCCACCGAACCGATAGACGCACCCCTTAGACCGATTGAGACTCCGGTCGTACCAGCCATTCCGGTCGTTCCGGTCGAACCGGTCGAACCGGAACCCCAACCACCTCTCCTGCGGATGCCGCGCCCCCGAAGAAAACTGCCTGGGAGCGCCGCCTCCCAAAACACTTTACCCTTGCTGCCACCTCGGAGAGCAGTAACTCCCTCCGGCTCCCCCTCGAGATCGAATCCACCACCGACGCCGTGAAGCTCTCGCTCAACGGCCTGGTGGACTGCGGGGCTACTTCCGAGTTTATTGACACGGAGTACGCCGCCGAGCACAAGATACCGGTCTGCCAGCTCTCGCAGCCCATCCCGGTCTACAATGTGGACGGTTCTCCCAATGAGGCCGGCTTCATTCGGGATGTCGCAGACGTGGTCCTTCGCTACAAGGGCCACAGTGAGCATGCTCAGTTCGCCATCACCCGCCTCAGGAAGGAGAAGCTCATCCTGGGCTACTCCTGGCTCCGGAAGCACAACCCGGAGATCGACTGGGCCAACCACGAGGTTAAGATGAGCCGCTGCCCTACTGGGTGCTGTGCTACCTGTGTCGCCGAGGCGCGCGCCAACTGGAAGCTTGCCAAGATCTCCGCTTGGATCCTCCGGCAGCTCCGGTCCGGTCCGGTCCCCCGGATATGTGTCATTGACACAGACGAATGTTCCGGTGAGGACGACAACACGGAGTTTGACAAGGACTTACCGGAACTCGGACCGGATGACAGGGAAGATTCGGATGACGAGGACGACCCTGTCCAGGAAGGAGATCGGGTTTTCTACACTCGGTTCTCCCTTCCAGAGGACATCCGGGCGACCAGTACCATTTCGCAATGGCTGGCCGAAGTGCATGCTAAAAACTCCGCACCCAGTACGGAAGAAATTCCTGAGTGGGCACGTGAGTTCGAAGAGGTCTTCAACCGGGAGTCGTTCGACTCGCTCCCGGAGCGCCGGTCGTGGGACCATCCCATCAAGCTCGTCCCGGATTCGAAACCGGCCAACTGCAAGGTCTACCCCATCTCCCCTCTCGAGCAGTGTGAACTCGACGCATTTATCGAAGAAGGGTTGGCCACCAGTCGGATCCGGCCCTCAAAGTCACCGATGGCATCCCCGGTCTTCTTTGTCAAGAAGAAGGACGGAGCGCTCCGGTTCGTACAGGACTACCGGGCGCTTAACACGATGACCGTGAAGAACCGGTACCCCCTCCCTCTCATCAACGACCTTATCAATTGTTTGAAAGGAGCCCGGTACTTCACGAAACTCGACGTCCGGTGGGGCTTCAACAACGTCCGCATCCGGGAAGGCGACGAGTGGAAGGCCGCGTTCCGGACGAACCGGGGGCTCTTCGAGCCACTGGTGATGTACTTTGGCCTGACCAACTCCCCCATGACCTTTCAGACAATGATGAACGATATCTTCCAGGATCTCATCTTGTCCGGAGACGTCATGGTATACCTCGATTATATTCTCGTCGCGCACTCGGACCTCGCCTGGCACCGAGAAATCGTCCGGGAGGTCCTCCGGTGGCTCCAGGAGCATAAGCTCTACCTGCGACCGGAGAAGTGCGAGTTCGAGAAATCGTCGATCAAGTACCTCGGGGTGATCATCTTGCACGACCACATTGAGATGGATCCGGTCAAGGTCGCCGGTGTCACCGCTTGGCCGGTGCCGGAGAACAAGAAGGACGTGCAGCAGTTCCTCGCGTTCCAGAATCTCAAGGACGCGGTGACCACCGACCCGGTCCTGATCCTCCTGGACAAGTCGCAGCCTTACCGGGTGGAAGCAGACAGCTCGGACTTCGCATCCGGTGCTGTCCTCTCTCAGCCCGGCGCCGACGAGAAGTGGCACCCGGTCGCCTTCTTCTCCAAGAGCTTGAGTTCGGTCCAACGCAACTACGAGATCCATGACAAGGAGATGCTCGCGATAGTCTGAGCCCTCGAGGAGTGGCGACACTTCCTTGAAGGCTCGCAGCACCCGGTCGAGATCTGGACCGACCACAAGAACTTGGAGTTCCGGAAGTCGCAGAACTTGAACCGGCGGCAGGCGCGGTGGTCCCTGTACCTGTCCCGGTTCGACTTCACCCTGCACCACAAGCCCGGTCGCTCAATGGGTCGACCGGACGCACTTTCCCGGAGACCGGATCACGGCTCCGGTCGGGACAACGAGGACGTCACGCTTCTACGCCCCAACCTGTTTCACATCCGGGCTGTAGAAGGTGTCGTTGTTGCTGGTCCGGAAGTCCCGATTCTCTGGGACATCCGCGACGTGCTCTTGCACAAACCAGACCTCGAGGACCCTGTCGCCCTTGCAGCTCGCGAGCTCCTCAAGGTTCCGGGCCGCTGGTCCCGGTCTACCCGGTCGGACGAGTGGCATGTCAATGCCGGCTTGCTCTACTTCCGCGGCAAGATTGTTGTCCCCTGTGACAAGGACCTTCGCCGCCGGATCTTGGAGCAGCACCATGACACCCGGGTTGCCGGTCATGCCGGTCGCTTTAAAATGTTGGAGCTTGTCTCCCGGAACTACTGGTGGCCCCAGTTGTCCCGTCATGTCGGCCGGTATGTCGCCACCTGCAATCTGTGCTGCTGGACCAAGGCACTCCGGAAGCTTCCGGTCGGGGAGTTGCACCCGACGGAGGTCCCCAAAGAATGCTGGAGCACGGTCTCGGTTGACTTCGTCGTCGAACTCCCGGAGGCCCACGGGTACGATGTGATCATGGTCACGGTCGATGTCCTCGGTAAACGCGCCCACTTCATGGAGTGTCACACCCAGATCGACGCGGTTGGCGCCGCCCGGTTGTACTACTGGAACGTCTGGAAGCTCCATGGCGCGCCGGAGAAGTACATCTCTGACCGGGGTCCGCAATTTATTGCGGAGTTCACCACCGAGCTCTGGTGCCTTATCGGCGTCAAGCCCGCGACCTCCACGACGTACTACCCGCAGACTGATGGCCAGACGGAGCGCGTCAACCAAGAGATGGAACAGTTCATCCGCATCTTCACCAACTACATGCAGGACGACTGGGACGACCTTTTGCCGGCCGCCAAATTCACCTACAACAACCACGTCCACTCTTCCACGCAGCAGGTCCCGTTCATGACCAACACTGGCCGGCTCCCCCGGATGGGGTTCAAGCCGAATGGGCTACGTTCGAAGCTGGAGTCAGTAAATGAATTCTGCGACCAGATCGCTTCCGGTGTCTCCGAAGCCCGGTCCACGCTGGTCAAAGCCAAGGAGGAGTACAAGCGGTACTATGACCGCCGGCGCACCCCTGCGCCGGAGGTCAAGGTGGGTGACCGGGTCTGGCTCGATGCATCGGACATCCAGACGACCCGGCCATCTCCCGGTCTCTCGCACCGACAACTTGGCCCCTTTAAGGTCATCAAGGTCGTCGGCCGCGGTGTGTATAAGCTGGAGCTCCCGCCCCGGCTCTCCCGGCTCCATCCGGTCTTCCCGGTGGTGAAATTGGAACTCGCTGAAGACGACCCTTTCGAGGGACGGCCCGGCTACGACGAGCCGGCCCCGGTCCTCCCGGACACACCCAGTGATGCTCCGGAATGGGAGGTCGAAGAGATCCTTGATGCAAAGGTGCGCTGGAAGTCGCTCTACTTCATGGTGCGCTTCAAAGGGTACGACAACTCGCACAATCAATGGGTCAAGCACTCCGACCTCTTTGCCCTGGAAGCTGTCACCAAGTTCTACCTGAAATACCCAGCCAAACCACGCACCATTGCCGTCGCCGCCTTTGACTCCCTGCTCTTCCGGGATCCCTCCCTTCGCATCTGGTCTAGGCGTTGGGGCGCCGCATTCCAAGGGGGGGGTGATGTCAGGGGAACCCCCGTCCTGACCCCCATCCAACGCCCTTCTGACCCCTCCGATCCTTCCGGTCGCTCTCCCGGTCACCGGGACCGGTACCGGAAACTGGCACGTGACCCAGGGGAACCCCCGATGGCACCTTGCGTGTGACCAAGCCCGGGACATCTGCCGATTACTCCGGTCACATGGTCTTAGCTAGTAGCTTACTTATACCCACGGCTGACGTGAGAATCCTCAGAGTTTCTTCTCTTTGGATCCCCCATGTCAGGTATGCTTCTCTGTATATTTAGCTACTGTCAATTAACCTTTGGATCCCCCACGTCAGTCCCTGAGTACCTTGGGCCTTCGTGGTTGCCCTTACAGTATGGTCACTAGCTATACAACTGTGCATCCTAGTGCACCATAGACAGTGCTAGGAACCACAAAATCACAAGATTTTAGGCCTAGTTAAACTTGGGCTGTCTCAACGGTCTACCTGTCTTGGCCACAACAGGTCAGAGAGATCCTCTGATGTTTAGCCTTTCTGCCCCCTGCAGTAGTGCAGGCATTCTATGTTAAGATCAGTAGCTTTTTTCAGAAAAAATGTGAGCCCAGAAGTATACCAAATCTATATAACTTTTAGATATTTTGTATACCTGATATATTTTCGGGTACTCCCGGTATACTTGGGCTATATCTCCAGAAATGTGGATCTGCTTACCTGATTCTTGATTTTAGCTGTGCTGTATACTTTGGTATATTTGGGAATTAAAGGTTGAATAAGCGGCTCATCAGATCCCGTAGTGATCTGTCTTGTCTTCGCTTCCTCCACCGACGTGACCGCAATGTGTCCTCAGCTTGAGTTCGTATGGTTGTTGTTTGTGATGTGATTCTAGCGATAGGTGGTACCAATAAATTTGGTATGGTAGGATGTGTGATGTGTGAATTAATTGTTGTTTTTACGACTCCTTGAATTTCTGATGTTCTGCACATCCCTTCTGCACCTCAGTCCAAAAACCACCCACCCCATCTTCGCAGCACGACCACATTCCACCTGGTCAGTGTTACGCCAGAACTGTAACCACTTGTCGTAGGGGACATCAGGAAAATGCCTGAGACCTGGATTCGACTTCGCAATTGGAAGTGGCGCCCAGTTGATATCTTGCCGAATGCCCAGATCATACCCGGAGTATAAACCCCAGCAGGCTACGTGCCAAAGCCTGGTAGGACAAGAGCCCGGCCAGTTGCCCATGCATTATCAGCGTTGTACTACGACAACGAAGCTGCTGAGGGAGCTGTTCTTGGCAGCATGGACAGAGGATATACGGAGACACCATATTGGAGGGTTTGGGCCTAGGCGAGTTGATGGACGATGAGCACTGGCGATGATGGTGTGGTGAAAGGGAGAGAGACACGTCAGACAAACACGCAACATCACAATAGCACGTGGGCTTTCCCGCTTTAATTTCTGGTATACCAAGTATACCGAGCATACCCTGTCTACCAAAGTATACAAAATATACCAAACATATATATTCTCTCTGGGGTATACCAAAGTTTATCAAGCGTACCAAAAATACCAAATCTACGGTATATTTTGGTATACTTCCGGATTCACGCATGTTCTCGCTTTTTCCAGTCCACAAGGAATTACCCAAGCTTCGTAGTAAACTGATTGTTCCAATTGTGGGACCGTGTGTCAGTATAATACATCCTCCTCCTCCTCCTCTTTGTAGACTTAATCTATTGCGGTCGACCTCTTGACAAGATCTGACAAGATCCCCGTCCTGGGTTTTGATGGCAATCAGTAAGGCATGTCACTGGCGGCAGTGGACTTCGCAATTTTTCATTCCTCACCCACCAAGTTCCTCTTTGTAGCCCCCTCCGACAAGTTGATTCACTTTATGGCCGTGAGTTCCTGCTTGACTCTTCTCACTATTCAGCACTCTCACCTGAATGGGTATGGTCACCCCTCCTCTGTTCATCTAATGATATTCGTTCCAGCTGGACGGCACTAGTCGAGGTCAAGTTAAAGTCCATTCAGTTTTGTTTGGAGGGCCCTTCGCACATCCAAGTCGTAGACAGTGCATCGTTCCCGTAGTTTGTCGAAATAAATTATGTTTACTCAATCTTTCTGTGCCTGACCAAATGCGTATTTTTTGTCGACCGGAGGCAACCCGTGATGCGGTACCGGCGACAAGGTCAAAAAAGGCCGAAAAGGTCGCAAGGCCGCAAGCTCACAAGCTGAGTCCAAATTTTCGCAAGGTCCGAAAATTTCTCCAATCCCGGGAACAATTGACAGGGGGCAGTCTGTGTGCCTGTATGGTCTTAGTGTCCGGTGCAAACACCTGCAGACATCGAGTGTTTTCCTGATGCCGCGGCTCTGCATTATCCGCGCCCGAGCACTCTCTCAAAACTGATCATCGTTCTTCATCGTTTGTAATTTGCATATATATCCCCGTTTTACTTCCGCGGTGCCTTCATTTCCCTCAAAGTCAGAAATGGGGATCACCGGAGTGGCATGACAATGGACTCGAAGGGGGAAAGGATTGTGCCAGCATCCACGTAACGTGTTCTCGTCAAGTTCACTTCTTTGGCAGGGTCAAGTATTCGAGTTCCCGAAGGTCCCGTGATTTTAGGGAGACCCTCCCAAACTGAGGTCTAATTTCACCTCGATTTCAACCCCAAGACTTGAGCAGTTGAAAAGTGCGAGTTCGAGTGCAGCAAAAATCCGTTTTGATGGCGAATTGATCGGGCATCAAAGTTCAAATTGTCAGGCGAGATTCTATTGTTTTCCAGGTACTTGCCGTCGGCGGCTGTCGGCGACCGAATTCTCGGGTCTTCATTTCCACGTACAGATCTCAATCTCACTGAGTCAGCGGTTAATTCGATTGCTCAGTGCCTGCCATACGGGCTACCTACATAAAGATTACGATACTCCCAATGCTCGTAACATGCCCCCGCCGTCGACCATGTTGAGTATATTGGTGTGCCCTTAGTTTTCAGTTCTTCTTGGTAGCATAGCTGATATTGGAGTCTCAGAATCTCGCCAGTTTTGCGGACATATTTCTCCAAGGAGTCCTGTGCGCACAGTTCGCCCACTACACGAATGTGAACAAGCATGACAGTGGGCGAATGAAGCTCTTCGTGGCGGGCCTTGCGCTGTTAACAACGCTGAAAAGTATACAAGTCCTGTGCGCTTCTCCTCTTCCTTCGAAATTCTGCTTCAACTTTCCTTAGAGCGATAATGTGTATACAGACTGTCACTGTCGGCCAAAATGTGGCAGCCATAACCCATTTGTGGCATGCACAATGGATAATGAACAGTGCGCTACCAGAA
The DNA here is from genome assembly GCA_029204075.1 of Mycena capillaripes. Classification (NCBI taxonomy): domain Eukaryota; kingdom Fungi; phylum Basidiomycota; class Agaricomycetes; order Agaricales; family Mycenaceae; genus Mycena; species Mycena capillaripes. The sequence continues at coordinate 1,185,568 of JARHKZ010000027.1, forward strand.
GCAGTCATTGTGTTCTATGTCCAGATGTTCTTCTGCCATCGTCTGTGGGTGGGTATATTCCCTCCACTTCGCCGTAAAATTCTACAGTCTGAACTTGTTCCAAGAGACTATCTCATAACGTGTACGTTAGCTTTGTCCCCATGACTTTCTTTGTTTTTGCGCTTGCCGCAGCGAGTGTTGCCGTATGCATTACACATCCCTGCATCGCTCAACGACACTGACCACATTTCCAGGCTTACTTCTTCAGCAATTTGTCATTGTCGACCCTTTGGTGTGCGTTTCAATCGTTCTCACATTAGTTGGATTCTCACTCGGTTCTGACTCTAGATGCAATACATCTGGGGGCCGCGATGTGCGGAGATCTTCTTCAGACCGGAAGTATAGTGTTCTACTTGCTGGTACGCGCCCACTCTCTTCTACTACTCACTTAATTTCCCTCCCCCTTCCAGCGACACTCTAAAACCCTCCTCCGTCGCGGACCAACCGCATTCATGCTCAGCTCGCTACTTCGGGTGACAATCCAGGCAAGCAGATCTTCCTCACCGCGAAACTCTTCCACTTATCATCAAAACGCCAGTCCGCCGCCCCAGGGGCTCTGTGCGCGTTTACCAACTTCGCTTCTGTCATTGTTACTCTATCGTTACCTGCCGTGATTACGAATCGGCTCTCAGGGCAGAGAGTGGCCTCAAGCGTCGCAAACACTTTTCTCCCGAAGTTCTACGTCATGGCCGCCATGTGGACGCTTAACTCCAGAGACGACATTCGCTCAGCGGCCGCAAACAACCCCGCAACGCATCTTGATCCTAGAACAACGTCAGGCGGCATGTCAGGCCCCGAGACGCCCAGGCATTTGGGCGCGGGCGAGGTCGAGGTTGAGACGTCTGGCCCTCTGAGCACCAAGCCATTGGCTGAGTCTAAGATCATCCAGCCGAATCTTCAGCAGGTGTGGGAAGTCTAGTGGTCGTTCTTGTCGCTTGGGAGTTCCGAGTCACGCTTAGTGTCCAAGTTTAACCTGTAACTTATAGTAATGTTACTCCAGTGTAATTATTAATACTGCATCTAATAGTGGTCTTTGAAGCCAGTGAGTTTAGTTTTTATTGTCTCAGAATGCAGAAGAAGACATACATACACCGTTTCGACGGCGCCGGAGACCGTGTGCACCATTTGATCGGGTTGGCGAATCAGCGTGAGGATTTATTCATCTAGACAAAGGGAAAAAAATGAGTGAATGCGAAAGAGAATAAAAATGCGAGGTACCGTCCACGAAAATTGAGGGCAGAATCCCAAGTGGCGGAAAGAGAATAAATGAGGTAGATAGGAGCGAGTTTTAGGCGCGATGGAGACATGGATCCGCACACACGGTGTTTATTTAAAGAAAGTCCCCCGGCATACTCCATCTCATGAACTTTCGGTTTGGCACAACGAGATAGGATTGCGTGCATGCTGTGCGAAATACGAGGATACAGACAGAGAACTTGTAGACGAAGATAGCAAATTACCCGAAAAGGAAATTTCAGAGGTACAGTATGTGGCGAGTAACGCAAGTGTACAGGATCAGACGAGAAGGGGCGGGCGGGCGGGGGAGGGAGGGGAGCGTAGGGATGTAGCGTCTCCTGCACATCTGGGTGAAAGGGGTGCGAGCAAAGCGTGGGGTGTCTCTCCGTGCAAAATCCAGAAGCTTTGGAGCGGGTGGCGGATACTGATATGTAGAGCAATATCCACGGCCACGGGAGCACGCACGCCGACGGGATCATCCTCGCCTTGAAGGTCGAAGACTGGCACAAGCGTGATTTAATGAGTCGCGTCGTCCCGTCCACGCCCCGTGAGTCCGCGAGCTGGGGTCTTCCTCCGTCCGAGTCCAGCTCCGTCGCGCACCGCCTGCCCATCCTCGGCGAGGACACGACGCCGCGGAGAAGCGGTGGACGTCGATCCTGCAGCTGGAGATGTAAACAGCGCCGGCAGAGCAAGCAGCTCAGCTCAGATACAGGTGGCCGTCGCAAACGGGATGGTGCTGAAAGTCCCGTTCGGAGCGGGCTACAATGGATGGAGATCCCCCGGTGCAGATACAGCACGATTATTGGTTCGCGCGCGCCGAGGACGAGGAGGTGGGAATTATCTGGAGCAACGCAGGCGGCGGGGGATTGAGATCAGCTCTAGCCCGTCGATGGCACACCGTCTGGGCGCACGGGTGGTCCCCAGAGTGATGCGGATGATAGACGAGGTCGCGGAGGGTGGAGTCGGAGATAGAGCTCGAAAAACGAATGGAGAGAGCAGAGCGCGCAGCCTCGGCGCGGCGTTGGACGCAGGCCGTAGCAGTGGAGCCCCACGTGTGGATCCTGCAGCCGGAGGCGCGGATGGCGATGCTTCATAACTCTCTCACTGGTCCGTCTCCGAGTGAGTCCGTGCCCCCAGCGACGAATCTATCGCAGTATGCGAACCGCGTCGCGGCTGGCTATAGATCCTATGTGAGCCGGAAGGGCAAAGGAAAATGGATTGGATGTACCGTACCGGTTGTACCAAAGTAGCGACCATCGAAGTGCAGCGACTGTGACACCCTGCATCGCAATGCCCGTACGCATGCATCGCCTAGCCTCCATCCCGTCCCAATCCATCGCTTTCGTCCCTGATAGCGGAGCTGTGGAGGATGCTATCCACAGGCTCGCTCCTCCGTCACACTCCCGCACCTTAGTGCACGTGCATGCACGACGCGCCAGCTGCGAGCGGTGCGACGGGGACCGATAGCAGTACAGCAGCGGCGTAAGGACTCGGGGAGTAGGGGCAGGGGCTCAGATGGGGAGAGGCGCGGACGCAGCAAGGAGCTGCCGAACCGAAGACAGGCGCCCGACGCGGTGCACAGTTGTCATCGAGGGATGCTGCTCTGCCAAGATCCGGCGTCACCGCATGCGCTACCGTAGTGCTGAGACTGCATTGCGATCGGAACGAGCTGGCGGACTGTCTGGACGCGTGAGGATCGGGGAAGGTTGACGAGGGAGGAGTGAGCGGGAGGAATTCGTGTGTGTGCGCATGCAAGGATTCGATTCTTGGGGACGGTCTCGTCGGTGGGGAGGGATGCGGGGTGCCTGAAGCGGAATATATGACCAGGAGGATAGTCATCAGGGCGAGGTGCGGCCAACGTAGCTCAATTATTCAGGCGCAGTGGACGTGGAGGATGCTGAGTGTACTCTGGAGCTGGAAAGCCGCGTGCGCGAGCGCAAGCCACGCGCTGCGGTTTCAGGATGGGGACGCAGGGCGCGGGATGGACCCGAGGGAATGCGGCCGTCCGAGTCGGCGCAGGAACGCGAGGAATACGACCAGGAGGTATATACAACCGCTTTGCTGGTGCAGCCACCCAAGCGCGAGTTGTTATTATCTAGAGCGTCCGAGTCGGGAAAGACGGAGGACGCGTCGGCGGTCGAGTTAAAAGGCGATGGCGTACGGAATCAATAGACCACAACACTGTGGCACTGCTTCCTCTTCCTCTTGGCTTCAATGTCTGTGTCGGGGTTGCTGTAGTTCTGACTCTCGTGTCTGCATCAAACCTCAGTCTTCCGTGATTATAAGTGAGATAAAAGGGGAAGGTGTAGATTGTCAGTTTTTATGCATGGAATGACGAAAACTGAACGGCTTCAGAGCAGATTTGGAGCAGATCGTCCAGCACTCCCCATGTCATCTCAAAATGCAGTTAACGGCTCCGACGCAGGCTGCGCTGATACCATCGCTCCCTCTGCGATCAAGCGATTTCCGACGGAAATCCTGGCCGATATATTTGCGGACTGCTGGGGTCTATTTACTCCCGATTTTGACGAGATACACATCCATGGCGCCTCGTTTGAAGCAGAAATCGCTCGTCTGGCGCACGCCCCTCTCCTAGATTTGTCGCGTGTGTGCTCCCAGTGGCATGCCATCGCAATCGGGACGCCATCGCTCTGGCGCGACATCCAGCTCGATGGTGCCCTCTGGGATACCGCAAGTCACATTGAAACGGCCCTCGAGTTGCTTCAGTCGACGCTCAACCGCAGTCGTACATCGCCGCTCAATCTGGACCTCACCCAGATCGCCATTCACCCATTTCCTCCCCCTGTCCTCCAGGTGCTGGCCGCCCACTCGCAGCGCTGGCGCAGATTGCAGTGCCCTTTCTCTGTAATCTATGCTTTCGCTGCCATCGGATGCAAACTGCCGCATCTCGGGGTCATTGACATTGAAGATCTTTCACCGAATGAACTGGGGGTGCTGGACCTTGGCCCTTTGCCGAGTTTGAAGCATCTCAGCATTACAGGGCCTGCGGCCAGGGCGAAAAAAATGCCTCTAGAGCAACTCAATATGTTGAAATACATGGCATTCGTCCAGGAGGCACCTGATATTCTATCCTCGATATCACGTCTCCCGAAAGCAGCCGAATTTCGTCTGGAGTTGGTGATGTGGACGAGTGGGCAGGAGATGCTCCATGTCCAATTCCTTCCAACCACGACCACCATCTGCATCCTCTACATTGAACTCGTTGCGGACTTTCACCCACCAGACTCAGAGGTGGTGCTGGGGTGCATCTTCGCCGGCCTCACATTGCCCTGTCTTGAGCATTTCGAACTCAAATGTAGGAAATACCCCCGCTGCGTGATATTATGGCCCCATGCCGAGTTCTTGTCTCTCTCCGAGCGCTCGTCATTCGATGCCCACCTTCGATCGCTCGAGCTATACGGGGTGGATATCACGGAAGCGCAGCTTCTCGAATGCCTGGCCGGCTTGCCCTCGCTCGAGCGACTGGCGGTTGCGGATCACCAGGCCACGGAATACGGCGAGGGACTCGAGCGGCTGCTCGTTTCCGACAGCCTTCTCGCCAAACTCACCCGCACACCTGATGCTCCGTGCCTCATCCCCCGCCTCCGGTCCCTGGGCTGCCAAACGATGCTGCAATTCAGCGATCAAGCATTGTTGGCGCTTGCAGTCTCGCGCCTGGAGGATTCAGAAGAGTTGCCAAACGGGGGGCGATTCGAGCTCGAGCTCAGTTGGCTGCCCGGGTGGGAGCGCGAGATTGACGCGAATGTGCTCGCACAGTTCAGTGAATTAGGAATCGGCGCGAGGAGGTTCGAATTTCGAATTTACGACGCCGAGAGCGAGTGGGTATGAATTGTATGATGTTGTGTACTTATCTGCGAATTACACTCAATGTTGGCACTGATGGTGTTTGACGTCTTGCATATGTAAGTGAACAAGTGGTCGAAATAGTACCGTACTCTGTCTTCCAAGCGCCGTAACGTGCATATTAAAAAACATGTGAACTCCGATGTGCGTGCGGCATGAATACTAATAACCCCTACATCGCGACAACCATTTTACCTGAACTCTCTTCCGTGTTCTGAGACACTTGTTTTTTTTGCCTTGGCTTTCGCTTTTTTCTTCTGGCCCTTTGATAACTTCGGCGGAGTACTCGCAGAAGGCAGATTTAAGCTGGGTGCTGCAGCAGTGTCTTGGGTAGCAACCGGTTTCGAAACAACGCCAGACATCAACCGTTCAGTCGGCACGGCCCGCGCTGTCTCACTCGTGCGGTAGCAGCATTCAAGTACTTGTTCGCTCTGCCCAGGTCGTAGTTGATTATTGAGACACATAAAAAATGAAAGCAAAACTCACCGGTCCTTTCATATTTCTTTTCCCCAACTTCTGCCACGCCCTATAATCTTGCGGTCTGGCAGCGAGTCTCTGCGCCGTCTTGAATTGGTCTGAGTTCGGCCCTAAATGCGTTGCATAACAGTCTCGGCAGATCTCCTCCCAGTGCCGCGCACTGGCCGCATCACCATACATCGCGCACAGCTCAAACGCATCGTCTGCCCGCCCAGCAATTTCGAAGGTGTACCCTTCCTCGCAGACAATGAGGATCTGTGTTTCGATATCTTTCAAGATCTGGAGGGGGTTTTCCTGGCCGAAACGCGAATGGAGGCGAGGGACGAAAACATTGTAGGCAAAGATACGCTGGTCAGATGCGAGTCGCTCCATAGCAGGACGAGTGCATCCTTTGCAGAGGCATTCAAAACCAAATATTCGGCGAAGACAGGCAGGAGGAGGTTCGTATTTGGTTATATCCGATCTGTACGAGACCTCGATTTCCTGCCCCTCGTGAATTTCCCTTATGGCGCGGAGCTCTGGGACAGGAAAATCGTCACCTGAGGATTCCAAGTGACGCCAATGGCTACGCACCTTCCTCCTTCGTTCTTGTGTTCCAAATGTAGGCCGCATTTGGGCTTGCCTTTGGAGAATAGCACGTATGATTCACGCGGCATATCGTCGAGCAGAGGCCAAACGCGGTATCTCCGCATGGCAAGAAATGCTTGAGGCGTCCGTGGATCGGATTCTCATTGGGCGCGCAGGGAAACGACAGGAAGAATTGGGCATCCTCTTGCGACAGGGCAGATACGGCTTCAAAGATTCTGCATAAGCCCTGGAAATCAACGATTCCAGAGGCATTGGCGGGCAGAGTAATTCTTGGCCATTCTGAGACAATCAGGGTACCTCGAGAGATAAGTTGCTTGGCAATAACTCCTTTCCCCTTGCCCAGAATGTCCGCAATGGCAATGCGGGGGAACTTGTTGTCGGTGAGCGCCGGCATCTCAGTGCTGAGTAGAAGGGAGTGGCGAAGGGTGGGCAGGAGTCTAGTTGCCCGCGTTGCCTGCACGTTGCGGGCTTTCTCATGAATTCTGGCCCCCGTGTAAGTGGTGAGGTTGGGTTACTCCAGCACTCGGCAACTCGGCATCGAGAGCGTGGGAACCAACTTTGGTGACCCAATTCCAAGGCTCGCCGCACGTTGTGGTCAGCTACTGCAACGAAGGGTGTATACTCAAGGGCCGAAGAAACAAAAAATATCCCAAACAAGACGGAGGGAGAAAAATTAAAATATGAATAAAAAATAGATACGAGTACATTTGGTTTCTTTCCAAATTCTGGATAAAAATTTGCCAAAGAATACCATGTCCTGCCAATAAGCACCTCGTCCGGTTACTTTTGGTCATAACAAGTAGTCGACATTCACCGAGTATACGGTCGATGATGATTTAAATCATCATGATGTTGCAAATGGAGGGGGGGGGACTGTATGTTCAACAAGCTTTAGGATCCCTGCCCTCCGGCGGGTCCACAGCTTGTTGGGGCTACGCCCAAAACCCCCGTGAATTCCGGCCCGATGCCAATGGCGGTGGGGAAAATAAAGAAAATAAATCGCAATAAAACTGCCGAAAGTTGCCGCCCATCACGGTTACTTAAGCCTGGTATTCCGACACCACCAGATCCCTTCCTCTACCTTCCGTAAGGCTGAGCTTCCCCACTTTATGCAATGATTTATTCCAAAATTTCTGGCTACTCAGAATTGGTATCGGTCCAGAGACTCGAGCGTAAACAATGAAAATGTCTCAGTTTTCCGATACCACTCCACTGGTTACCGGCGGAGTCTGCCTCGGATCAGCGGCGATTCTTGCTGTTTGGGTGTCTTGAATCAATACACTCTACTGGCGATCCCGTGTACAGAAAATTCACTGGGTCTCAACTACCTCAATGTATGCTGTTTATGACCTATTTCCTACTCCTGCAACAGGCCAAAACTCAATCTTCCTTCCCTGCCGGCGGCAACTGATTTCCCTAGATTTCTAAACATTTTGTGTGTCTGATCCCTTTCCACAGCTCTTCTGGATCAATTGAGTTAAAATATGTTCATAATAGTGTCTCATTGCTATAATACTTAATAATGCCTGGAATTCCGAATCCCTGGTCACAAGCAGACTCGTGTGTCTGCGAGGGCAGGACGAAAGCGCAGCACACGAGCGCCGAGGCCCTCAGCTCCACGGGAGAGTTCTGAAGATGACCCAGGATTTCGTCCCACACCTCTTGCACGGGCAGACAGGATGCTTTCATGGTGGTGGTTCTGGTCAGATGCCCATCCCAACACAAGATCAACATAACCAAAATCCGGATAGTTACATGCCGAGTACCGGTAATCTCTGTAGCGCGCTGTCGCGGCCTACTAACGGATCCACGTTCAACACCCGCTCAATCAACTCGGTAATCAAAGGCTGCAGCAATATAAATCACGCAATCGAGAAATCTTGACTTTTCATTCGACCATCGTTTCAACGCTTGGTCACGCTGTCAAACGGCGCTCTCAGCTGAGTTTTCAACCAAGCCAGTGCCTTTAAGACATTTTCTTTAGGCACTGTCAGGGGCTTTTCTTTCTTTCGAAGCCATTCCGAGGTTGGAGGATGGGATGCAACAAAAAGGACACATACAGGAGTGATAACCTCGTCGATAGAGAGAGGAAGAACCTTGGCAAAATGGCAGACGGTCTCTGCGGGTACACAATTACATGACCTCGCACTCCGCGTGGTGACGGGTATTGAATAATCATTTTCCTCCTTGAGTTGAATTATCCAGCACTTTGCACGGCATCTCGCAATCATAGTCTCCTCTGTAACGGCGAGTTCCTGAAGTTCCAAGGGAACCTGACCGAGATAATTATAATTAGCAAGAGCCAAACTGGGTGTTTTACCATGTTTTAGGGAGGATGAACAAGTCTGGAAGCCGTTCTGTCATCTAGTCCCACCACTTGCAGCAATACGACGCGGGCTTCATCCCGCGCAACTCGACACTGTCTTCCACCGAAAAATCTTATATATTCACAGAAAAGCATACAAACTCATCGGCTTCCCAGATCCTATCCACCATCTCTCATGTGACAACCACGAGTCCTCCACCTGGAATCGGGAACCAAATCCCCAAACCCTCCCCGCTCTGCTCGTCCGTGATGACCCAGGGTGAGTTAAAAAAGTCGTCATGTCCTGTCTTCCACCCTTTGCCGCGACCGTTCCACCGGTGACCCTCTTCGCGTCGTATGAGATCCACCAGAGATGAATGGGTGTGGCTCTCAAGTTCAGGAATGCGATACTGGTCTATGTGTTCCCGTTCGCTGAACGCAAACTGGGTTCATTGTAGGCCCCAATAGGCTGGATCGTAGTGACGGCAGCAGCAAGACCCTGAAACTGAGGTCAACTGCTAGTCCTGTGCAAACGTGTCCATATGTTCGGGCGTACAATAAGGACCGAGGCGACAACGACAGAGGGCTTGAAGAACATATTGGCTGAACAGAAAACTTGAACTACGAAGGGATGTGTTCGAGTGAGGTTCTGGGAGAACAGACATCTGAGCATCTCCCTTATATGTGGGCCGACTGCCAATTCCGCGATTGAACGAAGACCCGTAGTGTATTAACGTCCGTGCTGAGCGGTGGCGCTGTTTGTCAAGGAAGAATGAGAAAAGTCTCGGGGATAGAAACTCATTTAGGATCCCTTGTCAGTGCACACTGCGCGACGGCGAATTACGAGATCATTAACCAAGAGGCACTTAGCCACCACCGCGGTGCTCTTGTACTTGATACGAAAGCATGAACGTGAACGTTGACCTGCGAAACTGTGAGCAGCAGGGGTGGCCAACGTACTGTATATAAAATGCCGGTGGCCGGAGGCACCTCTACAATGAATGAAATATGAACAAGAGGCCTTGCCTCGGCAGGGATCGGGAAGCGCGGAAGAATAGCACGGTGAACGAGAGGAGATGTGAACTGCAATGACCATGGTTATCGTAATGCCAAGCGGTTCACGGCGCTCCGTGTTGTCTCTCACTTCTCAAGGGCTATGTATGTCACTTGTAGCCTCCGTTTATAACCCTGGGCCTGCGCCGGGGTTTAAAAGATCTTCTATTTGAGAACTTGATCCTGTCCTCGTTTGCAAGTTTGGAATATTGAGGCAACGCTTGTCATCAAGTGATCTTCAAGTGAGTAAAAAGCTGATAGAAAAATGGAAACAGGTCAAACATTCAGCAAGTCAAGTCAGCAAAATCTTCGCAGAAAGCATCATCCTATTTAGCCTAAGAATTTGAATGAAAACATCTGAGGGCACTTGTGACAGTCTATTCCACCCATTCAGGATACCACCTTTGAGGGAGTATGTTTATAATGGGGGTTTATCGGATGCATGTTTCAATTTTGGTGTTGATGTTGCAGAATGGCTTGCTGACTTGTTCCTTCAGGTTATTGAAGGTTTTAGCTGTCCAGGATTCAGGCAAGATGCTTCAAAGTTCACTCCATAGTTGAGCCACTGTAAATTGGGTCTCAGGCTCTCTATCTGGGGCCAATCTCTCTTGTTGACCACAAGATGACATAACTGCCATCAGCATCACTGATCTCTTGGTGCCTCTAGCCAGTGCCAATGAACCCAGACTTCCAAAACAAGTTGGGGTATCTGCAGGGAGGATCCTGAGATATCTCTGATTGGTAGGTTGTCTACCTGAGTGCACGTTTCTCTGGCAATAAACACATTTCCGGTTACTTTTTGTGATAGCGAGTATATTGATAATGGCTGTGAAAACATAATTGTATTAGCGCTCATACGCACTCGCCCTGAATTAGCTCTAACCACACATTGGTTGTGTCAGACCCTTGCGATCATGATCCCTTCGGCATACGTCAGATCCCTCAGGGTCTCAGGAATGGATGCAATCCATTTATGATGTGCCAGGGCAGTTTTGGGTAAAATTCCGTTGTTCAAGTCACTGGTTGAGCATTTCAAATTTTTCACTGAAATATTAGACAGCTTGCACAAAAGCCGCACGGGAGAGTAGGTCTCACAGTCCACACATACGTGAGAACAGCCCTCGGCTAATACCGGTCCTATAAGGTCTTCAATGGGGTCCGTAGACTTAAACCTCTCTTTACGGATCACCCCAGGTCGAATTAATAGTGCTAGACTGCCCCGATAATTTTCTAAAGGCAAGAGCTCAGTTATGGGTTTCAACATTCCACAAACAGCACAGCCTGCTTCCTTGAAAGAACGTGGGCTCACCGTCTTGCAATGGATAGAAATGATACAGTGAGCGTCCTTAACAGTTAGAGGTTTGAGCGGGAAAGAGGTGTTTTTTAAGGTACCTCTTCTACGTTTTTGATTAGCTTTCAACTTCTCAACAGTCCTTTTTTTCATCAAGGCTTCAAACACAATTCTCGCTGTTGTAGGTCGGATTTTTTGGGGTTTTTTGAATCGCCCATGCTGGGCTAAAGGTTTGGCTTCAGGGTCTGTCCGACCCTGACTATCCGCGCTGATGTTGCAAAATATTGAAGCAACTTTGCTGCAGCCAGAGTAGGCGTGACCATCGAACTGATTTTTGCATTCCTGGACTTTCATTCTGGCCGGTATCCATACGTCGTGCAATTTGGACAGGCTCAATATATCGGATTTTGTTAAAAGATCCATCATGTTAGACAAGGGCATGTCTAAAGCGACACAATTTTTGTGTCGCTGCAGAATGGCGGCCAGGCCGTCTCTCTTACATTGAAACTCGAACGCATACTCCATGTGAACCCAGGCAGTTATTTCGTTGTTGTTTACCAGATAAGGCGCAAACAAGCGGCCCTTTATACTTCTCCACCGTATCTAACGGACATCAGTATTTCATTTGGCACTGTAGATATCTCGCAATCTTCAGCCAATAAAGCTGAATTCATGTAGGTACCTCAAAAACGCTCGTCGAAGCGTAGTCTGGTGCAGTAGAGAGTATTGTATCATTGGCATCGTAGAGAATCGGAGCATGAGCATTAATCATCCAATCTGTGGAAGGTGCTTCCACTGACGGAAGTGAGCCTTGACAGACGACAGGGTGATTATGTGTGGTAACGTAGGTCGAAAGACCCTAGCGGGGGGTTTGACTTCTGTCTATCCGCTCACGTGCATGCCCCGAAGAGGCGGCTCAAGAAGAGTCATGGTGCAGGGCATCGGTTTCTGTATATTGGCGCAGTTTACTTAGATGGGTTGGTGAGTCGTGGGGTGAGCACGACTATAATCACACAGTAGATGTTGTAGTTCAAGATAAAGTTAGTTATTAGCATAGGGCGACATATCGCTACTTAAATACTAATGGCTGAACAGCCTCGGCGAGTCATAACGAGTCATAATAAATATTCTACACTATTCTACAATGTGCCGTAGTGTTCCATCATATTCTACACTGCACAGGTTGACTCTGGCGGATTGCCCGAGATGCCCGAAGGCAGTGACTCCAATACTGTAAGCACATTGGATGGAGGCGGGTCTCAACACAATCAGCAATACAATTACATATGCGTCGTGGGAGAAACCCTCACCGGTCGTCGTAGGAAACCCAGTTACTTCTAATAGTATTGGACCGTTCACAAGCAACGGAGGGTACGGCCTGCATTCTGTAATGTTTTAGGTCGGATAGCGTCGTTATGCGAGAAGAACGTACCGACTGGCTCGACCTCATCTACAGCAGTGACGCGCATCCTGAATGACTGATCTGAAACCGTGGATCGATGGGACATACATAGATCACGTACCGGTGAGAGTGGTTTTAGTCGCAGTTGCGCTTGTTGCAGGAGGGGGAATGGAGAGAGCACCAATTTTTGTAAGGTCATTGGACGGGGGAGGGTCTTAAATGAATCAGAAAAAAATGTATATACACATCCCAAGGGAAACTCACCTGATGTCGTAGGAAAGCCATACTTCTATTAGTATCGGATCATCAGCAGGCAGTGGAGAGCATGGCCTGCACTCTGGAATGTGTTAGGTCTGATCGCAAGCCTAAGCAAGAAGTACGTACCGACAGGCTCGTCCTCGATAACAGCAGTAACCCACATGCTAGATCATTCGTTCAAGATGTGAACCAATGCCATGTAGAACACATACTTGCGATATTTGGTAGTTGATGGGATATATTTTTGCGGCGCTTGACGGAGGGGGGGACAGAGCAAAGAGATCACACCCCGCGGTGTAAAGGCCGGGCCTAAAATCATGTGGCATCAAACAGCCATGCGGTGCTTGAATGACGGTCAACTTACACAGCATCAAAGTTACCAACAGGAACGGCGGGGCGGCAGAGAATCAGCGTGACACCGTTTAGGTAGAGCTTGAACTATGATAATTTTCAGAGTTTGGTGTACTGGCCGCCATACATGTCCAGACCTGTCGCAGCATACGTACGGCTGTGTTGGCGGAGCAAGAATAGTTTATTCACAACAAATACAAATATGGACCGGTCGAAGTGTCTTGGAAGTGGCTTAAGCCAGAGTCGGACAGAGTCGGACCTTCGGACATGAAAGTCGTTGACGAAAAAGAGTCAGAGTCAGCATCCAAAATTTGAACACCTTTTTTTACTCAGCAGACCTCCTTAAGGAAGTGAAACACAACAACATTACCTTAAATAGAAAAGTTTTCCAACACGAATCCCCTACGTCATCGACACAAATCCACCTAGGTCTGGCGGGAAAACCGGGGATAAAACCGAGTTTAAAAATAAAATTTATAAAACTCGGAATCGCTATCACTATCACTATCATGATCGATAATCCTTTCCACAGTGAAAAGGGTTCCTTCAGCAGTCGCGCCAAGCCTCCTGCTAACTCCTGCCCGAATTGTGTGGTTTCTTTCGGCGTTGTCGTTGGCATCATCTGCGGTGCGGCTCGTTTCTTGCAGGGCTGAAAAAATAATTTTCTTGGCTTTGTTTCCGCACGGAATCAGTCATATGGTGCTCCTGATGGCTAGATCGTCGATTCCCTGTTCTTCTGGCATCGCTTGCTGCAGTTTTTTTTCCGTTGACGTTGTTGGCGTTCCGCATACTTCCGTTTATTTCTCCTCCATTCTCCCTTCTGCCCAGTATCAAATCGACATCGCTCTCGGCGCATGCGATTTTTCAAGCCGCAGACTGATTACGAACATAGTAAGCCTTATGATTCAATCGGTGTGTTCATGGGCCCAACCCAATGGATGGCCAACGCACACTTCACTTGCCCTAGAACGGATTTACTTTAACAGGCGGCCAACATCTCTGAGAATCATCCCGAAACACTCCTTGAGTTCCCTCAGAGTCGTCTCCTGACCCATTCAATTCTCACCTCCAGGTCGCTCGCAGACTTTCAATCTCTGCAGAGGACCAGCATTGCGCTCCAGTGACACAAGCCCATCTCAGTGACTTGTGTTCTAACGAGTCCACTGCCTATAGAGCCCATTTTCCAACTTTTTGTGTGCCGATTTTTTTCTGCGGGTGACCTCTATGCTGGGACATTCCATGGAGAGCAGGGGTCACCGCGGGTGAGTCGTTTCTTGGCTAGAAATACCGGGTACGGAATACAATTTGAGTAAGGTTGTATGGTGAGTCGATTCGAGACGCAAGCCCTGAGTTTGAACGGCGCAAAGGGAGCGGCTCTGTAAATCGAGCTGCATGGCAGAGAAAATTTGCCGAACATTGCAGACGGCGAACATACACGAATCTTGCGGCCATCAGTCCGGGTTAATTTTCCGTGGTACATGTTCGCGTTTCCTCCACCTGCATAGAGGTACAGATCATCCTGGATGACTATTCAGGGCTGGGCCCGTAGAATCGACGCTCAGACAATTA